>CM053789.1:256839259-258039259 GCA_028749045.1 Cupressus sempervirens
AGGGTAAAGGAAAAGAGATGGACAAAGAAATTGATTTACATTAGAAAATTGTAATCCCAAATTGGGACATTTCTAAGCTTACTCCAAATCAAATGCAGTCATTTGGTGAACTTCTCTAGAAGAAGGCTAAATAGAAAAGATTAAGAGAGGAGAGAGATAAGGAATTGAAAATTATTGAAGATGCAAAGAACATTTTGGTAGAGACCACAGGTATTGAGTTTGATCCTTCATAGTCAATTTTCTTTTAGCTAGTAGAGGTAGTATAGAAATTTAATGAAGATATTGAGTGACAAGATAAGGTAGTGCAAAAAGAAGAAAAGAAGTTTGATAATAAAGTGGTAGAGCACATTTCTTAGCAAATAGCTATTTATCAAGTAGAACTTTCTACAATTTTGGGTTCTTTAGAAGTATCCTATACAAATGTGTCATCACTTTTTGGAAAGCTATGTGATGTTTCTAAGTTTACCAATGAAATAAAGGACAAATTATCCAAAATAGATGAAGTTCTTAAAGCTAGCACTCAGTAGTTGCAACTTGACCCTAGTTCAACTTCAACAAATTTCCAAAAGATAAGATTTTTGTCAGATATGCAAGAAAAATGGCTTAGAGAAGAAGCAAGGATCATATCATCACTTTTTGGAAAGCTATGTGATGTTTCTAAGTTTACCAATGAAATAAAGGACAAATTATCCAAAATAGATGAAGTTCTTAAAGCTAGCACTCAGTAGTTGCAACTTGACCCTAGTTCAACTTCAACAAATTTCCAAAAGATAAGATTTTTGTCAGATATGCAAGAAAAATGGCTTAGAGAAGAAGCAAGGATCATATCCACATTGATAGATATACAAAATATGATTCTTCCCAACATGGATGAATTGCAGAAGAACATTGTATATTCAAAAACTCTAATCCATGACAATTACTTCTCCCTAGTAGACCATATGATAGAATTATTAACAAAAGTATAGATTGCACTTCACACATGTAAGGTCATGCAAGACAATTGGTATAAAACTTTGGCAAGCATTCTTAAGGTACATTCAAAAAATTTATCTCATTTTGGTGTTACTATGTAAATAGAATAAATCTTTGGAATTAATGTAAAAAAGGGGGAGAAAGACATATGTTATGGGGGAGAAAAAGTAATAAGTTGTAAAATCAATGGGGGAGTAAGACATGTATAGAAAGATATGTTGTATATAGAAAGAATATATAGTGTTGATCTAGTGCAAGGCAAGAGAATCCCCAAAGGACATGTCCTAGCCCCTAGTAAATAACTGCATAGCAAAAACACAATAGAAAGAAACAATAATGCAAGATTTGATACCAAATTACAATTCTATATTTCTATATATATATATACATGCAATGTGCCAGGTGTTGGTCTAATTTTTTGCATAAATTTTTTTTCCCTTGTCTAGGTTTAAAAATTTAGATTGTATCCATTAATGGTGAATAGGGTTTCTGGTCTTTGGTCTTCCAAATTTGTTAGCCTTTGAAAATATTTGTTAAAACCCCTATGTCTCTTTCCTTTTAAAACTTTTGGGCACAAAATCCTTTTTTTTTTAAAAAGAACTTCGGCCAACTTTCTGTTTTATTTTTTATTTTTTCTGTGCCCTCAAGTGGTCTTTCCTCCCATGTTCCTCACCATTTGATTTTGAAAAGATCTATAGTTCTCATTATTTTTCTATGGAAAGATGTGCACTTTATATGTATAGTGAGGTAGCAAGTACTGGAAAATTTAGAAAATGGAACTATAAAATGAAGGTGTGGTGGTTGAAGATTTGGTTCTGGCCAAAATTTTAGTCATGTGCACTTTATTGGTACTATTAGTGTAGTAAAAGTAATCTAGTTAAAAGTAGCCAGAAGATGTCATCGAAATAAAGATTTTTCTGATGGCTCGCTACCTTGCTATCAAAAAAAAAAGTATATCACCATTAGCAAAGTAGCAAGTAGTCGATAAGTACAAGACATGGTGGCCTCCAAACTTCCCAGTGACCATAAAATTTGTCCAAGTGGCATGGTGAGTAATAACTATTATTGTAAGAAGCAATTAATAAGGGTGATGGTGACTTGACTTGTTTTTATTCTTCTGACGCCAAGTTTTTTTAAAGACACCAGAGCTCGCTACCTCACTATTGAAATTTTTTGGCATCTTACCATTAGAAACATAGTGAGTCACTATGAAATGAACACATGGTGGAACATCAAAAAAAGTGCAAAGGTGACTAGTATTAAAGTGAGTTTTTGTTGTGCTAGCTAATTCATAAAATGCATGGGGGATTTTGATCGTCAAATCAAGCTAAGATCAATGATCCTCACTATCTTTCTATGGAAAGATGTACAGTGTTTACTCTATGTGACATGGTGAATATGGGACCCACCACTCTTCAGGGTACCTCGTGTAGTTTCTTAACACTTGGATTAATTTCAGATCAAAAGTTGTCACTATCTCGCTATGAAGAGTTGCTTGGAGGATATGTATAGTGATGTAGAGACAAAGGGCTCACCACTATTCTTCTAAGCAATAAAATAACATGTAATCCACAAAATCAAGATTGAATTAATGGTTGTCACTACTTCTCTATGGCAAGGTGCTCATTCTTTATGTATAGAAAAGTAGCAACATGTCGACACATGTCCTTAGTTGCCAGTGGGTCTAGCACAAAATGCCATCAAGGAAGGAGTTGTATATGTGGTTAGTTCTTATTGGATTGACTAGCCAACTTGTCAAGTCAAACACTAGTTGTCCTTTTCTGCATCCCTTGATTGTAGGATTTTTTAAGATCAATGGCACAGATTTAAATGCAAAAGGTGGTGCCACTCTGTGTATTAATTAGACATGAAAACATTGCATGTGGAAAAAATAGAGTATAACACAAAAGATTTTCTTAGTTCCACCTTACATGAATAAATATTTTGAGCCTTTTTGAGCAGAAGCAATTACTAAGAAGATCATGCTAAATTTGGTAAGATTGTGAAGCAGCTTGCTTCTGGAGAAATTGTAGAAATATAGAAAGAACAAGAGAAAAATTGAAGTAAGTAATTTTATTGCAATCACTGTCAGTTTTTTAGTTCTGCAAAGCATAATTGAAGATGCCTCCAAAGAAAGGATTTTCTTGGTCAGGAAAATTATTTGCATAGAAATATACATGATGATTTGCTTGAGTTGCTTCCTGAGTCTACTGTTGAGATAGTACAAGTTAAGAAGTTGATCTGATTAAACCCTAGGTTGAGGATAGAAGATGGATTGTTTGATAAGGGTAATCATACTTTGCAAACTAGTTTAAATTTGTTCAAGAAATGGTTTGTAGAGAGGAAGCTATTTGCCCCAAATGCCAATATATGGAATTTTGACCTAGGAAAGCTAGTCATCCCTAGTGTTTTTATGGATTATGATCTCCTTGAGGCTATGGCAAAGAACTATGATCAAGCCACTAGAGTAGTGAGAAGAATAGATGGTGAAACTCTAATCACCATCAGTCCAGAAGAAATTAGAGAATTTTTTCATTTGACACCTCTCACTAGGTATCATGTGCCCATTAATTTGAAAGATTTAGAAAAAAAAATATGTCTAAGAAGGATATAGTTAGACAAGGTGCACTAAAGGCCCACATTTAAAAAATTGGAACCCTACCAGCAATAACATCATCCTCTAAAGAACCTTTCAAGAAAACATGCTTCAATGCCAGGGTAGTAGAGATATACAGGACCTTGTGTAGAGTTTTTGGAGAGGGTGAAGAAGATTTTATGGCTGTGAGTTTCATGCATATGATTACTCAAATCTCCTCTTTTGGTGTGGAAATAATGTTTGATTTTGCTTCTTACTTGGCTGATGAGATTCGTAATGGATTGGTTGGGATTGCTAAGGGTAAGTTGGAGAAGGCTTGGAGAAATTACTCTTTGTTGATGCACATGTTTTTGTTTAAGGGGGCTACATAATTTGGTAAATAAATGGTTTTAAATAGAGAACAAGAAGGGGAAGCACTACCAATTCAATTATGGAGTGCAAATATAACTGTGGAAGTAGAAAATGCTAGTTTTGTTAGATTTGATAGGTACTTCATCGCCACACTGAGATGCCTCATATTAAGTGACAATCCCAAGATCTCTAAGGCACTAATGCACCTCATTAGGCCTATGGATAAACCCCATAAGTTGAAAGTTTCACATAATTTGGGAGACATCATCCCATATTTAGTTTCAACTATTATCAAAATTTATGGATTCAAAGGAACACCCCATGTACTACCCTACCAGGTGCCCTTAAAGGTAGGAGTAGCTAAATTCTTGTGGTAGTTGGGAGGAGCAGAAGAAGCTTTTTTCCACAAAAGGGAGACGGGATTAATTTTTCCCACCTGCACAGTAGCCCACTAGTTTGTGATAACCAAGGAAGGATTGGTTTTCCTTTCCAAATTTTTAGATCAGTATAAGATGGCTATATCTCACCCTCATTTTTGTGATGTAGAGGGTTTCTTTCATTTGGCTCTTAGACATAGGATCAAGCTTCGTCCAGTTGAACATGAATTTTATTTCCCTGAAGATGTAATAAGGAATGAGTACTCTCTATAGGAGCAAGAGACAAAGAAAGAAAAATGGAGAGCCTATTAAAAGTTTTGAATATTTTAAATTGTTTTGAGGAAGATTACAGCCCTCTAAGTAATGTTGTAACTATTGTAGATAAAATTAATAAGCTTATGAATATATTTCCTGAAATAATGGAGGTAATGAATGAGAAGAAACAATATTTCATTAATTTTTTTTTTGATAAGGCCAAATAAAGAGGAAATTGGGTTTCACTCCCAATATAGGAGCAGGTCCATTAATTGTTCAAAGGAGGCTAGGATATAATGTCGTTCAAGATCAAAGGCCCATTGTGGATAAAGGAAAATAGATAGTTGAATCTACTAGTGTTGTTCTTGAAGAGAGGCCTCTTGAACCTTCTCCTAACAGGAGAAAGATAATAAGGGAAGAGGAATCTCATGATGAGGGGTACTCACCTTCCCAAACCCCCATAAGAATTGAGGAGGAGCAACTCACTGATGAAAAAATTGAATAGATTGGATCATAAAGTGGATTTTTTGTTACACAAGTAGAGATTGATGAAGGGAACCCCTAGGAGCCTCTTGTGCCAAGTTTTGACCTGACTGTAGTAGATTATAGGGGAAGGGAATTGGATCCTATTTTGGAACAATCCAGTCATCAAATTTGTTTTGATGACAGTTTTGTAAAATCTAGCACTTTCCACCAATTTGCTAGGAGGGCAAACATGAACAATTTTGAGGAAAGATGTAAGAATTTGAAAACACAACATCCAAAAATGGATGAAGCCTCCATTCAAAATTAAATAAAGGAACAGATGATTCAAGAGATCCAAAATATAACCCCTGAAGAGGGGAGATAGATGGTAAAGGCTACAAATATTTTATCACTTCCCAATTGGGATATTGTTGATGTATTAATTTTCAATTCTATGTCAAATAATTTGGGATCGCAAGATCCAAATAAAAAGGAGTTCTTGGGAACTACATTTAGTAATGACCAAGTTGCTCTTGTCATGTGGTCATTAAGAAGAGGATCCAAGGAAATTGCATCACAACCTGATGATTCAAGACTAATAGGGAATATCATTGTAAGGAGAGTTGTTAATAACTCACACGTACAGGTAGCCCACATGAATGTGGATTATTCTCAATTTTCCTTAGCTAATGCAGAAAGGGAGGAAAAAGAAATGATTGAGTTGCAGAGCAAGTATGAGCCAGTTGTGGATGCCTACAATAAGGAGGTAAAAAAGAGAATTGAGCTTGAGAACAAACTAATGGGGAGTTCCACAAGGCTAAGAATAACATACCCTCACCCCCCAGTTGAACCTTTTAAATCCACCCCTCTCATAGAAATACTAGATACACCCCAAAGGCCAGACTATTACACTATTAAAGACTTTGAAGAAGAAAAGAATAAACTATGGGCCTTACATGTGGAGTTAAATGTGAAATATGAAGATAAATTAAGAAAGGCTCTCACATATTTGGGGGAAAAAATTGAATGGCAACTAGTTGATGATCAGTTGGCTAGGCTGATCAGTATCTGGGATCAAATGAAAGCAAGGAGAAAATAAGTGGATAAGATGGAGAAAAGAGATAACATTTTTATTTTATTCTATTATAAAAACCTCCTATGATCAAATTGAGAAAACTTTTGATGTTTTTTCTGATCTTATTGATTTTGACAATAAGAGAATTCATTTGCAAAGAATAATAGTAAGCTACTTAGATTAGTACAAGAGCCAAAAGCTTAATTTGTTTCCTCATGCCCTAGATAAGAATAATAATTTGAAAAGAAAAGATGAATGGGCTAAGGAGCTTGATGATTTATTTTGTTTAAGAATGAATGAAGTTATCAATGAAACAGGGCATGTAGGGTGGGCCACTACAATTCAAGAAATAGTAAAAGCTCGAATATTCTTTGATTTTTTGAATCAAGATTTTGTTACTATTTATAATGAGGGTGAGTATGTGCTCAAAAGATAGAATGATATTTTGCAATTCAATTGGCTAGATGACACATTGTTTGACAAGTAGATGATAGAAATAGCTCCTAACAAATAGTTTGAGGAAGTTGAAACTGATAGTGTTGAGGTGCAGGGTGATGAAATCAAAATCATTGACACTGTAACTACACAAGGCCAATAGGAAGAAGAAGACAAGAGTGATCAATCAAGTTTAGTTGCAGGCCCATGCCCATAGGATGCTAACACAATCAAAGTAGAGGGAAAAGTAGATTACTCCTACAGTACAGGATGAAGCTGGTAAGAACCCATAGGTGGAGATTAACCTACAATCATCAGAACAAACTTCATCATTGTCTAGCTTGGTAGTTGCATACACAGAGGAATTAGAATAGTGGCCAAATCAACAAAATTAGAGGATGTAATAGAAGGGGACCCACCAAAAGAAATATTTGATTTAGAAATATTTTGTTACTCACATTTTTTTCATTTTGTGATAGGTGTATGTAGATGTCTTTTGTAAAAGATACCTGTCGATTCTCTTAGCCTGAAGCTTTTTGCATCTCACATTATATAAGTGAGATTCCAGGGCTAGAAGAGGGGCTGATTTCTAATGTTTTTAGTCATACTTAGTTTTTTTTCAGTCCAAGTAATTTGAGCAAGCTTTATGATGTATTTTCTCTATTAGTTTATGGGAATACACTAATACAGAATGATCTCTGTATTTTTTCCTATGGTCATTCTGAGTTTACTGCAAAGTGTATACAATTTTCAAAGAAAATGAATACAAATTATGAGCTATCCCCATATTAGTTCTTTATAAAAAATTTCTTCTTTTGGTTACTTAGTTATCTTGATATTGTATGAGTAAAAACTTGTGAAATTGAATGCAATCCTTTAGGTTGTATATCTTTTCATAACTGCTATTAGTTGAATGAATTGAGTAAATGCTTTGATGAATTTGATGAGGTTGTTGTAGTAATGAGAAGGATTTTTTGAATGATGGATTTCAATAAGAATTGCTAATAATATTTTTTGTAAGGCAAAAAATTAGATTTATAGATTTGTAGTAGACTTTGAGCCCTAGTATATTAGGCACTGGTCAAGGTGATTTAGCTGAAAGAGAGATAGATCATAAATGGGTATCAAATGCAAAATTACAATCAATTTTACTTTTATTACCTAAAGATCTTCAAAGTTGGTCAGTACTTGTTTGCGTGAAATATTCTAGCCTTAGTTAGACACTATTGCAAAGAATACTTGCAGATCTATAGAAGACTCTATGACCAAATCTATTATATGGGATGTATTCTATTTAAAATGTCACAATTAGATGTGTGTTTATGGATTAAGGATGAGAATCATAATGAAACTAAGATAGTTTTCATACAAAAATAGTCAGATTGTGTCATCCCTTAGGTATACCCACCTTGGTTTTATAGAGCCTAAAGAGAACAAAACCATTCTTGGTTTTGTTAATGTTGGATCAAAATAGTTTGCATGTGTAACTGAAAATAGGCATTGGCTAATCCTTAGGTGGCATAAGTATTATCATTTTGGTATTGAGGCTCTATATTGCTTAGTAGTTTTAAAACTCCAACAAAATGGTCACTCTTCTGGGGAGTTGTCCAACACATCTATGAAAAGTATTGTAGTTTCTTTGGTCCTGTTGTGTATGTGTGTGTCAGGTTGTCTAAGTTTTGCCCATGGTTGTAAGGGGATGTTTTAGTGACAAACCTTGAGAATTTAAAAAGAAAGAAAGAAAATCCAAAGTACCACAATGATACACTAATGTATCCAACTTCTCCCATTGGAAATATAGATGAAGTAATTGAGAGGGGAGGGGTGAATCAATTACCACAAAAATAAAACCATAGATCCTTGAGATGTCTTAATATTTAATCACTGTTGATACCCAGTAGCCACATAGATAAATTTTGAAACCTTTTAGATGTGCTATTAACTTATTAAGCATTCAAAGTGATTAACATGTATGAATAAAAGAAATAACATGAACACAAGTGAGACCAGATTTAACATGGAAACCCAATATGGGAAAAACCACCAAGTAACTAGTCACCAATTTTTCACTCTTTTGAAGTGAGCCCTGTTAGGAGCCAACCCTATTAAAGGTTACAAAACACACTATTAGGTGTGACCCTGTTAGAGGATTTAATCATCCTGTTAGGAGTGGCCTTGCTAGAGGACTTTAGAACAATTCAACTGAACTGTCACCTTGTTAGAGGATTTACAAAATGGTTGTTAAAACAACTATGTAAAGAGATTCTGGATTCACTATTACAATGATTAGAAAGCAATAATGAAGTGACATGAATGATATGCAACTTATCTTTTGCTAATTATAGATCTCTATTATGCTTTACTAGATCCTTACTAATCGAATATAGCTTTGCAGTTCATCCAAGATATCTAATCCTTCATCAAAATTCACTCAATATTCACTTATTCCATTCTTATCCATATATTTACTCTCACTCTTGAATTCACAACTTGAAAATTTATATATACCTTTTAGATTATTAAGTTGGGTCAAATATAAGTTACAACAACTGAAAAGATCATTACATCAGTTAGCTACATTTATTGCATGAAAAAATTGAACTTAATATCAAGACAATAAAATCCTTCGTTGGTCGACTTAGCTTGGTAACCACTGCTCCAGAATGGTTTTCTAGTGTTAACCAAGTGAAGCTTGGTAAACACTACAAACCCTACAAAAATCCTTTGGAGATCGAGTGAACTTGGTTAGCACTGACCTTCCTTTGCTAACCTTGTGAGCTCGATAGAAGCTAACTTTCTGCCACATTTCCTTTGATGACCAAGTGAGCTTGGTAGACATTAAATTTTCTTTGTTAACCTTAGGAGCTTGGTTAACACTAACTTTTTGCTACAAAATCCTTTGATGCTCGAGTAAGCTTGGTAGATATTAACTTTTCTTCATTAACTTTGGGAGCTTAGTTAACATTAACTTTCTACTACACAATCCTTTAATGCCTGAGTGTGCTCGATAAGAACTGACTTTACTGTGTAATATTTAGGAACATTTGGTAGACATTGTAAATTGCTTTGTTGATCATCTGAGCTCAGTAGACTCTGTCTGATGATTGATATGACATTTGTGTAACATCAAAGACAATACACAATTAACAATTGTATCCAACATCTCCATGTGTCTTATCTAACAAGCAAGAGTTGTAGTCATACAATATCAGTGATTGGTCTATCCATATCAAATTTTTCCTTAAAGTCAGGAGTAATTGTAATTGTGTATTTTTCCCAAGAAAAGGGTGGCAACTCAGTCAAGGTTTTGAAGCTAATGCTTATTTAGTATATAGTGAAATGGCTGACAAAAGAAAAAACACAAGAGCTTACACGAGAGCCCATACTGATGAACCAATGTATACTAATTTACCTAAAGGTGGTAGGAAGAACTTAAATAAGAAAATAACATATCCAAATCCCACCTAGAAACCCAAGAAAAAACACAAGAGCTTACATGAGAGCCCATACTGATGAACCAATGTATACTAATTTACCTAAAGGTGGTAGGAAGAACTTAAATAAGAAAAGAACATATCCAAATCCCACCTAGAAACCCAAAGGTAGTGTATCCGTCAATTCCTAGTATCAACTAGTGATAGGGAGAGAGTCTTCTACACTAAGTTTTGAATCAAAAACTACAAGACTCCTAGGAGGGATATTCACTACCCTAGTATCAGATGAAAGAGCATATTAAGATAAGGATATGTCACCAGTAGGGAATATATCCCCTCGACTAGATCTCATAGCTAAAATGCATCATAGATAAGGATTCAAGAATTCTTTTGGAGATCCCTCTAATCCTTAAATAGTCCCATACATAGAACCAAATCTTATAGATCTAGACAACCCTATTGATTTAGAAGCTACTTTTGTAGATCCTGTAGAATTACAATCAGAGATAAGATTTTTGAAGAAATGGGTTGCTAAGGAAGAAGCTAAGTGCATTTGTCTTGAAAAAGAGGAGCAAGCCACCTTGGATGCCATAATAGAAAGAGATGCTCTATTAAGAAGGATGGCTACTTTGAAGGAATAGAATAAAATGTTAGAAGAGAAAACTACTACTCTCCATACTGATGTTTTTGGAGATGTAGACAGACTGAGAGCTAAAGTTCAAGAAAAAGAAAAATACTTAAATCAAAAGCAAGAACCAGTTATTTCTTAAGTCCAAGACTATAAACATGTACAAGTAAATCCTATAGAACCCATTGTGAAAGTTGCAAACAAATGAAAGGGTAAAGCTATAGGAGTCTAAATAAATGAACCTCAAGCTCAACCAAGAAAACCCACAAAACCTTGCATGTCAAGATTAGATTTAGATCTAGAGAAGGCTAGAAAGGAGAAGGAAGATCTTGTGAAAGAGCTTGACAAGGTAGAGAATGAAGCTCAAGCTGCAGAAACCATGAGGAAAATCTAGTTCATTAAGACTAATTCTACCTTAGCCTCATGGCCAAATTTATCTGTCCTAGCTTCAGCTTCTGTACCTCCTTCTAGACCAATAGTTTTAGTTTAAGGAATATCTCAGTTTGCTCCTACCTCATCATCCACCACTTATACTCAAGCCCCTATCATCCAACCTCAACAATCCCAAAGTGTCACTCTAAACCAAGATAATATAGCAAGTACCTCAAATGTTCCTAGTTTCCAAAAGAAACCCATATACATGGAAAAGTATAGACAAATATCATTTACAAGTTTTCTTAGTGCTCCACATCCCATATCTTTTGATTTAGGAGATAAAGTGGTTAAGTTCTCTAGAAAAGATGTTGTCACTAGTGAAGAACATTTGAGAGTTTTCATAGACATGTTAAATGATTATGAAGTTGAACATGAAGATGTGGTCATGAAGTTGTTTGTTCATTCACTAACTGAGGATGCAAGGGATTGGTTCATAAGGTTGCCTGATGACAGTATTACCTCTTGGAGTGACCTAGAAAAAATTTTCAAGGAGCAATATGGAGACAACACTAATGTAGGATTCATGTTAAATGAATTCAATAACATCAAGAAGAATCCTAATGAGTCCACATTCCACTTCAATGTGAGATTCTAGAAAGGTATGTACAAACTATTTCAAGTTATGAGGTTGAATAAGGATGTTTGTCTCACAACATATTTTAATGCTTTTGATGGAAAAATGGCTTATCAATTGAGGGATAAGGATCCCAAAACATTAAGGGATGCCTATAAAGTTGTAGTAAATATAGAAAAAAATAGGAAGGCATCTGGAAAAATGGGTAGGAGAGATGACTCAAAGCTTTTCAATTCCAAGAATAATAACAAAAGGGAGGGTAATAAAACTCCTATAGGAAAGAAGCAAGAAGAACCTACAATAGGGTAGGTGTTGGAATTGCTAAAGAAGATGAATCCCACTAGTTTTAATAAGTCAAGTGTTTCTGAGAAAACCCTTGTGAATAATAGCAATTTCAATAGACAACCTCGAATGTAGAATTACCCCTATATAACTTAGTGGAAGGATGGTAAGCCAATCCCTAACCAAACCCAAAATGTAAAGGGTAAGGGTACACCAAATCCTTTACAAAGGAGTTCAGTAAATATGAATGATAATGTGCCATGGTGCATTATTTTTTGATCACCCCACTTAGTAGAATATTGTGCAGTTGCTCAGTCATTTTTTTCTAATCATAGTTTAAAAACTAAGGAGGATCAAGAAGAAAAGAGTCATGATGATGTACGTTGTAACATGGTAAGAATGTGTAGTGACTATGTTGATTATTATTTAGAAGAAACAAAAAATGATTTGGATAATAAGAAAATGGCTTATCAATTACATCATCAACAAGTTTTTTTAGATAATGAAGGCTATGTTGAAGTTAAGGTATGCATTACATCTTTTGAAGTGGGTCATGTAAGTTTAAGAATGCCTTCGAAAGAAGGAATTGATAGGATCACTGTAGAAATGATTTCCCAAGTGCATAGCAATTATAATTTGAGAAACAGAGTAGTTAAAAATGAAATTGGGAAGCCTTCTGGTATATTCATAAAAGATATCACTTATAAGATGAAAGATGAAGACAAGAAGACTAGTACAGAGACTATCAAGGTTAAAGATGTTAAAACTAAGAAGTGGAAACCCAAGAAGAAAGTGCAATTCCAAGCTAATGAGATAGCAAAAGAAACTATGCAAGAGAAGGGATCAGGATCTAATAATTCCAAGAAAATAGTAATGTTTGGTGCTCAGAAGGCTCCTACTCCAACTATGATTGTTAAACCCACTATGTCTGAGCCAATTGATATGATATCCATGTTGTCCCAAATCACTATTAAGGTACCTTTGTCTGAACTCTTTAGAATTGAAGAGCATAAGAGTAAAGCTTTGTCATGGTTGGGAGGGATAGGAAATAGAAATAACAATGTAGAATGAAGTGTTATTTAGCAGACTCCCTTAGTAATAGAGGATAGAGGTATCATGTCCCAAATTCTCCAAATGTTCTTGGATAACTCATCAGTAGCATACATAGAAGATATTGACCCATTCTTTCTTAGTCTAATCATAAAAGGGAAGACCCTTAAAAATTGCATGATAGACTCAGGAGCCTCTAACACCAAAATGTCTTTCAAAGTAATGGAAGCCTTATGATTAAAAGTAGACACTACACAAGGCAGATGTAGAGGTATGGATGCTAGGGAAGTCCCAGTCATAGGTACCATAAATGCTTTACCATTTAAACTAACTACATATCCTAAGGTAGAGTTGACCATGTCAGTCCTTGTAGTGGATATACCTCCACACTATGGAATTTTACTTTTTATAAAGTGGAGTTTTGCTATGGGGGATAGCCTACAATGTGACTTAACCAATGCAACCTTTCATATTGGAGATAAAGCTATCAAGGTAAACACAGAGCCAAGGGTTAGTCACATTTTAGGGGAAGAAATTGACAAAGATGCCACTTGCTTCTTAGATACTGGTGTGAATGCATTCAAAGCTGAATTGATTATTCAAGAAGTTGAGAATTTTCCTATTGTTATTGAACATGAAGTTGAGTGTTGTACAGACTCCCCAATATTATGGACAATGTTTTTTGACGGGGCTAGTTCTAAAGAAGGTGCAAGGGTCGGGGTAGTTTTTTTTCTTGAGAGAAAAACACTTTCAAATATTATTTTACTTTGAAATTTTCATGTACAAATAATATAGTTGAATATGAAGCCTTCTTGTTAGGGTTGAAAGTTGCTACCCACCATGGAATTAAGAAATTGCATGTCGTAGGGGATTCTAAATTTTTTATCTCTTAGATAAAATAAACTTATGCATCCAAGAATAGAAGATTAAAGTCATACAAAAATGTTGTTTGGTATCAAATAGAATTCTTTGATGCATTTGGTATTTCATGGAGAGATAGAACCCATAATAAGATGGCTGACTTGTTAGCAAATGTAGCAATTAAGCCTTAGGGGATATCATTTGCAAGGATATCACAAATTGAAGTTTAGAATAGACCCCCAATACCTGATAACATTGAACATTGGACGGTATTTGAAGATGATAAAGATATTGTCAATTTATTATTAAATGAAGATAAGTATCATGGTCGAGAGATGGATTGCAGTGATTTGGTTGAGACCATAGATAGGAGGGAAACAATTTTTGGCTAGGAAGTTATATAGTTGAAGACTAACAAAGTACCTAAAGGTCTGGTTGTCTTGGAGAATATGATTGATAATCAAGATAGGGTAAAACATGGAGCTAAGGATTGTAAGCCTCAGGAGCTAGAGGAGATAAATTTGGGTACAAATGAGGCCCCTAAGAAAGTTTATATTGGTCAAAACCTGTCAACTAAAATTAGAAAGCCTCTGATTGACCTATTGAGAAAGTATAGACATGTCTTTGCTTGGTCATATGATGATTTAAAGGCTTATAGAGAAGACCTTTTTTAGCATGTCATACCTCTAAAGGATAATGTCAAACCCTTTAGATAAAAATAGAGACCAGTTAATCCTACTCTGGCCCCTAAAATGCAAGAGGAACTAATGAAGTTAAGGGATGGGGGAATAATCAAGCCTATTAGACATTCCACCTAGGTTTCAAACTTAGTTCCTATTAGAAAAAATAATGGAGATATCAGACTTTATGTAGATTTCAAAAATCTAAACATTGCATCTTTGAAGGATAATTATGGACTACCAAATATGGAAGCCATGTTGCAGCAAGTAACTGGTTCTAAGCTAATGTCCATGATGGATGGTTTTTTAGGGTACAATCAAGTCTTGGTAAAGGAAAATGAACAATTCAAGATAGCATTTACAACTCCTTGGGTGACTTATGTATATGTAAGGATGCCTTTTGGATTGATTAATGATGGTGCTACATTCCAAAGAGCCATGGATGTGGCTCTTCATGAATATATAAATAAGTTTATGGTGGTGTATCAAGATGACCTCACAGCTTATTCCAAGAAGGCTAAGGACCATTGTGGGGATATAGAAAAGATTTTCATCAAAGCATTGGAATACAGAGTGTTATTAAACTCTAACAAATGTGCATTTGGAGTGACTAAAGGTAAGTTATTAGGACATATAGTATCAAAGGATGGGGTGAAGATAGATCCTAAGAGAGTAGTAGCTATTGATAAGGTCCCTAAGCCAAAGAATGTAAAAGGAATTCAATCTTTCTTTGGCCAAGTTAATTTTCTGAGAAGGTTTGTTACTAACTTTGCTGAAATTAGTAGGCCTATTTCAAATATGCTCAAGAAAGGAGCTATCATAGATTGGAATGGTGAGCCTTCATAAGCATTCCAAGATATTAAAACTACAGTAAAAAATTCTCCAGTACTAAGAACACCTGACTACACAAAGCCCATGCACATATTTTCTTTTGCTTCCTTTCATACTGTAGCTACAGTCTTATTGCAAAAAAATAATGAAGGATATGAGCAACCAATTGCATTTTTCAGTAAGTCATTGTAGTCGGCTCAGTTAAAATATGAGATAAATGAAAAATAAGTATATGTTTTAGTAAAGGCTATTAAGGCATTCAGATGCTATTTGATAAGAGCTATTGTCATTGCATTTATGCCCAATGCTGTTGTGAAGGATATTTTTTCTCAGCAAGAAGTATCAGGAAGAAGATGTAGGTGGATCAATAAGATCCAAGAGTTCAACATTGAGATACAAATAAAAAAGTTGATAAGAGGTCAAGGATTAGCTAAACTCATGGTTCAATCTAACTTAGATGCTAATCAAATAAATATGGTGACAAATGACCTCAAATCTGGTATACCAATGTTATTCACTATCAGCAACATCTAGAGGTTCCATCTCACTTAACTGAAAATGAGAAAAGAAGCACTAAGTTACAGGCTATCAGGTACATAATTTTCAAAGAAAGTTTGTGGTGGAGAAATTTTGAAGGGATACTACTAAAATGTGTTGATCAAAAAAGAGCCCAAGAAATTCTGTACAAGATGCATAATGGAGTATGTGGGGGACATTATATGGCTAAAACCACTACACACAATGTAATGAGAGCTAGATTCTGGTGGCCATACCTTTTCAAGGATGCTCAAATCATGGTTAGGGAGTGTGATTCTTGTCAAAGGTTTGCTGGAAAAATATAATTTTCAGGTAATACTTCTTTAAAGCTAGTTGAGGTGCAAGCACCATTTCAATAGTGAGGTATGAATTTCATAGGTGAAATTTCTCCCAAATCTAGTATTGGCTATTCATGAATTTTAGTTCCTACTGACTACTTTACAAAATGGGTAGAAGCTATCCCTACAAGAAATGCAACAAGTAAAGTTGTCAATAATTTCTTGCTAAGTAATGTTGTTTCAAGATTTGGTTTCCCTTAGAGAATTGTGACTGATAATGCCATGTGCTTTAGGTCTGAGGAATTTATAAAGTTTTGTGACAAGTATGGAATAACCAGGTCAACATCTTCCCCATATCATCCACAAGGAAATGGACAGGCTGAATCTACAAATAAAAGCTTGTTAAAAATTATTAAAAGGACCTTGGATGATAACAAGAAGACATGGGACTCTAAGTTACAACTTGCAATATGAGCTGATAGATTGACTATCAAGAAAGCCATTGGAGTAGCTCCTTTTGATCTAGTATATGGAATTCTGGCAAGGATGCCTCAAAATAACTTAAATTCTCAGTGACCATAAAATTTTCCCAAGTGTCATGGTGAGAAATAACTGTTATTGTTAGAAGCAGTTAATAAGGGTGATGGTGACTTGACTTCATTTTATTCTTCTAGAGCCAAGTTTTTTTAAAGACACTGAAGCTCGCTACCTCACTATCAAAAAATTTTGCCATCTTTCCATTAGCAACATAGCAAGTCATCGTGAAATGAACACATGGTGGGACCTCAAAACAATGTGGAAAGGTGACTAGGATTGAAGTAAGTTTTTGTTGTGCCAGCTGTACAAAAAAATTTATGTCCTGGACCCACACCCCATTCATAAAATACATGAGTGATTATGATCGTTAGATCAAGCTGAGATCAACGATCCTAGCTGTCTGGTTAAGGAAAGAAGTGTGGTGTTTTCTCTATGTGACATAGGGAATATGGGACCCACCACTCTTTAGGGTACTTCATTTAGTTTCTTAACCCTTGGATTGATCTCAGATCAAAAGCCATTGCTAACTCACTATGAAGAGTTTCCTAGAGGATATGTATAGCAATGTAGTGAAAAAGGGCCCACCACTATTCTTCTAAGCAATGTAGTAACATGTCATCCACAAGATCAAAGATCAAATCAATGGTTGTCACTACTTTTCTATGGTAAGGTGCTCATTCTTTATGTATAGTGAAGTAGCAACATGTCAACATGTGTCCTCAGTTGCCAGTGGGTCCAGATGGATATGCCATCAAGGAAGGAGTTTTATACATGGTTAGTACTCATTGGATTCACTAGCCAACTTGTCAAGTGGAATACTAGTTGTCCTTTTCTGCATCCCTTCATCGTAGGATTTTTAAAGATCGATGACATAGATTTAAACGTAGAAAGTGGTGCCACTCTGTGTATTAATTAGACATGAAAGCTTTGTGTGTGGTAAAAATAGAGTATAACAAAGAATATTTTCTCAATTCCACCTTACGCGAACAAAGATTTTGAGCCTTTTCTGAGTAGAAGCAATTACTAAGAAGATCGTGCTAAATTTGGTAACATTGTGAAGTAGCTTGCTCATGGAGTAATTGTAGAAATGCAAAGAGAATGAGAGCAAAATTGAAGTAAATAATTTTACTACAATCACTGTAAGTTTTTTAGTTCTACAAAGCATAATCAAAGATGCCTCCAAAGAAGGTATTTTTAGGTCAGGAAAATTATTTGGATAGAAATGTACATGATGATTTGCTCGAGTTGCTTCCTAAGTCTACTATTGAGATAGTACAAGTTAAGAGGTTGACCTCATTAAACCCTAGGTTGAGGATAGTAGATGGATTCTTTGATAAGGATAATTGGGTCCAAGATGCTCATACCTCACAAATTGGTTTAAATTTGTTCAAGAAATGGTTTGCAAAGAGGAAACTGTTTGCCCCACATGCTAATACATGGAATTTCAACCTTGGAATGCTAGTGATCCTCAGTGTTTTTATGGATTCTGATCTCCTTGAGGCCACGGAAAAGAACTATGATCAAGCCACTAGGGTAGTGAGAAGAATAGATGGTGAAACTCTAATCACCATCAGTCCAAAAGAAATTAGAGAAGTTTTTCGTTTGGGACCTCTCACTAGGTATCATGTGCCCATTAATTTGAAAAATTTAGAAAAAGAATATATGTCTAAGAAGGATATAGTTAGACAAGGTACACTAAAGGCCCACACTAGAAAAATTGGAACCCTACTAGCAATAACATCATCCTCTAAAGAACCTTTCAAGAAAACATGCTTCAATGCCAGGGTAGTAGAGATATACAGCACCCTGTGCAGAGTTTTTGGAGAGGGTGAAGAAGATTTTATGCCTATGAGTTTCATGTATATGATTACTCTAATCTCCTCTTTTGGTGTGGAAATAATTTTTAATTTTAATTCTTACTTGGTTGATGAGATTGATAGTGGACTAGTTGGGATTGCTAAGGGCAAGGTGGAGAAGGCTTCGGGAAATTACTCTTTGTTGATGCACATGTATTTTTTTAAGGGGGCTACATACTTTGGTAAAGAAATTGTTTTAAATAGAGAAAAAGAAGGGGAAGCACTGCCAATTAAATTATGGAGTGTATATATGATTGGGAAAGGAGAAAATGCTAGTTTTGTTAGATTTGACAGGTACTTCACCTCCAAACTGAGGTGCCTCATATTAAGTGACAATCCTAGGATACCTAAGGCACTAATGCACCTCATTAGGCCTATGGATAAACCCCATAAGTTAAAATTTTTACACAATTGGGGAGACATTACCCCATATTCAGTTTCAACTGTTATCAGAATTTATGGATTCAAAGGAACACCCCCTGTACTACCTTACCAGGTGCCCTTAAAGGCACGAGTAGCTAAATTATTTTAGTAGTTGGGAGGAGTAGAAGAAGCTTTTTTTAACAAAAGGGGGATGGAATCAATTTTTCCCCCTTGCACATTAGCCCACCAGTTTGTGATAATCAAGGAAGGATGGGTTTTCCTTTTAAAAAATTTGGATCAGTATAAGATGGCTATATCTCACCCTCATTTTTGTGATGCAGAGGGTTTCTTTCATTTGGCTCTTAGACATAGGATCAAGCTTCATCTAGTTGAACATGAATTTTATTTTTGTGAAGATGTCATAAGGAATGAGTACTCTCTGTAGGAGCAAGAGACAAAGAAAGAAAAATGGAGAGTCTATTCAAAAGTTTTGAATTTTATTAATTGTTTTGAGGAAGATTACAGCCCTCTAAGTAATGTTGTAACTATTGTAGATAAAATTAATAATCTTATGAATACATTCCCTAAAATAATGGAGGTAATGAATGAGAAGAAACAATATTTCATTAACTCTTTTCCACATAAGGCCAGGGAAATAATGAGGAAATTGGGTTTCACTCCAAATATAGGAGTAGGTACATTAATTATTCAAAGGAGGCTAGGATATAATGTCATTTAGGATCAAAGGCTCATTGTGGATAAAGGAAAATAGATAGTTGAATCTACTAGTGTTGTTCTTGAAGAGATGCCTCTTGAACCTTCTCCTAAGAGAAGAAAGATAATAAGGGAAGAGCAACCTCATGATGAGGGGTACTCACCTTCTGAAACCCCCATGAGAATTGAGGAGGAGAAACTCACTGATGAGCAAATTGAACAAATTGGATCACAAGGTGGAGCTTTTGTTACCTAAGAAAAGATTGATGAAGGGAACCCCCAAGAGCCTCCTATGCCAAGTTTTGAACTGACTATAGTAGATTACAGGGGAAGGGAATTGGATCCTATTTTGGAACAAGCCAGTTAGCAATTTTTGTCTGATGATAGTTTTGTAAAATCTAGGGCTTTCCACCAGTTTGCTTGGAGGGTAAACATGAACAATTTTGAGGAAAGATGTAAGAATTTAAAAACACAGCATCTAGAAATGGATGAAGCCACCATTCAAAATCAAATAAATGAACAGATGATTCAAGAGATCCAAAATATAACCCCCGAAGAGGAGAGACAGATGGTAAAGGCTACAAATATTTTATTACTACATAATTAGGAAATTGTTGATGCATTAATTTTCAATTGTGTCAAATAATTTGGGATTGCAAGATTCAAATAAAAAGGAGTTATTGGGAACTGCATTTAGTAATGACCAAGCTGCTCTTGTCATGTGGTCATTAAGTAGAGAACCTAGCACTATTGCATCATAGCTTGATGATTCAGGACTCATATGGAATATCATTCTAAGGAGAGTTGCTGATACCTCACATGTACAAGAAGCCCACATGAATGTGGATTATTCTCAATTTGCCTTGGCTAGTACAGAAAGGGAGTAAAAAGAAATGATTGAGTTACAGAGCAAGTATGAGGTAGTTGTGGATGCCTACAATAAGGAGGTAAAAAAAAGAATTGAGCTTGAGAACAAACTAATGGGGAGGTCCACAAGGCTAAGAATAACATACCCTCACCCCCCAGTTGAACCTTTTAAATCCACCGCCCTCATAGAAATACCAAATATAGCCCAAAGGCTAGAGTATTCCATTGATGAAGACTTTGAAGAAGAAAAGAACAAACTATGGGCCTTACATGTGGAGTTAAATGTGAAATATGAAGATAAATTAAGAAAGGCTCTCACATATTTGGGGGACAAAATTGAATGCCCACTAGTTTATGATCAGTTGGATAGGGTGATCAGTATCTGGGATGAAAAGAAAGCAAGGAGAAAATAAGTGGATAAGAAGGAGAAAAGAGATAACATTTTAAAGTTATTCTATTATAAAAATCTCCTATGATCAAATTGAGAAAACTTTTGATGTTGTTTCTGATCTTAATGATTTTGACAATAAGAGAATTCATTTGCAAAGAATAATTGTTGGCTACTTAGATAAGTACAAGAGCCAAAAGTTTAATTTGTTTCCTCATGCCCTAGAAAAGAAAAATAATTTTAAAAATAAAGTTGAATGGGCTAAGGAGCTTGATGATTTTTTTTTTTAAAGAATGAATGAAGTTATTAATGAAATAGGGCATGCATGGTGGGCCACTAGAACTCAAGAAATAGTGAAAGCCCAAATATTCTTTGATTCTTTGAAACAAGATTTTGTTACTATTGATAATGAGGATGACTATGTGCTCAAAAGATAGAGTGATATTTTGCAATTCAATTGGGCAGATGACACATTGTTTGACAAGTGGATGGTAGAAATAGCTCCTAATGAATAGTTTGAGGAAGTTGAAACTGACAGTGATGAGGTAGAGGGTGATGAAATCCAAATCATTAACACTGTCACTACACAAGGCCAATAGGAAGAAGAAGACAAGAGTGGTCAGTCACATTGACAAAATTGAAGAAGAGGGAAAAGTAGAATTTACTCCTACAGTACAGGATGAAGATGGTAAAAACCCATGATTTGAGATTAACCTACAATCATCAGAATAAACTTCATCATTGGCTAGCTTAGTAGTTGCATACACTGAGGAATCAGAATAGCGGCCAAATCAACAACATTAGACGATATAACAGAAGGGGACCCACCAAAAGGAATGTTTGATTTGGAAATATTTTTTTACTCACATTTTTTTCATTTTGTAATAGGTGTATGCAGATGTCTTTTGTAAAACACACCTGTCGATTCTCTTAGCCTGAAGCTTGTTGCATCTCACATTATATAAGTGAGATTTTAGTGCTAGAAGAGGGGCTGATTTCTAATGCTTTTATTCATACTTTTTTTTTTTCGGTCCAAGTAATTTGAGAAATATCTATGATGTATTTTCTTTGTTATTTTATGGGAATACACTAATACAGAATGATCTCTATATTTTATCCTATGGTCATTCTAAGTTTACTACAAAGTGTATACAATTTTCAAAGAAAATGAATACAAATTATGAGCTATCCCCATATAAGTTCCTTTTGAATTTTTTCTCCTTTTTGTTACTTAGTTATCTTGATGTTGTATGAGTAAAAACTTGTGCAATTGAATGCAATCCTTTAGATTATATATCTTTTCATCACTACTATTAGCTCAATGAATTGAGTAAACACTTTGATGAATTTGATGAGGTTGTTGTAGTAATGAGAAGGATGTTTTGAATGATGGATTTCAGTAAGAATTTCTAATAATATTTTTTGTAAGGCAACAAATTTGATTTATAGATTTGTAGTAGACTTTGAGCCCTACTGGATTAGGCACTAGTCAAGGTGATTCAGCTGAAAGAGAAATAGATCATAGATGGGTATCAAATGCAAAATTACAATCAATTTTACTTTTATTTCCTGAAGATCTTCAAAGTTGGTCAATACTTGTTTGCATGAAATATTCTAGCATTAGTTAGCCACTATTGCAAAGAATACTTGTAGATCTATAGAAGACTTTATGACCAAATTTGTTATATGGGATGTATTCTATTTAAAATGTCACAATTAGTTGTGTATTTATGGATTAAGGATGGGAATCAAAATGAAACTAAGATAGTTTCCATACAATAATAGTCAGATTGAGTCATCCCTTAGGTATACCCACCTTGGTTTTACAGAGCCTAAAGAGAAGAAAACCATTCTTGATTTTTTTAATGTCAGATCTAAATGGTTTGCATGTGTAACTGAAAATAGGCAATGGTTAATCCTTAGGTGGCATAAGCATTATCATTTTGGTATTGAGGCTCTCTATTGCTTAGTAGTTTTAAAACTCCAACACAAGGCTATAATTCCTTCCCGATTATGGCCAAATACAAAGCAAGTAATAGTTCTACAAGATTCTTTAAGATCCAATCCAAACACTAGCTAGTCGAGATACACACTCTTCTAGAAACCCCCAAGGAAGATCTCAACTTGTGCTCGCAAGCCCACCAAGGAATCCCCTATTTTCCAAATTGTAGCTACTAATTCTTCTCCAAATTCACTCTTCAAGCTCCTCCTCCTATCCACGATGGATGAATAATGACTAAGGACTTCCCCACAACCCCTACTTATACCTATATAAGCCTCAAGTCATCCCAAAACACAAATTAAATACAAATACATAAATTAAATGCCATAAGTTGTACTGCAACAACAATTAAATGCCCAAAATTGATATCCAAGTAAAATTGTGATATCCCCTAGCTTTGATTGAATTAAAACTTATGGTTTTAACCATAGTTAGTAATATGGACCCTCTTAAATCTCTAAAAAATTTATCCTCTTACTCATTATGTAAAATTAGTTACATAGCCTACAATAGGCACCAAATTCCTAAGCATAGCCAAGCTCCATAGACCATGCCAAGCAACCAAAGACCATGCCAAGTCCCCATGTTGGTGTTTTAAAAACTACTAAGCAACAAAATCCTTAATACCAAGATGACAATACTCATACAATCTAAAGAATAGCCAATTCTTATTAACAATTGCATGTGCAAAGTATTTGGGCCCAACTTCAACAAAACCAAGGGTGGTTTTCTACTCTTCAGGCTCTGCAAAACTAGGGTGGGTGTACCCAAGGATGATTCAAGACTGGGAAAACTATATGAGGATTATTTTTAGTTTCATTCTGATTCTCATCTCAAATCCTCAAACACATACACAATTCTTGATAACTTGATAAACACATCCCATATAATAGATATGGCCAAAAATTCTTCTATAGATCTATAGATGTTCTCAACAATAGTGGCTAACTAAAGCTAAAACATTCCATGTAGACAAGTACTAGCCAACTTTGAAGATCTACAAGAAATAAAAGTAAAATTTTATTTGATGCTGCATTTTGACAACCATTTGTGATACTTTTCTCTTTCAGCTGGATCAACTTTGATCAGTGTGTAATCCATTGGGGTTCAAAGTCTATAGCATATTCTTAGATCTAATTTGTTGTCTTACAACAAATTTTATCAGCAATTCTTATCAGAATTTATCATTCGAAACCCTTTCCACTACTACAACAACCTTATCACATTCACCAAAGCTTTTACTTAATCCATTGAATTAACAGCAATGATAAACAGATATACAACCTAACTGGATTGCATTCAATTGCACAAGCCTTTACTTATACAATATCAAGATAACCAAGTAATTAAAAGGAGAAAAAATTTAGAAAGAACTGATATGGGGACAGTTCATAATTTTTATTCATTTTCTTTGAAAATTGTATACTATTTACAATAGACTTAGAATGACCTTCAGAAGAAACACATATCATTCTATATCCATGTATTCTCAAGATCTGACAGAGAAAATACACCACTAATTTGTTCAAAACAATGGACCAAAAACAAACTAAGTATATCACTTAGAAAATAGAATTTGGACCCTTTCTCTTGCCCTGGGATCTCACTTATATAGTGTGAGATGCATCAAGCTTTAGGCTAAGAGAAACTGACAGGTGTCTTTTATAAGGAATATTTACATACACCTATCACAAAATGACAAAACTATTGGTAACAAAAGATCTCTGAATCAAAACATTCCTTTTGGTGGGTTAGCTTCTGTGTAATGCCCTACTTGAAGATCCTTGGAAACAAGGACGAAATACAAGCCAAGAATTTTTTTTTTTACAAGTATGAATGCACATGACAACATCATACAGGGATCACAACGATCGCAACGGAAGACTTCACCATAATCCCGGCAACCAACGAATCTCCAAACGCCACTACCAAACTGACACACACAAACAAAGCCAACAACGACAACGCACATGATGAGGGCACAAGAAACAACCACTCATCAACAAAACAGCAAGCTGGGGTAAAATGCAAAAATCTAAAATTTGGCTAAGCCTGAAATCTTGAAGCCCTGAAAATTGGCTAAGTCTGGATTTTTGAAGCCCTGAAATTTTCTAGAATCCATAACTTATCTCTGAGAGGTCTGAAAACTATCTCAAAATATTCATCACATATATTAAAATATATCTTAAGTATAACGAATTAAATATACGTCAACTTATACTTAAACGATATATTCTAAACCCCAAGAGACTAAAACAAAAACACAAAAACTCGATTTCAAGAGAAACCGACAGAATTCAAAATGCAACAACATAGGGTCGAAGAATGCCCAAAAGGGTATCCAAAACCACACTCAAAAAGTTTGAATCATGAAGAAAAGTGCCCGTTGCCGACACGCGTAGGTTTTTCACAAAAATTGTGTGACACTTTTTACTAAGGGAGGGTGACACTTCTCCTTAAGGCATGCGACACTCTTCCAGTGTTGTATGACATTTCTCAAGAAGGCATGCAACACTTTTTAGCATCATATGAAAATTCTCAAGAAGGCATGCGACACTCTTCCAGTGTTGTATGACATTTCTCAAGAAGGCGTGTGATACTTTACAGTGTCGTATGACATATTTTGCATGGGCGTGCAATACTTTTTTAAGTGTCGCACCATGCTGAACAAATATCACCCATAGAAAACAAAAACACTCCTAGATGCAAAAGGGACCAAAATAGAGCAAAGAACCTCCATACGAGGGAGTACCAGATCCACAAAGGCTCGAGGAATAAACACTCGAGTGCAAGAACAACACAGAAAGGAGAACATCTAACCATCTAAACTAAAGCAGCAAGGAACACACTGAAATAAACATTGCATTAAATAGAAATACCAAAAGAAACTAAATAACCAAGTTAAGTGTGTGGATCCTCCCAACCGTCAATAGCGTCATAAGACCATCATGGGTCCTAGCCATCCCCAGCGCATAACATCCCAAGCCACCGACTAGATCGTCAGTACTATTGTAATAGGGATGTCACTACTAAAAACATGCAACAATATAAGCATAAGAAAATCTAACATGCTAGTAGAAAAGCATAAGATAATCCTATAGTAGATAACATCACCTATCACATGCTAAACAACAATAAGCAACAGATACACTAATAAAACAATTCACAGCATCTAATCATATGCTAAACATCATAATAAGGGAATGCGTCAAATAAAATAACATCATCTAAACATGATATACAAGCATCCCAATGAAATCATAAATCATAAGGAAGCATACTCCAAAACTTGAAGTACCAAGTGAAGACATCCAGCAATGGTCACACTAGGACAAAAAGATCGTGTTTGTACATCGATCCCTAGCAGTGGTGAAGGTAGCTATGCCTCCCAACCACGTGGAACCCATAGGTCCACACCTACCATGCTGATGGAGATAAAGATCCAACCACAAACACACAAAAACCACAACATCCATGGCTAACACTCATGCCAGACAGTATGATGGTTGAACCAAGAACCTAAGACAATGCAAGGAGTATAGGTCCTAGTCAAACACTCAATAGGATACTATGTAGGGACTAACATCATGGGGAGTCACTTGGCATCAAAAAGCCCAAGCTAGGACTTGTGTAGATTCATCATCCCTCAATGGAAAGGCTCTAGCACTCCAAACTTTTTTATTATCTTAAGTTTTATTATCATTCACACATTTTATTTAATTATCACTTATATAAGGCTTCCTCTGCCAACCCATGATGCCATGATCATCGAGCTACGAGATAGAAGCCCCCTCCATATGCTACCCTACCCTACCCATGCTCATCCTACGACAAGTGCCCATGGGCATGCATACTCCCATCTCAACCCCAATGATCATAACTTCTGACAATATTACGGAAGATCGGGCCTCGCAAGTCACCCAACAAATGTACGTGCACGTACTTGTGTGTGGTGCACCACCATCACGAAGATCATAACACAAGGACAGGAATGAGAACACAATGAAAAACAAACACCCAATTGAAAGCAACTCAAGAGGACGAATTCTACATGAATCCCAAAGCCAATAAAACCATAGATCATAAAATCACTCAACCGGCCTCAATCTGAGAGTATGGATTCTACACGAATCCCAATGATGTAACAAGACCAAAAGTCATGAACTTACTCAACCAGCCTCAATCCGAGAGTATGGATTCTACATGAATCCTAGCCTCCAAGAAATAAAGCAAAGGTCTAAAGAAACAATAACAACAGGAATAAAATCACTCAACCAAACACAATGTCGGGAGTACAGATGCAACACGCATCCCAATGCAATCATAAAAGTGTAGAAGTGGTCTGACTGATATCCAAATGGATCATCCAAGTCCACGACCCACATTGAGCCAAGAAAACCCAAGAAAATAGGGTGGCACACAAAACGAGGTAAAAATCTCAAATTTTAGAAAAATTCCAAAATTAGAACCCATTTGACCTTTGGGTTCAAAAACCCCAAAAATCTAAAAATAAATGGAATTGGACACCGTATGCAAAAATGGCCAGCATAACAGCGTAAAATCCCAAACCCTCATCCCAAAAAATAGGGAAATGTTCATACCCACCCAACTGGGTAGAACTAGCATACAGAAATGGAGGGGAACACTAGTTCTCAGCCTCAAAACAAATGGCTACCAAAAAAAGAAGCAAAAACAGAGCAGAAACAATAAAACAAGAAAGCCCTACCTCACAGCCAAAAGGGCAAAATGGGAATCTAAACCATAAATTAAATATCTCGCAGAAGTAGCTGAAAATTGCGGCAATCCAAGATTTCTTTGAGCTGGATCCAACGAGCCCAACCTCGCGACGATCCCATGCCCATAGCTCCCACAACGAACAAAACAGTAAATCCTCATGAAGAGGATTTTGGGTTTTACTCTCCAACTTTCCAATTTGAAAGTGAGAAGTGAGGAATTAAATTCCTCTTTAGATACTTATTCACTTTTTGGGTGAATAATCGATTAGGGCATTTAACTAGCCAATCTAGTTAAACCTCGAATTGACTCAAACGAAAATAGGCTATTCCTATAACTAAGAATTCATCTATGGCAAAGTGGCCAAAAATTAAAATAAATCAATTAAAAAGCCCAAAAACCCAAAAACACATAAATCTCCTTAACAACTTTCACGACAATGCGAACCTCTAAATGCACAGACATGCTTACTGGTCTAATCACATAATGCAAATGAGTTTGAATTTAATAATCACCAAAAGGTTTAAATTAAACATTTAATTAAGGATACATTGACCATACAAGGACGACATTGGTAAAATATGAACGGTTGAATCACTAACTCCATGTGCCACTGCTAGGGATATAAATCCTGCATACTAAATAACATGATCAAGTGCAATTGCATATAATAACATAGACGAAGCAATAAATGCATTAAATCACCTAATTTAACCATTTATTTGATTATATTAAAATAATCTATTTACATCACTCACATTCGCATAATGCATAACAACACAGTAATGAAGTAAATAACCATAGCATTAAATCCATCACATAACATAATCAAAGGTATGTCCAAATACCAGATAACTAGATATCATCATAAAACACACTATCATCTCAAAATGGCATCATCATGCAATATGATTAACTAAACAACATAGTAGTCTAAAATCTATGATACTGAAATCAAAGTGTAACATCTGACCCTCAAGTCATCTCAAATGTAAAACATCACATAAGAATAGATATCTCTCAAATCAAAATAAAACAAGGTAAATATCTGCAACACATAACCAAATAATCCCACATGAACAATCCATTTCTAATCATTAATGCATTTAATAAAGATTGATTACTCTGCATTAAAAAGGCACTTAAAACACATAAGCAAACACAGTCATAAACATGACTAACCATTGCTACAGGAACCTAGTCCAATGTAGCATGGTAAAAAGTACACAGTGCAATCTTTGCACACATCTCAAGGTAATCATGGAACAACCTCATGATACCACATCGATCCTGGTAACCACTAGCACAAACCTTAGTGAACCAAAAATCACATCATAATCTCATAGATCAGTCAAAAGCATAATCAAAGCAATTGATACAGAAACATAAATCTAAACACCTCAACGGTGTAGACCACTCAGGGTCACAATCATGATCCCATCACAATAAAAGATCAACAAGGTTTCATCCATTAGGATGACTAACAAAAGTCAAATGGGAGAGGCACTACATTATGTCACATGTATAGATGTTGTTGAGTTGGCTATTGATATAATTTTCTCTTCATATGCAACTGCCAAATTAGCCAATGATGAGGCTTGTTCAGATGATGGCACATTAATTTCCACCTATGGGCTTTTACTGCCTTCACTCTGCATGGTAGGGATAACTTCTACCTTTTCCCCTTCTTTAATTGTACTGGCATCCTGTAGTCCCAGGCCTGCAACTAAAAATAATAGATTATTCTTGTATTTTTCCTCTAGTTGGGTCTAAGTAGTGATGGAGCTAATGATTTGAATTTCCTCACCCTGTACCTCATCACTATCAATTTCATCTTTATCACACTGATCATCAAGAGTCACTTCTACCATCCATTTGTCAAATAATGTGTCATCTGGCCAATTGAATTAAAAAATATCCTTCTTCTTTTTATTATAGAATCAGCCTCATTATTAATATCAATGAATTCCTATTTTAAAGAATTAAAGAATATTTGAGCTTTCACCATTTCTTCTATTGTGGTGGCCCACCGTGCATGCCCTGTTTCATTTATAACTTGATTCATTCTTAAACAGAATAAATCATCAAGTTCCTTTGCCCACTCCTCTTTGCTTTTCAAAATATTTTTCTTATCTAAGGCACAAGGAAATAGACTAAACTTTTGGCTCTCATATTTGTCTAAGTAGCCTATTATTATCTTCTGTAAATGTATCCGTTTATTGTCAAAATCAGCAAGATCAAAAACAATGTCAAAAGTCTTTTCAATCTGATCATGAGAATTATTTATAACAGATAGACACAAGAAGGTTATTGCTTTCTCCCTTCTCACCCATTTGTTCACAATAGGCTTTAGAGCCTCATCATCTACTTTTAAATCCTACCAGATGTTAATCACCCTGGCTAATTGATCGTGGATTAGTGGCCATTCAACCTTGTCTCCTAGATATGTAAGAGTTTTTCTTAGTTTATCTTCATATTTAGATTCCAACTCTACATGTAAGGCCCACAGTTTACTCTTTTCTTCTTCAAAATCCTTAGCACTGTAATACTATAGCCCTTGGGGTGTGTCTAGTATTTCAATGAGGGGGGTAGATTTGAAAGGTTCAATAGGGGGGCAAGGGTATGTTATTCTAGGCCTGGTGGATGTTCCCAATAGCTTGTTTTCAAGCTCAACTCTCCTTTTTACCTCTTTATTGTAGGCATCCACAACTACCTCATATTTACTTTGTAATTCAAACATTTCCTTTTCCTCCCTTTTAGTAGTAGCCAAGGCAAACTGAGAATAATCCACATTCATGTGGGCTACCTATACGTGTGAAGTATCAGCAACTCTCCTTACAATGATATTCCCTATCAATCCTGAATCATCAGGCTATGCTAATAGAATCTTGGATCCTCTTCTTAATGACCACATAACAAGAGCAGCTTGATCATCACTAAAAGTAGTCCCTACAAATTCCTTTTTATTCGAGTCTTGTAACTCCAATCTATTAGAAACAGAGTTGAAAATCAATGCATCTACAATATCCCAATTAGGCAACAATAGTATGTTAGAAGTTTGTACCATTTGCCTTCCCTCCTCAGGGGTAATGTTCTGGAATTCTTGCATCATTTGCTCCTTTATTTGGTTTTGGATGAAGGCTTCATCCATTTCTGGATGCTTTGTTTTCATTTTTTTACATCTTTCCTCAAAATTGTGGATGTTTTCCCTCCAAGAGAATATATGGAAAGCCCTAGACCTTACAAAATTGTCATCTGACAAAAATTGATGGCTGGCTTGTTCCAAAATAGGGTCCAATTCCCTTCCCTTAAAATCAGCTACAGTCAGTTTGAGGCTTGGCACAGGAGGTTCCTGGGGGTTCCCTTCATCAATCTCTGCTTGAGTGACAAAAACTCCCCCTTGTGATCCAATTTGTTCAATTTTCTCAATAGTGAGCTACTCCTCCCCGGTTCTCAAAGGGGTCTGTGAAGGTGAATACTCCCCAACATGAGGATCCTCCTCTCTTATTATTTTCTTCCACTTAGGGGAGGGCTCAGTAGGCCTCTCTTCCAAAACCCTACTAGTGGACTCAATTATTTGTTTTTGGATAGTTAATTGACCTGCCCTTATATTGGGAGTAAAACCCAATCTTCCCATTACTTCCTTGGCCTTATCTAGGTAGAACATAATAAAGAATTGCTTCTTCTCATTCATTGCCTCTATTATTTTAGGAAAATTATTTATAATTTTTCTCATCTTATCTACATTTGTAACTGCATCATCCAAAGGACTATAATCTGGATCAAAACAATGAATGAAATCCAAAATTTTAGAAAAGACTCTCCACTTTTCTTTCCTGGTCTCTTGCTCCTACAAGGAGTACTCATTCCTTTTTAATTCTTCAAGAAAATAAAATTCATGCTCAATTTTACCAAGCTTAATTTTGTGCCTTAGAGCCAAATGATAAAATCTTTCAAAATCACAAAAACGAGGGTGAGAAGTGGCCATCTTATAAGGATCCAAAATCTTGTGCAGAAAGAGCCAACCTCCTTTTGTGATTACAAAATGATGAGCCATTTTGCAAGTAGGAAAAATTGACCCCTTCTGTCTTTTCAATAGAAGGGTTTCCTCCACTCTTCCCAACTACCACAATATCTCAGCAACTCCTACCTTCAAAGGCACTTGGTAGGGTAGTACGTGAGGGCTTCCTTTAAAACCATATATTCTAAATATAGTAGAAATAGAATATGGAATTATATCTCCCCAATTATGTGAAACTTTTAAGCCACTTGAATTTTCCATAGGCCTAATGAGATTCATTAATGCTTTGGGGATGCTGGGATTGTCCCTTAATAGGAGGCATCTCAGCTTTGAAGTGAAATACCTATCAAACCTGACAAAATTGGCATTCTCTGCATCCCAAGTCATATTTGCACTCCACAATTGAACTGGTAGTGCTTCTCCACTCTCTTCTCTATGTCATTCCATTTCTTTACTAAAATATGTTACTCCCTTGAATAAGAACATGTGCATTAACAGAGAATAATGGCCAAAAAGTCGTTCCACCTTACCCCTAGCAATTCCAGTCAGTCCAATGTAAATCTCCTTAGCTAAGTAGGAAGAAAAATCAAAAATTATATCCACACCAAAAGAGGAAATCTAGGTAATCATATACATAAAATCCATAGGCATAAGCTCTTCTTCATCTCTCCCAAAAACTTTACACAAGGACCTATATATTTCTATAGCCCTGGAATTGAAGTACGCCCTTTTGAAAGGCTCCTTGGAGGATGTTGTTATTGCTAACAATGTTCCAATTCTACCTATGTGTGCCCTAAATTAAAAACCTCCCTAATCTCCTCTATGTTGATTGTAATCAAGATTTCACCATTAGTTCTCCTCACTACACTAAGGGCTTGGTCGTAATTCTTATCTACAACTTCCAAAAGATCATAGTCCATGAAAACACTGGGAACTACTAATTTTCCTAGACCAAAATTCCTGATGTTGGCATGTGGGGCAAAAGGGTTCCTCTCTGAAAACCATTTTTTTAATAAAACAAGACCAGTCTATGAAGCTTTTTCCTTCCCTAACTCAGTTTCCTTTGTCATATAGCCAATCTTCTATTTTCAGCCTAGGGTTTAATGAAGTTAGCCTTTTAACTTTTTTAATTTCAACAGTGGAAGAAGGGAGTAGTTCAAGAAAATCATCGTGGACATTCCTATCCAAATAGTTCTCTTGACCAAAAAATGCTTTCTATTTTGGAGCCATTTTAATTAACTTCTCGAAGGAATTGAAACAGCACAAGGATTATAATACAAATACTTACTTTGCATTTTACTCTAGTTCTTCTCAGTGTTACTGCAATCTTTCTGCGAACAAACTGCTTCACAATTTTACCAAATCTAGCACAGTCTTTCAAACAATTGTTTCTACTTAGAGGTGCTCTGAATCTTTGTTTGAGTAAGGTGGAATTAAGAAAATCTTCTGTGTTATACTCTATTTTTCTTCACACATGAAGCTTTCATCTCTCATAAATGCATAGGGTGGCATCACCTTCTATATTCAAATTTACACCGTAGATTTACGAAAAATCCTATGATCTAGGAATGCAAGCAAAGATGACTCATGTTCCTCTTGACAAGCTGGCAATCAACCTAATGAAAATTTTCCATGTGTACCTTTCCTTCATTGTTGGCACCTCTAAACTGGACCCACAAAACTCTGAGGACATGTGTCACTTAGGTGCTATCTCGTTATACATAAAGAGTGAACACCTTGCCATAGCGAGATAGCACCCGTCATTGATCCTGATTTGATCATGCGGATGACATTTGATGCATTATTTTAGAAAAGCATGGTGGGCCCTTTTTTGCTATGTCACTATCATAAAATTTCAAGCAACTCTCCATAGCGACATAGTGCCTATCATTGATTTATAATTAATCCAATGATCATAATCTCTCATATATTTTGTGAATAGGGCGTGGGTCCAATCATTGATGACGTGATGAAATCTTGCCCTGCTAGCATTTGGATTCATATTTTTATAGACCTAGCTATATTACCATGCTACTTGGAGCCCACATTTGTTTATTTCTTGGCTAGGCGCTATGTCGCTAATAGCGAGAAGAACAAGTTCCCGATAGCAACATAGCGAATCTCGATGTCTTTTCTTTTCCCGATGTATGCATGTAGCCCATTAGATGCAAACGTGTTCCAAAGCTTTATAATTGATATTTGATGGAGTACTTTTTGGGACCCACTTACTCTAAAAAGTTGTCGTAGTACTACTTTTCATCTGGGCGCTATGTCGCTAACGGTGAGAGACACCAATTATTTGATAGCGACATAGCGATTTTTGGTGACTCATCAAAATTTAGGGTTGAAAGGATAAAGGCCAGTGAAGTCATAACTACCCTCGTTAATGCATCTAACACATAATAAAATAGCACGTGCACCACGCAGCCTAAAAAAACTTACGATCATCAAAAAAATTAAAAGTGACTGTCAGCCATTATTTTTGGTTAAGGCATCATGTTGCTAATGGTGAAGTGCCCAATTTCTCTAATAGCGACAAAGCGACTAATCAAAAAAGATGAGATTTTTGTTGATGCCTTTTGTACCTCAATGTTGTAATTCCTTTTTAGGTTATGACACATTTTTTATAAACATGATGAAATATCTCTGAAATAATACAATCTTTGGTCACCGTATTTCCACTTGATGGTACTGCTTTTCAACTTAGTAGTGGTCACTATGTTGCTAAGGGTTAAATACTTGTATCTTTTCATAGCGAGATAGCGATTGCCGTAGATCTTTTAGGGATCGGGTGGTCAGAAACACAAAAGAAAAGATGTGACTTAGGGCATAGAAAGTTTGAAAAGGATGGGAATCTTCACATATTGTTGGTTTTGTGCCCGAAAAAAAATTTTAAAAAAAGGAAACAAGACCTAGGGTTTTGACAAAAATTTTCTTCAAAGACCTACAAAATATGACTTGGCTAGAAACCCTATTCACCATAAGTGGATCCCAATTTGAATTCTTCTACACCTTGGACAAAGGAATTCGATTATGCAAAAATTCAAACCAACACCCTAGACCATGCTAAGAAACCAAAGGCCATGCCAAGTTCTAAGGCCATGTTGAGCTCCTAGTGTATGCCAAACAATAGTATCTATCAAGCTCCACAACACTTAACCAAAATCCATCCAAACATGCAAGATTGTAAGCAAACTCAAGATGCTCCTACATCAGACACCCCAAGTTCAAAAAGATGTCTTAGTAACCCTAACATAGTGGAAGGTAGGAGAATACCCAAAAGATATTTCCTAGGCTCTAGTAAATAATCACACAGTGGAAACACAATAGCAAGAAACAATAATGCAAGATCTAATACCAAATTACAATTCTTTATATATATATAATTGATTAAATGCAATGTGTCAGGCTATAAGGCCTTCCTAGTTATAGCCAAATACAAAGCAAGTAATAGTTCTACAAGATCCCTCAAGATCCAATCTAAACACTAGCTAGTCCAAATCCACACTCTGGTAGAAACCCCCAAGGAAGATCTCAACTTGTGCTCGCAAGCCCACCAAGCAATCCCCTTGTTTTCCAAGCCACAACTACTAGCTCTTCTCCAAATTGTATCTTCAATCTCCTCCTCCTCTCCATGATGGATGAATAATGACTAAAGACTTCACCACAACCCCTACTTATACCAATCTAAGCTACAAGTTATCCCAAAACACAAATTAAATACAAATACATAAATTAAATGCCACAAGTTGGCCTGCAACAACAATTAAATGTCTAAAATTGATATCTGAGTAAAATTGTGATATCTCCTAGCTCCAATAGAATTATAAATCATGCTTCAAAACATAGTTAGTAATCTAGGCCCTCTTCAATCCCTAAAATTTTCATCCTCTAACTAATTTTGAAAAACTAGTTACAAGGCCTATAATAGGAACCAAATTCCTAAGCATGGCTAAGCTCCATAGACCATGTTGAGCAACCAAAGACCATGCCAAGTCCCCAGACCATGCTAAGCAACCAAAGACCATACCAACCAACCAAAGATGATGCCAAGTCCCTAGATCATTCCAAGCAACCAAAGACCATTTCAAGCAAATAAAGACCATGCCAAGTCTCCAAATCATGTCGAGCAACCAAAGACCATGCCGACTCCCTAGACCAATCCAAGCAACCAAAGACCATGTTGAGCAACCAAAGACCATGCTAAGTCCCCCAGACCATTTCAAGCAACCAAAAACCATGCCAAGTTCCTAGACCATGTTGAGCTCCTAGTGTATTCCAAACACCAATATCTACCAAGCTCTACAAGACTTAACCAAAATCCCTCCAAACATGCAAGATTGTAAGAAAACCCAAGATGCTCCTGCATCAATAGTATACTATATGTAAGTACTTTACCATGTATAGATATATATCTTACAAAATAATTTTTGAAAAACCTCAAAAATATAGTATCACATGGTGATGAATAAATTTATTTAGAAAAATTTTTGAATTTAGTTTTGGATGATAAGTGTTTTTGTCACTAATGCCAAAGGGGGAGATTATTGACATATCAATCAAGTTTTTTATTAGTGACACACACTTATTCAAGTTGTATATAGCTACTAAGCTTATTATATAGCTAGCAATGTTTGCTAAGCATTTTAGTTGTCACTGAGTTCTACAGTTGCTACTAAGTCCCTTGAACAAATCCCAATGGTTACCAAGTAGTCACAATTACAGTAAAGATCAATAGTATAAACCGCACATCTCAGTGTATGTTGAGTTTACCAATGCAAACTGAGTTGTGTAATGTTCACCAAGTTTGTAGTGTATGTGATGGAAGTCCAATGTTAATCGAGCTTCTCAGTGTTAACCAAGTGACTCAATTTATATTGAGCTTGAAGTGCTAGTGTTTATCGACTCATACAATGTAAACCAAGAGACTCATTTTATATGATGAGTTTTATAGTATCTACCAAGTCACCAGTGTAAACTAAGTTCAAGACTACTTGGAAGTGATCAGTATAGACCAAGCTTCTACATTTATCAAGTGCATGACAATGTTGAGCATTGACAGTGGATGTTGGGTATCAGAACTTCACTGAGTCAGGCTTCAAAACCTAAGTGTCTTCATGTGTGTTGACTTTGTAATATTTGTGTTAACTTGTATTGTGGTCACCCTTGTAATTTTTATAATTGGATTGGTAAATATGTAATGTATTGTATCATATCAAATTATGATGAAGATGTGAATATGAATGCAATGTAATCAAATATAATCAGAGAAGAGAAGAAAGAGAAAATTACAAAGACCATAGCAATATAAGGAGTAGCAAAGTCATTTCTATCATAGTAACATGATTAGTACATAAAGGAATATCATTTAGCAAACCAAGTTGCAGATCAGATATTAGCCACTATTTCATCCTAACATGTGGATTAGTCAAATCCTTTAACAAGGTAGACCTAATAGTTTTTCATAAATCTATTTACTGAGTGCATACTTCATTGTATGTTTGTAAATCCTTTCACAAAGTGCACCTAGTAGTCCTTATTGCTCCTAATAGGGAAGAGCATTAGAAGTGATCAATGTAAGCTTTAATAAGCTAACTATATATTGCAGTACTAAAGTTTGTGGGTATCATCCCCACCTTAGTTTTACTTTCTATTTGGAAGGTTTATGGGTCACCAAATCTTTGTGTTAAAGTGTTATGAATGCTTTCATGTTTTTAGTTTCTTATGCATGAAATTAGATCGAATTTTATGTGATGGAATAAATGCTAATTGGATTGTTGGATAAAGACTTAAATTTTTGAAGTATTAGAAGTTACTGATTCACCCCTCCCCTCTCAATAACTTAGAATAGTCTTGAATATTTCCAACAACATAGTATCTCATCACATTCACACTTAAGTTCACAATTAAAGTTCTTTACTTATATCAAACATATTAATAAATTCTTTCTTAGTCAGCTCACATATGATTCTTAGAGTCAACTCATTAAGATTTAGTAATCAAAACAACTCTACATGTCATACAAGTCAATTTGTTGACATGCTCTATTCTGCACTATGAGATAACTGCATTAGTATTTCTTTCATAACTTGAACTTGATTTCTTATACAAACATGTGAACTAGTATTCAACATCAAGATGAAATAATGCACCTAGGGTTAACTGTGCAAGAGAATATTCTAAGGAAATATTTTGCTAACAACAAATCTTCTCATACTACTATAACTCTGTCCAATACTAAAACAATTTTCCTTCAAAAATGATCATAACTAAACTAAAAAGCATATGTTTCCATAAATTAAAACCACATATCTCACCTTATTTTATTGATTGGTCATATTGCCAACACTTCCAATCTTGTTGAATTAAATACACCTATAATAAACTTAATAGTGTTATACCAATCTTCCTTTTCATATCACACATCACTAACAAGATCCTCATATAAACCATCATCATTATCTTTCAAATTCAACATCCCATAATTCAAATAAATTTACCTCTTTCACATCTTCATCTTTGATTTCTTCTTCCATGTCTTCAATAAGGCAAGTAACCACTTCACTTGTTTGACTTCCAACCAAGGAATTGTATGCATTCTCTACTACTACAATCTTTAAATCATATTGATCTACTTCTAGCTCACAAATATTTTCATCTTCATGCTCTTCATCTTCTTCAACTTTAGGTTCACAAATGTTTCCATCTTCATCGTCTTGCTCTTCTTTTGTATTGCATGTGTAATACACCACTAGATCTTCTTTTCTTTCTATATCCAAAGAATTATCATCATCTCTTTTTTGGTGATGTGGTCTTCTCTTTCACAACTCTACTTCTAATTCATTCACTTGCTTTTGTAAAGCAAAGAATGCAACTCAAAATGCCTCTTGATTTCTTTCTCTAATTTTTTCAAGTCTAGGAATCCTTAGAATCCATCCAACAACAAAAGTCATATTCTTCTTTCTCTTCTCAATTCTGAAGTCTATATAAGACAAACTTCTTCCAACACAAGAAACTTGTGCAAACTACCTCACAATTGGTGATCTATCTACACACTTAGCTAAAATCATAATCCTTGTGAAAACTACACCATAGTTGGTGATCTATCTACACACTCAAGAACTTCTTGAAAAACTTCACCTAACCCAAGGTCCTAGTGCAAACTACCTCACATTTGAAAATCTATCAACACACTTAGGAACTCCCACTCTAATACCATTTGAAGAAGGGCCACACCACCCTTACATAGTTATAACCAAGAATGTAAAAATATGGAGACAAAGAGATGACAAAATGCTTCACAAAGCATGATTTTATTATACTTGAAAAATTTTACAACATCACAATATGACATCATAGATATGACTTCTTCCAAAAGAAGTTCAAAAATGCTTCAACATAAGAGAATTACCAAATAAGAAATTAAACAAGAATAGTCTTCACAACAAGAGCTTACACTTGAAGAGCTTGATTATAAATTCTCATAAGCCTTGCTTAAATAGGCACTTACCATCAAAGATGTTACAAACACAACCAATGTGTGATAAAAGGTAAATACAATTACCTTAAAATAAATATTAAATTCCCACCCAAATACAACTAAGAACCATCATGTGGAGAAATTAGAAAATTAAATTTCCTTTGTGGATCACAACAAATATTAAATGCATGATTTAAGGAACTTTCCACAAACTTGTGAGATACCACCTACACACCTAGATAAATGAAATAACAACTATTTTTGTTATTTTTCTATTTACACAACCTATGCACCTTAAAAATAGAAATTCCTCTTTTCCCTCATTTTCCCCCTTTTTTATTTTTATTTTTATTTTTATTTCTATTTTTGTCACTTTCTCTCTCCTCCAATTTTTTTTATAAATAACAATTTTAATCACACCCCCTTTTTCGTGATGCAAGATGCTCTTGCATCAAATCCATTCATCAACCCCTATACATGGACTCGCATCTTCTATTGAAAATTATAAGTATCCCATTGAAGAAATAATGTCTCAAGATATTGCTACACCTTCAACTCCTTCCAAATCCAAAATTACTCCATTCAAACCTAAATGTTCCCATCATCTATATTCCAAGTCCATTTTGGGACCTTGTATCCATCATTTTCTTCCTTTCTTATTTCCATATGTTTTGGGTCCTTATGTTCAAAATTCAAACCCTTCATCCCTTCCATCCATTTTGGGTCCTTACACACATCCATCCACCATATCCATTTCTTCCACTTCATCCCCTCATGCTCCTAATAAAGATCAAAAAAGGCACACATCCTTGAATTGCTTCCAATGTTCACCATCCATAATTTCATCCATAAGCTCTCCATACCATTTATCCTTGTGTACTCATACCATGGCCAATGGGAGAAAATTGGATGCCACAAATAAAGTGAATCAAGCTAAAAATCTACAAATATCCAAGGATTAGCATGTCCCCTCTAAAATACATGTTCAAGAAAACAATAAATCCAAAAGAAAGAAAAAATTAGAAGGCCACAAAGGCTAAAAATTCAAAATTCAAAATTTATGTGGATTCAAAAGCTACTAATTGAAGCAATTATTCTCAGAGAAAAATTCAAAATGGCATCCAATTCTATTAATCCAAAGGTTTCCCCCATTCATAAATTAAAAAATCTTCCACCTTCTAGCTCAATTTTGGGTTCTTATGTCCCAAAATTCACCATCCTAAATCCATCATCTCCTTCATCCATTTTGGGTTCCTATATCCCAAAATTCAAACTTTCTCCTAAATTTCCTCCAAAATTTCCTCCTTTCCATCACCCTTCAAGGAATGTGCCAGTGATGATCTTTCCACCTCCTTAATCCACTAATTCACAAGCCTCCCAAGCTAGAATCCATCAACCATGTCTTTCTCCTAACCATTCTACCCCCTTAATCCAAAAAAATTCATAAGTCTTTGTCCTCCATTTCCCAACCCATTTAATCCTTCTTTACACCATCCTACCAACATCTAGGAGAAAATAGTAAAAATTTCTTGAAACGAAGAAAGAGAAATATCAAGGGATACCATCCATGTATCTAGATGCTTGAGTCCTTCCTTTGTATCCATTTTCTTCCAATTCCACTTATCCATCCATTCACTTGTCTTCTTACACTTGCACTCTAGGCTAACATATCTTCTATATTATCTATCATCCATCATCCTTTTCCATATTTGATATTGACTATCATTTTCCTTTCATCCATCCATATGCACTTTCCATATCCCTTTCTCATTATCCACACATTATCCTACATAATTTTACCATCCTTTCACATATTTGATCTTGACATCCTATCCCTCACCCCTCATTCTTGTTAGATTCATTTCCTCCATCCTCATTCCATAACCCTACATAATCCCATCTTCCTTTCATATGTCCTTGATCTTGATTATCCCACACATTTCCTCTATTTCATATTCATACCATCCCTCTTATGTCATGTATTCATATCTCTTCCACTTTCATACTTTTTCTTGAGATTGAAACTAGATGAACCAAAAATAAAAATAAAATAATATATATCCATGTATGCTTTGGAAAGAATTCACAAGCCTTCATTTACTCCATGTATCTCATACACACCATGTTTCCATTTCCATGCATATTTTCCCAATATCTTTACCTCCATTTTTTTCTCCTATCCTTGGTATAGGGCATTTTAACTCCTTTGAAACATGGTCCTTGGCTATATAGTCTCCCATATTCTTTCACCTTTCATTTCATCCCTATATCTTCCGATTTATTTACCGTTCCTTGGTTCTCCCTTGTCATTGGTTCTAATATATTCCACTTTCCATCAATTTTTACTTCTTCCAATTCATACAATAAATTCATTAATCCTTTAATCTAATCTAATTCCCTTCTTCCACTATTTTTATACAAATCAATTTACATCCTATACACCTATCTTTTTCTTCTAACCAAACATTATCACAAATCATTCATCTCATTCAATCAAGTTCATCCATCATATTTTCCAACTTCCTCTATTCTTCATCTAATCTCATGACAATTAGCTTCAACCCATAAAACTGAGCTTATCAAAATAGTGATTGCAAAAAAAGTTACACAAATTCACACTAAGACTAAATGATTTGAGAACCTTGTTCCTTTCACACAATTTCTAGTGAAAAATCACAAATATTTCAATATAATTCAATCAAACAATCAATTTTCACCTTACAGGATGAATCCTTCCTACACAAGCTTAACAAATTCACCATCAAAATAAAGTTCATGGCAAGAACTATGGACTGAATGACTACTTGGTCATAAGGTCTTTTGTTGATTTTATATTTGTGTATAATTGATAGTCTCCCAAAGTGTGCCTTGATCTTCAATATCTTGGTATCATTTGAATGGCTTAAACTGATTACATAGGTTATTTTGTGATATGATCTATTTTCATGATTCTTTAGCACATTTTTGTCAATTTTTGAATTATGGTTATACGTTGCTCATCAAGGGCAATAGGTTAGAACACTTTTCACCAAGATCCCTAACGAGACTTTGGGTGTGCTCAGACCTATCTAGTGTGTATATGTCATTTGTTCCCTTATAACTATGAAACCTCCATCTATTGACCTAAAGTCTCTTTTTTCTAAGAGTCTACTCCATGCAAAGGAATCATGTCATATATGCTTATATAGCATTTTATGCATAACTCCCTTTTCAAAATAAAACTAGTGTGTGATCTCCCATATGAACACAACTTAATCCCATGCATTTATGTAGTTAGGATGCATTTAGTTAAATCATTATCCAATTCACCCTCCTTCCTTCCAGTCTTATCAACAAGTCATGCAAGGCCTTCTTCTAAGCTTTTTTCCTTCCATTGTCTATTTTTGAGAAAATGAGGCAAAATATATTCCTTTTTCACCCCATTTCCTTGAGGGGGCACTCTCCTCCCTTGTCATGACTATGGCATGACTCTTTTCACTCCTCTCCTCACTGGGGCAACCTATATTTTATTTTCTTTGATGCAATGTTGTCCTGACACCATATCATTGAGGGGAAAAATATAGACACTTAAAATTGTCCTAAGCACTATATTAATTGATTTAATATCTCCCTTAATACTATAATTATAGGATTTGGGAAAATATTCCAATCAAATCCACGAAGCCCAAGAATACCTACATGTACAAAACCTATCACAGAGAAGAAAAAGACAAGAAGAGGTAAGGGTTTGATCTGGAAAACATGCAAAATTGTATTCAGATGAAGAAAAATATTATTCAATGGATTCAATAAATTACAAAGAGATCAATCCTTATAAAGGAGATCGAAAACCAAAAAGGGTAACCTAAAGCCTAAAAAGGCTAGGTTGCACATTATAATTAATATAAAATATTAATTATATTCACCTGTGAGATAGCTTAAGAAAACTAGAGTAATAGGAAACTTAATAGATTAAATCAAAGTGATTTAATTAATAAGTGTAAAAAAAAATTACTCTAACACCCCCTCTTAAGAAAAGCTCAGGAGGTAAGCTAACCTAGCATAACTATGAAAGCAGAAAAATGAGTCCTAACAACAAGGCTTGATGAGGTACCCAATACAAGAAAATCTCTATAAAATAGAGAAATAGAGAAAACCACATGGAAAAAACCCTACTCCAAAAAGAGATAGCAAATAATGTTCTAGAAGATGGGAACAAAGAGAGATCATGAAGAGAACCACTAAAGCATGAAGAAGCCAAAAACTCTGTCAAAACAAAACTGCTGATCTATAGAACCTCCATGGAAATAGAAGGCATGAATCGAGAGTGCCTATATGGTAGATGATCCATCTCACTGAAATGCATAGGTAGCTAGCCACTAAAATTTCCTAGTATATAGGATCAAATAATAAATACATAGCTCACACTATCAAACCATCAAACCAAGGAAGCATTAGAAACAATAGAATAACCCCCACTTAATGTAGATGGGGTGAGGAGATAGATAACTGAAAAGGTGGGCCAAAATTCTCCTACAACATAGGAATTAGGCACATCGAGAGTGAGGTACAAAAACCTATAAAAGCACATGTCACTGAAACATCATGGGGCTAATGTCATCGAAGGGACACTCACTTGACAAAGGAAGAGAGCCTAAACAACAATCAACTATCCCCTTGTGGCACTTTATAAAATAGTGCGAGTATAATGAATCACAATGATGAAAAGGATCCTAAAAAGAAAGGAGTGGCAATTTCTCTTAGTGCATTTGCAAAAAGATTCTTACAAATGATATCAACAATTATTAGAAAAGACATAAGACTGATACAAAAGGTAGTACAGTCCAAAATGAAGCATCTGAAGCAACAAAATTGATCCCTAGACCATAAATAGCCAAGATATCCACCAACATCCAAAAATGTAGAAGAATGAATAGAATGTGCCTAGAGTAGAATCTAGAACAACAATTAGCATCCCTGAAAAGAGTGTAGAAATAGCTTTTCAATGATATAAAGAAGTCCTAAATCGAAGATCGGATGTTCAAGATATGCCTCCCAGAGTGAAAAATAGAACATCCAACTTTGACTACCAAAATAGGCAACCAAACTACATGAAAATCCAAAAAAGCCAACACCAAGATATTTGTCTTCAAACCAATTTTTTGGTGCATTTTTTGGATTGAAAAAATACGTCTGTATGCTCAAGTTACATAAAAAAAAAAAAATAGGGCCTTTGGAATGCATGAAAAAATTATTATTTTTAATAACAAATAATAATAAAATAAAAAATTTCACAAAAAAAACTACCACCACATGGGCAGAAATAGAGCAAAGAATGGCGATAGAGCCACTGATGGCCACAGTGGTGGGTGGGAGGTGTCACCGACGACGGAGGTTGCTGAGCGGTAGTGGTCACTCAGAGCTGTTGTGGTGACTGGACCACCGGCAATTTACCACAAGTGGTTACTACTAACCACTAGTGGTCACAGTGATCGCAAGTGGATTTTTTAAACTGCTATAGCAAAAAATGCCATTTTTTCAATTTTTTTGTGATTCTTTATTTTTCCACCTCGATCTACATGCCAAGGGTTGTACAACCCTACCCAGCAAAAAAAAATTCCCTCCCAAATCAACGTTGTCCAAATTGGATATGGAAATGGGGGTTTTGATGCCTTCTAAATCCATCTATGATGCCTGTTTGGCCTCAAACTACTTTCAAAATTAGTAACCCCCCAATTTTCTTAGAAAAAACCTTAAAAAATAGCAAATTTGATCCACCAAACCCTCATTCTTTGTTATCTCCAAATACCAAACAAGCTACATGATGCAGAGCCCTTTGTATTTATCTTAAAGGAATCTTAGTTCAACTCAAGGGATTCACAATAGTCTGGTACACCCTCAAAGAACCAAGGACATCTCAAAGATTACAACAAAGAACCCTGACATTATACACTGATAAAGACAACATCTTCACTCACACAATCAGATTGCTATGTTTGATTGCATTGTTCATAACTTCAGTTCTAAATATCTTCTTGAAAAAACCTTAGGAGGAATTGTTCCAAACTAGGTATAGTAAAACATATTCAAAGATGGTACCCATCAAATAAACCAATTACAAGTTATGGTCTTCGTATCAAGACCTATTTTCTCTGTCATAAACGAGAACCAAAACTGGTAACCCTGCCTAGGGCATCACATAACGTTCACAAAATAAATTCAAATAACCTCAAACCAATTCCAAATCATCCATTTGTGAGTCTAGTTTCCAAATCTGTAAGCCATTAATTTATCCAATACATAAATCAATGTATAAGCACAAATCTTTGCCTGCAACACCATTGAAGGCATTTAAAAACCAGTTTTCACTCAAATCTTCATAACTTTCACAAATCTATATAAAAACAATCCAAACCAAAATGAAATGAAATTTAATTCATGTATCTTTCTAATGAATACTTTTAGAGGTCTTTATTTTCCAAAATATTCCTTTACCAAACGTTTCAATCTGACTATAGTTGGGCATTCTCAAATCTGCAATTTACAAGCTTTGCCAAAACCTGCATAACTTCTTCATTTCTAAATGAAACAAATCCAAACCAAATCCAAAAGAAATTTTATTCACTTATCTATCCAAATATACAAAATTTACATGGTTTCCAGGCTATACATGTCCGTACAAGACCTGGAACCAACACTAAAACTGAAAACCAATCAAAATAACAACTCAGAATATTACCAAATTTATTTCAAAATATATCTCTTCCTTTCTTTAATGCTTTGGTTCGACCTTACATACAGTTTTATAGATTTTTTGGTTGGTTATAACTTCCAAACCACCCTTTAAACCAACCCATTACATTACTTTAACCCTTTTGCATTTTTGACAACATTTTATGCACTTTATGCATTTTTACATTACAACTTTCATACAAACCCAACCTAGACCAACATTATAACTCAAATGAATTTAGATGGATGTCAATAGATCCATTCACCAATTAAATAAACATTTTTACATTATTTATCATATTAAGACCTCCTTTGACAACTTATTACAAATGGCTTCTCTAGCTTTTATATCTTTGTCTTCCTGAAATTTAATGTGCTCCTGCACCACTACAATAGATCTAGCTCTGATACCATGTAGGATTTGAGAAAATATGCCAGTCAAATCCATGAAGCCCAAGAATACTTGCATGTACAAAACCTGTCATGGAGAAGAAAGAGACAAGAAGAGGTAAGGGTTTGATCTGAAGAATATGCAAAATTGTATTCAGATGAAAAAAAATATTTTTCAATGGATTCGATGAATTACAAAGAGATCAATCCTGATAAAGGAGATCAAACCCCAAAAAGGGTAACCTAAAGCCTAAAAAAGCTAGGTTTCACATTATAATTAATATAAAATATTAATTATATGCACCTACAAGATAGCTTAAGAAAACTAGAGTAATAGGCAACTTAATTAATTAAATCAAAGTGATTTAATTAATAAGTGTAAACAAATAATTACTCTAACAATAATTAATTATTTATTAATTAATAACATTTTTCCATATTTTTCTACTAGTTTAATTAAGTTTATTAAATAAAATAGGTTCACTTCCCTAATGTGTTTAAATTTAATTTGAATACTTCTCCCTAATGTGTTAAATTTATTTAATGCATGGTGCTCCATAAATCCCCTTTTAAACAAATTTCAATTTATTTAATTCTCTTTTCTTTATTAAAATCTATAATCCTATGATTAAGTTAAATTCTATTTAATTTAATCCTAGTCTACCACCCATCACTCTCATCCTTGTAAGTCTAACTGTTATTTAATCCCACTTAATTATCTTAAACACCTTCCTAAACATCTTTTAGTCCATAAGTATTTTCTCACACATGTGTGAACAACTCAAGATCCAAGAATGTCTCCCTTTTTTTATTTTATCCAAAAATTCTTACACTCTTACACACTTGTCCCACTTTCCTTTCTCCAAGGTTTGCTCACACATGTGTGAGCAAACCTTGAGCCATCTCTATCACCAAAAAGGCTTTTGTTGACCTTTGCATGGCTTGTCTCCTTAGTCTATGTGTCTCTCTTGTGGCACTCATGTGGATGCCACATAGATGCCACCTCCCCAAGGCCTCTCTCAAGCCTTTAAATAGAGCCCTTGTCTCAACAATTTCTAATCTTCCTCACTTGCATTGTTATCATGCTAGTATAGTGTTAGAGCTTTCTTAGAGATTTGCATGCTTATTACTAACCCTTTGGTGTATGTTATATTTGTTGCATTTATTCTTTCATATTTCATGATAGCTTATTATTATTAGTTTACTTCATTTCTATATTCACATCTTTAGAATCCTTTGAGGTTGGCTTACTCAGCCATTTCTTGAAGGTATTCTACACTCATCTTAGTTTAGATTCATATTTCATATTGCATTTTCATTTCAATCACTTTGAGATTCATCATAGTTGTTTTTGGGGAGAGCACATCCATGTCCCTCATTCTTAAGCACATCATCATGGCCTCTTATGGGTGCCCTTATTGAGCTTCTTTTAGGTTGCATGAGGATTCTAGTTTTTTGGTTGTGTAGTTTTAAAACTCAAATCTAACATTAGTTGTATTTTGATTTGTTTTGGATCTTTGATATGCACATGTACAACTAATTATTTCTTGTTTACATGTGCTCCTAATAGGTTAGGATTTATTACATAAAAATACAACTATATACAAGAAGAGCCCACAACCCTAACATGCAATTATACAATATAGTACCTTTATATAAAATGAGATAGATACAAAAATTTCATTATTGCTGACATTTGTACTTTGCATAGCTCTGATCTAACATTAGAATTTGCATCATAGTTATCTCACATAAGTTTTCATATCATATACATAGTTCACATATATATAATATACTTCACATACACTACTACACATTTACAATTGCATCCTTACTTCACATGTAATGATTCTTTACTTATACTCTTTTCTTTAAAAAAAACTCTTGTGTAGTTAGCTTGATCCATTCACATGTTATGCTAAGTTAGGGTAAAGATCTAGGATGTTAGCCCTATCCAATTAACTAATTATTTCATGACTAAAATAATGCCTTATAACTTTATTCCTTTGTTCCTATTGTGCTCTATGATGTTGTGCATACTACCTTTACTGGTATTTGACCTATAACTTTTTCCATACTATCTATAATTATTTGTGTACATAGGTACATCATCATGACACTATGCTACCTTTCCTTACCTATGCACATGTCAAATATCTCTGTAGTCTTCACAACACCAAAAATAAACTTTACACTTCTAGAGAAACTATCTAACACTTAGATAATTTTCTATCTCTGACTATAGAATCTTTAACTATATATTCTTTGATCTCACCTCAAAATATGTGTTGCAATAAATGGTAACCCTCACTCATTCTAACTAGCCATATTTCTAGAAATCTCAAAATGTTATAGGAAAGAAACTTTCAAAAGAAAAATTTGGCCATCAAAACTTTACAAAATTTCAAAATTAGAAAAACATGTTGATCATTACATTGATAACCATCTTTCCTTATATATCTTTCTATAATATAATGTGAAGTAACATTGCCCTCTATACACATTGTTACTTTATACATTTTCCTTCCTTGTACACTTTTCCCCCTTTGTCATCAATGATAAAGGTGTAAAAATTATGATTCATTACTTCTTCTCAAGCTAACAAGTGAGAAATATAGTCACCAAAACTGACTACAAGGCTTTTCATGTTCTTCTCCCATTATTCCTTAACTGCTTCTGAAATGCTAAGAAGAGTACACATTCCATAAGATGATATCTCTATTGTATTCATGTATGAGTAAATGAAACTATTAAATAATGCCTTTTTTTAGGCAATTCTCCACTTATTTCTCAATTGTTCTTAGCTTAACTAATAAATGTTCTCTTGAAAGTGAGAACATGTTTATAATCCTTGTCTTCATGTCTTCCAAGCAGACTTATCTCATCATAAGTCATGCTAACTTTTGCTTCAATTGCTTCAATCTACACACCAAGTTAACTTAATTAATTTTCCAATGCTTCTACTACTACACACTTTCCTGTAATCTCATCATCAATGTCTTGTATAAAGCTAAAAGACATTGCACACTTTCCATATAGAGCTTTTCCTTCAAGCTCACAATTCCTTAATGCCTCAATGCATGTATCAAGAGTCAATAATGTTAGCATGAATTCTAATGATAATACATTAGGAGAGTATCCTAAGCATTGTAGAGTATTGATATGTTTCATTTTTTACTGTATTTGTCATTGGTGTCAACATAGCAATAAATTTGTTAAGAATGGAAGAATAACAATTAGTAATCTTTGTATGCATATAAGTTGAGGAATTTTTAGATGTTGTACACTAGAGGACATGTTGCTAAGGTTTTCTTGATGATGTTGTTAAAATGACTAAGTCTGATTTGATTTTGTATGGAAATTAAACTTGTTTTATTGGAATTAGTGCAGAAACAAAGCATTAGAAAATAGATTTTTAATGATCTATATCTATCTTTCACCTAAGGTGTAATGAAAAAAATTTTAGTTACATAGTGATAGAGGATAGTTAGATGATGACATCAGTGTATGCACAAGACATGGTTTCACACATACGAATTATTGTATAGACTATGAGCTGACGGTATTGTTACAATTGTGAATTAATTAATTATCTTATTTTAATTAATTAGGAAAGCCACATGGCCAACTCAAGGAATTATTATTAAGATAGGGTATAAAAGAAAGTTTTTTTTATTGTTTTCAAAGAACACTTGAATTAGAGGATCAAGTGGAATGTGAAATATTTGTGCACGGTGTGAGAAGGAGAAGAATTCTTGTTGAATGTGTGTGAGAGATCTAAGGGATCATTGGATGCACAGTATGAGATCTAGTTACAAAATCTAAAGAAGTAGAAGTTTGGTTGATAGGACAGAGATAGATGAGGAAGTACATCTTCATTCTATTATTCTATAAGAAATAATATAGAGATCATTTGGATAGTGGGTTCTTTGATCTTAACCTTGAAGTTGTTTGGGTAGTGGGTCCATCTATCTTCTACAAATCCTAATAGGGTTGGCACAACTTTTGGCAGGGGTTGGAATCTCCTAACAAAGATTCAAAGTCTCCTAGTAGGGACTCATATGTACTAAATGTTTTAATAGACTCCTAACAGGGCCTATCCTCTAACAAGGAATATTTATATTAGTACATCATCTTGTGGGTACCACTCCCATCAGGGTTTTCCCTTTGATCAATGGTTTCCCTAGTTAACATATATGGTGTTAATTGTGTATGAGTATCTTGTTGTGGTTTTAGTTAACTTTACTCATATGGTTAAGATTATTTAAAGTTGATGATTATGGTTATAGTTGGATAAGGGATTCACAACCCCCCTCCTCTTAGTTATATTAGTGGCGTATATATTTTAACAATTTGTATCAAAGGTTCAAGTCCTTGAAGATAAGGCTTAATAGTTTTGGGAGATCAATGGTGAATATGTTTAGGAAAGATAGTCAGAGATTTTTTGCGGCCAACTATGATAGTTAGAAGGAAAATATGAAGACTTTTTTACTATGCATGGATCTAGGATATTGGCTTTTGACAAAATCTTAGAAGGAAATTGTTGAAGAATCAAAGCAAGAAGAATGCAATGAGGGAGAAAGAGATTTTTTCATGTGTAACACGAGAGCCAGAGAAGCCCTACTTTTGACTCTTTTAGAGAATGAATAAAATTAGGTAAAGAAATTTCAAACTTCTCATCAAATTTGGAAAGCATTAGAAGTTACTTTGAAGGTGATGATCATGCAAAAAGAATGAAATTGTGAAATTAGATTTGTGCATTTCAATATGCTAAGATAATGGAAGATGAATCCATAAGAAGTTATGTTAGTAGAATATCAAAAATTTTTGTAGGTATTTGATCTCTTGGTGGAACTAAAAAAGATGATGAGGTTATATGGAACATCTTGAAAAGTTTATCACCACCATTTGAGGAAATAGCTTAGATGATTCAACTAGTAATATTGTATACCAAAGATTTCACAAAAGAAGCATTTGTTGGAAGGTTATAAGTTTTAGAAGTAGAAATGAGATAGTCGAGAGAATTAGCCAGAGTTGAGATAGCTTTTAGTGCTATGAACATTTGACCTAATCTATCAAGAAGTACTAGCACAAGAGGAGACTTTTCCAATAGTAGTAGATCTAAAGAAGATAAGAAGATTGAAGAAGGAATAGCCCTTCTAGTAAGAAGAGAGAAAGATGGTAAGAAAATATTTAACTCTTGGACTTGTGATGAATATGGTTATTATGCATCTAAATGTCCTCAAAGAGAGAAAATATTCAAAGGAAAATTTAAGCCTAGAAGAGATAAAGATAGATATTGTTTATTGTTGTCACAAAGGTTTGCACCCATGTCCAAAGTTTTTGCCTAAGGACAACCTTGTGAAACATGGAAACAACCTCCAAGCTATGGGACTTGAACTATGAGGTTGAGTCTCCAGAGAAGGTCGACTTCCTTTACTATCAGGGTGCACCTAACTACTCTTGGAGAGGAAAAGGGAGAAGGAATGCATGAAAGCAAATCTACCTATACTTATTCTAATATAAGGGGGTGATACACTAAAATAGAGTGTTAAAACCAATCTCTATCCATACATGTACTATTGAACCATCATGACACCAAAAGATATACACATTTAGACTTGCTTTAATCTAACAATCACATGCAGATCAGAAAACCCAAATGAATGACACAAGGAAAGAGAGGATTCACTTATATACCATTCATAGGCCAAAGGAAATATAGTCATGTGAGATTATAGATCTCTATAATACACCAATGAGATGCAAATAGTTCTTGCACTTTACATCAATGGCTGAAGGAGATAAGGCAGAATGCCATACAATTCAGAGGCAAAGGGAATTTACACTAAAGTTGCAAAGCAACATCAGAGAAGTTAGAGAAGAGTCAACCTTAACAAAATCTACAAAATTTTCCTTTATAGCTTAGGCATAACTAAGATATTTTCCAATTGAAATTACTCTACAACCATTGCCATGAAGTCTTACAGAGAATAATCATGCAGATCTAAAGAAAATCTTATCTGAGCACATATCCAAATGCAATGATATGTGATCCTTGTTGGAATAGGGCCCTGAGAAGATAGAAATGGTGCCATTAAACTATTTTGACCAAGTAGATGGATCAACTAGGGAAATGGGGTGTTTTCCCACATTCACTGAGTTCAACATTCATCCAAGAGTGGTTGGCATTGATCACAAGGATCAGATCATGCAACAAAACTTGATTTCAATTGTTTCTAGCTCATGAATCAGCAAGGTCAATAGGTCAACCTAACTCCTATACCCAAGATAGGCCATGTGGGCCAATCACTTCATTTCATTTTTCTACCCCACAAAGTCTCCCCGCAGTTGACCATATTTCCATAACTAACTGTGCCACCTCCTCAAAAGCCTAACTATGATGTAACTACCAATCATCAGCCCTAACTATGCTACCTTAACCATAATTTATTTCCCCAAGCTCGCAAGGACATGTGTCCTTCAAGTTCTTTCCCACATTTCTTAATTACCTTGTATCTTCATAATATGAGGAAGTGTCAATCATCAATCTCTACAAGATTGACGATCACGAAAGATCCTCCATATATTACGCCTATCCTTCAAAATTTTGGGGCCCAAAAAAAACTCAGCATCTAACCTGGCATCCAACTAGTACCACCCTGGCATCACCCTGTGGCTTATGAAACAACCCTAGCCCCACAAGGACATGTGGAAACAAGGCACTTTCCCATATTCCTTAAAATCCTTGCATCTTCATAATGTAGGAAAGTGTTGATCGTCGATCTCATTGCATCGAATGGTGGATAAAAAATCTCATACGATTGTATACCTTCAGCAAGATGGACCAATGAGATACCTTCTTTGCATTCCAACTCACCTGATAACTGCCACCGAGGATGAGCAATCATCACCCTCTGAAAGAGGCAGGCCTAGGATGTCACATCAACCACGTGTCGCAAGGGTGCATACCCTCATTGCTTAAAGTCCTCGCATCTCCATATTGTGGGAATGTGCCAACCATTCATCCTTGAAGATCTGATGGTGGAAGGTACAACTAGGAACATGTGACATCGTGGGATAGGTGTCACAAAGGGGCATGCCCGCATTGTTAGAAAGCCTGACAAAAGACAAAATGCTAGAATGTAGGCACCAATTGAACTGCCAACTCACCCTGCTACCCTATCCACCCTGTCCATGGTGGCTCAAAGAAGATGGACCCACCTACCATGTAGCTGAAAAGCACTTCCCCACATTGTCAGGAAGTCTAATAGAACTCAGAATGTAGGAAAGCGGGCACCAATAGAATTGTCAACTCGACTAACCTTCTTCCTTTCTACGGCCCACACAAAAAAAAAGGACCCACCGATCCACATGTCGCAAAGGGGCTTCCCTGCATTACGTAAAGGTAGTGCATTTTCAAAATGCAAGAAAGCACCCACAATAGATCGCCAGAGATCTGATAGTGTGCAAAGTCAAGGGGAAGCGGAAGCAAATTAGGAAAATAAGAAATATCGTAAGGTTTTAATTGTTTTATTTTTTGATATTTCCATGGCATTAAAATAATACTAAAGATGGGAAGACCGTTGGGTGAGGAAAGCATTTAAATTCAAATTTTGGTAGAGGGGGCAAAAATGATAACATTTATATGCTAATGAGGATTAAGAATTTGATGAAAAAGATCAAAGTGAAAGTGATGACGAACTAGGATTTATGGCTATCAAGAAGGATGATCTTGATAGAGAAATTAGAGAATAAAGAGCTCTAGTTACCCAAGTTGAGAAGAAATTAGATTGGATAATTAATAGTAGATATTCACATCACATGACTAGTGATATGAAAAAAATTATTAAGTTCAAAAATTATGATGGAGGTATTGTTAGAGTTTTTAACAATGCAGCTTGTCATATTATAGGGATTGGATCAATTACTCTTGATGTTAAACTTAACACTGATGATGTTTACTTTGATGTCTTGAAATGTAATTTTTGAATTGTTGGACAGTTGGTAGACAAGGGATATCTATTGGAATTCATAGAAAAGATTTGCATTATCAAAGACAAAGATGGTAAGAAAGAATTTCAAGGTTTATCAGATGGATGTCAAGTCAGCTTTTCTATATGGAGAACTTGAAGAAGAAGTCTACATTGAGCAACCTAATGGATTCCCTCTAACATAAGATAAAGATTTTTTATATAGACTAAAGAAATTAATGTATGGTCTAAAGTAAGCAACTAGACCCTGGTATGCAAAGTTGGACAAGTATTTGTCTAAGCTTAGGTACAAAAAATGGAAATTTGTATTTAAGAAAAACTGATGATGGTTTGTTTATCATTGTAATATTTATGGATGATATAGTATTTGGAGGAAATGACAAAGAAAGTGATAAGGTTGCTAAAGAGCTGAAAATTTTAATTTGACATAAGCATGATAGGAGAAATGAAGTTTTTCCTAGGATTGTAGATTGTGTAGAACAAAGATGGGATATTTATTTAACAAACTAAGTATTTGAAAGATTTGTGGAAAATATTTGGTTTGGAAAGTTGCAAACCTATTGCTACACCCATGATAACTAGTCACAATTTATTCAATAAAGATGAAACATCTATAGTTCAGCAAAAGAAGTATAGATCTATTATTAGGGGATTTTTATATCTATCTCACACTAGACTAGATATAGAAAATGAAATTAGGATTGTGGAAAGATTACAAGTTGATACAAAAGAGTATCATTATGTAGCTATAAAAAGGATATTAAAATATTTAAATGGTGCATTTGATTATGAAGTTTGGTATAATAAATCAAGTGATTTCACCTTCTATGCATATACTGATGTAGATTGGGAAAGTAGTACAGATGATAGAAAGAGCACTAGTGGTGGAGCATTCCTTCTTAGAGGAAATTGGTTTCTTGGTTGAGCAAGAAACTAGATTATATATCTCATAGTACAGTTGAGGTGGAGTATGTTGTAACAACAAATAACTATAATCAAGCTATGTGGATGAGACAAATGTTGAAGGATATTGGAATGGAGTTTATAGAACTTGTTATTATTTACTATGATAACACAAGTATAGTAACTATATTTAAGAATCTGGTATTATATTCTAAGATAAAGAACATATCCATAAAGTATCATGTTTTGAGAGAAAAGGAAGCAGAGAAAGAAATAAGGTTGGATTATGTAAGCATTAAAGATTTGATTGTAGATATCTTTACAAACCCTTTTCCTAAAGATACTTTTGAGTACCTAAGAGGTATGCTGGGGGTTATACCCCTACCTATTTTAGAGTAAATTATTCAACGAGTGCATTAGTCTAGTAGTACATAGCACTATGGTTAGACCAAACTGAACGTTGATGCTTCTTGAATGGGGGAGTATCTGATATCAACTAATCCATGAAGGACTCTTGGTAATTGGTACTTGGTATTGAACAATGTCCTTGGACACTTGAGTTGGTTAATGATTTAAGAAGCTAATTAGCAATTGGTATGTAAAAATTGGTATACCCTTGACATTAATGCCAATGGGAGAGAGAATGTACATGAAAAACTTATTGAGAGAATGTAAACAAGCAATGGGAAGAGAAGCACCTATTGAGATGGAACTGGGGGAGAGTTATCTCTTTAGGGAGACTTAGAAAGATTCATGTAAGTGTACAAAAAGAAGTGTAAGTGTGCAAATGCAGCTAGAAATTATTGTAAGTTTTTTACTATGAACAACTATTGTTAACTCTAAAAGAAGAAGAAGAATAGTACATTGTTACAGAATATTTTAGATTGATAAAGAAGATTAGAGAAGATGATAGTATTAGAGTATATTTTGGTATCCTTGTAACTTAGATGTTTTCATCTATTTTTTCATCAATGCCAAAGGGGGAGAATGTTAGAATGAATGTTAATGATACTACATTAGGGGAGTATCCTAAGGATTGTAGAGTATTGATATGTTGCATTCATGACTGTATTTGTCATTGATGTCAACATAGTAGTAATTTTGTTAAGACTAGAAGAATAGTAATCATTAATCTTAGTATGCATAGAAGCTAAGGATGTTTTAGATGATGTGCAGTGGAGGACTTCACAAAATTTCTTGATCATATTCTCTCTTATTTTCTTATCCTCACCAATAACTCTTCTTCTCCTATTTATCAACCTATTATATAGGTTCACTAGTACATATCTTTGTACATCTTCAAATATTTTATTCTTCAAAATTATATTCCTTACTACTATATTCTCTAACTAAATGCTATCTATATCACCATACATATTATAAAACTTATTCAATTGAATGAAATTATTATCATTAATGATTTACATATTTAAGTTATCTTCCTTTGGCTTCTAAGGATTATTCCCAATGATTTCCCTTTCTTCTCCAACTTCTTTATAGGTCTATCCTCTATTTCATCTTTAGATTCATTTGACTCATCTTATTAAACCATCTGCAATGTCTTTCTTCTCTTTCTAGGGCCACTTGAAAATTGCTTTGTGCTTTTCTTGCTAGGTGAATATGTGTCTTGTTTCATCTTAGTGAGTCCCTCTAATTTCCTTTTTTTTGGAGTATATGATTACCTTCTACCATCTATACCTCCTCTTCATTAGTCTTCTCCAACGGTTTTACAATAGAGGGTTACACATGTGCTACAATGGTATAAGGAATAGTAGGTGTCTACAAAGTAGATCCTACTACTATTGCTCCCTCTAAAGCTCCTACTATAGCAATAGGTATTACTTCAAATACCTCTTCTTTCTCATTGGCCTTCATCTCCAAGGCTATACCCTTTACCTCATTAAATTCATCTCTGGTCATTCTAGAATCCTTAAGAATTGATTCAATTTTCTTCTCAACATTCTTTTTAATTTCCTTGCTATAGAGCTTTCTATATACTTCTCTAATTTTCCCTACATAATTTCTTGATCTAGGAGTATCCTTATCCTCCTCAAATTTGAGTATGAACTTCGCATACTCTTCAATTATTTCTTTATGTAACTCATAGCCCATAGAGTTTATGAACTTAACCCTTGGCACAACTACTTCCATGTATGTTACATGTATTTCAACCATGAAACATATGTCTTCTTTGTAGTTTTCCACCAATGAGGGTGGTATCATGTGTCTATCCTTCATCACAGATTGGAAACCTTTCATCATTTTTCTTAAGTCATCAAGAATCCTTTCCTTAGACTATCTCTTGTAATGATATATCACCAAGCTCATGGTGCATTTAATCTTTTTTCCCCATTCCCTATCAAGCATACTAGGGAATTTCCTAATAACTTGGAAGAATAGGTGTATTAGTAGTGATTTAAACTTGAACACTTCACTTCTTGTCTTCTTAAGTTTGTCTATGTTGTCCAACAATTGATGCATTGAAATATCACACATATTAACCTTTCCTTTCTCATCTATCCTTAAGTATGTTACATGTAGGAATCCAATTGATACTTAGTTCAATAATCATATTCATGTCATCTTATTTGATATTTAGATTAGTCTCCACCATCTTCTTCACATTCTTTTCATTAACTATTTTTTTTCCCTCATTGCATAAACAAATTAGCTTATGAATCATGTCACTATTAATCATGATAGGAATATCACCAACCAAAAACATCCCTTTATGAATGCAACTTAGAATTATTTTTCTCCATTCATGGTTGTTGAACTTCTCATAGAACATATGATTCACTGTGTTCAATTCTTTTAGGTGTGTGAACTCTTGTTTCAATGACAAGTCTCCATAGCAAACTAGGTCTAAGTCCTTATGGATTTCTTTGTCTCCAATGCTCTCAAATTTTCAATGAATATATTGTTGGAAATATTCATGATAAGACAGATTACTGAGAGGGGAGGGGTGAATCAGTAATCTATAAAACTTTTATCCTATTCAGCATTTTAATCATTCATCATTCATTTATCTAATCTACTGCATAAATGAAAGATCAAGCATTCATTGCACATGTACCCAGAGATTTGGTAACCCAGAAACCTTACAAATAGAAAGTAAAATTGGGGTGGGGATGATTTCCACAAAAATTTAGTACCACATTATAAAGTTGGCCTGTTAAAGCTTACAATGATCACTTCTAGTGATCTGCCCTATTAGGAGCAAGTAGGACTGCTAGATCCACCTTGTTAGAGGATTTACAAACATACAGAAAAGTATGCACTTTGTTAGGAGATTTACAAAAAGACTGTTAAGTCTACCCTATTAAAGGATTTATAAATTAATTCATCTATTACGATGAAGCAGTGGATCTGTTTACAACTATTTTCTGATAAGATCATTTTTGTATTGATCACCTGATGTGATAGATATAGCTTTTCTACTCCTATATTGACCTTGTTGTATTCCTTTTACTCTGTTGTTGATTCGCTTTCACTTATCTCAAAAACACCTTCTTCACATGTGAACTTCACTTTCTTCATACCCTTCATACTGCAAATGATATCATACATTACATATATACCATTCCAATATTTACCATTACAAGGTCGGCCAAAACACAAGTGAACAAAACATTACTGAGTCGGCCAGATAGTAGAAAACTTAGTTTCCTCAAGCTAACTCAGTGACCTTCTGATACTCGGCATCCACTACATTACTCAGCATTGACATGCACTTGGTAGGAGTAGAGGCTTAGTTCATACTTGCCACACAACATTTCTTGGAACTCGGTAACCATTGGTGACTCAGTAGACATAGTGTCACTCAGTAGAAACTAACTTCTTCATTTACCTTGCTATGCTCAGTGAAAACTAAGTCCTTCATTTACCTTTTTCACTCAATAAAAATTGAATCCTTTGTTTACCTTTTTCACTCAGTAAAGATTGAGTCCTATGTTTACCTTTTTTCACTCGGTAAACACTACTAAACTTCTCATTCACTCAGTATCCTCTAGAATGATTGGTGAGAACTGTTTACCTACTGAACTTATAAGGTAACCACTGAATGCTCAGTATACACTGTAGACTAAGTGATGAGCTAGATAAGTATTCAAAATTGAATAAGTGTTTGCACTAATGACAAATATATCATAATTCCAACAATCTCCCCCTTTGGCATTAGTGACAAAAACACTTATAAGCCAAAACTTCTATGCAAAATTTGACGTACTAATTTACATATATCTCCCCCATACAATATGCATAGAGTATTTATAAATATCTCTATCTTTACACATGACTTCCTTATTTACATATATCTCCCCCTTTTTGACAATAATGCCAAATTACACAATATGTATTTACACAGAGACACCAAAATGAGAGATAAAATCAGAGTGTACCTTGAGAATAAGAGAAAAAGTCTTATCCCAATTTTCTTGCAAAATTATGTAGGTGGAGAGTGCTATTTGAACTTTAGCAGAAAGTTTAATCACATGATCTGCAACTGAAAAATTGTTGTCATGGATCAATGTTTTGGAGTAGACAATGTGTTTTTGCATTGTGTCCATGATAGGAAGGATCATATTATGAATTTCAATCAAGGTAGACCTAATCCTTGCTTCCTCTCTCAACAATTCTGCTTGCTTTTTAGACAAAAATCTTATTCTAAGATGATGGGATGAAATTGAATTGGGGTCAAGTTGTAGAATTTGGGCACTGACCTTCATATCCTCATCAATTTTATTCAATTTTTCTTTGATCTCCTTCGTGTACTCAATAACATCTCAAAGTTTGGCAAAAAGTGAAGTTACATTATTAAAGGAATTTTCAAGATTGGCCAAAATTGTGGACAATTCTGCCTGTTTTATTGCAATGTGCTCAAGCACCTTATTATCAAATTTCCTTTCAGCCTTTTCAATTAATTTTTCTTGACCAAAGGTGTCCTCATTGAATTTATTTATAGCCTCTTCTAACTAAATCAAAATGTGTTGTGTAGAATCTACTTCAACACCTATAGCATTTGTAATTATATTTTTGGCATTCTCAATTATTTTATATTCCTTATCCCTTTCAGACCTTAACTGCTTCTGCGTAGCTTTCATCTCAATTAGTTGACTAGAAAATCTCACCTCTTCAATGGTAGCATTTTCATAGTCAATCTGTGGAATCACTATCTCTGTGTCTAAGTCAATATCTTTTGAAATTTCATTTCCAATGATCAGAAGTCTTAATGGATGCTTTTGTTTGACTTTTTTGATGACTGGTTTGATCTTAGGAATAGACACAATAGTGGAGATGGAAGGACTAGCAGTAAAAACTGGGATAGGACTTGACAATTGAATGCCAATAGAAGTATTTATCAGATCAAAAATTGGAATACTTCCCAAAAATGATGATACACTTGGTATAGCAGTATCTAAACTAACTGGATTTGAAGTAGATGCAGATAATGCTGAAAAAATTGTAGAACAAGCTACAACAAACAAAATTGTGGAACTTATTGTTATACTGACTGATGATGATGGAGCTGAGGAGGTTGGCTCAATAGCTGAAGGAGAGGGTTGCAGGTTAGTAGATGAAGTGGTATACACTTCCATTGATGATACCTAGAGCTATGATGTGGCAAGTGCAGATGATAAATCTAATGTAGATGCTATCAAACTTGCTCAAGCTTACTCCAACCTCTACGATGTGATAGTTTTAGGTAGAGAGTGAGGAAGAGATGCAATAATTGCTCCTGCAATTTTTATTGGAACATCTTCCTCCTTATCTTCCTCTTTAGCTTCTTCCTCCATTCCTTCTTCCTCCTTGTCTTCTTCCATTAGTGCATGCAGCTCTCTTGGTGAGACTGTGATGGATGGAGTGTCATTAATATCATCACTGTCACTGCTGTCATCATCCTTGATTTCTATTGGGTCTTTACTGGGCTTATGTACATGATAGATGTTTTTCCACATGTTTGTTGCATCATTTACCACATGCTCAATGTCTTTGATTAAAATCAAACAGGTGTGAAATCTGATCATCATTTTACCTTCATGGTTTTTCATTTCAATCTTTATTTCTGCTCCAGTGAGACTTGGTCTAAGATTCTTCAGAGATTGCTCATAGATGTCTTTTACCATTTGGGTGGCTGATTTCCATCTCGGTTGTAATCTCTCCAATAGTTCTTTTCAGATTTGAGAGGCAAGCTGGTCCAAGGAGTATTTCCATTTACCCATCTTGGAGAGTACCTATTCCTCAATCTCCATTTTCTTAGCATCTATTCTTGTTTCAAATTTCAATGCCTTGAAATTTGTGATGTCTACTCCTTCTTCCAATTTTTTGATCCTTTCCTTAAATTTGGGTGGAGACTTGACCAGTATAGGTTCCTGTTTGCCTTTTTTGGTTCTTCTAGTGAATATTGTAGTAAGCTTCTTCTTAGGTTTGGTAATGATTGCCTTACCTTTCTTCTTTAGAGGTTGTTCTTCAAATTCTTGTTCATCTTTTCCTTCTTCTCCTCCTTCTTCATCATCTTCTTCATCCTCGCCTTTTCCTTCTATTAGCATGAGAGGACCGGTTGCAGTTTTCAATTTAGCTATCTTCCTCTTGCCTTTACTTATGGCCTGTGGTAGCTTGATTTCAAGCTCAATTTTGGCCTTGGCTTCATCATAAGTTCCAAAGGTAGGGATGTTAGGAATAGCTGGTTCATTCACCAGTGCCTTAATGATGTTTCTTGCTTCAACAATATTTAATTCATAAGGCAATGGTTTTACCCATGCCACTCGGGGTATGGCTACCTACATGTACACTTTATCACAATCAACCATGAAACATATATCATCTTTATAATCCTCAACAAGCTTATGAGGAATTTTGAACCTATTATTCATGCTCTCCTTGAAGTCTTCAAAATAGTTATCCATGACTTTGTCAAAATTTTCACCCATTTCTTCTATAAACTCATTAATCCGATATAGAATTAGAATGTCTTTTCTCCATACTATTGTTCCTTTTGATGGAAAGAATTTTTGCACATAAAAGAACAAGAAAATTAACAATGAGCCAAATTTACACGGGTTATTCTTTGAATTCCTAATACTTTCCATATTCTTGTTTAATTATTTCAACAGTAAGACTACCAAGTCATATTACAAATTTTTCTTTACTATCTTAAATGCTAAATCCATAGCCTCACAAGGTAGACTATTCAATCTACTGGAACTGTATACTTTATATGCAATTACATGAATGCCAAACCTAAGTACCATGTTAGATATATTGTTAAGCTTCAGTCCTCTTCCATCCCATTCTGCTAGGGTTCTCTTTTGCAACTCATCCTGACCAAGGGTTTTAGTGGTTTTGGCTTTGCTAAGCATAGGCAAACCCATGATCTTATGAATCATCTTCTTGGTTATCAATATGGGTTGCTCCAACCACAACTAACCATTATGTATATGGCTTAGAACATATCTCACCCATTTAATTTGGAAATTCCTTGGTAGGTGTGGAATGTGGGTCAAGCCTTTTTCTTCTAAGTGTTTATGCTTAGGTTTTAGGACTCCATCAACACATAATTGTCCTAGGGCATTGTACATATCTAATCTACCAATTTCTTGAACAATGCATTTGAAATGAGGGCAAATATCATTAACAAGAAGTACCTTAGGTGGAAGTTGACATTGAGCTTTGTGTGGGTCAAGTGATTCAACAATTGCGGGCACTAGTTTGAATTTTGGGGCTTTCCATTCGACTCCTTTCATGAGCATTTCAAAACCCTTCTTTGCCTTGCTGGTGTTGGTGCTGGTGCTTGTGGATGTCATTTTTTCTTAGTGGATGATAAACTCTTCAAACAAATTCTTTACAAGAAATTCACTTCAAATTGCTTGGAATCACTAGCATGCTACTAGAAATGTTTTAGCTCTGAGTATTCTTAAGTCACGGTGAAAAATGAAATTGAATTCTGCCCTTTTGATGGAAATACTATCATTAATACTCGATACGAAGGTAGATGAGATGACATAGTGCTTGCCAGTCTATCATCGATCTGCTCAGTAAAACCTTGCAACTTGGTGGTTGAACAAAGTCTTTGATATTCCTGACCTAGCTCGGTAAGGTCTTTGGCCAACCTTGCTTGGTAGATGCAACACAGTGAATGATAACTTTTCTTTGATCCTTGTATCTGAAATTCTAATTTTATTATTTGCACTCTTTCACTCTAGAACTACTTAAGATATGGCTAGAAGATGTAGTTCTTGATTCTTCTTAAATCTAATTGTAAATGGTGGAGTCACCCACTTCTTGAGTGACATGACCATTATTTGAACTATGTTGCTCAGTAGATTTAGGAATCCACTGTTGTCTCATCTACCTCTGAATGTTATTAGCTTTAGCTTTCTTTTCATCTTTAATTATTTCAATATTTATGAAATTCTTGGCTATATGACCAAGTTCAGTACATGTGTAACATCGTATGGTTGTATCCTTCTTTCCTAGGTGATGTCTTGCACAGTTTATCCTAATGTGTCCATATTCTCTACAATAGTGACACCCGCACCAAGTATTGTAGTCCCAACCAAATATTTCTTTGATAATTTTTTCTACTAGATTGAATGTTTTTGATTTGCATTCAGATGCCTTGTGACCTTGTTTCTTGCATTTGTGACATTTGCCTTCAAATTTTGATTTTTCTTTGCATTCATTAGCTTTGTGACCATGATGATTGCAGTTGAAGCATTTACCATTGAATTTATTTTTTCCATTACTCCAACATTTTTTTGATGTATGACCTATCTTGCCACAGTGATTGCAAGTGGGTCTTTGATTCCTTTGTGCACCTTGTTTGGAGGTTTCACTTTCTTCCTTATATCCAAGACCAGTTTTACCTTTTTGTTTATGAAGATTTTGCTCATCTTATTGATTCAATTGATTCATGTCTTCTTGAGATTTCATCATCCTTTCATTGACTTTTCTTTCAGTGATCAAGTCATTTTCCAAACTTTCATTGATTTGTCTTTCAGATCTCAGATCACTTTGTAAGCTTGCATTGATTTGTCATTCAGTGATTAAATCATTTCTAAAACTTTCATTCTCAGATCTTAGATTCATAATTTCTTCATTTGCATTAGATAGTTGACCTACAAGATCTTCATGCTGAAGGGATTGATTATTTCTTGCCTCTAAATCTTCATTTGCCTTGTTTCTCTATTCCAAAACTTCACATAGCCTGATTGATTGTATTTCTTGTTCTCTTTTAAGCTTTCTTACTTCTTCTTGTAGAGAACCATTCTTTGCTAGGAGTTCCTTGATTACTTTATTAGCTTCATTTGAACTACTTGATGGTAAAAGGTCTTCAATCTTTTCTTCAATATACTGGTGATCATTCGTTTGTCTTGCAAGTTCCTTCCTTCTTTTTAGAGATTGAGAAAGATGCTCCTTTGCTTCTTTGAGTTGAGTCATGGCCATTTCCAGATCTAGCTTTTCATTTTCAATGGATTTGTCAAGTCTGAATATCTCCATAGTCCTTGATCTTTGCTCAAGTTGTCAAACTTTATCCTGAGAACCACAAAGCTCTGATACCAATTGTTGGAAATATTCAAGATAAGACATATTACTGAGAGGGGAGGGGTGAATCAGTAATCTATAAAACTTTTATCCTATTCAGCATTTTAACCATTCATCATTCATTTATCTAATCTACTGCATAAATGAAAGATCAAGCATTCATTGCACATGTACCCAGAGATTTGGTGACCCAGAAACCTTCCAAATAGAAAGTAAAACTAGGGTGGGGATGATGTTCACAAAACTTCAATAATGTAGTATAAAGTTGGCCTATTAAGGCTTACAATGATTAGTTCTAGTGATCTACCCTGTTAGGAGCAAGTAGGACTACTAGATCCACCTTGTTAGAGGATTTACAAACATACAGTAAAGTGTGCACTCTGTTAGGAGATTTACAAAAAGACTATTAATTCTACCATTTTAAAGGATTTATAAATTGATTCATCTATTAGGATGAAGTAGTGGATCTACTTACAACTATTTTCTGATAAGATCCTTTTTGTATTGATCACCTGATATGATAGATATAACTTTTTTCTCCTATGTTGACCTTGCTATATTCCTTTTACTCTGCTATAGATTCAATTTCACTTATCTCAAAAATGCCTTCTTCACATGTGAACTTCACTTTCTTCATACCCTTCATACTACAAATGATATCATACATCACATATATACCATTCCAATATTTACCATTACAAGGTCGGCCAAAACACAAGTGAACAAAACATTACTGAGTCAACCAGATAGTAGAAAACTTGGGTTCCTCAAGCTGACTCGGTGACCTTCTAATACTCAACATCCACTACATTACTCAGCATCAACATGCACTTGGTAGGAGTAGAGGCTCGGTCCATACTTGACACACAACATTGCCTAGAACTCAGTAACTATTGGTGACTTAGTAGACATAGTGTCACTCGGTAGAAACTAACTTCTTTGTTTACCTTGCTATGCTCGGTGAACACTAAGTCCTTCATTTACCTTTTTCACTCGATAAACACTGAGTCCTTTGTTTACCTTTTTTACTCGGTAAACACTGAGTCCTTTGTTTACCTTTTTTCACTCGGTAAACACTGTTGAACTTCTCATTCACTTGGTATCCTCTGGAATGCTCGGTGAGAATTGTTTACTTGTTGAACTTATAAGGTAACCATTGAATGCTCGGTATACACTATAGACTAAGTGATGAGCTAGATAAGCATTCAAAATTGAATAATTGTTTGCACTAATGACAAATATATCATAATTCCAACATATATGACATTATATCTTCTACATGAAGAACATTTTCTTGAACTTGCAAAAATTCTCCTAGAGGATCATCAACTTGAGATATCAAAAGGTGCTTCTTCAACACATATCTTAGCCTCTCACTAACAATACTTATAGTGGGATCCTCCATTTTATCATATTAAATCACTTCAAAAGCTTTGTAAAATGCCTATATTTTGTGAAACTAGGATTTTTTCCACTTTGCACTATGAACTCTTCAAATTCACCTTAACTTGTCAAATTGCTCTAAATTTATCCTTAACTCTTCATATGATCAAATGGTACTAAGACACTTTTGCACACACCTTAAATCTTTCAAATTATACTTGGCATTAATTTTGCATGTACCAAAATTTGTAAATCTATTATTCTTTTTACCAGTAAATTTTTTTGACTTTGTTCTTCTTCATGCGATTACCAAATGACTTGCACTCTTAACTAGAGCTTCGTTAGGGTCTTTACTATATCTTACAAACTTTACAACTCTCAACTTAACTTCTAACTTCTATTCCATCTTACTAATACTTAGATATCTTTGATAAAAGGTGCTTAAATCAAATAAGATGAATTACACACTATGGCTGATTTCATTTTTTGTTCAGCTGCATCAAAAAAATTGTTCTTCTAATATTGTATGTGAACTTTCTAGATTGTTTTCTCTCAAAAATACTTCCTTAAATTCTTCAACATGCTCTTTAAGTGCTTCCTTGTGGTTGTTATTGCTAACATTTTCATTTCTTCTATCATTTCTATTATTGTTCCTTCTTTAGTTAGGATTCTTGTTGAAATTCCTTCTATCCATAATGCAAAATCTTGTTATATGTCGAAAGCTATTGCATAACTAACATACATGTTTGTTCCTTCTTTGATTGGTCCCATTCTGATTATTTGGTGCTCTTCAATTTCCTACAATGTGTCTAAAGTTGTTATACTTGTAACATAAAGTATGATTCCTTGGTCCATTAGATCTTTCTCCATAATTGGATCTACTTTTTGATCTCCTTCTTTCATTACCTACAGGGTTAGTATTCCTAAACATTCTACTATTTCCATTATTACTATCAAACTTAGGTTTCTTACAATCTACTTCTTTATGTCCAAAAACATGATAATCATAACAATAGAAATTTTTGATAGGTTTAAAAGACTTGCCTATGCAGTCTCTCTTCATATGACCAGCTTCATTGCACATAAAACATCTACCTCTGAATTCATATCTAGCCTCCTTAGCTAGTTCAACATTCTCTGTTAGTTTTGGTTGATCATGTTTCTCAAAAAGATTAACTTTCTCAACTTCTCTAGATAGTTATGTAGATTAGCTTGATTCAATCCTATTCTGATCAATTTCTTTGGATTTAGGGGGCTCAATAGCTTGATGTAGTTACTTCCTAAATTCAGTTTTCTTGGCTAATTTTCCTCCAATATGGCATCCAACACCTATCTTATCAGTAGAAGTGTTGAAATTCTTTTAGAATAACTGAGAGGGGGGTGAATTAGGTATCCAAGGTCTAGATGTACAATTAAAACTTTTCACAACTTAGTGAACCATGATCCATAAAATATTTTCATCATGCATGCATCCATTAGGTCATAAAATCACTTACACTTGTAGGTTACTGTCAAATCAACTTTGTAAAAACTTAAACATGAAACATAGAAGATTCAATAACACATTTGACACAATAATTTAATATGGAAGCCCAATTTTGAAAAAATCACTAGTAACATGCTACTCATTCTCACTCTTTTGAAGTGATGCTCTATGAAAGGCCAACCCTCTTAAATGTTATAATGCACACTGTTAAATGCGACCTAGTTAAAGGATTTTAATCACCCTGTTAGGAGTGAGCTTTGTTACAGAACTTTAGATCATTCACTTAGAATGTTACTTAGTTAAATAATTTACAAATGACTATTAGCTCAATCTTAATTTAAAGGATTTACCCTAGATTGATACAATGATTAGAAATTAATAGTAAGGATTGATCTAATAGCAACTTACAACTAAATTTTTAAATTGCAAATCTTTATTTTGTAAGAATTTTCCTTAAGGAAAAATCACCCAAGATCAAGGAACTCAAGCACAAGCATAGAATAGACCAAAGTATTATCAGAATAATAATATCAAAATGGATTGATGTAATGGCATGTACATACACACCAAGAGTGTCTATATATAAAGGCCTTTGGAATGCTTCTAGAATACCTAGGAGTTAGCACACTGATATGTCTTAAAACCAAGCATATGTCCACTAGGAGTGGATTATCCTCCATTAAGCATAGAAGTTAGTATGATAATGAGAGAATAATCCTACAAAGGTGTAGCATGTAAAATTATTTTTTAGACACCATGTGCTTGATTAAGAGTGTGAATAACTATGTTATCAACATGACAACTCATATAAGTATGCAAACTCCTAAGTGTCAACTTAATAAATAATAAAATAATGCATTGACCTAAGTAAACTTAAGTAAGTGTTAATAGTGAATATTTATTTACACCAACACCCCCCCCCCCCCCCCACCCTTAAGTGCAACTTAGGGGAATGCATTTAAGCTTACAAAAGCTAGGATGAAAATGCAAGATGGGTCCCAACAAAAAGGCCAAATTAGGAACCCATGTACATAATGCAATGGAATATCTCATAAAGTGGATAAAGAGGGAAAAAATCATGGGAAAAACCCTTCCCTAATAAGAGAGATGAAAAATCAAGATGCATGGATGGATGGAGAAATCAAGACCCCCCAATTACGACATACATCAAGTATATACAAAAGAGAAGTACGAGAAGAACACAATCCCAAAAGAGGAAAAGGTCCCCCCCTCCCCCCCACAAGAAATAAGAAGAAAGGAGACAAGGTAGTCCCCCCCGAAACGTAGAATACCAATCAATGATAGCTGCTCCAATGTAGAAGCTGATCCATGACTATTGAATAATGTTCCTCCCCTTTGGAAGAAACAATATCATAGGTACATATGAGATGTTTTCCCAATGTGTAGAGAGCATCCCTATGATGAATGGTGTCTCTAAAACCTTCTCAATCATCCTTGTGTCAATACTGATAGTTACCCCTTCAAATACTACTGAAGAGAACAATGTTGGATCTAGAAAGGATGAATGTAGAACATGTCCCAAAGAACCAAGTGTCTCCTCTAATGATAAAGAGACCTCCTAAAACTACTATACATAAGGATCCACAATCATATCAACCTATGAAGACTAAAAATGTAGAGAATGGATAGGAGGGTTAGAGTGAGCCCTTGCAACAATTGAAGAAGCATTTCTCTTAAATTTGCAATGTGTGACTCCATAAACAAACACAAAATATCTATTATGTAGTCATCCCCTGATGCTGGAGCTAGAAGACAAGGTGTACCTTGCTATGTTGAATGACATGGACCTATCACTGTGGCAATGTATGCATGCAAAATGTGTTGATGCTATGACATCACGTTGTATCTATCAATATGATCCTACATATCTAAATCTGTTGAATCACTATCACTATTCTCATTGTTAGTTTCCACAATGTATGAAGTATGGAGAGGATTAGAGGATAAGCTAGGTGAACTTTCCTCAAAGTGAAAATTCCTCTCTATGAATATCTCATGATTCTAAAGATCCATAAATCTATATTCCTTAACACTGTTTTCATATCTGATGAAAGTACAAGGCCTTGGTGGTGGTGCCTTGCATTCCCTTGAAGATATGTTTTCCCATGCTAGACAACCAAAGACTTTGAAGTGTTTAACAACTAGTTTTTTACTGCACCATGCCTCAAAAGAATTCTTTCCATCTAAGGTATTATGAGGAGACCTATTAAGTATATGATTGGCACTGCTTATAGCTTCGACCTCAAGTGATAGCTCAAGAGACTTGGTTTTAATCATGCAACTTGCCATGGACTTAAGAGTTCTAATCCTCATTTCTGCAACATTTATCTATTGTGGACTGAATGCTACTAGATTTTGAAGATGAACACCCTCAAGTTTACAAAATTCTTTAAGTCTTGAGTTCACATATTGGCTTTCATTATCTATACAAATAACCTAGATGGCTTTCATTGATTTCTTTTCAACATGATTCTTGAAGGCTAGAAACTTATAAAACACTTCATTCTTGTGATCAACAAAGTAGACCCATGTGTAGCATGAAAATTAATCAATGAAAGTGAGAATGTAGTGACCCTTGCTAACTGATGTTACTGCAAAAGGACCTACTAGAACTATGTGAACCAACTAAAGAACAACTAATGCTCTTGAAGACTTCCTTTTATCATACTTCTCTAGATGCATATCCATTAAACAAGTTGAACATTCACCCTTAGAAAAGTTGAGTGTAGGTAGACATTTGACCATTTTGTTGCAGCAAAGTTGATGAAGATAGTGGAAGGCAAGATATCCATATCACTCATGCAATAATGTACTTTGAGATTGAGATTGAGTCAACAAGGCATGTGAAGGAGACTTAGGCACAAAGTGGGAGAAAGAATAAAGTCTTTTGTGATGATTGACTTTACCCACTACAACCAATGAATCATCTTTAAGATTGTGCACCATTACTAAATTAGGAAGGAACTCAACTTTATTTCCATCTCCATAGTGAGTTATTTGGTATATTGAGAGAAGATTCAAACTAAGGTTGGGAACATAGAGAACTTCTTTGAACTCTCCATTTTCCATTTCAACTTGTCCTTTCCCTTCAACTTCCATTTTTTTATCATCTCCTACAAAGAAGTGTCATACTTTAGACTACTTCAATGAAGAAAAGTCTCCTTTTAAAGAACCCATATGATAGGAGGCACCTGAGTCAAGAATCCATTCTGCTAAAGAACTTGAACCAGCAATAATTACTTTCCCTTTTCCCTTTGAAGTGGGTGGAGTTGAATCCTTGGAAGCATTTGGCACATTGATTTTGTTCTTCCTAAGTAAGCTTTCCAACTCATCGATTCTCTTAGTTTTGCAATGATTCTCATTATGATTTTGTTTCTTGCAATATACACAAAATAATTTATCCTTTTTATTATTGTTTCCCTTCTTGTTGGAAGAAGAATTGCCTTACTATGAGGAGGTAGATTGTTGTGTCTTTGATTGTGATTTTTGCTTCAACTTCTTCTTCTTCTTTTTGGTAGAAATTTTGGCTTGTTGATTTGATTGGTTCTTAGTAGTGTCCACCAATGCTTTGGTCTTTGATGACTTGATAATTCCCATATCTATCAACTTGGATAGTTCCAACATCAACATTTTTGTAAATACATCAAAAGTAGGCTTAGTGAAAGCACTTCCCATGGTCAACTTGTGAGTGTTGTAATTTGAAATAAAAGATACATACTCTAAAGGTAGCCTCTTCAAAATATGATGAATCAATCAATCATCCTTCATGGGATTACCACAATCTTTAAGTAGTGCTCTTATTTCATTAGCTTTCTTGATATAATCTTGAATTGTGTTAAAATTCTTAGGATCCAAGAGAAGGAGATCATCCTCAATCTGGTATCCCTTTTCCTCGTCCACCTTACCATACAACCCTTCAAGTTTTTCTCAACCAAGCTTGGCTTCCTTAAAGCTAGAAATATGGAAGAAGAGATCTCTATAAATACAACTCCTAATAATTCCTAAAGCTTGATTGTCTTTAATTTTCCAATCAACTAGTGTTGTAGTACTAGTGGATTTGGTAATTGTACTATCAACATATAGATTTAAACCTTTTTCCATTAATCTGCTCCATACAATATCTTTTCATATTGTATAATTGTGTGAAGTTAGAAGTGGAGCTTTAGGTGAACCCATGATGTAGAAAATGAGAAGAGCACAAAAGAGAGACACAAAAATACAAGAGACACCCCCCTAATCACTCAATCAAAAGACCACCCCAATAAAGATGCTTTTGGAACTTTATATGTAGTGTGTGTACAATAGACCACTTGTCAAAATGCACAAAGTGAACTTCTAATTTTGCTATTTACAACTACCTTTTGAGGCTCAAATTTGTCGCTAAGAACTATAGCTTAGATGTACAACTATTTTAAAAAGTAATCAAAGCAATACAACACAAAAAAGACCCTAATTCTGAAAGTGATATTTTTGTCCACACAACCCTATAATCTGATTGTAGATCTAGAAAGTAGACAAAAAATTAAGCACTTTCAAAAAAATGAAACTTGAAAATGTGTCTAGATGAACTCGTACAAAGCATTTGATGTTGTAAAATGTAGGATTAGATGGGTATAGTCACTAAAAAATGAATTTTTTGACAAATTCATGTACCAAAACTAGAAAAAAAATGCATCACTAAAAAGTTTAGAAAATTCTACCCAAACTCAAAAAAAATTGCACCTAATTTGGAGTCTAGATGATTGAGTTATGGTCTCCCATAGTCAGACTATCAAATCAAAACTACATCTAGAGAGGGGTATAGGCAACAAATTGCAAGGTTAAATTTGATGGTCAAATAGCCATCATAGCAGTTCAATTAGGCTTGGAAATGATGATCAAATGGCCATCAAATTTAGGATAGTAAAATATTTATGTCAACAAACAAATCCCCTTGTTGATGTGGTAGCTGACATCATGATGATGTTAGTAGTGACATGCCACTATATGACATTGTACAAACTAGACACATGTCTATACAAAAGTGTACAGCCTAATAAGTCAACCTATTGACATGTAATTGACATGTAAAGATAGGGATCTCAACTATGGTTGTTGATGTGGCACGAAGCCATGTGGTTGAGCTGTCAAATACAGACGTGGAGCTTACTGACTTGGACTATCTGAAAGCTTGTAGTAAGGTAGGCCAAGTGTTAGGTTGATTCAGCTTTGACTTGGTCATTCAGGTCTTCCACCATGCCAGAGGTGCCATGTGTTTGATGGAAGAGGTTTTTCAAGAGTTTGCAAATGTTGGGATGGAGATGTTATTATTGCCACTAGAGGAGTCTTTTGTAGTGATCAAGAATGGATCTACCACAACGAGGAAGTTCCACTGATGATGTGTGATTTGTGATCACAAGGGCCACTAGAACTCAAAAAACTATGTTGTTGAATGTCTTTTTTGGGGGCTGAAAAATAGAGAGCAGCGGACTAGAATATCAAAGTTTTATGCCATATGCACCCTGATTTGGGGTGCAATGTATTTTAAAAAGAGGAGCCTATGAAAAGAAAATAAGAAAGTCATGGGTTGTATGATATGTCACCTAGAAATTTGGTAAATAGCCTAGATTTGGCTTAGCTACTAGTTATATGAAGTCCACTATCAAAATGTAATGCTCGTCAAACTTAAATAAAATATTCCTTAGAATATTCTACGGGAGTCGAGGTTTTACCACCCGATTCTTGCAAAAAAAATTCTCTACAGGCTAAGTAGGCCTACAAAAATTTCCAAAATTTTGAATGAAAATGGTAAAAGAAATTGATGAAAAATTTAGAGAAATTAAATCAGATCTGAAGAATTGATTGCAGATCTGAAAAAAATGATCATACCATACTTGCAAATCAGGCCTTTGAGTGCCAATTTGCAAAAAAAAATTCCTGAAATTTGACTATCACCTAGGATAGGAAAATTTATAGTCAATTTTCATTGAATCAACATTCAAATGTAATGGCAAGGTCCATTTTGGCTCTAGAAACTTTCAATGATTGTGATACTTTAGATTTGGGTCAAGGTGTTCTTAGAGATGTGAAGCAAGATTGGTCTCCAATGGCTATGTGAAGAGAAATTCCCTTAGCTCTAATACCATGTAAGAATTTTCTTTAGGAAAAAATCACCCAAGATCAAGAAACTCAAGCACAAGCATAGAATAGACCAAAGTATGATTGGAATAATGATATCAAAATGAATTGATGTAATTTCATGTACATACACACTAGGAGTTCCTATATATAAAGGCCTCTAGAATGCTTCTAGAATGCCTAGGAGTTAGCACACTAATAAGTCTTACAACCAAGAACATGTCCACTAGGAGTGGATTATCCTCCATTAAGCATAGGAGTAAGTGTGATGATGAGAGGATAAGCTTACAAAGGTGTTGCACATAAAATTATGTTGTAGACACCATGTGCTTAATTAAAAGTGCAAATATTTGTGTTGTCAACATGACAACTCAATTAATTATGCAAACTCCAGTGTTGTAGACACCATGTGCTGAATTAGAGGTTCTTACTTCTCTGTTGTCAATATGAAAACTCATAAAAGTACACAAACTCCTAAGTGTCAACCTAATAAATAATAAAATAATGCATTGACCTAAGTAAACTTAAGTAAGTTTAAATAGTGAATATTTATTTACACCAACATGTTTTAGTCCTCCATTCTACTTGGCTTCACACACTTTAACTCTAATAGCTTGTTCAAGCATCCATACCCTTAAGCCTTCTTATTTTTCTTGCTAATATAGTCTCTTCTCTTAGGTCATTGAATGAAGTAATACCCTAGACTCCTTGTCTTCCTTAGGTTCTCACACATCATAACCTTTACTTCTGACTAGCCATCTCTATAAATAGAAAATTAAGATCTTTTGTTGTTCATCCCTAATCGTCTATTTTAGAGTTAGGTTAGATTAGGTAGGATTCATTGAATCTACCTATCATTCATTTTATTCCCTTCTACAAACTTCTCCTTCAATCCTCTATAAATTTTCCTCAAAATGGTTCATCATGAAGTTTGTGCCACTATCTCATCAAGCTTATCTTCCACATGGTTCACAAAATCCAAGAAATCAAACTTGTTAGCTAAGATTCATCAAATTCTCAATCTTTCTCATAATGTTGACACTTAGCATTAACTTGCTTTTGATGCTCAACACATACTACGGTGTTTAGCATCCACTATTAAAACACTCGGCATGAACTAAAATTTACTAGTGCTCAGCATCAACTAAAATTTCCTCGACTTACACTATATCAGTCAACTTAAACTTAAATTAACTTTTCTCAACTCTGAATAATTTTCTGCTTGACTTACACTAATTTTTCTTGGCACCTACTATGCATATTATTAAGCTTGGCATACATACATCATTTAACTTGTTCTTCTGAACTTAAGTAGTGTATCCATCCTTTACAACCTTAAGTAGATTATATATGCACCATAATATCACTGTCTTAACTGATCCTTATACTTTTCTTCCATATCATAACTCAACCTTTCCTCTAGGTGATATTGTTACCTCATTTGATCAAATCATCTTCATCAATCCAACAAATGATAGTACTCAAATCATATAAGCAATTTTCTTACCAGCAAGTAGTAGGTTTGACATTAGTGAAAAAATAATGATTGAAACACATATTCATACTTGTAGCAATCTATTCAACAATCTCCCTCTTTTTCATTGATGGAAAATTAAACTAGACCAAACTTAATTAGTATAACCAACAAAATACCAAAAAGAAAATAATTCCTTGTATTGAAATCTCTCCCTCTATTAGCAACTTTCATCTTCTAAATATGTTACAAAATTTTGTTCTAATCAATATAAAATCAATCAACTCATTCTTATGACTCCCTCTAGATCACTTCTTATATCTCCTTTGACATTAACTCCCTCTTAATGGATATTTATGTCTCTTCTATGTTTACTTTCATCTCCCTTAGCAGTTAGGATTTCTCCCATAGCAAGATTAGGCAAATCAATATTTCTCCCTCATTTCTCCCTCAATAGATTTCTCCCTCATTTCTCCCTCAATAATATTTCTCCCTCTTTGATAATAATTACAAAGACTTGTCATCTTAATATGTAGATATTAACATTTTAAGTTTCTCCCTTGGTCACCTAATTTGTGACTGATTTGTAACTCCAACCCTTTAATTACTTTAGGCAGCTCCTAAAGTAAGATCCACTGCATCAATGTATAACATATGTCAATCAACTTTTTTGATGTATGGCACTCTTCATGATTCTTAGATAGCCTTTGATAGGGGTATCACCCCTATTTTACCTCTTATATACTCATGATCATCCTTAGGTAATGCTTTTGTGAAGATATCAGTTATTTACTCTTTTGTGTTAACATATTCCATCTTCACCTCTTTATCCTAAACTAACTATCTCAAGTAATGATAATTGATTACAATGTGCTTAGTCTCTGTATGCATCACAAGATTTTTTCATATATTTATAATGCTTGTATTATCACAATAAAGTATCATAGGTTTAGTGATTTCCTCCTTCATACCTTTGAGTCATTGTTTGATCCATACAATGTTTGTATAATTTACTACAACAGCAACATATTTAGCTTCAACGGTAGATTGAGAGATGTAGTTTTATTTCTTGCTAGTCCACATAACCATCCTTTTGCCAAAGAAAAATGCTCCTCCACTAGTACTCTTTCTATCATCAATATTTCTAGCCCAATCAGTATCAGTGTAGGTTATCTATTTAAATTTCTTATTTTTCTTATAGTATAGACCATAGTCTTCTATTCCTTTCAAATATATCATTATTCGTTTAACTACCATCAAATGATTCTCTATGGGCTTAGCAGAGAATCTTGCAACTATCCCAATAGATAATACAATATCAGGTCTATTATGTACTTCATATTATAATTTGTCAATCATACACCTGTATAATGTTTGATTCACCTTAGTTGAATCATCATTCTTTGACAATTTATGTCCTATCACCATAGGTGTGCTTGCTAGCTTGGAATCCTCCAATCCAAACTTTTCAATATCTCCTTTACATACTTTAATTAAGATATGTTTATACCATATTTCATCTTATGTACTTGCAAACCCACAAAGCACTTGATCTCTCCAAGCATAGACATCTCAAATTCTTTCATCGTTTCATTTGCAAAAGCCTTACATAAGGTATCTTGACCTCAAAATATAACATCATCAACAAAAATTTTAGATAGGAAAATACATTTTCCTTTCTCTATCTTCAAGTATAGATTGTTGTTATCATCAATCCTCTCAAATCCAATCTTCAAAAGATAATTATGAAGCCTTTCATACCATTCTCTTGTTGCTTGCTTCAAACCATATAAAGCTTTGTGTAGTCTACATACCATGTTTTTGTTGTCAGAAAATTTTAACAAATCCTTTTAACTATTTTATATAAACCTCTTCCTCCAATATGTCATTCAAAAATGAAAACTTAACATCCATTTGATAAACTTTGAAACCTTTGTATGCAGAGTAAGCAAGTAGAGTTCTTACTCCTAGTCTTGCAATAGGAGTGAAAGTTTCTCCATAGTCTATCCCTTCTTCTTGTGCATGTCCTTTACAAACTAATCTTGCCTTGTTCCTTGTGACTTCACCATTTTCATCTAACTTATTTCTATATATCCACTTGTCACCAATCATATTTTTATCTTCTATTCTAGGAACTAGAGTCCATGTCTTATTTTTCTCAATTTTTTCAATTTCTTCTCTTCTAAGGCATCTTTGCTCACAAATCCAGCAGCATAACAATGAGGTAGATAGTGCTTCATTGAAATGAGGAGAGGGCTCTCATTTTATAGGGAAAGAGATGCAATGAATGGATAAGATTGAATGCAAGATGGAAGGCTAGGATCTCTCAGGATCAATGAGGTGTCCATGACGTGGAGGCCAAGTAGACTCCAAGTGGATTAGGGTTTTTGACCATTCAAAGGGGGGAAGATGCTCACACATGTGTGAGAAAGCTTTGATGTGATAGGTCAATGATAGGTGTAAGAGGGTTGGAGGCTCAAGGGTTCTCACACATGTGTGAGACACCTTTGAAAGTGATGGGTCAATGACATGTGTAAGAGGGTTGGAGGCTGAAGGTTTCTCACACATGTGTGAGACACCTTGGTTCACATGTGAAGGGGGACAAATGTGTAAGAGTCACATGTCACATGTGACTAGGGTTTGCTAATACTTTGATTAGGATTGTGCAAATGATTAATGATGTAATTAGATGGGAAACGAGGATTAATTAGTGGATAAGTGGATTGACCTAGGTTAGAAGGATGGGTTAGGTTAGGGAAGTGAGGTTAGGTGAGGGCTAAATTTAGGAGCCATGTGCTCAAATAGGATTAAATTTAATATTGAATTCCAAGTGGGATTAGTTAAGTAAACGAAGTACTTAATTAAAGTGAAAGGGGTTAGCATTTAAATAAACCTTAGTTCATTTAAATCAAAGGAAGGCAAATATAATTAAATAAATGTAAATTTATTTAATTAAAGGTAGGGATAAGTTAGGTAATTAAATAAATAATAAAATATCTATTTAATTAGTCAGGATAAGGGGATTTGGACAATTTTAGGTGTCTACAATAATGATACTTGATGAAGTGAAGAACTCAAAGAGCTTAGTGATTCCTCAGCACCCATAGAAGAGCAAAGAAGAAATGTCTTCTTTTTGCATCATCTGTGTTAGTTGCTAGCAGCTTGTGCTCTCCCTCAGATGTCCCTAAAGTGAAAAAAATTCAAACATTTTTAAGAGAAATGAATGTATGGATAAAGAGAAGAGACCATACTATACTTTACTATATTAAAGATAGGTGCTAGATTGTACCTCTCGATAAATTTAGTGACAAGATGAACATAAAGGATCAAAGAATTGTCTCCATCCACAATGCATTGAATGTGAGGTTTCAAATCCATAGAAGATTGTTATTTTGAATTTTGTGCAAGGATAGTAGAAATTTCAATGATATTAATATGCATTTGAGAATGGCCTGCAAATTGACCTGCATAAAAGCATGAAATATCATTAAATATTAAAATGAAAAGGCAAACTTGGCATTTGGAAATAGTAGCTAAAATATTCACATATAAATTATAATTTAACCAAATTATTTTGAAAGTAAAATTCAAAATTGAAATTAGTAGATATCATATGTAAACCTAGCTAGATATGTAGCCAATGAAGTTTTACTTTTGCACATTGTAATTTGCAACAAGGATTATAAATTGTGAAATTATAAATGTTACCTAATTTCTCCATTAAGCATTGTATGTCATATAGACTTTACAGTCCTATGCTTTCTCCTTGTAATATTATTCAACATATCACCACACTCAAAAGAAATAATGAGAATAGTTCATGAATCAATATATACTTTAATATGATCTAATATCATTTTTTTCTACTATTTAAATTCTTCTTCATGTCTCCCAATTTGCAACAAAAGTTATGAAATGAAATCAAACATGATTGCAGATAAATAGAAACAATAGAATACCTTGGAGAGGAATAATTTGAGGCAATCCCATAGAAAGCAAATCTTTCAAATACTTCATACACTACAACTAAATAAATAAATGAGTTTGACTATGGCATCCTTCTAATTTCTTGAAACCAAGAGATTCACACAGTTAGTTGTCATGCAATCATAGGTTAATGTTGAGCTTCAGTTGGTTTCAAGAATAGTTTAATATTCTCTACTAATAAGGGCCAACCACGTGAATGTGGAAGCTCATTTTCCTCCCCTCCTCTCCAACATCTACATTCCCTATTAACATCTAAAATTCATTTATTCTATTAATGAAATGTAGCATTCATGAATTATCACATGATAACATTCATTAACACATTAGTTTCATTAGAACATTCAAAATAACATTGAAACATAAGATTCATTAGAATATTAACATGAAAATTCAATAGAACATAAATAAAACATCTATACATAAAAATTAGTCATTATCAAATAACTTACATAAATTTATTTGAATCATTTTGTTTTTCTATTTTTCTATTTTTATCCTTCCCTATATTGTTGCAGATGCATGTCCATATCATCATTGATATTTCTTCTCACCTATGGATGTGCACTTGATGTCCTTTGCAAAGTTTAGTCCTCTACAATCACAAATAAAAAGGTTAAATTTAAAAAAAATTGAGACTTTAAAGATTTTAAGAACATTATAGCACTCTTTAGCTTGTCCAACCACATCATCTTTCCCATTAGCTTGGACCTCAACGCGCTCATCATCTACATCCCCTACAATTACAATACAAGATGTTTTCTTAATCCCACCACATATTATAGTTAAATGTATATTACTACACTCAATTCAATTGAAAATATTTACTTGTATTAATAATTTAGAAATAAAAAATTGAATAGAAAATGTTTACTTGTATATACATTGATATTATTCTTCATTGATCTCATCATCAGGATCATCGTCATCATTGACATTGTCACCACCACTATCTTGGTCATTGTCATTTTCATCCTCCTCCTCCTCCTCCTCCTCATCATCATCATCATCATCATGACTAGTAGAAGCATCATCATCATGATCAATAGTAGAATCATTTAGTTTAGGATCATCATTGACTAACTCTTGGTCATGATCCACTTCTTCCTCTTCCTCGATATCTTCTTCTTCCATCACATTATACTTTATCATCCTTCCCCTTGGATCATGTCTAACCAAAAATGACCAACTTGGTTTATGTGGAACCTTCGAGTAAACTACATGCTCACATTGTAGTGGAAGACCATAGGGCTCATCCCCAACTAGCTCAAGCAACCTTGTATTAATCATTGGGAATCCATTCTCATGCTCAATAATAGTTCTATCAGGATCATTTTGATTGAGTTTTAGTTTGTACCATTTGATGATGAAGAGAACTAATTTGAAGGAATTAAAGTCACTGTCAACCATATCAACCAAAATGCAATAATATCAATTTTGAGATTGCTCATTTCTAGATGAAATATTGGTCACCTGAAAGACTCCACTTATCCCAAAATCACAAGTTCTCTTTGTGTCATATAAATCTTTAATGTGAAATTTATAACCATTGTAGAACATAGACTTGTGATTTTTTACGTACAATAATGTCAAACATGTATAAATTATTCCACCTTGAGCTCAAAAACATACGACTAATTAACAAACTTATAAATACCTGGAGATCTCTTAAACTATATGCTAAATATATTTCTTTTTGTGTAACATTGGGATATCCATTAAAATGAGCTTGCTTAACTAATGAAGACACATATTCCCATTTTAATCCAAGACCAGAATGTTGACATTGTCCAATCCATACTGTCATCTAATCTTGATTGTTTGCAATAAACAAATTTATTGCATCCCACTCTTAGAAACTATAAAAAAGTCAATAGATGACTTAGAACATATTTATTTAAAGATTAAGAATTAATTAAGTACAATAACATCTCATAATTTATTATGTTTCACTTTACTAAATCTACCTTTCCCCACCAAGTACTCCCCTTCAAATTTTTTAATGGAGTTGAGATCCCAAATATAATCTATTTGAGTCTTTACTACAAGATTAGGAAGATATTGAGTAACATACACCATCATTTGGTATGCTATATATCCCTCAATCATATAACCCTTGGGACATGTTGAACCACTTTTCCTCTATGTCTATAAATGCTAAACCATCTACAGGCATTCAAATAATGTCATCTCAACTTCTATTGCATGCGTGCTAATCCATAAATTGTGCCAAGATAATACACCTAAATAATCGTTTATGAAATGAAATAATGGGTAGGAAATGAAGAACCTTGCAAGACACCTTTTTTGTCACTTTATCATCTTGATATTTTCTTGTATGACATTCTGTTGCATTTTTGTGTTCTTTATGATAAATTAAATGATCTTGAGGACAAGCATCTATTGATTGATACTTTATTCCAATATGTTTCATAGTGGTACATAATTCTCAGTATGAGTGAGGGAGAACATTTGATGGTGGTAACAAATAGTCACCTATCAATCTATAGAAAAAACTTGGTCATTAGTATAAATAATTTTAATGGTACATATTTCACCTTTTATAGACTATAATTATGTAATCACAAACCTTAGCATACATGACATTGTTATGTTGGATAAACCATTCATAACCTTCAAATTCACCAACAACAATACAATAGAGAGAATAGTTGATTGGGATCCTTCATAAAGGGTCGTGTTTTCCTTCTCAAGTAGAGGTATATCATGTATGGCCTTAATGTCATCCTAATCCTCATCCTCATCATCATCATCAACAACACTACTAGTATTAAATGTGTCATGGATCAATACATTCGTACCATAATATTCAAATGTGTTTTCTGGTGCATGATTGTCATCTTCCATGGGATCATGATCTTATCCTTCAATATTCACACCTCCATGTTCCTCCATATTCACACTTTTATATTCCTTTAAGATGTGTTGGTCCATATCAAATACTACCCTAGGGAGATCGGCCTATATAAAATGATGATAAAAAAACCCCCATTCTATGGTTCATAAGTACATTAATTGTGAAAATAATATAACACACAACTTACCAATTGATGATAATCAAAACCCCCTTTAGTGTGACCATTCTCCCAACAATGTCTCTTAGCTGTTTTGATTTTGATTCTTTTTGTCTTTAAGCCATTACAACACTTGCAAGGACAATAACATTTGTCATCGCCTAGTCTTTGAAAGTTAAACAACAATCTAGTGATTGTCTCCCTATTTTGATCAAACACTTGTATTATTTGACATGATCCTTCTTCACTTTAATAACTTATTCATGTACCCTTATTGAGTTGGTTGTACTTAATGTTTATATCTACACATATGGTTTTGAAAGAAAAATTTGGTGTAATTAATGTGTATATCTGCAAAAATATTGAACATGTTGTACTTAATTTTTATATCTACACATATGGTTTTGCAAGAAATATGGGGTGTAATTAATGTATATATGTGCAAAAATATTTGACATGTTGTACTTAATATTTCTATCTGTACATATGGTTTTGAAAAAAACATATAGTGTAATTAATGTGTCTATCTACAAAAATATTGGACATGTCATACTTAATGTTTATATCTAAACATATGGTTTTGAAAGAAAAATTTGGTGTAATTAATGTGTATATCTGCAAAAATATTGGATATGTTATACTTAATGTTTATATCTACACATATGATTTTGAAAGAAACATTTGGTGTAATTAATGTGTATATCAGCAAAAATATTGGAAATATTGTGCTTAATGTTTATATCTCCATATAAGGTTTTGAAAGAAACATTTGGTGTTGGAACAGTACAAAAAGTTTTAAAAAATTAATGTTTTACAAAAAAATGCACCTAAAGAACTGTTAGCTTAGAAGCAAGAACATGGTGTTGAAATAGTATTGAAAGTGCTTGACATGAGAGGTCCACAAGTGAGGGTGTCAACCAATCTTGAAAGCATTAATGTTGAAATAAAATATATTGAGGATAAAACACCTATACCCCTTGTCCTCTATCCCTTTCCTCTTCATTCCTCTTGTTTGTAACTCCTTGTCACTCATTCCATTCTTCTTCTTGTTTGGCATTCTTGTTTTCTTGAACATTTAGGGATTTTTTCACATGATTCCTCATTAGTTCATATTTCAATCAAATTATTTTTTCCTTCAACTTAGCCATCTATTGGTTTATCCATGTGCAAGTGAATGGTATTAAACATGAGTCATTATTATGTCAAAACTTCATCTTTGTTCGACCAAACTATAGTAGGAATTATATTCTTTCTTGTTCTATCATGATCACCTTGGAAATAGCATCTACATTTCTTAAACTAGCATATCCTAATATCTTAAATGCTATTTTCTTAGATTTTTTCATTTGAAACATTTTCTTGGTTTTTCTGTATATTCTTTATGTGCTTTCTCCTTTCAAAATTTGCCTACATGGGATCTTTAAAGAAAACACACTTCTCACAATATTCTTACCCTCTAATTTATTGCATTTAAGATATTAAGATATTAGAATTTGTCATGATCACCTTGGAATTTGTCATGCATTACATCTACATTTTCTTTACCATTGCTTATAAGTGTGTTTCAAGGTTGGCAACCACTTCAACATCATTTGCATTGTTTAGAGGTAATATCATTGTTGTAGAGGCTTTTAAAAGGGAACCATCCTTGTGATTATGGCATTTACATAGAAGTAGAACTTTCTTCTTCAACTCCTTTCACTCAACTCTTCACTAAAGTTATTCTTCCAATAGTGAGAATAACTGCTACAAATTCCTGGGAGCCAAGGGACCCTAAACCTATGCTATATTTTTTGGAGAGATGGGAGAAGTTACTACTAGATTGAATACTTCATAACATTTTTGGATCATATGGTGATGCCCAAATTAACAACAATAATAGATACTTGGGATCCTCATAGTGAGACTATGCCAATACATGCATGGTTACATATTTGGCTTTAATTGTTGGGTCAACATATGGAGCCTTTATATCCAACCATTCATTATAAGTTGGGGATTTCACTTCATGATTGGCATGAAAGTGATGCATATACATATGAAATTTTATCACCTTGAAAAAATTTATTTGATCCTACTAGCTAGGATGAATTGATTGCTTAAATTATTTTCAATTGAAAAATTATTTCTCCATCTTCAAGTAACCTAAATCCTTCCTTCTACCAACTATATTGTTATATATTTTATAATAGATTTTCAATTTCTTTCTCCATGCTTTTATGATGCATAGAAAAGTCCATATCATCTTAGGATAACACTAAGGAAAGTGGCTACAAAAAAATGAGTAAAAAACTCAAAAAGGAGTTCAATTAAATAAATAATTTGTGTGTTCAATGCTATTTACTGAAATACTAAACCAACTAATCATCATATTCTTATAATGATCAACGTATGCACAAAGTAAGATCTTTGTACATAAAATTTTAGGAAAAAATATAGGGAACAAAATTCAAATAGGGAGTCATGTAGTATCTAACCATAATTATGAATTAAACATAATATCAAATACAACCCTGTTTATAATGTAATATGATTATGTGTATTTTGTTAGTCTACACCAAAATCAATAACCTTGTTTTTACTATAAAAAATTTTTGTTGGTCAATAACCTTTTTCTTTTTTTTTAATTTGGTAAGTAATCCCCTTGAATTGAGCATACCATGTTTTCTATCCAAGTAATCTCTGCTATGATATGTTTTTGTAAAATTTCTTGTCAACTCTACCCATTTTTTGTGGTCTACATTATTTTTGTCTAGGATCTTGTGGTAAGTCACTTAGCATGGGTTGAGTGAGTTTTATTGTTTTATTATTTGGATTTTTGAATATGTATGTAGCTGGATCATTTTTTCTATTGTGTAGATAATATGTAATAAGAACCTTTAAAAATTTCTCTTTGAATATCTAAAGATATCTACTATGATATATTTTGTAAAATTTCTTGAGAACTTTGCCCATTTTTCCTGGTTTGTATTTTTTTTTAATATAGGATCTTGAGATAAGTCACTTAGCATGTGTTGAGTGAGTTTTATTTTTAAAAAATTTCTCTTGGAATATATAAAGAGATACATGTTTAGAAGTAAATATAAAGACATACATGTTTAGAAGGAAAAGAACATTTACATATGTACCTCTTCTCATCCTATAAGAAAATCATAGAGCAAGGACACAACACAACAATGAAATCACAGAGCAAGGGCATGGAATTGAAATGTCGAGATAATGAGGGAACAAAAACCAAATGCACTGATCACAAGGGCCATGACAAGTTTAGAACACTACACCTCTTTCATGCCCAACTCACTCCACCTCTTTTGTGTGTAGCTCTCCACAATCAAAATCAAATGGAAAATGATTCACATATTTTTTTTTTGTTTATGCTTGCAAGGTCACCACTATTATGATGCCAATGTTAGTATTGTAACTTCATTAGGGAATTTTGCAAAAAAAAAAAGAAAAGAAAATCACCACAAATTACACCACTACCGCAATTTGACCCCAAATGTTGTAGTTCTTTCACAATATTATCAAAGTTTTTATGACAAAATATTCTATGCCATAACCAGCTATTGTCCACTTTAGCAACCAAATATGTAATTTCAATGGAATTTAACTAAAATACATTACCTCTAGATCTTGTGCCTATTCAAATCAACATACCATATCTATCTCTGATATTGCATGTCTTCTTAGTGAATTACAACTGATAACCTTTTTCCACTAGCTGTCCAACACTCAACAAGTTATGCTTTAAACCATCAACAAAAAAAACATCATCAATGTTAGTTTTTCCATCAAGATTAAATGATCCAATCTCTATTATATGATAAGCTACATTGTTACCAACTCTAATAATGCTTCCATCATGAATCTTGAACTTAACAAACTTATTCATATCACTAGTCATGTGATGTGGACATCCACTTTCAATTATCCAATAATATTTCTTTTCAACTTGGGAAACTAGAGCTCTTTCTTCTTTAATTTTTGTATCAAGATCATCTTCCTTGATATCCACAAATCCTAACTCATCATCACTTTAACTTTAACATTTTCATTAGATTCCTTATCTTCATTACCATACAAAAAATTTCTATGTCTTCTAGGTTTTAAACTTTTCCTTATACTTTTTCTCTCATTTAGGACATTTAGATGCATAATGACCAAATTCATTACAAGTCAAACATTTAAAGATATTCTTACCATGGTTTTCTCTTCTCACAAGAAGGGATATACCTTCTTCAATCTTCTTATCCTCATCTAATTTGCTACAACTAGCAAAATCTCCATTTGTATTCATGCTTCTAGATAGACTTGGCTGAATATTAAGGGCACTAAAGGTTGTCTCCACTCTTGTTAGTTTTCTAGATTTTCTTATTAGATCTACTTCTACGACTTCCAATCTTCCAAGTAATGTTTCCTTGGTAAACTCCTTACTGTAGGTTATTAGTTATTGAATTATCTAAGCTACTTGCTTGAATGGTAGTGTTAAAGTCTTAAATGTTTTTCATACAACCTCATATCATTCCTTGGTTCCACCATATGTCTTGATTCCCACAATAATATCTTATATCCTACCAATATAGTTTCTAATAGATTCATCTTCCATCATTTTAAAATCTTGAAATGTACATATCCAATTTTTCAATCTTACTCTTTTTGCATGTGTATCACCTTCAAAAATAGATTCTAATGCTTTCCAAATTTCATGAGATGTTTGATATTATTTTACTTGAATATATTCATTCTTTGGAAGAGATGATAGTAAAGCTTCTATGGCTCTCATGTTGCACATGAATAGATCCCACTCTACTTCATAACATTCTTCAAGTTTCTCTTCTTAGAAAATTTACTTATCCTTTTTGGTTAAAATCTAGTAACTTGGACCGATACATAAAAAATGAGTCCTCATCTTCTCCTTCCAACTATCATAGTTGGGCCATAAAATCTAGGAAAATCCTTTTTGAAAAGATTCTCCATCAATATCCCAAAGTTGTTAACCTTTTCCTTCAAGGACTTGCTACTCTGATACTAATTGTTAGAATGTATAGTCCACCAATATAACTAAGAAGGAAGGGTGGGAGGGGGGTGAATCAATTATCCAAGTAATCTTATAATCATCAACCTTAATAAATCTTAACCATATGAGAAATATAATTAGAAACCATAACAAAATACTCATGCACAATAGAACCATATATATTAAATAGGGAAACCTTGATCAGAGGGAAAAACCTAGCATGGATTGTACCAACAAGATGATGTACTAATATAAAATTTTCTTCTTAGAGGATGGACACTATTAGGAGTCTATAAAAACATTTAGGACATAACAATCCATGTTAGGAGACTTTGAATCCCTATTAGGAGATTCTAACCCCGTTAGGAGTTGTGCCAACCTTGTTAGGATTTGTGGAAGATAGATGGACCCACTGATCAAATAGCTTTAGGTAAAACCAATGAACCCACTATCCAAATGATCTCTATGTTATTTCTTTCTTAATAATAGAAATGAATTGCACTTTCTTCCTCTTTCTCTATCATGTCAACTAGAGCTCTACTCCTTCTAATCTTGTAACTAGATCATAAATTTTGCATCCAATAATCCCTTGGATCACTTACTCACATTCACCAAGAACTCTACTCCTTTTCACACTTGATACTAGTTGAACACATTGAAACACACTCTAAAAACAATGAAACCATATTTCCTTTATACCATATCTTTAAAATAGTCCCTCGAGTTGGTCTTGAGGCTTTGCCAATTAATCATAATAAGATAACTAATAAATTTGTAATTACACTATTGGCTCATAGTCTATACAACTTCTCACATGTGTGATACTAGGGCTTGTGCACTCACTAACATCACCAATAGACTATCTTCAACCACTGATTGATCCTGCATCACCTGATTATATCTCTATTAGAAGATATAATATAATCACCAAAAACTACTTCTTAGGTACTTTGTCTCTATACTACTCTCTGTAAATTAGACATAACTTTTGTATGTCTTTCACGTATGTTATGTGCACTAAACCTCATCATTAAGACATAGTCTAGAAAATGTCCTTAGCCATGCCACCACATAATCAAAACCTTGTTCATATAAGTAAGATCTATTTCTACTACTCTACCAATCTTCATAGACATACTGCTATGTTGATATTAATGACAAGTATAGTCATGAATGCAACATGTCAATACTCTCTAATTCTTAAGATAATCCCCCAAAGGAATACCATTATCAATAATGCTAACAGGGCCTACATGAAAGATGACATTAGATACTTGATTGTCCTCCTAAGAATAGTCATGGGTCTTCCTATAGTAGGGCACATTCAAGCATGGATGGTTCATTCATTGAAACCATTAGGACTATGAAGATGCCCATTGGTTGGGCCACCATCCTAAGTGATAACTTGGATGAGAAACTATTCATTGTTAAAGAAGATCCTAACTTTTACATGACATCATATATGTTGTACTTGCTAGTTACCTGATCCATTGATTATTTAGGCCTCTACAAAAAGGGAAGCATGCAAGATGCAACTACTTGAACCTATGTGGTATACCCATAGTTGGTAAAAAGAAGCTCCCACTGTAGAGTGTGGAATATAGAGGTTTCAAAGATGGGTTCATCTTTTCCATCATTAGATTAATTGAAGGTGATTACACAATGAGAATGTCATTAGAAGTGATAGCTAGAATCATAAAGATAGGTTCCTACTACATTCAATAAAAGACCTTCACATATCTTTGGGTAGCTAGTACTCTTGCATGCCCAAAAAAGCTTCCAAGATATCCTTTAGATAGATTGATACTTCTAGAGATAACCACCAACTCACTTCTTTTTATGACAGAGTGAGGAAATAACATAAGAATACAAGGGTCTTTCCTATGACTATTGACACATTTGTTGTGAAGAAGAAACACGATATTGCCATCTTTGGGTCTGAATGGGATCAATATCCCTTGGAACCCCTTACCCATTCTTTGATAATATTTGGATGGTACTTCATCTAGCAAGGAAACAATTTGTACATGTCAATGCTCTAGAGGATCATTAGATGATCACTATAGATGACTATGATGTCTACATAAGGGACTATTATAGGATTACTCTATATTTAGTAGAAAATGTGCTTAAAATTAAGATTTCTTTGAAGTTTGTAGAGAAGAATTCCCCTAAATTCATGGATCCTTTATATAACAAAGAAAAAATCTATGACATGCCTATTATGAATGACTAAAATAGGGCTAGAGGAGAATGCTGATATAAATTGTTAGGCTGAACATGTGGTTGAATTAATAAGGGAATGGATCAAGATGTCTTTTTGAATGGATCCATTTCTACAAGTGATATCTCTACAAGCCACACCCAAGCCTATCAAAGGTAAAGGTGCAAAGGTCACCGTACCAACCTACCCCAGTCAACACCCACTAAGGCTAGAAATGGTACATCTACATGACTGGGAGGTTGAGTATTTTGAGGTGGATAAGGGAAAGAAAAGGAAAATGAAAGCCCCCAAAAAAGAGAAACAAGCAACTAAGGCACCAATACCTCCAAAATAGGGAAAACCAAAATAGGGGCAAGCTGAGCCTTAAGGAGAGGTAACAAATCAACCTCTAAATTAGGCACACTCAAAAAAATAGGAGGAAGAAGAAGAAGAGCAAGGGGTCCCACCACCCAAAACTTAGAGGAACAATCCTCCCCCTTAGTGCTAAAGAGATCAAGGATAGAATTAATTTTGGTTGGTTTTTGGAGGAGGAGACTGAAAAAGAAGAAGACTCCCTCCCCATAGGATCTAGAGACTATTCTAGAAGTTGAGGAACAAGAAGAAGAAGAAGGGGAACAAATAGAGTTTGTTCCCTTGAGCTAGAGAACCCACTCAACTAAAGTTGCAGAGGAAGAGAGAAGAATAATTTCTACAAAGACACCTCCATCCACCCCAAGGGAGCCTATCCAAGTATCAACTTCTAAAGATGAACAATAGAAGTTTATAGAGGAGATGGAGAGTGAAGGAACTGATGTCTTTGACCTCTCAAACTTTAACTTCATGCCAGTGGGCACTGAGATGATGGGTGAGAAAATTAGAGAGACTCCCACAAGTCAACCTTTATGATAGGATTAGATTCAATTTCCTCCTCTTCCTCAAGGACTTCTAGGCATTCTATTACCACCACCATAGGATGCAACCACTACTCTAGACAAAGGGTTAGGAGCTCCACCTCCTCCAGCTAAACAAGAAGAACTTGAAAGTCAAGGAACAGAGGAGGGTGAATATCAATAGCTTCATGCTAATGAATTATCCAAGGAGGGACAAATATAATAAATTCAACAAACTCCCCTAGATATAGAGGCTAGATATTCTACCCAAAAAAACATATAGACTCCTTCTAAAGATCTTTCTTGATGCGAGAAGACTCAAGAAATAAGTGCTAAGGGAAATGAGATTACTGTAGAACCAACCTCTTTAGCTAAGTATATGTCACCTATGGGCACCACACCATCATGGATGAAGAGGGAGGTTATTTTTCAAAAAAAGAGGTAGTTGAAGCTAACAATAGAGGAAGGAATGGAAGAATTAGTTAAAGTGGTGAAGAGGTACGAGCCACCTAAGGGTGATACAAAAACATTGAACTTCATAATGAAGAACCAATATTAGGACCTTCTCACACATATTTTCAACACTATAGAATTGACTCTAAAAAATTACCGAATTAAGGAGGTCACATTGGGATAGCTCACAATGGATACTGCTAACTTGATGATCAACACAAACATGAAGGGGGGTGTTTCAACATAAGGATCAGGATGAGGCTAAATTGATAACACTACATAAGTAGAATGAGCTACTGAGAGGCTACCTAAACAAATTTGTGGGACCCATCCACCTAAATAATCTAGAGGTCACCCTTGGAGCTGTAGTAGATAGAAAGTAGGTAGAGACAAGTTTAGATCCATTTTTGGAAGCATGTAAACAATGGCATGACAATTTTGAAGAGAAAGGAGTGCAAATAATGTAGGGTAATTTAAACCTGTTGCACCATATCCAATCAAGTGCTTACAAGTTGGTTTCTATAGTGAACCAAGATTTTGGCCTAATGGATGAAGTAAATACCTAGGCCAAGGACATACAAGCATTGAGATGAATAAAACATTAGAGGTATCAAGTTCTTATGGAAGTATATGTGATAGAGGAGCTTGATAAGATTGATGATTATATAGAGAAAATATTGGTAGGTAATAAAGTAATGAAGGATTTACATGATGAAATCTAATGGATAAAGCACATAGCTCATGAGTAATTTTTTGAAGCAGAGATGTACTATAATACTACTAGCCTTGAGATTTTTGAAGATGAGTCAAAGACCAAAATTTTTGTGGTGCAATCAGTAGTCTAATAGTTTAGGGGGAAAATTGAAGAAGCTTCATCAAATGATGACATAAGACAAACGTTTAGGACTGAAGAAGCATTGTTGGAACTAGACACCAAGCTTAAGGATTTTGTAGAGACCCATATAGAAGATAGTAATTACTAGCAAGCAATAAAGAAAAAGTATGAGGATTTGGACTTACTAGAAGCTATTCAAGTAGCTGAGATGATAGAGAAGTACAACAATAAACATCCAAATATAATTTTGGTCTAAAGGGGAAGAAAACCTAGATGCTGGAAATTCAAATTTCACACTTGAATTTTGGATTTTTTGAACTTGTCACAAAGGTACGTAGGTGTGCAATTGTACAAGTGCACTTTTTATAAATGTGTACTAAAAGTTTTGAAGAAGAAGTAGTGCACCAACAATTAACTACCAATTTCTATTGTAGAGCATTCCATGCACTAAAAATGCATTTTGACAACAATTCAACTCCCAGAAACACCTAGAGAAGGTCAAGCTTCCATGTTTAAAGCTTATAGAGACTTTTAGATCATCTCACAACTTCCTTCTTCTTATATTTTTATTCATTCATTCTTTTGTGTCATGTAAAGATTCATTTACTCATTAATTGATATAAACAAGGGTGAAGACATACTTAGCACCATTTACAGAGTCCATTTGTATACAATTATATTTGTTTTATTATTTTTAAGCATATGTACTCTAGGCCATCATTTTGATGTAATAATATGTTCTATTTATGCTCTCATTCTAAGTGTTGTTATCCTTGTTTGAGTGTGTTATTTTTTTGAATGTATATTTATGAATAATAATGGAGAAAATGATTTTATTTTGTTGTTATGATTGTGCAATCTTTTAGTTCTAGTGTTTTCCTTGTGTTAACAAATTTTGTCATTGTGACAAATTGGAGAAAGAATCATCTAGTGTTCTTTCATAACGTCTTGTCTTATATGAATGTACTTTCCATGGCCTTGTGATTTGATGATACATGAAACATATTTTAGTTATTATTGAGTTTCCATTGATGATTGCATTAGTGGAGTTGAGGAAGTGATGTTCCTAATTTTATTAGTTTCCTACTTGATCCTTTTGATAATTTAATTTACATATGTCTTATTACCTTGGCTTTTGTCCATTAGGAATTTTCCTTTTAGTTATTTTCTTTAAATCTCTCATTACCCTATCTTTGTTATTTTCTTTTCTAACAATTGGTTAGAATAGGAATTTATATAGTTGCATTGGTAAATTTCTTTTCATCATAAAACAAAAAATACAAAAATATATCTTTTGTGGTTACATTTCAAACAACAATAGATTTATCTGACATTGGTTCAAACTAACAAAGGCCTCCTTGTGAACATACACATTTATCTTTAATTGAGAAACCCTAGTAGGTTAAAACACCACCCGTAACCTTGGGGTTGGTCCTCAATCAAATTTTCAAGAGCGGGATTCAAAAAGATCCCTATCATTAAAGATCATGCAAAATGGTAGCTCAACAAATACTAGTAAAGGAAATATGCACAACAAAACAAAGCACAATAGGAACATAGGAATAAAGTCTTAAGGAATTATTTTGTTCATGAAATAGTTACATAATTAGATAGGACCAACATCCTAGACATTTATCCTAGCTTAGAATAATGTGTATATGCATCAAGACAATTGCACAATTGTTTTTGTGAAAGAAAAGAGTATAAGTAAATAACCATTACATGCAAAGTAAGGATGTGATTGTGAATGTGTAGCCATGTGAATGTGAAGTATATTTTATATATGAAAAATATGTATCTAATTTGCAAACTTGTGTGAGGGAACTGTGCTAAAAATTCTAAAATAGATAAGATTGATTATCTAAAATCTAGAAAAGAATCAAAAGATTAGACTAGTGATAGTGATAAAGTAGCAACCCTTAGGAAAGAAAATGAGACCTTGAAACATGAGTTGAAAATTGTTGAATTTAAGTTGAGTCTGAAAAAGGATGATAGAAAGATTGAACTAGATCTAAAAATTGAGAATGTAAACCTAAGATCCATTTGACTCAAGTAACATCTAAATTAGATTCTATTAGAGTAGAGCATGCAAAATTATAGAAATACAGTACCATTGTAAAAGAAGTGTTAACCCAGTCTAAGAAATAGTTAAAAAAGCTTTATTCTAGTAGTGAGAAAATTGATGAACAACTATTTTATCAAATATATTCTTTGTTGAAAATAGATTGATACAAGTATGCATATGTGCTTCAATCATTTTTTGTCATTGATGTTGAACTTGCTACTTGCTAGTAAGATAATTCTTATATAATTTGAGTACTATCATTTGTTTGATTGATGAAAAGGATTTGATCAAATGACATATCAATAGTACCTAGAGGAAATGTTGAGTTATGAAATGGAAAATAAGTACAAAGATCAGTTAAGATAGTGATATTTTGGTTCATTGATAATCCACTTAAGGTTGCAAAGGATGGATACACTAATTAAGTTTAGAAGAAAAAGTTAAATGAAGTATGTCTTCCAAGCTTAACAATTTGCATAGTAGGTGCTGAGCAAAGTTAGTGTAAGCTGAGTAGAAAACTAGTTGGAGCTAAGAAAAGTCAATTTAAGTTTAAGCTAAGTGATATAGTGTAAGCCAAGTAAAGTTTTGTTGATGGTGATCGATAGTAAACTTTAGTTCATGTGGAGTGTTTAGATAGTGGATGCTGAGCTATGCAGTATGTGCCAAGCATCAAAAGCTAGTTAATTCTAAGTGTTAGCATTATGAGAAAGATCAAGAATTCAATGAATCTAAGCTGACAAGTTTGATTTATTAGATTGTGTGAACTATGTGGAAGATAATATTGATGAGCTAGTGGCATAGAATTCATGATGAACCATTTGAGGCAAATTCAAAGAGGATTGAAGGAGAAGTTTCAAGAAGGGAATGAAATGAAATGATGGGTAGATTCATTAAATCCTACCTAATCTAACCTAACGCTAAAATGGACAATGGAGGGTGAATGAAAAAAGATCTTAATTTTTTATTTATAGAGATGGCTAGTTAGAAGCAAAGGTTGTCATGTGTGAGAACCTATGGAAGACAAGGAGTCTAGGGTACTGCTTTATTTAGTGACCTAAGAGAAGAGACTATATTGGAAAGCAAAGCAAGAAGGCTTAAGGGTATGGATACTTGAAGGGTGAACAAGCCATCAAAGTTGAAGTGTGTGAAAGCAAAGAGAATGAAGGATTGAAAAAGAGATCTATAATCTACAAATGGAGTTGTAATTTTTTATCAAATCAAGCCTTACTATTACTTTCTAATCATTGTATTAGTCTAGGGTAAATCCTTTGGATTAAGGTTGACTCAATAGTCATTTGTAAATCCTTTAATCAGGTGACATTCCAAGTGAATGATCTAGCGTCCTCTAACAAGGCTCACTCTTAATAGGGTGATTAAAATCCTTTAACCAGGTGACCTTTAACAGTGTGCATTATAACCTTTAACAAGGTTGGACTTTTGCAAGGCATCACTTCAGAAGAGTGAGAATGAGTAGCATGTTACTTGTAATTTTTTCCAAGTTGGGTTTCCACATTAAATCATTATGTCAAATGTGTTACTAAATTTGATACGTTTCATGTTTACATTTCTACAAAGTTGATTTGATAGTAACCTACAAGTTTAAGTGATTGTATGACCTAATGGATGCATGCAAGATAAAAATATTTTATGGATATGAGTTCGCTAAGTTGTGAAAAGTTTTAATTATACATCTAGACTTTGGATAACTAATTCACCCCTCCAATTATTCTAAAATAATTCCAATAATTGGTATCAAAGAAATCTTCTTTAGAGGACTAGTTTGAAGGTACTAGAAGCAAAAAGATCAAGATGTCAAAAATAGAAGTATCCAAGCTTAATAGAGATAACTTTTTGCATGGAAAAATTTGCTATCTAGGAGGTCTTGGAGATCATGCATAAGCTACCATCACCACAAAGCATGTTGATCCTGCTAGAGCCCTAACTATTGAAGATCTTAAAAAAACAAAGAACATGACCATATAATGTTGGAGATTGCCTCTTCCTTAAGTTATGCCAAGTTCGATGATGTGAAGGGTTATGACACAACAAAGATAATGTGGGATGCTCTACACACCATCTATGGAGGTGGCAAAAATGTTCTAAGAGCCAAATTTGAAAGTCTTAGAGGTAGGTTCAATGACATGAGAATGCAAGAAGGTGAGAATATTGCTCAATATTTCTCTAGGATAAAGGATGTTGTTAATGCAATAAGGGGATCTACTAGTATAATAGATGATGAGACTATATTAAGAAAATTTTTGAGAATATTGTTTCCTATTTATGCTATTAGTGTTTTTGCAATACAAGAACTGAGATTTCTACTAGGGACTAATCTGACTCTTGAAGGTTTGGTAGGTAGGCTCACTTCTTTTGAGCTATCTAATTTTGATAATTACAAACTTGACAATGTTGAATCTTACTTTCAAAGCTAAGCTATCATTGAAGGAACCTAATGAGAAGAAGAAGAAAAAGGTAAAATATGTGTCCAATAACAATGATACAGATGAGGAAGATGTAGATCAACTTGAAGGATTACTAGAAATGAATATTAGAGATTTTTCATATTGACTTGTGTGGACCAATTGAAGTGCAAAGATACAAATGAGATAAGTACATTATGCTATTTGTTGATGATTATTCTAGAATGATGATAGTTATATTTCTAAAATATAAACTTGATTCTTTTCAAATGTTGAAGTGGTACTTAGCATGAGTTGAGAAGGAAATAGGTAAAAGTCTAAAATGTTTGAGATCTAACAGAGGAGGAGGATTTACATCAAATGAGTTTGAGATGTTTGGTAATGATAGAGGAATCAAAAGACATATATCTGCTCCTAGAACCCCTCTACAAAATGGAATTGCTAAAAGGAGAAATAGGTCTATAATGGACTATGCTAGGACACTTATGATGGAGAAAAATGTTGCTTTGAAATACTAGAGAGAATCTATAAGTATAGCTATCTATACCTTGAACAGTGTGCAAGTCAAGCAAGGTACTCATTCAAAACTTTTTGAACTATGGTATGGATATTCACCTAATGTAAAATATTTTAAGGTATTTGGAAGCAAGTGTTGTATTTTGAAGGATTTCAAGAATGGTAAACTAGATGCAAATAGTGAAGAAGGTAGAGTCCTTGGTTAGTCCACAAGAAGTAAGCTTATAAGTGTTTAAATACTAACACTAACAAGGTTGTGGAAAGTGCAAATGTGAAATTTGATGAATATACAAAACTACATGAGGCTAAACCTATAAAAAATCTAGAAGAATACAAATCATTTGTATACTTTTATGAAGGTATGTCTACTGAGGAAGATGATACAAATCAAGTTGCAAACCAACATCAAGTTTCAATGACTATCGAGTCACATACTAGGAATGCTGAGTTACATTCAAGAACTGAGCTATGCTCAGGTGCCAAGTTATAGAATGAAGTTGAGACACTTCACATGAAAAAGATATTGAACTACCTAATAGAGATGTACATAATCATTCAGAAGTTGAGAGACCAAGTGAAGAAACTAGAGCATAACCAATATTGTCTAAGTATGTTAAGAGATATCATCCTACTGCATAAATCATTGGACATAAAGATGCTAGACCAATGAAAAGGAATAAGATGATAAATGATACATGTTTTCTAAGCATGCAAAAGCCTAAAATATTGACCACATCCCACAACAATGAAATGATCTACACTTGATGATTTCATGAGGTTTGCATATGTGCTATTTTGAATAGTTTATACTCTTTTGATTTCATGTTATGTTTTTTACATGTTTTCTTTCATATTTTGAGGTTTGCATAATCATGTAGGAATAGATGTTAGTTGCTTAGTGTTTATTCCATTTATTACATTTTTATGCAATACAATTATAAGATTAATTTTAGATTTATTTGTGTATATTAATAAATTTATGATTATTGTATTTTTTCATTAGTGATCTGATATAAAAGAGATTGCTTTTCAATTCATAGTGTTGGCTTTCTAATCAACATGCTTTTGGATGAAGACCATGTTTCTTTTTTAACCCTCTCTCCTTAAGTTTTCTAAGCAATATCTTAGATCACTTTCAATGAACAAAGATCATATTTGCATCTTTGATCTTTCTAAAGGGATTTTTATCAACATTTTATATCATTTTCAATGAACAAAGATCATGTTTACATGTTTTCCTTTTCCTTAAGTCTCGATTTCTTTTCATCAAGACCATATCCATGGAGTCTCCACTCTTTTTTTATCCCATATATGCAATGTAGGAATGAAGAGTGGCATAAAAAAGACACACAAAAGCTTATATATCAAAATAAAGAATTACATTGATTGAAAATTTGATTGAGCTTCAACTCTTACATTCTATAACTCTGTTATACATTTCTAAATTCAACTTACAAACTTCCATTCATAGATTTTGTCTAGAGAGTATATAAAAAATATTATATAGACACTATGGAGGAGGCTGAATGCCCATAAAGTATGTCAAATTGTAGATGTGATGGTGGATAGAAAAGACAAAGTTCATTTGGACCATTCAAGATCTCCTTCAATATAGCGAACATGAAAAAGATCATAGCTACTATATATAAATTTAGAATAATCATTCTACTATATATAAAACTTCCATAATAGAGCTAAACACACACTAAAGACTATTGATCACTAAAACATGACTATTAAACATAAACATCAATGCAAGGAAGAGGTTTTATGCTTTTTATTACAAAAAATCTATAACTAGGCTTCTTTCAAACTTACTAAACACATTCCATCAGTCCCTTAGGACACTTCCTCTGCCACTCCTCCCCTTCTTGCGGCCTCAAAACTGCCACTTCCAAAACCGCGGCCTCAAAACCTCCACCCTACAAAACCACCACCCATTCTCTCTTTTGAAAAACAAAAAAATTTAATATTATTTTTTTATGTTAAAAAATTCAAAAACCAAAAAAAAAAAAAAACATTTTGATATTTTGTTTAGAAAAATAAAATAAGTTTTTTTTTACATTCTTATTTTATTTTGTATTTTTAGAAAACAAAATTTCTATTCTTACTAACCATGATAGATTTCTTTTTTAATATATATTCAAAAATGTCAAAAAACAAAAAAAAAATTGCTTGACATGCACCTAACCATCAAATTTTTGCTCGCAGGTCACTGATGTTAGCACTGCATGACCAGTCCACATGCCCTTCTAAGCCATAAGGAGCGGCCTTCATTTTTTTGCTCATAACTTGAGCATACGAGCTACATTTTTGCAAAAAAAAATATCATCAGAAAGCTAATTCTGAGCCCATCATAATGGTGCTGGTTTTATGAGATTTTGATATTGTTTAGGTCCTTATTTTTTGGTCAAAGACCAAACTTTGTGCTAACATTTTCATTGTAGGGTTGTTTCATGTTTGTCTTACATTTTCACTACCCTAACTTGTGTTTGCATGGATATTTTTCTCACTAACCATATTTCTTGTAGGTTTTGTCTTAATTTTGTCTTGGGAATGAACTTGTATGCATAAACACTTGTCTTTGAATGCATGATTAAATGCTAAAACAATCAAATTGACTCTTGAATGCCTTAAGGGAATGGACATGTATGCTTAGGCTAGCAAACATTTAGAATTGGTGCTTAAAATAAACTCACACAATCTTGAATGCCTTAAGGGAACTTGATTTCATTTTCAACAATCTTTCTTATGCACACACTAGATTTACTTTCTTGTTGACAAATCCATGCTTTTCATTTATGTTGATGATGATTTCAATTTGGAAAGAAAATTATATGGTTTAATCACGTGTGTCTTCAACATAGATTACAAAACCTAAAGTTTCATTGGGAAATAATGTGGCCCGGGGCCACTTATGTATTCTCTCCCCTCGCACCTTTGGGTGATCTTGGGTGCACAAGAAATAAGTGATCTTGTTTTTATCTTTTAGGAGGCTTGCTTGGGGATTTCATCACCCCTTAGGATAACCTCAACTCCAGTGTTCTGGCGGAGTATAAAAATTGGGATGTGAATCGAAAGACACCTCTCTTGGAAGCATAATATTCTCACTCTTGGCTAAGCCCCAAAGAAATTTATATCTTTGGGAAGTGAAGGAGGAGATTTGGGTTACTGTCTCCCCCCGGTTGTGTGGTAGTATTTTCTTTCATCTACAGATTTGGGCCTCATGTACCTTGTGTATATCGAGGACACTCTCTAGTTGATCCTTGTACATCCTAGTCAAAACCTTATAGGATTGTTGGTGTGTTTGACGTTCTTGAGTGTTTGAAACAAACTTTCCTTGTACATATTTCATTGTATATATTTTGCATCTCAAATTTGAAAAACCCAAAAACATCTTAAAACCTAAAAATCCAAAAACATCATAAAAACATAAAAATCCAAAAAAATTATAAAACTTCAAAAATCCAAAAAAATAAAAAAAAGTTCAAAAACAAAAGAACAAGTCTTGATTTAGGTTCCCCTAGTCAAGTTTTCCACATCACTTCTTCTTTCCATCACAATCATCACCCTTCATCATCCAAACCACTCCTTGATGCCTTCATCATTTCCATTCGTCCAAATCACTTCCTTGTCATTCCACCTCATCCATAATCTTCATCCTAATGATGGTTCATAATCCACATCAAGATCTAATTCCTTCATTTAATGATTCATCCTCATGATTCTTAATCCAATCCCTTGTCAAATTCATTCTTTTCTAATCAAATTCTTAATTCAATCCATTTACATCTTCATCCATAATCAATCTTCCTAGTTTCATTCACACATTCTTCTAATTCAAATTTTCATCAAATCTTCTACTTTGGACATAGCAGCATTGTCATCACCATTGGACTTTCATTCAAATCCCACATTAACTTAATTGCAATATCATAGGGTTTTTATCAAATCAAATCAAACCCTCATCAAATCATATCATATCAAATAAAATCAAAATCAAATCAAGTCAATATCAAGTGCAATCCAATTCAAATCAAATCAACACAAAGTCCAAAATTTCTCCTTGTCCTAAGTTCATATTCCATCCATCATTAAATCTTTCATCACTCTTCATCCAACATCCATGGATCCGAATTTGCTTAATCAAATGGTTGACAATCTTCAAAGACAATATGGAGTTCTACCTCCTATTCAACCTACATATCAAATCCATCCTCAACACTTCATATCCAACTCTCATCCATCTAATGTTCATTATTCTTCTACCTTTGACATGGGAAATCCACCTCATTATCCTTCAACTCCATACAATTCCATTCCTAGCCCACACACTTCCTCAAACACAAATGCCCTTGCCATGGAAATGGAACAATTAAAGAATTATCTCTTGGCAAGCCAATAGAAAGAGGCCACCTTCCATGCCATGTGTCCTCTTCCCCCATGTTTCAAAGATCCTAGTCCTCATGTCCCATCCAACTCCAACCCTCCATGCAATTCCCTTCGCAATCCTAATCCTCCAAAATCCACATCATCCCCACCTCGTAAGGGGTATTTCTCATCATTCTTGGCTAAGTGTAAAATACAAAATGAAGAGATCCAATCACCCAAAGTAATACCCCAAATTCCATCTCAAGACCTTCCTCCAAAGCATGACATTATAGATGCCTCTTCTCCTCTAGATCCGAGCATTTATTCATCCCATCATTCCCTTATCCCCCAAGATCCATTTATGCCTCCTAGTCCACCTCCTAATTCCCTTCCTAATCAAGATCAAGAAATTCCATGTACCACACATCTTACCGTTTCCACTCCCTCTCAAGAGTTCACTTTTTTAGATCCTCCACTTCATGAAGATTCACCTTCCACTCCATCCATTAGCTCTCCTCCATGTAGAATCAAATCAATCCATCTCATGGTTCCATTCCCTCCACTCTATCTCATGATCCTATTCCATCTCATGATCCACTCATTCTGCTACATGATCCTCTTTGAAGTCAAGATCAAAGCACCCCTCCATTTTCCTTTCATGATCCCACCCTGTCTCAAGATCCTATTATCCTTCATAATCCCCCTTGTGATCCTCATCCTCGACATGATCCTACCACTTATGAACCCCATCTACCTGGATTCGCATCTTGTGTTGAAAATGCTAAGTATCCCATTGAAGAAATAATGTCTCAAGATGTTGGTACACCTTCCACTTCTTCCAACTCCAAAATTCCTCCTTCCAAACCTAAAGCTTCCCATCATTCATCTTCCAAGTCCATTCTAGGTCCTTATAGTCTATCCATTCTAGGTCCTTATGTTCCCCCACCAAACCCTTCATCCCTTCCTTCCATTTTGGGTCCTTACATACATCCATCCACCATATCCATATTTTCTCCTTCATCCCCTCATGTTCCTAGTAAAGATCAAAAAAGGAACACATCCTTGAAATCCTTCCAACATTCAACATCCCCAAGCTCTCCATCCCATTTTTCTTCATGCACCCATACCATAGCCAATGGAAGCAATTTGGATGCCAAAGAAAAAGAGAATAAAGCCAAAAATCCACAAAATCCCAAGGATCAACATGTCCCCTCTAAAAGACATGTTCAAGAAAAGAAAAATATGATCCAAAGCAAAATCAAAGGCTAAAAATCAAAAATGCAAAAAAAAATTGGATCCCAAAGCTACTTAATGTAGCAATGAATCTCAAAGAAAGATTCCAAAAAACATCCAATTTTTATAATCCAAAGGCTTCCCTCATTCACAAATCTTCCATCTCCATTTTGGGTCCTTATATACCCAAATCCACCATTACAAATCCATCGTCTCCTTAATCCATTTTGGGTGCCTATATCCCAAAATCCACACTTCCATATCCCCCACAATTTCCTCCTTTCCATCACCCTTCAAGGTGTGTGCCAATGACGATCTTTCCACTTCCTTCACAAGTCTTCCAACCTAGCATCCATCAACCATATCTTCCTCCCACCCACTCCACCCCATTAATCCAAACCTTTTCATAAGTCATTGTCCTCCATTCACTATCCTACCAACATCTATGAGAAATAAGTAAAAATTCCTTGAAAAGAAAAAAGAAAAAAGAAAAAAATATATCAAGGGATACCATCCACGTATATAGATGCTTGAGTCCTCCCTTTCTCTCCATTTCCTTCCAATTCCACCTATCCATCCATTCACTTTCCCTCTTCCACTTGCACTCTACACTGGGGGCAAGATCCATCCATACAAAACTTCCATACATCTCTTCCATCCTTCCATTTACCATTCATTATCCCCTTCCATCTTTGATCTTGACTTTCACTTTCCTTTCATTCATCCATATGCACTTTCCATGTCCCTTTCTCATTACCCATACATTTTCCTACCATACTCCCATCATTCTTCCATATATTTGATCTTGACATGTCATCCATATCTTGCATTCCATTGTCTTTGTCATGTTCATTCCTCCATTTTCCATCCATACACCTACATACTTCCATCCCTCTTTCCTATGTATGTGATCTTGGTTGTCCCTACCTTTCCTCCATTTCATGTCCCACATTTCATCCATACTCCCCATATCCTTATCCCTTTTTCATATCCTCCCTCCCGTATCCCTTATTCATTCCACTTTCATACCCATGCTCATGATCACTCTTAGAGGCACAATAACAAAATGTTTATACATGCTTTGGCAGAAAATATGCCATCTTTTCCTCTGCATGATATCCTTCATACCATCTTTCCATTTTCACACATCCTTTCCAACCATATTTCCTTCCATTTTCCTATCCTCAGTATGGGGCATCATTTGGACTGCTTCAAAACATGGTCCTTGGTTCCACATTTTTTGATACCATATCATTTGGCCCCTCATATCCTTTCAACATTCCTATCATCCACCAACTCACGTTGCTTTTCCTCCATTTACCATGCCTTGGCTCTCTCTTGTCATTGGTCTCAATTCATTTCTATCCATTCTATTCCATGTTCATATCACATTCAATCTAATTCTTCCAATCACTTCAATCCAATTCATTCATCCTCTAATTCAATCAATTTTCAATTCTTCTAATTCTTTCACATCAATTTCTATTCTACTTTCATCATTCTTCATCGTATCAATATCTATTCTTCCAATCTGATCCACATTCATTCTTCTATCTGCCATAAAAGAAAAAAATCAAAAAAATCACTTGTGCAATCAATACTAATTCAATCAATCTAATCTTGTAATCTTGTACATCAATCCCTAATCAGTTCATCAATTTGACCCAATCAGTTGATAATCCATTAACCATATTCAACATTATCATGGGATGAATCCTTCCCAATCTTTGGATGTTCATTACGCTTAGCATTAGCTTTGCTATCCTTAATCAATCATCATCAAACAGTCCATTAATGAGTTTTTCAGCTTGACTAGGGGCAAAATGTTGGTTTTCTTTTGGTTTTTCATGCATGATTGCCTGTTACTTGTCTGCATTAGTATTTTTGCATTTATCCATGTCTTTGCATCCTACTGTACCAGCAATCATGGTCTTCCATATCATGGTTTCATAAGGTAGATGGTTGTATTAGAGTCTTTTTATCATGTACTTGACACATTGTCATCTTGGTTCCTCATACCTTGGTGCATAGTGTTGAGTACAATATCAAACTTAGGTTGTTCACACCATTGCAGCATACCTTTTCCTCTCCCTTCTATGCTCTCATCCATTTTGAGAGCACATCCATGTTCTCCTAACTTGCATGTCCTCTCGAGGGGGCATACCCTTCCACCCTCGTCATCCTTCCTCATCCTTCCATGACTGGGGCATCATGCTACTAGTCTTATCCTTTCATCCACTATGTTTTATTCTTCTTTGATATAACATTACTAATGCTATATCAAAAAGGGGCAAAATGTAGACACCTAAAATTGTCCAAATCCCTTATCTTGACCAATTAAATAGATATTTATTATTTATTTAATTACCCTACCTTTAATTAAAAAATATTACATTTATTTAATTATATTCACCTTTCTTTGATTTAAATAAACTAAGGTTTATTTAAATCCTAGCCTTTCCCCTTATATCCTAATCCATTCCCTTTAATTAAGTAGTTCATTTACTTGATTAATCCTTTGTTAATCCCACTTGGAATTAAATATTAAATTTAATCCTATTTGAGCACATGGATCCTAACTTTAACCCTTACCTAACCTCACTTTCCTAACTTAACCCATCCTTCTAACGTAGGTCAAACCACTTATCCACTAATTAATCCTAGTTCCTCATCTAATCATATCCTTAATCATTTGCACAATCCTAATCAAAGGATTACCAAACCCTAGTCACATGTCACATGTGACTCTTACACACTTACACATTTGTCCCCCTTCACATGTGAACCAAGGTGTCTCACACATGTGAGAAACCTTGAGCCTCCAACCCTCTTACACATGTCATTGACCCATCACTTTCAAAGGTGTCTCACACATGTGTGAGAAATCTTGAGCCTCCAACCCTCTTACACCTATCATTAAAATGTCACATCAAATCTTTTTCACACATGTGTGAGCATCTTCCCCCCTTTGAATGGTCAAAAACCCTAATCCACTTGGAGTCTACTTGGCCTCCACCTCATGGACACCTCATCGATCCTGAGAGATCCTATCCCTCCATCTTGCATTCAATCTTAGCCATTCATTGCATCTCTTTTCCTATAAAAGGAGAGCCCTCTCCTCATTTCAATGAAGCACTATCTACCTCATTGTTATGCTGCTGGATTTGTGAGCAACCACATCCCACAACAATAAAATCATCTACACTTGATGATTTCATGAGGTTTGCATATGTGCTATTTTGAATAGTTTATATTCTTTTGATTTCATGTTATGATTTTTACAAGTTTTCTTTCATATTTTGAGGTTTGCATAATCATGTAGGAATAGATGTTAGTTGCTTAGTGTTTATTCCATTTATTACATTTTTATGCAATACAATTATAAGATTAATTTTAGATTTATTTGTGTACATTCATAAATTTATGATTACTGTATTTTTTCATTAATGATCTGATATAAAAGAGATTGCTTTTCAATTCACAGTGTTGGCTTTCTAATCAACATGATTCTGGATGAAGACCATGTTTCATTTTTAACCCTCTCTCCTTAAGTTTTCTAAGCAATATCTTAGATCACTTTCAATGAACAAAGATCATATTTGCATCTTTGATCTTTCTGAAGGGTTTTTCATCAACATTTTATATCATTTTCAATGAACAAAGATCAAGTTTACATATTTTTCTTTTCCTTAAGTCTTGATTGCTTTTCATCAAGACCATATCCATGGAGTCTCCACTCTTTTTTTATTCCATATATGCAATGTAGGAATGAAGAGGGGCATAAAAAAGACACACACAAGCTTATATATCAAAATAAAGAATTACATTGATTTAAAATTTGATTGAGCTTCAACTCTTACATTCTATAACTCTATTATACATTTCTACATTCAACTTACAAACTTCCATTCACAGCTTATGTCTAGAGCGTATATAAAAAATATTATATAGACACTATGGAGGAGGCTGAATGCCCATAAAGTATGTCAGATTGTAGATGTGATGGTGGATAGAAAAGAGAAATTTTATTTGGACCATTCAAGATCTCCTTCAATATAGTGAACATTAAAAAGATCATAGCTACTATATATCAATTTAGAATAATCATTCTACTATATATAAAACTTTCATAATAGAGCTAAACACACACTAAAGACTGTTGATCACTAAAACATGACTATTAAACATAAATATCAATGCAAGGAAGAGGTTTTATGCTTTTTATTACAAAAACTCTATAACTAGGATTCTTTCAAACCTACTAAACACATCCCATCAGTCCCTTAGGACTCTTCCAAGGCTAGAGACTAGGTGGTTGGTCTATTCTTCATGTCACACTCACTTATTCCAAATATATCTACCTAAACCTTCACTAACTTCAACCAACTATCTCTCATAACACACAACACCTCCACTACCTTACACCCTCCAAGATCTTTCACAACACCATACCTCACAATTGCTTCCAAAGGCTTGACTCATTTCCAATAAAGAGATTTCAAGAATGCATAAGGTTCTACACACCTTGGTGGACTCCAAACTTCAATTCTTACAAACAGATCTACTAAGGGCTCTTCCTTGTAGTCCTACCTTGGGATTTATGTAAGAAATAAAACTCTTCCAAACATCTACCAAAACTAAAGGCATATTCAAACACTCATTATTAAACTCTCTCCAACTTCAAAATCTTAGGTTCTAACTTGTTCATTATGGAACATAACTTGTAGGTCCTAATCTAGGCTAATCAGCCTAAAACCCATATTTGAGCTACCAACTCACCAAACTCTCAAAGAATTCTAAAAAAAAAAGTTTCACATGCATTTACCTTACCAAAATCTTTCCATTTTTCAAATTGTGGACTCCTAATTGTTGACAAGATAATCAAACCTTCAAACCCTTTCCTTCAATGAGGGTTTCATGGTTATTTTAAGAAACCAATCTAAAACCTCCATCATCTTGACTTTCAAACCTTCCACTAGAATCTCCAACATCCCATGAGTGGATATAAACCTTCCTTCTCACATGCAACTCTAGAAAACTTCTATCATGTTTTTCCAAAATGTTGGTTTACTGTATTACACGTGCAACAATAGATACATGTTGATTCTTGGACACCTCCAATACAAGAAACAAGGTTTGGTGTTAAAATAATAGATGTAAATAAAATTAAATCAAGAACACATTATCAAATCCCCTAACTCCATTTAGTGGTAATATGCAGTTAAAGAGGTATTTCACTATGACAAGGTACATAATTTACTATCTAAAATAGTGAAAGTGAGAACTTTAGAAAAATCCAATGATGTTATGCACACCTATAACATTATCAATAACTCTAAGATTCATTAAAACATATAAGGAGCTCAAGAATCACCAAAGCCATGAGATATGAGAGACGATACAAGGACTATAATTCAAACACCAGTACATCAGTAGAACTTCACAAAATAACTAATTTATTATTCAAGATTACACACCATGCTTTTCTCATCTTTCTTCTCCACATATAATCTCTCTATATCTTCTACCTGAGATTACATTGTTTTATACAAAAACATGACCTATTACCACCTCTAAGGGCTCATCCAAGATGGATTTCTCCCCAAAACTTGTCATTTTGCAAAACTGTTGATAGTAACTTTTTTTTTTGACAATTTTACAATTTTTGCATATTTTTTATTTTATGATTTCACATACTTTCTTAGCACCCTAAATAGGTCCAAAACCTTATTATTATCTTTTAACACTACACCTATGGCCTTACATGACATTTTCCACATTTAGACTCTCTTTGACCCACATTTCTTAAAACATGAACTTGGTCAACATGACCTTAATTTAACACTTAATAACATGAATTGAAACAACTAATACACTAACCTATGAAGACTCAAAAACATAGTAATTATGACTACAAATTCCAAGGAGATGGTCAGAGTGCTTCTTCACTGAAGATATAGAAAAATTTCCCAAACATGAAAAAAGGAAAGAAATGTTAGTCATAATAGAAACAATAGTAAATGATAAGAGCAATAGAGCAAAAACAAAGGCAAAGTCAAGGAAACCAAATAGCTTTTTTTGAAAATAGATATATTGATCAAGGCCCTATCATAGCACCATCTAGCCACCTTCCACAAAATTTATGGTCCCCTTTGAATTCAATGGCAGAGAATGTCACCGCAATTTTGTATATTTGTTAATTACAATGTCATTGGAGATTATAAAGTGTACAGACCTATATTTGAAATTATTGACAATGCCTAAAATTTGAATCATGAATTTAAAGTGGAGAAAGCATGAATGGATGGCATAGGTATCATGGTATTTGATAGATGGCTATTTGGGAGGTGTCTGAAATGTATTGTCTCTACTTTTTTTGAAATTTTTAATGCATGCACCAAGTGTTGGGAGTATTACACCATTCTCATTATTGTTTTAAGGTTAAATAGGATTGTTTCTTTGAGTTCTTGAAACAATTCATATATTAGGGATTCCTTTTAGGGTGGTTCCTATAATATGGGATCTTAAAAAGAAAAGCATTATGTTTATTCTTATTAAACATAGATGAAGAATCAAAGTGTGATATTATTTGTGTAAAATCTTTGCATGCTTCCATAATTCTACCCAAAGTCTCACATGTAAAATTTTCTCATATAGTATTTGTATTGCATTTTGATTAATTTTTGTGATCCAATTTCAAGTAACCTCTATTGAATATTAGTTTGATATGTGTTCTATTAAATGAGCCTTGTCACAACATACTAATTCAAAGATGGAATATACATGCTTGAAGAGTTCAAATCTTAGCAACCGCTAGGACAACCACACCAATAGAAGCTAAGACCAAAACCATATGAGAAAGAGGAACCTCCAAGAAAGAGATAAGAAAGGAAGACACACATCCCCCATTGAAACACCAACAGGAAGAGTGGATCAACAAAAGAAAGGAGCTCTGGTGACACCATCAACAACAAGAGGAATTCAAACCATAATGGAAGCAACTAGAACAATCACAATGGATTCTTGGATCACACGATATTCTACCTAATGTTGTGATTTATTAAGAATGATTTTAAGATAATACTCACAATATGTTAGAATACATTATTTATAGGCAAGTGATTCTTTGAAAACACTCCACAAAGTCACATTCATTTCTCATTGATTTTAGGGGATACTTATATAATACTATGTATTAAATATTTTCTATTCAAATCAATTATTATAAAAGGATAGTAAAAGAAAAATAGATTTAGAAGAAAAAAGTTAAAGTAGACCTTATGCAATTGAGGACATTTTCAATATTAGGTAGACCTACAAGAGAGCAAATGGAGTGTGGTTCAGAAGAAGGAAATTTGTGCTACATGAATAAAGTTGCACCATGTTGAAAGGACCTTATTAAAGAAATTTTAAGCAATAAAAAGGTGCGGTAAATCCTTTGGGAAATGTGTAGATAATTAAATACAATACAATATCTCATCATGTGTCAAGACATAAGACATTAAATTGAATGATACCACAAGGAAAACATCTGAAGAACATGTTAAAAATATATATATTCTTCTTTGTTAGAATACATTTTACTATGTTGATCACATGTGTATGTTGTTTAGCACAAGTCAAGAGGTTTCCTGTTTGGCCACTCTCATAGAGATTGTGTTTGGCATTCTTCTAAGTTGTTTGATTGATACTACTTATTCTCAAGTCTTTCAAAGTTAATTTTGCATTCCCATTTCCTTTTTATATTATTGTAGATAAGAAGCCCAACATCATGATTATTTCTCCATGTAGGAAGCCATGGATTCAACATACATTTTGTGTGCAACATTAGTTTATTTAGGACTTGACATGAAAATAGGCAAACCACCACCAAATGTTTCCAAGTGGCCTTTTGTGGTGGTCTGCCTATTTTCATGTCGAGTCTTCAATAAACTAATGTTGCGCAAAAAATGTATATTAAATCTATGGCTTCCTACATGGATAAATAATGAAAATTTTGGGCTTCTTATCTATAGTAATATCAAAATGAAATGAAAATGTAACACTATCTATGAAATGCTTGAGCAAAAGTAGTATCAATTAGACAACTTAGAAGAATGTCAAACACAATCTTTGTTAGAGAATCCAAAGAGGAAACTACATGACCTACACAAAATAATGTACACGTGTGATCAACATAGTAAAATATATTTCTAACAAAGAAGAACAATTTTTTTAACATATCTATAGCCATCACAATTGTGATGGTCACCCTGATAGAATTTCATTGAAACAAGAGCATTGTTGTCACATATTCACACTTGTGACAAACAAAGATAACAAAGATTCATCACACTCACAAAACTATTGTCGCATAGCATTTTGGTTGCAATGCCCATTCCAACACTTTATTTTTGGCCATACAATGCAATTATCATTATTAAGATGAAAATTTGAAACTATTTGATAACATAATTGCAATGTCAGCCTATAGCAATTATGAAAACGTCACAGTGACCTATTAGCCCTTCCTTCTAGAAAATTTTGATGAATTTTAGCATTGTAATTATGATGAACAATGTTTTCATTGCAATGTCTAACACCAAAAGATTGACAGTCATCCAATGGGAGCCAATTCTTGGTACTATCACTTAGGCAATAGTTAGCCATCACAATCGTGATGTCCTACCATCACAATTCAAGTCCAAATGTAGTAGTGAAGTTATTACCACATTTGTAGTTAGAGACTTGCCTAAGATAACAAAGCCTACTAATTTTTTTTTTCAAAGAATATATTTTTGCTAAGTAGAAGAAAGTATCATTTCCTAGCAAGAAGTTCATGACCATAGAGAAGCTAGAGATCATTCACATAGATCTGAGTGGTCCCTCATAAATAAGAGGATTCTATGGTGAAAGGTATTTCATGATTTTGTTGATTATTTCACTAGAATGATGTGGGTTCCATTTCTTTAATACAAGTCTAAAGCATTTAAGAGTTTAAAGATATATAAGAATAGAGTTGAGAATGAATCTGGTGTTAAGATAAAATGTTTGAGATCAGATAGAGGAGGAGAGTTCATCTCTACAAAATTTAAAATGTTTTGTGAAGAGAATGTAATTAAGAGATAGTTATCTTCACCAAGGACTCCTAAGTAGAATGTGATTGTAGAAAGAAGAAATAGATCAGTAACAGAGGTAGCAAGAGAAGTGTTGTTTGAGAATGATGTTTCTAAGAAATTTTGGAGAGAAGCAATCAATATAGTAGTATAAACTTTGAATAGAGTACAAATCAGAAAAGTCATAAACAAGACACCTATAAATTATGGTTTGGTCATTCACCATCAGTTAATTATTTTAGAATATTTAGAAACAGGTGTTACATTAATGATGTAGGAGCATCTTGGGTGTAAGAGTAATCTTGCATCACCCAAAAATATTTTCTTTTTAGTCTTTTCTATTTTAATAAGGACTAGTAGATAGGGTGGTTATTATTTATGGGAACTTGCTATTTTTAGTAAGTTTGTCATATGAGTTCAAAATGTTCTCATTTTCTATGTGAAGGTTTGTTTTAGAATTATAAGCCTACCATAAAAATCTCATTGCTCTAGCTTAAGTATCAGAGAAGTTATTATAGATTTTTGGTGGAAACATTTATAGAAAAATATTTAGGCTCATTGTTGGAGGCCTTAGAGTGCTTGGATGAGGTCTGAAAACTTGATGAAAGGGTTCTTGCACCATTATGAGCCTATAGATTAGGAGCTGACATTTCCAAAAATTAGTTATAATAGCCAATTAGAGCAATAGTCTGAGAGTTATGGTTTGCAAAACTTGGGCTGCTTCAAATTTCTAAAATAATTGTCAAAGATGTATTTGGGTGACTCTATATGTATTGTTAGGGTTTGTCAGCCCTAGGTATTAAGTTTAGATGTCTAGAACCTTCTCAGGTGTCATAAAATTTCCTATTTAAGAAGGCTCAAACATTGTTTAACAAAACTCTGGGTGGTAGTTCATAGCTTAGTCTTGTAGATTACTATAATGAAGGCACCCATGTGGATTGGCATATTCTACTTGTGAATTCTATAATTCTACATTTGTGCTGCAAATAAGAAGTCCATTTTTTTTCTTGTATTTTTTGTTATTTATTCATTTTTGTTATGGTTTATAGTATTAAGGGGAGCACCCTTCATCAATTGGTATCAAAGCTAGAGTTCTTGAGTGTGTGTATACATTTTTGAGTGTGAGGCAGTTTGTACTAGGACCATGGTTTAGGCTGAGTGTGTAGAGAAATCATCGATTGTAAGATAGTTTGTATTAGGGTTTCAGCAAAAGTGCAAAAATGCCTCCACAAAGGGAGCATGGTAGAAGAGATTTAGGTGATATACCTAAGGGTTTTAGAGCCCTTTAAAGAAAAATGCAAGCATTGGAAGAAGAAATCTGTAGAGGAATAAATCTTCCTGTAAGAGATAAAAGCAAGGATGAGGATGAAGTAGAATAAAATGCCAAAGCAAAGGCAGTTCTAAAACCAAAAGAAAAGAGGCTTTTTAGGGCCATCTCCAAGATTGGAAAAAGACCTATGTTTGAGGTTCCCACATTTTTGGGAAATCTTAACCTAGAGGAGCTGATCGTTTAGATTAACGAAGTGGAGGAGTACTTTGAGTATGGAGATATCGATAATCCTAATAGGGTCAAGTTTGTGAAGGCAAAACTAAAGGAACATGCAAAGATCTGGTGGCTAGAGGTTCAGTCAGAGTGAAATAGAAAGGGAAAGGACAAAATCACCAAATGGGATCAGATGAGAGCTAAACTTAAGTGATAATTCATTCGCATGGATTATGAGCTTGATCTGCTGAAAATGAAAGGGTTGAAGCAAGTGGGAAAATATGTTCAAAGTATACCGAAGATTTCTACCAAGTTCTCATTAGTACCGACCATGTAGAAGTTGATAAGGAGATTGTGGCCCATTATCTTAATGGGTTAAGGCAAAGTATTCATGATGAGTTTAATCTAGTTTGAATGAATAATATTGAGGAGGCATACTAGTTTTCCCTAAGAGTTCAGGAAAAATTGAACAAGAAGTTTTACAACAAGAATAGTCAAAGAGGTCACGGTGGAAGATCTAGTGGATGATCTTATGGAGGTTGTAATGATGATTAGAAGAATAAGGATGAGGTTGGGAGTAGCATTCATAACTAGAAGGGAAAAAATTCCAATCATTTCCATGATCAAAACAATAGAGATCAAAGAGAAAGAGGTGTAGGACAAGGATCTAGAAGAGGAGTCTTCTATAGGGAATATTTTTACTGTAGACAAGAAGGGCATGGAGCATTTGAATGTACCGAGTGCCAAGGAAGGACAAATAAAAGAATAGAAGTCCAAGCCAGAGTGTCACATTTTGATGAAGATGTTAGATCATCATATTCTAAAGATGTTGAAAGAGGAGAAGTCCTAGTTAACAAAAGAGTCTTGTTGAGTGGTGAGAATGAACCTGATCAAAGAAGGAACTTGTTTCACACAAGGTTTAGATGTGAAAATAAATGTTGTAATGTGATCATTGATGGTGGAAATACTGACAATCTAGTGTCAGAAATGATGGTCACCAAGTTGAAGTTGAAAAAGAAAAAAACACTTGGATCCATACCGTATTGTTTGGGTGCAAGATGACCACAAGGTCATGGTCAATGAGCAATGTCCAATGAAGTTCAATATTGGAAGCTACTAGGATGAGGCACTATGTGATATCATACCTATGGACATAATTCATATGTTGTTGGGTAGGCCATGGGAGTTTAACAAGCATGTTGTACACAATGGGCAAGCAAATACCTACATTCTGACCAAGGATGGAGTGAAACATAAGTTGAAGCTATTGAAGGAGAAAGAAGAAAAGGTATGTAGTACTACTAGAATATGTAATGTTGATGGAAAAGAGTTTCTCAAAGGTATGAAGTGTGAGCATATGTGTTTTTTTATAATTCCAAAAGATAGTAAAGAAGAATTAGAGGAGGTACCTAAAAAAGTTGTAGATATGTTAGTAGAGTTTTATGATATTGTATGAGATAATGTTTATGATGGAATCCCCCCAATGAGGAAGATTAGTCACCAAATGGAATTGGTTCCATAACCTAGTTTTCCAAACAAGGTAGCACATAGAATGACACTAATACAAAGTGAAGAGTTGAATAGATAAGTTCATAAGTTGTTGTAGAAAGGTTTGATTCGAGAGAGTCTAAGTCCATGTGTTGCACTAGTTGTATTAGCACCAAACAAGAATGGAGAATGGAGGATGTGCAAAAATTCTTGTGCTATTAACAAGATCAAAATCAAGTACAAATTTCCATTGCCAAGGATGGATGATATTATAGACTATTTGAGTGGGGCTAAGTATTTCACAAAGATAGATCTAAAGAGTGGCTACCATCATATTTGTATCTAAGAAGGTGATGAGTGGAAGACTACTTTCAAGACAAGGGAAGGAGTGTATGAGTGGTTAGTCATGCCTTTTTGTCTAACCAATGCACTGAACACTTTTATGCAGCTCATGAATGAGGTACTGAAGGAGTTTCTAGGTAAGTTTGTCATTGTTTGCCTATATAATATTTTGATCTTTAGTAAGACATTGGAGGAGCATTTGATTCATATTCACAAGGCGTTTGATAAGTTGAGGGAAAAAATGTTGCTAATAAACCTTAAGAAGTGTAGTTTTTTAAAGTAGGAGTTGGTGTACTTGTGATTTGTAGTTTTAGTAGGAGGTTTGAAAATGGACCCAAAAAAAGGAAGGCTATCCTTGAATGGCCTATTCTAAGGAGTGTGATAGAGGAAAGATCTTTTCATGTACTATCTAGGTTTTATAAAAATTTCATAAGAGTTTTTTATAGTATTTGTAGACCCTTGAGTGAAATAATGAGAGGGGATAGGAAAGAATTTAAGTGGACTATAGGAGTAGATAAGATTTTTAATCTGTTGAAATAGAAAGTTACTGAGCAACCTATTTTAGCACTTCCTAATTTTAACAAGGTGTTTCAAGTAGACTCTGATGCTAGTGGTACTACAATAGGAATTATTTTGAGCCAAGAGGGTAGACCTATTGCTTATTTTAGTGAGAAGTTGAATGTTAGAAAAAGAAAATATTATGTTTATAATTGGGAATTTATGCTATAGATTACGCATTGAAGAAGCGGAGACACTATCTTCTTCCTAAGGAGTTTGTTTTGTACAATTATTATCAAGCTTTGCAATATTTGAATAGTCATGGAAAATTGAGCCAAAGGCATTTGAAGTGGGTTGAATTTTTGCAGATTTATATTTTTTTTTTGGAACACATAAGTTGGAAGTCTAATAGAGTTGTAGATACTCTTATTAGAAGACAACTTTTTCTGATAGAATTATACATAGAGGTGGTTGGGTTTAAGGAACTCAGTACTTTGTATCCAGATGATCTTCATTTTGGTGAAGCATAGAAAGCTTGTGCAGATCTTGTTGCACTTGATAGGACAAAGTGGTTGGATTTCATGATCCAAGATAGTTTGTTGTTCAAAGGAAGCCAGTTGTGCATTCCTAGAAGTTCTACAAGAGAGAATCTCATCAAAGAGAAGCATAGTGGAGGATTAGCTAAAAATTTTAGTAGAAATAAAACCATAGCTTTGATTGCTAACAATTATTATTAGCCATAGTTGCATCAAGATGTGAAGAAGTTTGTATAGAGTTGCAGAGTATGTCAAATGGAGAAAGGAGTAAAGTAGAATACAGGGTAGTATCAGCCATGACATGTACTAGAGAAGGCATTGGAGGATGTTAGCATGGATTTTGTTCTAAGATTAACAAGGATGCAGTGTGGGCATGATTCTATTTTTGACATGGTTAATAGGTTTTTGAAGATGGCACATTTTATTCCTTGTAAGAAGACTAGTGATGTTTTTTTCATGTGGTAGAATTGTTTTTCAGAGAAGTGGTAAGACTACATGGTTTGCCAAAGAGTATAGTTTTAGACCAAGATACCATTTTTTTGGGTATTTTTGGCATACATTATGGAAGAGATTGAAGATAGATTTGAAGTTTAGTTCATCACATCATCCATAGACTGATAGATAGACAGAAGTTATGAATAGGAGTTTGGGAAATTTACTGAGATGTTTGGTTGGAGAAAAACCAAAAGGTTGTGATCTGATTTTACTATAGACAAAATTTGCATATAATAATTATGTCAATAGGAGTACTGGTAAATCCCCATTCCATATTGTATTTGGGAGTAGTCTCAGAAATGCTTCTGAATTGAAGTAGTTGGATAAAGGAGAGATAAATAGTTCTAAAGTGAAAGAATTTGTTGAACATTTGCAGCACATCCATGAGGAGGTGAGGAAGCACAAAATAAAGATGAATACATAGTATAAGGCTATGGCCAATGTGAAAAGGAGGTATAGGAAATTTTAGATTAGAGATGAAGTCATGGTTCATTTTCAAAAGGAGTTTTTTCTAGTAGGTACATATAATAAGATGAAGATGAAGAAGTTTAGACCCTATAAGATAGTGAAAAGGAATGATTCTGGAAATGCTTATGAATTGGAGTTTCCTACTAAATTGAATATTTCACCAATATTTAATATTTTAGATTTGGTAGAGTATTATGGAGGAGGTGATGAAGATGAAGCTATAGAAGCACAGTGGAGTATTCTAGTAGCTATTTTGGCTACAAAGGAGATTAAGGAGATACTAGATAGTCATTTTGGAAAAAGTACAAGGAACAAAATTAATGAGGGATACCTAGTCAAATGGAAAGGGAGGCCAATAGAGGATTCATCATGGCTAGCAAGGGAGGAGTTTAACCATCTTGGTTTTCCTTTGAACACCTAAGACATGACATAGTCACTTCTCAAATTACCCTAGGTGTCTAATGGAGGAGCATCTTGGGTGTAAGAGAAATCTTGCATCGCCCAAAAATATATTCTTCTTAGTCTTTCATATTTTAATAAGGACTAGTAGACAAGGTGGTTACTATTTATGGGAACTTGCTATTTTTAGTAGGTTTGTCATACAAACTTATAATCTTCTCATTTTCTACATGAAGGTTCATTTTAGACTTATAAGCCTACCATAAAAATCTTTTTTTTTTAGCTTAAGTATCAGAGAAGACATTGCAGATTTTTGGTGGAAAAACTTGTAGAAAAATCTTTAGGCTCACTATTGGAGGTCTTAGAGTGCCCATATGAGGTCCAAAGACTCAATGCAAGGGCACTTGTACCACTTTGGGCTTATAGATTAGGAGTTGGCATTTCAAAAAAGTAGTTATAATAACAAATTGGACCAACTATTCAAGAGTTATGACTTTTTGAAGTTGGGCTACCCAAAAGTTTTAAAATAGTAGTCAAATATGTATTTGGCTGACTCTATATGTATTGTTAGGGTTTATGGGCCCTAAGTCTAGAACCTTCATGGGTGGCATATAATTGCCTATCTAAGAAAGGCCCAAACATTGTCTAGGATACCTCTAGGTGATAGTTTGCAACTTAGTCTTGTAGATTACTGTAATGAAGGTGCCCATGTGGGTTAGCATATTTTACTTGTGAATTTTGTAATTCTGCGTTTGCGGTGCAAATAAAAAGTCCATATTTTGTTCTCTCATTTGATGTTGTTTCTTTGTTTCTATTATGGCTTATGGTATTAAGGGGATCACCCTTCTTCAGTTAAGAGAGATAATCATATTTGTAAGTTTGATCTAAGAAGTGATGATGGTATATGTCTTGGGTATTCACTGAAAAAAAAGGCATATAGATGTTTTAATCATAGAACCAAGACAATAGATGAATGCACAAATATAAAAATTGATGAAAAGTTTGGAACTAAGGATAAGATGTTAGATTACAATTCTAATGAAGAAGAAGATTATATTGTAATTTTTAGAAAGAATGTTGAAAATTTCTTTGAGACTAACAATGATCTGTAGAATGATGTTGAGCAAAGAGGAGAATAGAGTTTTGAACCAAAATATGATATAAGAGTTAAGATGGAAACTCCTAACTCTAACAAAAACATGATAAACAATCACCATCTAGAGAAGATAATTGGAAGAAATGACAAAGGCATGATGACAAGAAGCAAAACTAATGAGGAATTATGTCTAATTTCTCAAGTGGAACAAAAGAGTGCAGATGAAGCATGTAAAGATGATCATTAGATTTACTAAATAAAGGAAGAAATAGATCAAATTATGAAGAATGACACTTGGGAGCTAATTCCAAGGCTTAAAGACAAGAATGTTATTGGAACCAAATGGGTATTTAGGAATAAGATGAATGAGAAAGATGAAGTTGTAAGAAGAAAAGCTACAATGGTGTGCAAAGGATATTCATAGCAAGAAGGAATAGATTATGAAGAGACATATGCCCCTATAGCCAAAATGGAAGTAGTAAGAATGTTCTTATTTTATGTAGCAAGAAAGAAATTCAAGGTATATCAAATGGATGTCAAGCCAACCTTCTTGAATGAAGAACTTGAAGAAGAGGTTTACATTGAGTAGCTTGAAGGATTTCCTCTGACAAAAGAAAGAGATATGGTGTGAAAACTAAAGAAATCTTTATATGGTCTGAAGTAAGCACCTAGAACCTAGTATGAGGGGTTGGACAAACATTTTTCAAAACTTAGATTTTCTAAAGGTATGGTAGATAGTAACTTATATTTGAAAGCTATTGAGAATGGATTTACTGATAATAGTAATATTTGTTGATGACATTAGATTTGGCGGTAATGATGAAGCAAGTGATAACTTTTCTAAAGAAATTAAGAATGAATTTGAGATCAGTATGATAGGAGAAATGAATTTCTTCTTAGGTTTGTATATTGTGCATAATAGTGATGGTATTTTCATCTCATAAGCTAAGTACTTGATAGGTTTGTTGAAGACATTTGGCTTAGAAATTTGTAAGCCTATTGGTACACCATTGATAACTAGTCACAAGTTATCTTGCAAATATGAGACACCTATATTTGAGAAAAAGTGATGCAAGAGCATCCTAGGGTAGTTGGTTATCTTACATGGTAAAGGGATTTTAGTGGAGTTGAGTGGACCTATTTGGGTTTGGGTAATTTATTGATATATTTAATAAGTATTCTAAGCTTTTAAAGGCATTTGGTATTTAATTTTTGTTGGAGACTGACCTATGGATCTTCAAGTGGTTAATGTAAGTGATATTTAATTTGTAGCTTACTAGGATGACTTTTGGCTTAGTTGGGTATAACTAGGGGTTATGGTGAAGTCTATAGTCATTATTCATCCATCTTGGAGAAGAGAAGGTGGTAGAGGAGTGAATTTTGAGAATAGATAGTAGTTGAGGCTTAGGAAACAAGGAGATTGCTTGGTGGGTTTGTGAGTACCAATTTGGATCTTCCTTGGAGGTTTCTACTAGAGTGTGGATCTAGAATAGCTAGGGTTTGGATTATATCTTGAGGGATCTTGTAGAATTATTACTTTATTTGTATTTGGCCATAATTGGGAAGGCCTTAGAGCTCAATACATCGCATGTAATTAGTTATACCTATGAATAAATTACTATGACTTGGCTTCAATCTTGCATTGTTGTTTATCTTCCATTGTGTGGTTATTTTCTAGGGGCTAGGGCATCTCCTTTTGGGATTTTCCTACCTTGTACTACATCAAGTGGTATTAGTGTGAAGGTTATTCTTGAGTATGTAGATCGAGTGCCAAAGTTAAGATAGTCTGTACTAGGGTCTTGTGAAGTGGATTTATTAGGGTTTGAAAAAATCTTGGAAGATGCCTCTAAGAAGATTAGACCCTAAGGCAATTAATGATCTTAGTGATGTTGTGGAAGAAAGGATCTCAGAGAAAATTAAATAATATTTTAGATCTGAAATAGAGGAGATTAAAGCCTATTTCAGATCTAAGATGGTGTTGATGAATAGTGATATGATCTTTGAGATCATAAGTGCTATAGATGGTGTACCTCAACATATGGGTACTGAAGATAAATATGAGGAAGTTGCTAAAGACTTTGAAGTTGTTGGATTGAGTGGTGAGGCCAGAATTGATTGTGTGGAGAGACCTATGGGAAATAGGGTTGGTCAGTGTTAGAAACATTAATCTTCACTTGGATGTATTTAATTGGGATATTCCAAGGACCCCTAAATGTATTTTGTCCTATTGTACACATGTGTAGGACATGTCATTATTTTTCCTTTAGTCCACATGTGAGGACAACTCATTTTTTATAATTCTTTTATTAAGGAATTTAGTCTATCCTCCTTAAGAGGATTGTGACAATTTGCACACACCTATTATGAATGTGGCATTCATAGAAATGGGAGTTACACATGTGAACACATGCAACTCCTTTCTCATCTCTTTAAAAGAGATGTTCCTCTCTCTTTCTTCTACACACATCACTTTGGTGTTATTGTATTGAGCTATTTTTCTCCACCACTCTCTCTCTCTCTTCTCTAAGCATTTGCCTTCATTCATATTACTCACAAGGGGTTTTCTTTTCTTTCCCCTTATAAATCTTTGTCTCCATTGTTGAACCATCTTGGTGTATGCTCTTGGATTTTTCTTATCTCATGGTAAAATTGTTTCACACTTAACTTACTTGGATTATTTTCGTTCCTTCCTCTATCTTTTCATTTCTTACATGGTATCAGAGCTCGGTTACTAATCCTCATTTTAAGTTTTGTGTTGAAGGTTTCCATTCATTGGAGCACACCTTATTTGGAGACATTATTGAGAGAAGAAGTTTGTGTTGTGGTGGTTTGCTCATTCTAACATCTTTTTTGTGTAGGTTTTATTTTATCATATTTTATCATTTTTTTTACTAACCCTCTTTGGAAGGCTTTCCGCCAAAGGGTTTTCCTATCAAAAAAAAATTCTTTTTTTTTTTTTGCTTTTGTTTTGGAAGGCATGCCTCCAAAACAAGAAGCATTTATTAGATAGCACTTATTTTTAATAAATTGTGCAATTTTTAAATTTTATTTTATGTATTAATTCCACTTATCACTTAATTAAAAAATTTCCTTCAATAATATTAAGCAAATAATAATTCTAAGTGTGATTGTTAAAAACCTTAGAACTCACAATAGATTAGTTTAAACTTATGCATTTTGTTTTAAAAATTTAAAACATTTCCTACTTATTTATTTCAACTCTAAAAAAAAAAAATTGAAATTTAATTCTCATCCTTTTTATAAAAAAAAAATTATCTTAATATATCTATTTTGAAATATAAAAATATTATTAATTTATGATATTTTAAATTTTTTATGCATCTCCTACTTTCCAATTCTATCTTCTCTCTTCGATTTTCTTTCTTTTAGCATTCCCTCTTCTTTTTGCATCTTTCCTAGATCTTGTTTAGCAACTTTCCTACTTTTTTTTGTTTTTCCCATTCGGCAATCTAACCAAGCTTTCTTCTTATCTTGTCTTCATCCTTTAGATCCCTTCACTTGTCTAGAGTTTTCTTTGAATTTGGTTTGAGGGTGTTTGTTTTGCGAGATTTGTTGCATGCATATGTTGATGCCTGTTAAGTTTTAATTCTACTCTTCATCTTTGTCTTACGCAAGCATTCATCTTGTCTTTCATTGCTGAGCATTTTTCTTTTCTTTGTGTTTGTTAGCCACTTCCTCCCATCCTCTGCATTTTTTTTTTGGAACCTCTTTCAACCTTAAATCCAGATTTCTACACTGGTTCGAGCCTCTTTCAACCTCAGATCTGGATTTTTGGTAGATTTCTTAATTCAGCTTCTTTTCCCCTCTTCATGCCTGTAGATTAGGTTTTTAGATTTGTTTTGATTTGTGAGGAGCACCACCATTATTTGGTCTGTGTCTCACTCCTGCATCTTCAGAGACATCCGATTATATTGGATCTGCCCCTACATCATTTGCCCCAACACACCACAAGGAATCAGCCTCCAAAATTAGTTTTGGCACCTTTGAATACGAGCCTCCCTTGTTGGTAGAATTAGGTATCAATACCCACCTCATAACAACTGAGATGTGAGAACTCGCTGCATGTTGCTTCATGCCCTTGTGTCAAGCGTATTCTTTTTGTGTTTTCTTTTTTAAGTTTTTTAAGAAAAGAGTATTAATTTTTCAAAAAAAGTGTATTGTGATTTCATACATGGTATAAAGGGTTGTTAAAGTTTTTAAACCCTTAAGATTTATTAACGTTCATTTTAAAATCAAGGTTTGTTAATCAAAGCTTTTCATTTTCATTTTAAATCAAAACTTTTTAATAAATTTTTTAACCAAATCCTTTATTTATAATTAGTTATAAGTATTTTAATTTATTTATTTTTCATTATCATTTCTTCATTAAGGACTTTATTGACTTATCATTTAATATTTTTCAATTTAGTTTATTGGTCTTACTATAAAGTTATAAAATCAATTTATAACTTAAAAATCTGACCTCTAATAATTATTAATAAGTTTTTCTCTTCCATCATTTCGAATCATTAGGAATCCTAATCATAGCTGATTAGATTCGTTTCTTTTAGCGTAATTATCATTTAATCCTTCAAACACCTCTGCATTATTCTTTTGTTATAGATTAATAATTATTTCTAACATCTGCTTGCACGGTTCTATCATTTTGTTTTAGATTAATAATTGTTAATTATTATTCTAATGTTTCTTTGTAGGGTTGTATCATTTTTCCAGAAACTTATTCATAATTTTATTAGCAACTGTCTTTAATTCAAGTTAATGTATAAGTCATATTTCTATTAGGGGGGACTTTTTTTTCATAAAGATGTCAACCTTAATTCCAAAAATAAAACTTAATAGCTCTAATTATCACTCTTGGAAAACACATATTTCGTTCATTTTTCATTTTAAACACCTGTTCGAGATAGCCACTGATCCTTCTATTGAACCTAGTTTAGCAGCTACCCAAGATGAAAAAGATACTTGGAAACTTAAACATGAAGAAGCTTTAGGTTTAATTGGTATTTCAATTATTCCAGATTTATATATTTTAATTGTAGATTATTCTAAAGCTCATGACGCTTGGTCAATTTTACAAACCAAATATGACAGTGCAGATGAATCCCACAAAATACAGTTGTAGGATCAACTTGAAGATCTTAGGTATATAGATTTTAAGACCATGGATGAATTTTTGTTAAAATTTGATTCTATTAAAAGTCAACTTGTTGCTTTAGGTGTTCAGTTAGATGACCTTTTCTTAATTCATATTATTCTTAAAAAGTGTCATCCTAGATAGTTTCAATATTTTATAACTAATATTCATGCTCAGCTTGCTATTCCTATATTAACTGCTCAATTAACTTATGTTATTTTTCAAAATTTATTAAGACGAGAAGAAGCTAAGCTAATTCAGTTTCGTACTCTTAAATCAACTGAACATGCATTTATGTCTCAGAATTCAAATAATAATAATTTCCATTCAAATAATAATAATAATAATCATAATAACAAACACTATAATAATAATTCTAATAATTTCAATAATAAATCTCATGCCAAATATAATAATAATAACAATAACCATAACAATCATCATAATAACAATAGTAATAGTAATAATCAAAGGAATCATTCAAATTCCAAACCTCATTGTTCTTACTGTGGCAAAGATGGTCATGTTGTCAATAACTATTTTAAAAAGCAAAATGATAAAAAACCTATGAACAACAATAACCATAATCAAAAATCAAATCATAAAAAAGGTAACTCTATTGTTTCCAATTCTTGTCATGCTTTTACTTGTAGCTTTAATGTTTGTAGACCTTTAGAGTGGATTGTTGACAATGGTGCTTCACAACATGTAACTTCTCATAAGGAAATTTTTAATTCTCTGCAACCTAATATTACTAACATTCCTATTCAATTAGCTAATAATTAGACTTGTAAAGTTGAAGGTTTAGGTGATGTCACTATTCCTAATGGTAAATTACATGATGTATTGTATGTACCTGATCTAAAAACTAATTTGAATTCTATTTCAAAGTTATGTCAGGACTATAAAGTTGAATTCTATAAAGATACGTGCTATGTGATAGATCCTCAAACTAAACAAGTGATTGCTCATGCTAAAGTGGATAATGACAAATTATTTAAATTCCATGAATTTTCTAGTTCACAATATTCTTTACATACTTCCATTGATTTCAATATATGGAATGAAAGACTTGGCCATTTAAATTTGGATAATATTACTTTAATGCAAAAAAGAAATATGGTTGATGGCTTGCCTCACATTATTCCTTCTAAGATTGCTTGTACTGGTTGTATGAGTGGTAAGATGCATAGGGAGCCCTTTCCAAGTGGTAAATCATGACGGGCAACTCATAAGTTGCACCTTGTCCATAGTGACCTTTTGGGCTCCATGGAGAATAACTCCATCCAAGGTTCTCGGTATGCACTTACCTTTGTTGATGATTTTTCTAGACGAACTTGGATCAATTTTTTGCATAGAAAGCATCAAGTTCTTGATATATTCATTGAATTTTAGTTATATGTTGAAAGGAAATCTGGTTTTAAACTTAAAATTCTCAGAACTGATAATGGAAAGGAATATGTGAATAATGTTTTTCATTCTTGTTTGAAATCATGTGGAATTAAACATGAGCTTACTATTCCTTATACACCATAGAAAAATGGTGTGGCAGAAAGAAAGCATCAGGCCATTGTTGAAATGGCTAGATGCATGTTGCATGCTAAGAATTTGCATTATAAATTTTGGGTTGAAGCCATGTTTTGTGCAACTTATATTCTTAATAGGACTCCTACCAAAGCTCTCAAGGATATTACTCCAAAAGAGGCTTGGTCTGGTAGGAAACCTGATTTACATCATTTTCAAATTTTTGGATCTGTTGCTTATGTTCATACTCCTAAACAGAAAAGGTATAAATTAGATGCTAAGTCTTCTCCTTATATTTTTGTTAGTTATGATGAAAACACTAAGGGTTATCATGTTTATGATTCTACTACTAACAAAGTTCAAGTTGCAAGAGATGTTTGCATTGCAAAAAATGGTATCCATGACCACTCTACTACACATGATGTAGAATTTAGTGGCACTAAAATTGTGCTAGTGGAGGACCAACCTCCTTCTCTTAACCCTACTCCTCCTCTTAACCCTACAGCTCAAGCACCACCTATTATTTTTGCTTCTACTAATAATGATATTCAAGTAGCTACTAATGATGCTTTTATTGATAATGATTCTTCCTCTAGTGATGATTCCATTACAACTAAACGTAAACCTAAATGGGCTCAAAACTTAATCAATGAAAGTGATTACTACATTTCTAGATTTGGTGGAATTAAACATAGAAGGATTAATTATTGTAATTATGCTTTGATGACTACTGTTATGAATTCTAATGATCCTAAGTCTTTTTATCAAGCTAACTCTCAACCTCATTGGCAAAAGGCCATGCAAGAGGAATATGACTCTTTAATTGCTAATCAAACTTGGGACTTAGTCAAGTTACCTCATGGCAAGAATATAGTTTCATGTAAATGGTTATACAAAACAAAATTGAATGCTAATAATGAAATTAGTAAATTTAAGGCTAGATTAGTTGCTAGAGATTTTTCACAAATAGAAGGATTAGATTATAATGAAACTTTTGCTCCTGTTGCTAAAATGCCTACTATTAAATTAGTTCTTGCTTTAGCATCTAAAATAAATTGGCCTGTTCACCAAATGGATGTTAAAAGTGCCTTCTTAAATGGTGATTTACATGAAGAAATCTATATGGCTCAACCTCCTGGATTTGTTAAGAAAGGTAGTGAAAATCTAGTTTGCAAATTTAAAAAATTTATTTATGGCCTCAAACAATCACCTAGAGAATGGTACTCTAAAATTAATTCATTCTTTATTTCTCAAGGTTTTTCTAGAAGTAAGAATGATCCTAATTTGTATATTAAACATAGTGAAGATGATATTATCATTGTTATTATTTATGTAGATGATCTAATTCTCACTTCTAGTTTAGATGCTTTGATTTCTGATATTAAGTTTCAACTTAAACAGAAATTTTAGATAATTGATTTAGGTATTTTACATTACTTCTTAGGTATTCAAATTTGGCAAACTCGTAAGGGTATCTTTCTTTCTCAAAGAAAGTATGCTCATGAAATTTTAGAAAAATTTAAGATGAATGATTCTAACCATGTTTCAATTCCATGTGAATTAGGAACTAAATTAATGGCTGATATGAATACTCCTTTTGTTGATGAAACTTTGTATAGGCAATTGGTAGGAAGTTTAAATTATTTAACTCTTACTAGACTTGATATTGCTTATAGTGTTGGTTTAGTTTCTATATTTATGTCTAAACCTCAACAAACACATTTTAAATTTGCTAAAAGAATCTTAAGGTACATTAAAGGATCTATAAATATGGGATTATTCTATGATGGCAATTCTGAATTTATTTTACATGGCTATACTGATTCCAATCTAGGTGGAGATCCCAATGATGGAAAATCAACTTGTGGCTATTGTTTCTTTGTTGGTTCAGGTGCAATTTCTTGGAAAAGTAAAAAAGAACACTCTATTTCCATTTTCTCAACTAAAGCTAAATACAAGGGTTGTACCAATGTAGCTAAGGAAGCCTTTTGGCTTAGAAGACTTCTTGAAGATTTGGGTTTACCTCAACAAGCACCTACCCCTCTACATTGTGATAATCAAAGTGTTATTGCCTTGGCAAAGAATCCAATTTTCCATGCAAGAACCAAACATATTTCACTTCAACATCACTTCATTCGAGAAAAAGTTGAAGACAACAAAATTACTCTCATTTATTGTAAAGGTGAACATCAAGTGGCTAATATTTTGACAAAACCACTTTCTAAAGAGAGATTTCAATTTCATTGTAAAGATTTGGGTTTACAACCCTTTGATGTAAGCTCCCCAAGTAAATATTAAGGGGGGGTCTTAGAAACATTAATCTTCACTTGGATGTATTTAATTGGGATATTCAAAGGATCCCTAAATGTAGTTTTCCCTATTGTACACATGTGGAGGAGATGTCATTATTTGTCCTTTAGTCCACATGTGAGGATAGCTCATTTTTTATAATTCCTTTATTAAGGAATTTAGTCTATCCTCCTTAAGAGGATTGTGACACTTTGCACACACCTATTATCATTGTGGCATTCATAGATATGGGAGTTACACATGCGAACACATGCAACTCCTTTCTCATCTCTTTAAAAGAGATGCTCCTCTCTCTTTCTTCTACACACATCACTTTGATGTTATTGTATTGAGCTATTTTGCTCCACCACTCTCTCTCTCTCTCTTCTCTAGGCATTTTCCTTCATTCATGATACTCACAAGGAATTTTCTTTGCTTTCCCCTTATAAATCCTTGTCTCCATTACTGAACCATATTGGTGTATGCTCTTGGATTTTTTTTTATCTCATGGTAACATTTTTTCACACTTAACTTACTTGGATTATTTTTGTTCCTTGCTCTATTTTTTCATTTCTTATAGTTAGTTTGCTAGACCTAGATCTTAGTTGAAGTTGAAGCATAAGATGGAGGTTTCTAATTTCTTGAGTACTTTAAATCCTAAAGACTTGATTAATTGGATTGGTGAATTAGAAGATTACTTTGAGCTTGAGAATATTGAGGATCCACTCAGAGTAAGGTTGGCACAAACTAAGCTGAAGGGACATGCTTCTCTTTGGTGGAAGGAATTGCAAAGAGACATAGAATGGGAAGATGAAATGAATATCACTAGATGGAGATTGATTGTGACTAAGTTAAAGGATAAGTTCATTCCTACTGATTATGAACTTGACTTTTTTAAGAGGTTTCAAAATCTGAAACAAAAATATATGTCTATGAAAGATTATTCTAAGGAGTTCTAAAAGTTTCCTATTCAGTCTAGGCATAGACAATTGTTAAAGGAAAAGATAGCTCAGTACATTAATGGTTTGAGATCAATATTGATGCAGAGACCTCTGTATTTATCTTCAAGGAATCTTAGTTCAACTCAAGGGATTCACAATAGGCTGGTACACCCTCAAGGAACCAAGAAAATCTTAAAGATTACAACAAAGAACCTTGACATTATACATTGATAAAGACAACATCTTCACTCACACAATCAGATTTCTATGCATTATACATCGATAAAGACAACATCTTCACTCACACAATCAGATTTCTATGTCTGATTGCATTGCTTATAACTTCAGTTATATATATCTTCTTGAAAAAAACTTTGGAGGAGTTGTTCCAAATTATTAATTCTAAAACATATCCAAATCTGAGACCAATCCAATAAGCAGATTATAAATTGCGTACTCTGAACCAAGACCCATTTTCTCTGTCATAAACCAGAAACAAAATTGGTAACCCTGCCTAGGGCATCACATAACGTTCACAAAAAAAATTAAAATAACCTCAAACCAATTCCAAATCATCCATTTGTGAGTCTAGTTTCCAAATCTGTAAGCCATTAATTTATCCAATACATAAATCAATCTATAAGCACAAATCTTTGCCTGCAACACCATTGAAGGCATTTAAAAACCAGTTTTCACTCAAATCTTCATAACTTTCACAAATATATATAAAAACAACCCAAAATAAAAGGAAATGAAAGTTAATTCATTTATCTTTCCAATGAATATTTTTAGAGGTCTTTATTTTCCAAAATATTCCTGTACCAAACGTTTCAATCTGACTATAGTTGGTCATTCTCAAATCTGCAATTTACAAGCTCTGCCAAAACCTGCATAACTTCTTCATTTCTAAATGAAAAAAATCCAAACCAAATCCAAAAGAAATTTTATTCACTTCTCTATCCAAATATATAAAATTTACATGGTTTCCATGCTATACATGGTCGTACAAGACCTGTAACCAACACTAAAACTGAAAACCAATCAAAATAACAACTAAGAATATTACCAAATTTGTTTCAAAATGTATCTATTCCTTTTCTTCATGCTTTGGTTCGACCTTACATCCATTTTTATAGATTTTTTAGTTGGTTATAACTTCCAAACCACCCATTTAAACCAACCCATTACATTCCTTTAACCCTTTTGCATTCTTGACAACGTTTTATGCATTTTATGCATTTTTACATTTCAACTTTCATACAAACCCAACCTAGACCAACATTATGACTCAAATGACTTTAGATGGATGTCAATAGATCCATTCACCAATTAAATAAATATTTTTACATTATTTATCATATTAAGACCTCCTTTGACAACTTATTACAAATGGCTTTTCTAGCTTTTATATCTTTGTCTTCTTGAAATTTAGGTGCCTCTGCACCAAATATTCAAGATTAGGATGGTATGCTGAATATTTCATTAGTTGAGGATGCTTATCAATATGCTTTGAGAGTAGAGGAGAAGCTAAAGAGGAAGAATCAAGGTAGTTCTCAAGGGAAGGAGAAGTCAGACTACTCAATAAAGGATAAAGTGAGTGTAAAAGATGAACCAAAACCTTTTGATCAAAAGAGAATTATAGGTAGAGGTGAGTTTAAGGGTACTTATTTTAGATTTCATAAAGAAGAACATAGATCTTATGAGTATCTGCAAAAGGCTGGTCATAGCAAAGCTACTATTGTGAATGAGTTTGAAGACTATGAACCTAAGCAAGGAGAGAGTTTATTAGCTTGACGAGTATTGGTTTGTCAGAGGATACTAGATTCTTATTAGAGTACTAGTTTTTTTAGGACTCATTGTAAATATAGTGGTAAAATCTACAAAGTAATTATGGATTATGGTAGTACTAATAACCTTGTTGCTAAGGAGATGGTTTAAAAGCATGGTTTGAAGAGAGTGAGACATCCTTATCCTTATAGGATTGGCTCATTCTAAGGTGAGCATGCTTTGAAACTGAGGGAGCAGTACCTTGTTGATTTCTAGATTTAACAATATAAGGATCAAGTGTTGTGTGATATTGTGGACATGAACAGTTGTCATGTGTTTCTTGATAAACCTTGGTAGTATGATTGCAAGGTTGTGTATGATTGTGTCAAGAATATGTTTACAATTTAGAAAGGTGGTAGGAATAATTCTTTGATTCCTTTGTGGAATGAAGAGGTCAGTAGAAGAAACTTGAGTATTGGTAGCCAAGTTGAATTACCAAATTCTAAAAGGGTTAGTGATCAGTGTGGATAGAAAACCTGTGGAACATAGAGAATAAGAAGAAGAAAAGAAAGGGAAAGAGTGTACAATTTGAAGACTTGGAGGACATGTATGTGAAGAACTACTTTGGGATTTGTGTGTTGAATCTTGGGAGATGTTCTTCCAACTACTGAGAACATATTTTCACACCTGAGGAGTATAATCTAGGAGCATCCTAGGGTTTTTGGCTATCCTACATGGTTAAGGGATTTTAGTGGAGTTGAGTGGATCTATTTGGGTCTTGGGTAATTTATTTTGATGTATTTAATAAGTATTGTACAAGAATTTAAAGGCATTTGGTATTTAATTTCTATTAGAGGCCAACTTGTGGCTCTTTAAGTAGTTAATATAAGGGATATTTAATTTGTAGCTTATTGGGAAAACTTGTGACTTAGTTGGGTATAATTAGGGGTTGTGGTGAAGTCTTTAGTCATTATTCATCCAGCTTAGAGAAGAGGAGGTGGTAGAGGAGTGAATTTTGAGAAGAGCTAGTAGCTGAGGCTTGGGAAACTAGGAGATTGCTTGGTGGGCATACAAGTACCAGTTTGGATCTTCCTTGGAGGTTTCTACCATAGTGTGGATCTAGACTAGCTAGGGTTTGGATTAGATCTTGAGGGATCTTGTAAAACTATTACTTGCTTTTTATTTGGCCATAACCAAGAAGACCTTATAGCTCGACATATTGCATGTAATTAGTTATATCTATGAACAAATTATTTTGACTTGGCTTCAATCTTGTATTGTTATTTATCTCCCATTGTGTGGTTATTTGTTGGGGTCTGGGGCATCTCCTTTGTGGATTTTCCTACCTTGCACTACATCAAAAAGAAGTATAGATCCATGATTGAAGGTTTTCAATATTTGACTCACACCGAACTACATATAGAAAATGTTATTAGGATTGTAGCTAGATTTCAAGCTAATCCTAAGGAGTATCACTATGAAGTAGTAAAGAAGATATTTAGATATTTGAAAGGAATATCTAACCATGGGATATGGTATCCTAGATAAGTTATTTCACTCTATGTTATTATATAGATGTGGATTGGGCAAGTAGTATGGATGAGAGAAAGAGTACCAGTGGTGGAGCATTCTTTCTTAGAGGAATATTGGTTTATTAACTAAGCAAGAAAGAAGATTTTGTTTCTCAAAGTACAACTAAGGCAGAGTATGTAGTAGTAGCAAATAATTGTAATCAAGTTATATGGATGAAAAAAATGTTACAAGACATTAGGATTGAGTTTATAGAACCTGTTATCATTTTCTATGATAACACAAGTACAACGAGTATGTCTAAGAATCTTGTATTGCATTCTAAGACTAAACATATATATATATATATATATATATATATATAAAGTACCATATTTTAAAATAGAAAGTAGCAAAAAAGGAGATCAAATTGAAATATGTGAGTACTAAAGATCAAATTGAAAATATTTGTATGAAGCCTTTACCTAAAGATACATTTGAGTACTTGAGAGGTATGCTTGGGGTCATGCCCTTTCCTACTTCAGGATAGACAATGTAGTAAGTGCATCAGTCCAATGGCACTATTACTAGATAGGACTAAATGTCAATGCTTCTTGTATGGGGGAGTATCTATGATGGACGAAGTTATTGAAGACTCTTGGTATTTGTTCTTAAATAGTGTCTTTAGACACTTGAGCTGGTTAAAGACTTGGAGGAGTAAATTGACATAATGAGACTTTTGTCATTGATGTTAATGTAGGAGACTATACATGAAAAACATCTCCTAATAAATGGGTGGGAAGATCACATCTCCTAAGTATGTATAAGTGAGAAGAATACGTAAAGAAAAAGGAAGTGTTGAAGTTGATGAAAGATCAACCCTATAGCTCCCAAGAATTATTTGCATGTAAACACCTATCATAAAAAGAGAGAGGCAAAATCTATGGAGGCTAGAATTGCTAGATCCATAGATGAGACATTCTTGATGATCTAAAAGAGAAAATGCTATTATAAGTAATCAATTGGTTGTTAATTATAAAGAGAGATCATCCTTGTAAAGAATATTGAAACCCTTAAAATGTCTAACCTAGGTTGTATCATAATAATTAATAAAAGAATTAATTATGAGATGTCTAAAGTTTAGCTTAAGTAGATTAGATTTAGTTAGGAAATATGTAATTACTCTAACACACCCCTTAAGATAAACTTAGGGAGTAGCTAAAAACATACTAACTAATACATAAAGTAGAATTGGGTCCCAAAAAACAAGGCCTAATGAGGTACCCAAGCATAACCAAAACTTTAAAAAGAGGAGAAATGGAGAAAACCACATTGAAAAAACCATACTCCAAAAAGAGATGGAAAATATGCTAAATGAAACTAGTGAAGGGCTAAAGAAGCCTCCAAACTAGAGAATGTCCCAAAAGATAGGAACAAAATATGATCATGAAGAACATCACTGAATCATGTAGAAGGTGTGAAGCTCTATCAAAAGTAATTATTAATCTAAATAACTTCCACTAAAATAAAACCTAACCGAGCAGAGAAGATTGTAATCTGCATCAAATCAGGAGACACACAAAGGCAAACAACTTAAATCAAAGATACAAATGGCATGAAACACCAAATCCTAAAGAATTTATCAATTAAACCAAGCAAGCATGAGAAATTTTTTATTTAAAAAAATAAAAAAATAAAAAACTAATGCAGACAAGTATGAGGTGATATGAAATTAAAAAAGTGGACCAAAAGAATTGCATGTTAAGGAACCATGATCAAGATGCAAAAATGAGCACATATGTGTGTATTGAGGTGATCAATCTCAGACATGTCATAAGGCTAATGTCACAGAGGGGACACTCACTAGACAAAGGAAGATGGAAAACAAAGGAAAAACACCAACCCCCCATGGCACTTTAATCATGAGTAGTGCATGTACAATAAGGTACAATATATGGTGAATCTCAAGAATATAATAATCTACATGAGTGTCCTCAAATGAAACTGCTCAAATCAGAAGGAAAAATAAGAAAAAACTACTTAAATGAAAATATAGATGCAATATGACACTTTATCTTAATGTATTTGCAAGAATGCATATAAATGATGTCTAAATAAACAAGAAGAGACATAAGACTGATACAAAATATAGTAAAAGTCATGAAAAATCATCTGAAGCAACAAAATCAATCCCTAGACCTAAAACAACCAAGATATCCACCAAAATGCAAAAATGAAAAAGACTAAATAGAATGAGTGTGAAGCAGAATCTAGAAAAATAACTAGCACCATTGGAAAGAGTTTAGAAAGACCTTTCTAATGATATAAAGAATTCTCAAATCAAAGATTGGATGCTTAAGATATGTCTCTTAGAGTGCAAAACTATAACCCTGACTTTGATAGCAGAAAAATCATCAAAATGACATTAAAACTGGAAATCACCTATAGCACTGTGACGAGCTCAAAACTAGATTTTTGGCAATATCTAATTTTTGGAAAATGGATTTTGTATGCTCAAAATATGAGAAATAAACTGAAGGTAGGTCCAAACAAGTGTCTAAGGAGGTGATAGGAACACTGATGCAATGTCGATGTTGAGGCAAAAAAAAATCCAAAAAAGTGACACTTGATGTCAAAAAAAATCCAGTCTACCAGAAAAAACAAGTTACCCAAAAAACAAAGGGTCGGTGTCAAATTAAAAATTGGTGGCCAAAGTACATGCATGTGTAGTGAAAAATGGAAGTGTGGGAAATAAACATCATAAAGTTCTCAAGGAGAAAAAGCCTCAATATGGGGTCAAACTGCTAATTAGAAACCAAATTTATAATCACATGGTAAAGATACATGTGGATCCCTCTGGCTAACTATACCATCTTCCACAAAAAACCTACTTGTGACATACATTCAATTGCTAAACCATGGTATATTTCCTTGCATAAAATTCCTACGTGCTAAATTCCCACACAGCCCCATAGATGATGCAAACTTTGGAGTGTAATATTCAGTGGTGGTTGTGTTAGAAATAGGGATTACTGAGAGGGGGGGTGAATCAGTAATCTACAAACTTTATTCACCAACTAGATATTATTACTTAATTTAAAACATGCATAACAAAACAATAAAGTAATGTTGAATAGTAATAGTAATAGTACACAAAGATAACTCATGAAAACATATTTTGTTAACTAGGGAAATTTTGGCCAAGGGAAAACCCTGGTGGGAATGATACCCACTAGATAATATATTGATATATATGTTCCTTGTTAGAGGATGGGCCCTATTAGGAGTCAATGAGAAAATTTAGTATAACTAATCCATATTATGAGACTTTGAATCCCTATTAGAAGTTGTAGTATAATGTATGCAAGAAGAGCACACTGTCCCAACATGCAATTTCAACTACAAGAAGAGCTCTCTACTCAAACAAGTAGTTTATTGTTATTTCCCTTCCTTGTTTGATCTCTAATCTTCAGCTCAGTCTTGGATCACAAGATAAAACTTTGCATATATCACTTTCACAAAAGTTCACTCACTTCGCAATCTTACAAGATAGCACTAATACACCAAGATTTCATACCTCTTATTGCAAGAAGTTCTTTGCATAAATACCATGCCTTTACATAAAATATTGTTGGGTCAACTAAGACCACAATTCACTTTTCCAAGTTAGAGTAAACATCTAGGATGTCAGCCCTAATTAGACAAGTAATTGTTTTGCAATAAAAATAATTCTTTCCATCAATTCCGTTATCCTGCTTCATCAAAACATGATTAAATCTTTTTTGTATAGTCTATACAAACTTCTAAGGTTATACACATCATCACCAACATGTATAATATCTCCATGTAACCTTTATTGACATAATATGACATCTGCAACATGTTATAAACAAAACAATACACTGCTATAAACCAAATTTTATACTTTAACAAATTTTTGATAGCCAAATACTAAGTATCTTTATTTCCAAGGTTTCCTGTCAACATGTACATCATGTGTTTCCATTAATGACAATAATTACATATCACTATTAGCCAATTGTCAACAATCTCCCATTTGGCATTGATGGCAACAAAATGGGGAAAATTTGGCTAAGTGACAAAAACAAAAGTAAATACCACCTTACATCTAATACAACTTTACATATATGCTCCCCCTTACAATATACTTCATACTACACATGTATCCCTCTCCTTTGTATCTTTCCCAACAATGACATGTATTCAATTTTCACAAAAATCTGTCCCCCTTTGATATCAATGACAAAGGTCAAAATATCAAGACTCAATCCAAAACTATCAAAAACTGTTGAAACTACTATCTTCTCTTATGTTGATATTATCTTAATACAATCATCAAAAATAATCTTCAAGATATTCATATTTTTTCCATGTATCTTTGGTAGACTCTGCTAAAGTGAGTATTGCACATAATACATATATGTAATCTCAACTACATTGATATCTAAATACAAAAAGTTTGTATATGTGTCCTTGGCCTTGACACATTCTTCTAGCTACTTCTCAACAAATGATAAATTTAGAGCAATGGATTCTTTGAAATCAGATTTCCTCCTTAATATGCGCTCTTTTTGAAGTTCTAGTTACTCGACATTGTTTTGAACACTGGCAACTTGACTCTCAATATCATCAACTTGGTTAGATGGGTGTTGGATTAAGCTAGATAAAGCCTCTAGCTCATTCAACTTTGACTCTATCTAACTGTCTAAATCCTTAGTCAGTTTGTATGATAAGGTAGACTTAACATACAAAGCTTTCCCTTCCTACTAACATTTCCAAAGTCCTTTTATACATGTATCAAGATTGACTACATTGTTCTTGATGTTCAAGCAAATAGTGCTAAATAGGTTAGTATCATGGGAAATTTGAGCCTTCACCTCTGTAACATTCAAAAAATTAGTAAACTCTTCATCAAAAGACTTTAGTGCTACCTATGCTCTTAGTTTGGGATCTAACTCAGTATGTTGTACTATCAAAGTATTGTGCAATTTTTCAGTCACTTCCATTAGTGATCTCTACAAACTCTTAATTGTCTTATTCTTTTGTAAAAGTTTGGATAACAATGACATTAGATCAGTTTGATCATCATCATTTGTAGCCAAACTAGCAAGAGAGAGTAGAGTAGATGAACTAGATGGTTTATTCTCATCCTCCTTCTATTTCTTTGTTACTTCCTTAGCTTTCCTCTCTTCCTCGTCTTTCCTTTCCTTTTCCTCTCTTTCTTTCTTCTCTTTTGACCTTTTCCTTTCTTCCTCCTCTATTTTCTTTTTCTATACTTCTTCTACAATCCTTCTCTTATCTTTATCTTCCTTTATTTTTCTATCTTCCAAGTAATTGTTGCTTAGCTTCCTCTATCTTCTTCTTTTCAACTTCTATTAGCATCTTCTCTTCTTTAATTTGTTTCAAATTTTCCTCCACATCTTTAGTGTTTGGTACATTTGGTTTGAAACAACCAAATGGATTGGTTTCATCAATGTTAAGAGTAACATTGGTTTGATCAATCTTCATAGTGTCATCACTAACTGACACTTCCAAGGTTCTAGGAGCTAGAGGAGATGTTTCCTGTGACTCTAACAAAATCTTGTTGATAGTTGATGCAATCTCCTTTCTCAACTTATCCTTCTTACCAACCATTAATAAGAATGGCCTCAAGTTATTCCTTAGGTATAGTGTGAGGTTATTCAACAATCTCCTAATCTCATATTCTTCATGTTAGTCTTGAAAATTGTCCTTAGCATAGACTTCCAAAGTTCAAGGTCTTCTTCTCTTGCTAGAGTCTTCTTTTCTATGAGTCTCTCATAGACTTTCTAGTTCACTACTCCTTTGATTTCCTTCATACTTAGATCATTTGCAATGATATATCTCACAAAAGATATGTCAATTTTTTCTTTCTCAAAATTATTGTATAGATCATAAAAGAATTTCATTTGAAAGAAGTTTCCCTCATTTGCAATTGTTGTGTTTATCTTTTGAATCTTCAGTTTCCATCATTGCCAAACTTTTCCTGCTGTGTTTCCTATGCCTCAACCTCTTCATTATCACTAGATTCAATTTTCAATAATTATTTCTACCTCTTGCCATGTCCTATAGCCATCTATTTGACTCTCTTAGTCTTTGTTGACACTACTTCAACCAATCTCTCTGATTTTCTCTTGTGTTCACTAGGTTGAACATCACATACTATCACATAAGTAATGATATGTACCGAAGTTGTCTTAGAAACTAAAACTAACAAGGTTTGTATGTTCAATACACCTTGTTTCATTATCTATCTCACGACCTCAAATTCACTTTCTATCATTCCAACCTTAGATAATACCTTCTTCATGATTGACTCAACCTTCTTATGAGATGTCTTCTCTAAGGTTTCTTGATGAGCGTGTTGTGTAATCTTATAATCATATGTGCCAAATCTATACTTAGCTTTATCTTCAATGTAGCTAACTGCAACATCATCACTCAACTCATAGCTCAAAGGATCCAAAAAAAAATTTTGAGGTTCTATTGTTTGAATGTATGTATAATCTGTATCAACTAGAATACATATGTCCTCCTTGAACCAATCCACAACTACATGTGAGATTCTAAATCTCTATTTCATCTCATTTTGGAATGTCCTCCTAATCAAATTACCACTATCCAATACCTTGTCTATAGGGTGCCTTTTGCATACCTCTGTAATATTTTCCATAGTGCATTTGTCACTACTCATTGTATCTATTATTGATAAGTAAGGAAATCTCTTTAGTATATGGAAGAATATGTGATTTATCAATGATTGCAATCTAAACACACCATTCTTTTTTCTCTTAATCTTTTCAATATTTTTCAAGAGTTGCATCCTCAGTATTTCACTTAGATTTACTTTCTCTTTCTCAACACATATATTATATGTTGCATATATGAATCCTACTAAAATTCCATCTATCTTAGAACTTGCACAAACTAAATAAGCAATAATTCTACTAAAAAATCTCACATCATCTTGCTTGATGGAGTTGATTATCATAGCCTTTCCATTATATAGTATGTTAGTGTAACTTTCTACTTTCTTCTTTACCAATTTCTCTTTAAAGGTACACTACCTTGTTTGCTAAGACCAGTTACCTCATGAATCAGGTCTATAGAAATGTCTACTACATTGTCTTCCATCCATAATATGCCATCATGTACCCTACTCAATATGATTTGAGTCCATTCATCTGTATCTAGCTCATGGTAGAAATTATACTTTAAAAAATCAAATTCCTTTAAGTGATCAAATTTAGACCTCATAGTCAAGTCATGGTTAAAGACTTGTTCCATATCCTTATTCATAGATTCATTGCCAATCGACTCAAACTTGCAATTCAAATAATTTTCTACATCTTCAAGTTAAATTACATTGTTTGGAGTAATAGATAATACAAAGTTAGGGTTTCTATCACTAGGTTTTATGGAAACTACCTTGATCTTAGGTCTATCCTCATTCTCAACACTATGAATAACTAACATATCCATGGTCTTTATCAACAATATCTTTTACCGAACAAATTTTATAGAAAAATGATAAAATACCTCTTTCTAGAAATAGTTTTTTCTACAAAATTGTTCTAACAAGTCACTTCTAGATGTTATTCACTTTGAAAGTGTTTGCAATGAAGTAAAATTCAATTTTGTACTCCATTTATCCATCAACTTGAAAACTACATTAATTCCATACTTCACAAATATGAAAAAGTTTTTATTTACATTCTACAATCAGATAACTACCCAAACTTGTCTATTTGATCTTTAGATGTCACCTAAGGTTTACTATAGCCCCCTTCCATCATGACAAACATCCTCAAGACTTTGCATCATGAAATTCTTTGCAAAAATATACTTTACATCTTCTATTATAGAATCAAATTTTATGGTAGTACCAGTAACTCTAAATTTCATCATAACTTGTGTAGATGAGCTCCAAATTACACGGGACTTTAGGTACCATCTAAACATGACTGAATACACCTTTTCCCAACTTCGCTACCTCTAGTTCAATCTCTGACTAAAGTTCTCAAATTGTGATGCTATGAACAAGTTTAATTCAATATGATTGAATCAAACTCAACAATTGACTTCGATCTTCCTGTCACATCATCTAACTTTCTTTTGAGATATATGTTCCTTTCACAAATGCCTTATTAAGTTCTTCTCAAAGTTCACTCATAATGTTTCTTTATTCTTAATTGTTTGATCTGGAGTTCCTTTCATGGTTCCTTCTATCATTCCTTCTATTTTTGAAGTCTCTTTCATTGTTCCTTTTATCTCTAATTTTTTGTCCATTCTATTGTAATTCACTATATGTCTAAATTTGTTTCATAACTGACATACAGGTTCTCTACTTCTAGGATTCTACTGATCATCAAGTGCATGATAATTTTGAGCAATGTGTCCTAAGTTGTTACACTTATAACACAGGATCTATCTTCTGGGTAAAAGCACAAACCTGTGTCACCTTTTATAAAGAAACGTGATATCAGAATGTGACAGTTCAACATCAGTGACAAAAAAAATGGTATTTGTGTTTAAAATATGAAGATGATGTAAACTAATGAAATGTGTAGAATTGGATGAATTTTATGTCTATAATTTTTATATTTTTTTTTAGTAAGAATTTATTCATTTTATTTTATTTTGAAGTCCTTTTTTAACTGTAAAAAATATAGGGTGTAGTTCCCGTCACACAAGTATATGCAAATCATCTTTTTTTGTTTTGATTTGAAAATATCTTATAGATGACATGTATAGCTAGTGCACAAAAAAAGAAATAATTATTTTTCATGTATATTTTCTTTGTTATAAGTACTCAAGTTCAACCTTATCAGAATCCAATAGTTTTTTCCTCTCGTCAAAACTTTCCTATCAAATCTATACCTTCTTGAAAAAAAATTACATATTCATGAAGAGGATTCTCTCCTCTAGAGATAAATATAATTTTTTAATTTTTTTGATATGATTTACTATTTTTTTTCCTTTTTTGAGAGAGCATCTTCTGAAATGTTGAAATATCGACTTATAATACTTTGATATTATAACACATTATAACTAATCAAAACACTCAAAAATTTATATAATGATGATATTGAATATGAGATCTATAAAAGGGTATTTTTAGTTTTTGAAAAAATTTGACTTTTGATAGAGAAATGAGATTTGACCAAAACAGATTTTGGTATCACAAATGGTGACACGGATCTATGCTTTTACCCTTCTATCATCATAAGATCTTCTTTCTCTTGATATTCTTTCATTGGATCTTCTTCTATTTGTAAGATTAGTATTTCTAGGCATTCTACTATTTCTTCTATCATTATCATACTTAGGTTTTCTACAATCAATTGTATTATGACCCATACCATGACAATTATAACAATAAAAGTCCTTAACATGATTAAATGACTTATTAGTACAATCTCTTTTTATATGACCTATTTCATTACATAAAAAGCACTTACCTCTAAATTCATACCTGGTTGTCTTGGGAGTCTCCACTTTCTTTGGTCCATCCAAGATTTCAACTTCATTGATTTGCTCAATTTCTTTAGGTTTCTTAGAATATTGACTAGATTCAATCTTATCATCAGATTTGTCTTTTTCTTTCAGATTTGATCTAATCTTAGGTTTCTTTGTAAACATGTTAATTAGATAACCAAGACCAATCTTGTCATAAGAAGGTCTCTATATAGATATAGAATCATCAAGTTTTTCTCTGCTAAAATAAAGCTTCTCAAGTTGTTGTTTACATTGTGTCAATTCACCTTTCACAATAGTATTGTACTTATGGAGTTCTTTATGATCTTCTTTCAATGTTTCAAACTTAGATGTATTCTTTGCCAAACTTTCTGTCAGATCTACATTTTCAATCTTCAAATTAGATTCAACTTATCTAGGATCATTTCTCAAAGTCAACTTTAGATTTGTAATCTTCAATTAATGCTTCAAGATCATGTACTCTATCTTTAACTTTGAATAGTCATCATTAGTAGTTCTAGATTTAGTAGATTCAGGCTTTGATTTCATTTGTTCAATCTTTTGCTTTAATTGACCAATGTATACTTTTGATTCTTCATATCTATCCTTCATCTTGTCTCCTTCTTCAGTAAGGAGATCAATTTGTTCAAGAGCTTATTTGAGGTTCTTTATCAACTATTCCATATTCATAGGGATCTTACTTAAGCTATTAAGCCTCTTCAAAGTAACTTTGTTTTGATACCAATTTTTATAAATAGGGATTACTGAGAGGGGGGGGTGAATCGATAATATACAAACTTTAGTTTCCAAATGGATACTATTACTTTAAACCATGCATACAAAAGTAATAAAGTAATGCTAAATAGTAAGAGTAACAACACACAAAGATAACTCATGATGCCATATTTTTTTAACTAGGGAAATCTTGGCCAAGGGAAAACCTCGATGGGGATGATACCCACTAGATAATATACTAATATATGTTCCTTGTTAGAGGATCGACCCTATTAGGAGTCAATAAGAAAATTTAGTATAACCAATCCTTGTTAGGAGACTTTGAATCCCTATTAGGATTTGTAGTATAATGTATGCAAGAAGATCCCATTGCCTGAACATTCAATTTCAACTACAAGAAGATTTCACTACTCAAATAATTAATTTATTATTATTTTCCTTCCTTGTCTAATCTCTGATCTTCAGGTCGATCTTGGATCACTAGATAAAACTTTGCATATATCACTTTCACAAAAGTTTGCTCACTTCACAATCTTACAAGATAGAACTAATACACCAAGATTGCATACTTCTTATCACAAGAAGTCCTTTGCATAAATATCATGCTTTTACATAAAATATTACTGGGTTAGCTAAAACCACAATTCACTTTTCCAAGTTAGAGTAAACATCTAGGATGTCAGCCCTAATTGGACAAGTAATTGTTTTGTAATCAAAACAATTCTTTCCTTCAATTCTACTATACTGCTTCATCAAAATACGATTAACTCTACTCCATATAGTCTATACAAACTTTTGAGGTTATACACACCAACATGTATACTATCTCCATGTAACTTCACTTGACATAATATTGTGTCTGCAACATGTTATAAACAAAACAATGCATTGATGTAAACCAAATTCTATACTTAGACAATTTTCTAATAGCCAAATACTATGTATCTTTATTTCTAAGGTTTCTTTTCAACATGTACATCATTTGTTTCCATTAATGAAAATAATTACATATCACTATCAGCCAATTGTCAAAAAGTTGGTCCAAGGGCAAGGCATGGATATTTGAAAGGTCATAGCTTCACCAAATAAGCACAAGATGGACACACCAATCAGCAATGCATAAAACCAAATCACCAAATAAGGTAAAGCTGCCATGGGAAACGTCAAATCTACAAAGTGCACAAGAAACCACTGTGAAAATGGTTGAAGTATAAAACAAGGCACCCAAAAATGCTATCAAATTGGAAACCACCAATCACAGAAAAAATTATTATGGCATGTAACACTACTTGAGATAGTCCAAATATCACATCCAAAAAAAAATACATGGAAATCCTTTTGCTGAAGTCAAAAACACAACCTTCAATTGACATGGACTATGGGTGACATGGAGACCATAGATTCAAAAGGTACAAGAAAAGGTGAAGGGGAGACTGTTAGAGCCACCAATAAAAATTCTCCTCCAACATCTAATTAAGAATCATGTGCCAAAATGTATACTTAGAAACCATGGGCTTGATCTTGTGACATGGCTTAGAAACTAGTTGGAAACCACATGGTGGAAGAGGAAACTAATAATGGAAGGAGTCCAAAAGGCCACTAATGTGGCACAAACACTAATACTAAGGTGATCCAAGGCACAAATATTTGCATGTAAATAAACTCCCCTTCCAATCATTAAGAAATGTATAAAAATCCACCAACAGAGACTTGGAAACCACCTCAGTTTCTCATGAAACATAATGCTAATATCAGCCCTTCAAAACAAGGCACAATAGTCAATGCCCATTGATATGGGAAATATAAACAAAAAAAATTATTCTCTTCCAAATTATCTAATCACTAAGTCAAGTAGCATGTTGACCAAGTCTTTCACATGATCATCATTAGCATTACCATCACTACTCTCCTTATGAGCAACATGTTCCTCAATTACTTTCATAACAAAAGCATCAAAATTAACATGATTTCATTTCATGCCATGATGAAATCCTTTGAGATCAAATTTATCAAGAAAAGGGATGAAATCCCCAATGCAAAACATGCCACCAAGTTGAAATCTCTCTTTCAACAAATGTGTGCTAACCTAGAGATAAGCAGGCCATGTGGTTTGTCGAACTCAAAAAGACCCACATAAAATGTGGGACACACAAATTAGGAGTAGGATTTTTTTTCTATCAATATAGTATTGATGGTATTATAGGGCATGTAGAGATGATGTCAATGTAAAAATTCACCTTCTAAGATTTGTGCATGGACCCAAAAATAAAAAACTTTTTCCTTCAAAGAATCATTAACCAAGAACATAATGTAATTTTGAGATGGTACCGCAAGGTAATGCCCAAACAATTATTTTCTTTGATAAATAAAATTAAAACAATACCTCACCTTGGTTTCTGTGCCCAAGTCAAAAATGGCCTAGGTACAAAAATTTTTGCCTCAAATTTAAACAATGTCTATACTGGACATATTTTTTATGGAAATGGGTGTTTTTAAGCGCTCTGAGCTCAATGGTGATGTTCATTTCTGCTCAAAGTGCCTCAAAAATTAGTGACCCCCTAGATCCAATAAAAATTCTATTGAAAGATCAGATCTAAAAATTGATGCCAAATCTCTCATAATTAGAACAAGGGCATGAAGATTTAGGGCTCTAATACCAAGTTGAAGTTGATGAAAGATCAACCTCATAGCTCCCAAGAATCACCTACTTGCAAACACCTATTATAGAAAGAGACAAACAAAAGCTATGGAGGCTAGAATTGCAAAATCCATAGATGAGACATTCTTGATGAGCTAGAAAAGAAATTGTTATTATCAATAATGAATTGGTTGCTAATTACAAAGAGAGATCATCCTTATAAAGGAGATTGAAACCCTAAAAAGGTCTAACCTAGCTTGCATCATAATAATTAATAAAAGAATTAATTATTAGATACATAAAGTTTAGCTTAAGTAGACTAGAGTTAATTAGAAAATATCTAATTACTCTAATAGGACAAATATCTCTATGGGGGAGATATGCAACATCATGAAGAGTCCTAATGCTTGATGTATTGTGAGTCAAGTTGTTTAGTGTGAATAATTATTGCCAATCCTAAAGAAGAAGAAGATAAAAGTAGTGTTCCAAAGGATTTTAGATTTGATTGATGAAGAGGGTGTGAGAAGATGAGAACAACAACAGCAACAACAATAAAGTAGTGTTTAGTATTCTTGGAACTTAGATGTTTTTCATCTATGTCTCTATCAATTCCAAAGGGGGAGATTGTTAGCATGAATACTAATTGTATTCCTTTGGGGAGTTGTTAAAATATGTAGTCCACTAATATAACTGAGAGGGTGGGGTGAATCAGTTATACAAATAATATTAATAATAACAACTTTAAGCAATCTTAACCATATGAGTAATGTAAATTGAAACCACAACAAGATATTTATACACAATAACACTAGATATGTTAACAAGGGAAACCCTTGATTAGAGGGAAAACATCGGTGGGGATGGTACCCATAAGATGATGTATTAATATAAATATTTCTTGTTAGAGGATAGACCTTTTTAGGAGTCTATTACAATATTCAATACATATGATTCCCTATTAGGAGACTTTGAATCCCTATTAGGAGATTCCAATCCTACTAGGAGTTGTACCAACCCTATTAGGAGTTGTGGAAGATAGTTGGACCCACTGTCCAAATAGCTTTGAGGACAAGACCAATGAACCCACTATCCAAATAATCTCTATATTATTCCTTATAGAATAATAGAACTAAATTCTACTTCCTTCCTCTATCTCTGTCTTGTCAACCAAACTTAAGCTCCTTCTGATCTTATAACCAAATCATGAACTACACATCCAATAATCCCTTGGATCTCTTACACTCATTTAATCAACACTCTACTCATTTTTGCACTTCACAAATAAAATGTACAATAGATACTTGATACTCTTACAATCAAGGAAAACATCTTTCCTTTATACCATACCTTCATAATAATTCCTTGAGTCAGCCTTATGGTTTTCCCAATTAATTAAAATAAGATATATAATTAATTATAATTATAATAGCATTGTCGGCTCACAATCTATACAAAAATTTACATGTGTGACTCCAGGTCTTGTGCACTTGTTGACATCATCACTTGACTATCCTTTATCACTAGTTGATTGTGCATCACCTCTTTATATTTTAGCTAAAAGATATAATGTATACATTAGAAATTGCCAAATAGATACTTTGTTTATGTCCTTCTCATAGTAAATCAGATGCAATTGTCATACATCTTTGATTTAGAATTTGTCCTCTTAACCACATCATCAGGACACATCTAGGAACATATCCATAATTGTGTACCACCTAACCCTTACTCAATTACTACACAACATAAGATCTCTGACTTCTATTCTTTTAGTCTCTAAAGAAATATTGCTATGTTGACATCAATGACAAACACAATCATGAGTGCAACATATCAATAATATCCAATGCTTAGGATACTCCCCCACTGTAGTAACATCAACATTCATTCTATGAGGAGTATCTTAACCTTTGGAGAGTATTGACATGTTGCATTCATGAGTGTATTTGTCATTAATTTGAACATAGCAGTAAGTTTATGAAGACTGGCAGAGTAGCAGACAGAGATCTTAGTTGTATAGACAAGGTTTTTATTGTGTGGTGATGTGTGGCTAAGGACATGTTCTAGATTTTATCCTAATGAAAAGGTTTATTGTGTGTAAAATAAGTTGAATACTTATGGAAGATGTGCCTAATTTATAGAAATCACTATAGAGATAAAGTACCTAAGAAGCAGTTTCTAGTGATTGTATTATATCTTCTAATAGAGATATAATCAAGTGATGCACGATTAGTCAATGTTTAAAGATAGTCTAATGGTGATGGTAGAAAGTGTGCAAGCCCTTGCATCACATGTGTGAGAATTTTTATAGATTGTGAGTTGGCATTGTTATTGTAATTGTGAATGAATTAGTTACCTTATTATAATTAATTGGGAAAGTCTCAAGGTTGATTCAAGGAATTATTTTGAAGATATCTTATAAAGGAAATATTTTTTCCTTGTTTGTAGAGTGTGTATCAATATGTTGAACAAGTATCAAGTGAAAAAAGGAGTAGAGTGCTTGGTGAATGTGAGTAAGCAATCCAAGGGATTATTGGATGTGATATTTGTGATCTGGTTGCAGGACTAGGAATAGAGTTACAATTCATTTCTATTTTTCTATAATGAATGATACAAAGATCATTTGGACAATGAGTTCATTGGTCTTTCCCTAAAGTTATTTGGATAGTGGGTCCATATGTCTTCCATAACTCCTAATAGGGTTGGCACAACTCCTAACAGGGTTAGATTCTCCTAACACGGATTCAAAGTCTCCTAATAGGGACTAATATGTATTAAATGTTATTATAGACTCCTAATAGGTTCCATCCTCTAACAAGTATCTTTTATATTAGTACTTCATATTATGTGTATCATCCCCACCAAGGTTTTCCTTCTAATCAAGCATTTCCCTAATGTTGTGGTTTCACAACACACACCACATTTTGACTAGAAATGGGGACCCCCTACTTTTTTTTTGTATTTTTGGATCCTTAGTCCAAGGATCAAGTCTTTTTCTAGTGTTTTCAATCTAATCTGGGTCTAGGTTTGAAAAACCCAGATTCTAAAAATTAGGGTTTTGGAGGGAGAATACCTTCTTTTTACAAAAAGAAAGGCACACTAGTGCACCTAATTAAGTGTGCTAGTTTACCAAACCATTCATATAAGGGCATTAACCCTAGATGATTTGTAGTTGTATAGCAACACACCTACATAGCTACGCAATTGCACAATACGTAGGGTTACAAAGGGACCTAGGTCTATAAAACTTAGGAACCCTTCTCTTTTTTCTTCAATTTTTCTCTCCAAAGCTCCTCGCTGCATCCCCACACCTCAGCAGGTGTGCCTTCCCACTTGTGCAAAACACAAAACAATAATTTAAAGCATCAAATAAGGGGTGCACATCAATACACCTACCTAGGTACACTAAGGTGCGCCATTTCTTTGAAAAAACTTAAAGAAAAACTCTTAAAAATTAAAAAAGGAAAAATCAAATACCCTTCAAAGGTGCACAGTAGCACACCTAATTAGGTGTGCTACTGTGCACCCTTGAAGAACTAATAAAACTTTGTGCTAAGTAAATGGGTGTGCATCTATGCACCCATACATTTAAAACTTTTCTATGATAAAAGATACACTAGGTGCACCTATTAGGTGTGCTAGGTGCACCCTATTTTGTAAATAGGGTCAAAATTTAGGTTTTTTGTGTTTTTTTGGACAATCAGGTTTGAAGGTTTTGTTCATGTTAATCTAGGGTCTATCATTAATCTATTTTTCTTCAATTCTAAACTAATGGACATTCTTTTTTGTGCAGATTAAATGGCATCCTCGTTGTCCTCCCTCACCAAGAAAATGGTTCCAAAGCCTATCATGTTCAAGTTCTAAGTTGTCCTGACCAAATCAAGATTATAGGATAATCATTTAGAGATTTAAGACACCAAACTAGGTCACACTGATTTGGAAGCATTCTTGACACTATACAACAAACCAATAGAGTGATCATCAATGATTTTTGCATTGATCCAATCAAGATTGGTCGATGCAGTGTCATAGCCAATTTCAATACAATCTTTAGAGTTAATTATGACACTAATGGAGTATTATATTCCTGAAGCAAGGGTCATCAAAAGCATAACTAGAGAGATCATCTTGGATCCCTAACCCAATAATATTGAAAAGGTTTTCCACATTCCAAGGGTGGATCAATTCATTAGATTAACATATCACCAAGCCAAGAGATGGTATAGGGAACATGTGGAGGAAGCTTCTAAGATCATCTAGTATTCATACCTTATTAAAAAGACTCATTTAGGGTGCAAGGTAGGAAAGGTGGATATGACATGAGGGTACATGAAGGAAGACATTGGATATTCAATCATTCTTTTGAGCAGAGTCATGGGTTTGCCAACATCAAGACATTTGAACATTTGGATGGTGCATTTTATTAAGACCATCAAGATGGTGAAGGTTCCACTTGATTGGGCTTCCACTATTAGTGAGAACTTGGGAGAACATTTGGTGGTAGTAAAGAATAACTAGAGATTTTATATGACTTCATATTTAGTATACTTGTTGGTTACTAGAGTGACAGATTATCCAAGTCTGTATAAAAGGGGCAGTATGCAAGATGCCAATGCATGACCATACATAGTATATCCTCAACTAGTAAAGAAAAAGATTTTAGAGAAAAGTAAGGATTACAAGATAGTGAATGATGCTTTCATCTCATAATAATCTGGTTCATAGAAGGAGATTATGCAAAAAGAATGTCACAAAAAGCAGCTACCAAGGTATTAGAAGTTGGGGCTTATTACATCCAATTTTGCACATTCACATATTTGATGGTAGTAGGTACAACAATCAATCCAAATAAGCTCCCTAGATATCCTAGTGATAGGCTTATTTTACTAGAGATTGAGCAACAACTCTTGTCCACATATGATAAAGTTAGAAAACAACACAAAATATGTTGGATATGGCCTATTGTAATAGGACCATTCAGGGTGGATCAGAGACAATACATTCTATCTTTTGAATGTGAATAGGATCAATATCCCTTGGAAGATTATAATTCTCCAAGGCCTTATTTTGACAATATCGAGAGAGTGCAATACTTAGCAGGTAAAACATTCCAACATGAGGATGCAATTGAAGATCACTGGATGAATGCAATAGATGACTACAATGTCTGTATAAGGGATTATTGTAGGATGACTTTGTATTTATTAGAGAAGGCTTTAAAGATAAAGATCATGTTAAATATTGTGCAACAAGACTCGGAGGAGCTACTTGATCCATTGTTCAACAGGGACAAGATTGGCAATAGGCCTATCATGAATGTTGAGATAGATAAAGAAGAAAACTCAGACATCAACCATAGGGTGAGGCATGTCATTAAATTGACATAGGATTGGATCAAGAAACCATTCAAACTTGATTCAATTCCTCAAATAGTAGTCTTTCATGCTCAAGCCCACCTGGCCAAAGGTCGAGGAGTAAAGGTCATGGTGCCTACATTTATAGCCTAGTCACTTGTAAGACTAGAAATGGTGCACCAACTTGATAGACCAATTTTATATTATTAGGATTTGAAAGGTAGAGGTAAAGGCAAAAGGAAGAATAATTCTCCTCAACAAGCCAAGCTAGAAGAGGGAGAAATCTAGGCACCTCCACAGTAAGGAGAGGAGAATATACAAGGGCCAAGAAATATAGAAGTTGAACAAGCCTCAGAGGATCCCCAAGTGCCACCAGCCACACAAATCTAGGAAGAAGCAGAAACTAAGGTGCAAGAGGTTTCTCTACCTTGACAAGTAGAGAAAGCCTCCCCCTCTACACATAAAATAAGGAAGATCAAGACTCTAGTGAAAAGGAGGCAAAGACTTACTTGGAAAGCTACTCCTTTCCCCTCAGTTCCAAAATCAATTTTGGAAGAAGAAAAACAAGATGGTGATAAGGGGGAAGTAGAAAATCTACCTTTTAGCCATAGAGTACCATCAACCTTTATATATTCTTGAGTAACCCATTCAAACTACCACATTAGAAGATGAGAAGCAATAATAGATAGATGAGCAGGATATGGAAGGCACTGATGTCTTCAAGATATCATATTTTTTATTCATGCTAGTGGGTACCAAGTTGGTGGGAGATAAGATCAGGGATACTCCAACCAATTAACCTTAATAGGAGGATTGGAGTCAGATGCCACCCAAACCAAAAGGACCTGAGGTAGCACCATCCCTAGTACAAATCACATTTTTTTGTAGATAAGGGATTGGCTACCCCTCTTCCTCTAGGTACAGAAGCAAAATAGGTTCAAACAAGACAAGAGAAATAGCCATAACAAACACCTATTGAGGAAGTGTCAAAAGAAGGGTAGATAAGTGAACAGCCTCAACAAACTTCTCAAGACACTAAGGTAAGGACCATGGACTCTACAGATATAGAGACTCCTAGAATAGATCTCACACAAAAGGAGAGGACTCCAAAAAGGGAAGATAAGGGAAAGGGCATTGCGAAACATACTCCTTCATCCTTGAAAAAAAAATCTCCATTTGAACATATCTCAATATGGTTGAGAAAAGAATAAATAAGGAGTAAGAAATGGCAATTCACCACTAAAGAGGAGGATAGAATGGAATTGATAGAAGTTCTAAGAAAGAATAATTCACTACCAAAGGATGCATGTGCATTAGCCTTTGTTATGAGTGACCACAATCAGGACCTTTTTTCCCATGTAGCTATCCCTCCTCCACACTCCAATGTTGAAGAATTAACTTCATAGGATTATCATATTGTTGGTAAATAAATTGTTCTTTTGAATAAACTCCAAAAATGCCCAAATCTGAAAGAACAATTAGATGCCAACAGTTGGATAATCTATCATGAGGTTGATAGATTTCCTCTGAATTGAAAGGTACAGCTCCCTTATAGAATGATATTCAATGAATTTGTTTATTTCCTAAACTATCTGGGTGTGTTCTTAACCTAAAAATGAAAGAGGAGAAACCAAGTTAACCCTAGGCAAGACTAACTTAGGCAGATTTTAGATGTTAAACCTAGCCAACTTCAAGAACTCACACATCCTATGACTCTCGAGATTGGTAATGCAAGAATTTTGTTAGTTATGCAAATGCAGTGACATAAAATTAAATGATGATTAAACATCTAAAACTTTGCAACATGAATAGATGAAAGTACTCTGATCTATCACCCATTCACCATTTAGCTGAGAATGCAAGAAAGTGCTTAAGACTAATTATAACAATACTCCGATTGGAACTAATTAGAAAAGTGATGCCTAAATGCTCTAATTCATAACAAAACCTTTCTTGTTTTGAACACAACAAACATAATACTCTAATTACATTTGCTTATAATCTACAGCCAAATCTATTACAAAGAACCAAAATATCCATCTCTAATGCATCAAAAAAAATGCAAAAAACTAAATGCTCTCCCCTCTACTCCAGCTCTCTAACTGTATCCAGAAAAAGAAAAACCTCCCTAAATGCAATGAAAACTAATATGCCCTCTCCTCTACTCTAGCACTCTGACTGTATGCAGGAAAAGAAGCTTGGACAATAAAGAATCGACACCCAGTGTGATTGTCTCTGCAATCTCCCTTCATACCAACAATTTGCCAACCCCTCTCTCAGAAAAAGATTTACAATAAATAGCCATCCAAGATGCTTGTTCACTTTTCGCCCAAAAAATTAACTGTCTAATTTCCCCCCCTTTCTTGTGACTCTTTAGTTTTTAAAAAAATAGGCTCTTTGTTTTGGGGAATTGAATCTTGAAATGGTCTTGACTTTTCAGTTTTGTGACTGCAACCTTTCAGTTTCATAAAACTGAATCTTTCTATATTCCACTCTTGGTATGTTGATACTACTCCAATTATGGTGTGTAGAATCTCCACCAAGACTACGGCTTGCATTGTGGTCGACAAGCATGAACTCCAACACTCAATGGCTCATATATTGCACCTTTCTCTAGACTTACATTGTCTGGTAGGTTGAAACACAAATTTGTAGGATGTACAACCTAATTGGCCAAGGAACCATGCATTGGAGGTGTTGCAAACAACTTCATGTTTGGACACAAATTATAAGAACCCTCTCTTCAATAATTGTACATCTAGCATGAAACTCCTGGCTCCAAAGCAACTCAATCACTAGCAACCAGATGTTTCACTTTGCTACCCACTTCTTCGATAACTCTTGCACATTCATGCCCAATCACCATGGGTTCTTTCACGATGAAATCAGCCAACTGGAGATGCTTGATAAAGTATACATCACTGCCACAAGTACCCATAGCCAGGCAGCCATATTCTTTGTAACTTCTTCTCCATTTCGACCCTCTGTCTTAGACTTTCCTTTAGCCTCGTGATTCACATGTTTCATCAACCGATTTGGAAGAGATTCATTTTTGGCACTTTTCATTATTTCCTCCATTGAAGAAATCAGAAAATTATGAGCATTGCTAGAATATATTTCAGTCTCCCTTTCAGTAAGAAAAGCTAAAGTCTCCCACTTATATTTTTATCTAATCCTTGAAAATTTCCTAACAATTCATCATCAGATGTATTGTTGCACGATATAGTTTGAGAAGTTGAAAAGAGCCTCATGGCTTAACCTAGCTGGGCTCCCTATGCTATTGAAATGAATCTGACATAATTCAACTTCCTTGATCAAAGTGACATATTCCCTACAATAACCATTCACTTTATTCATATACACACAGAGCTTCCAGCAGTCTATGGTTAATGGCATCGAGATGTGTTTTGTTACCACTTCAATCTCATGGACATAGATTCAATTATCTTCAATACTAGAATCGCATCCAATTTATTGTGCTAATAAATCCCATTGATCTCTAAAAAATCCATTAGCAATATTATAGATAATGGATTGTATCACTGATGTCAATATTCTCTTTTGCAGAAATTACATACCGCAGGTGTGAAACCTACACAAAAGAAAACTTCCTTAACGCTTTGGTGTAGTGCTTTCTAATGGTTAGATCATGTTTTGATCTTTTTTTGTAAAATTCAATATGATAACAATGCCATTCAACTCTTTCTCTATTGTTACAATGTTGAACAATGTGGTGAACTCACTCTTGGAGCACCCAAAATCAAATTTCCCGCCCAGAACATTTGGCTCATTTTTAAGTCTTGCTTTCTAAACATCAAATGTTCTTCAAACCATTTTTAAATGACCCACATGGTCAAAACTCAAAAAGAATTCAAAATCACGAAGATATTCATTTGCAAATTTTTGCAAATTAGGTGTGCAAATGGTCCTTGCACACTCAAAATTTGAATTTTTGCCTCAACCCTTTGTAGGCATTTTCAAGGAACACATTGTGAAGAAGAAATCTTCTTTGAAACACCTCAAAGAAACCCAGATAATCTATTTTTTTTAAAAGAATATATATCATGCATAAAATAGGTTGGTGGGTTTTGAAGAAATAGGTGCGCAACTGTAATGGAGTAGCCAAAATTTGAAAACCTGCCTGGCATTTTCTCTTTCATTTCTTCATCATTTCATGTGCCATTTCTTCCAATGGATTTTTTTTTCCTAAAGAATCTATCCATACCTTCATTTCATTGAAAACATTGACCTTAGTTGACTATCAAACATGCATCTTTCTGGTTATGCCGTGCATTCTAATGGCCATTTTTGGATCTAAAACTCTTTTAGTTTTGAGTTGTTAGGCATTTGAAGATTATTACCTGATCATATTAGATCATTTCAAAAAAGAAGAACTCCTTGAAGATTGACCATTTGCATTTTCATCATACAATAAACAGCGGCTCATCACATGGTTGTTACACTTAAAAGGGTAAGTTTTGCAATCTCATCTATCACATATCGACCGACACATCACTAAGATTTACTTGACCTTCATGCCATCATGAGGATCGATTTGAAAATTAGAATATGCATTCGAACTTGAACAAGAATAAAAGGCCCAAGTAAAGAATTATGGTCTTTTAAAAAGTATGGTCATTGCATTTAAAGCATCTTGTAATCAAATTCCATCATAGCATCATATTCTATTTCAAAGAGATTTAGATGCTGATCCTTGGCACCATTACATTCTTTAATGACTTCATGTAAAGAAGGCTTGGCTTCCATCAGCAAAGATCTTTCATTTCCTGATGAAGACTTTCAAATATCAAGCCTTTGATATATAATAAAGGCTTCTTTGAATGGTCCATATCAACTCGAACATTGCATCATTTGAATCTTTCAAATGTCAATTCTATCAATGTGTCATCTATATGAAGACTCTTTCCTCTCATTCCTTATAGCATCTGAAAATCATGTCTTGAAACCACCATTTGCCTAAAAAAAGAAACATCCATTGAAGCACAAGTCTCTACCAGGCTAGGATCTACAACCTACCCAAATGATGGAACTCTGATAACAACCCACCTGGCTTGAAACAAGATGGCAAATGAAGGGGAACCCGGAAAAGACTTCCTATCCTAGGAAAGACTTAGAACTAGACACCAGACCATATGACCCCAATATTGGCAAAAAATGGGTGACTGAAAGTTAGACAACACATATCTAAGATGTTATGCTTGGGAAGCCAACCTTGGATACCACTAAGCTGGTGATTACCATAGGGATGAAGGAGGTATTTAGGAGCCTAAAAAAGGATGGGGTAGAACAAATAACTCTTTGGCATCAAAAAAAAATCCTAAAGGGATATTTAAGCAAAAATGTTGGTCCCTTGGACCCCAAAAACCCTAAAGAAACCTTAAATGTAGCAATTGAGAGAAGAGATAGGGGTGCAGCATAGTTGGACCCATTTTTGAGAGCTTGTTAGCAATGGCGAGAAAGTTTTGAGGAGAAAGGTGTACTGATTATTCAAGGAAATTTAAAGTTATTACATGTTATGCAGGAGAATGCAGACAAGCTAGTAGCTATTTTGAATCAAGATTTTTTTTTTAATGGATGAAGTACATACTTGGGGAAAAGACTTGTAGGATTTATAGTCAATTAAAGGCCAAAGGTATCAATGTTGATTGATGTATCTACAGCTAAGCAGTTAGATAAAATAGATTATTGGATTGAAAAGATTATGGATGGTAATAAAGTAATGGAGTTATTACATGCAGAGATTCATAGGCTCAAGGACCAATCCCAAGAGAAAATTTTGGAAGCTGAGAAACATTATAGTTATGCATGTCTAGACATTTTTGAGGATGATACATGAGAGAAGCTAGTACTAATAGAGGTAGTAGTTAAGAAATTTTGAAATATTTTTGAGGAAGCCTCTAATGATGAAGATATTAGGCAAGCATTCAAAATTGAAGAAGCTTTATTAGAGCTTGTAAAACTTAGAGATTTTGCAAAAACTTGTATAGAAGTGGGAAACTACAGGAAAAAAGTAAAATATATATATAATGACTTAAATTTGCAAGATGCAGCTCAAGTCACTGAGATAATCAAGAAATTCTAGGCCAAATATCCAAACATAGCTCTGATATCAAGGGGAACAAAACCCAAATGCCAAAATTTCAATTTTGACACTTAGTGAAATTTTGCAATTTTGGAGCCTACTTCCAAGGTATGCTACTACACCAAGTGTGCTATGTGCATTGGTGCACAGGTGTGCTTGATGCAAGAGCATCCAAGGCTTGCTTGCAATCTTGCATGTTTGGAGGGATTTTAGTTAAGTATTAAGGAGCATCAAGCTTGGATTTGGTGGATTTATGTTTCATGGTTAGGGATGTGTTGGAGACACATGGGAGAACCTTTCCTCATGATTCCATAGAGATTGGATGGATTGAGTTGAAGTTTGAGTTATTTTTACCTTGCTGGTAGAACTATGTTTTCTCTGGTTTATATAACTAATTTTTTGAAATGAATGAGAGATTGTTCATTTCAGAGATTAAAGAGGGCCTAGATTACTTCCTTGTATCAAAGGAATAATTTATAACTCCTTATAATTTGGGAGATATGGAAATTCTCCTAGATTATCAATTTCTAGCAATTTTGCACAATAGTTTTCTATGCTTGACTTCTGGGATGGATGCACACTTAGCCTTGGTGAATTAGCCTTCTCACCCTTAAGGGGTTGTAAAGGACCTAAAGTTCTATCTTTGGTTTGAAGCATGAGTTCTAATTCAATTAGAGCTAGGAGATATCGTGAGTTTTCTCGGATAAAATTTTTTGGAAATTTAATTGTTGTTGCAGGCCGACCTGTGGCTCTTCAAGTATTTAATGTTAAGTTTTATTTAATTTGCAATTGCTAGGCTGAATTTTGGCTTAGATTGCTATAAGTACGAGTCTTTTTTAGCCTTTTAGTCATTCATTTGTTGGATGGAATGAAGGATAGATGCAAATTTGAAGAGCAAGAGTTGCAGCTTAGGAATTAGAGGATCTCTTGGTGGACCTGAGGGTATAAGTGTGGGTTCTTCTTAGTGTTCTTATCTAGTTGTGTATTAGGACTAGCTAAGATTGGTTCATAAGTTAGATCTTGTTAGATGTTGTAAAACTAATTTTTTAATTTTTGTTTGTATTTGGCCCTGACCTAGAAGGCCTTACAGCTGGGCATATTGCATGTAATCAATTATATTTATGAACAATTATTGTAATTTGGTATTAGATCTTGCATTGTTGTTTATTTCTATTGTCTTCCACTATGTGGTTATATTTTTGGGGACTAGGACATCTCCTTTGGGGATAGTCCTTCCTTGCACTACATTAGGTGGTATCAAAGCAAAGGTTCTTTCTAATTCTATTGATAGATTATCGAAGCTGAGGCAGTTTACACCAAGATTTGCAAAGAAGGTTCATCTTGTGGCTGATTGATCTTCTAGATTGGTGGATTTGTTGCTTAGGGTTTGCTAAAATTTGGAAGATGTCTCCAAGAAGATTAAACCCTAGGGTAATTGATGATCTTAGTGATGTTGTAGAAGAATGTATCTTAGAGAAGATAAGAGCAAAGTTCAAATCTGAGATTGTATTGATGAAAAGTGACATGATTGCTAAAATTGTAAGTGCTTTAGGTGGTGTACCTAGGCATGCAAGTACTAAAGATGGTTATGAGGAAGTTGTTGAAGACTTTGAAGTTGCTGGATCAAGTATTGTAGATAGAATTAATCATGTGGAGAGACCTATTGGAATTAGGGTTGGTCAGTTTGCTTGACCTAGATCTCAGTTGAAGTTGAAGTATAAGATAGAGGTTCCTAATTTCTCAGGTACTTTGAACCTTGAAAACTTGATTAATTGGATTGGTGAATTGGAATACTATTTTCATCTTAAGGATATTGAGGATCCACTCAAAGTAAGGTTGGCACAAACTAAGCTGAAGAGACATGCTGCTCTTTGGTGGAAAGAACTACAAAGAGATAGAGAAGAGGAAGGTTAAATGAAGATCACAAGATAGAGATTGATGATGACTAAGTTGAAAGTTAGGTTCATTCCTACTAATTATGAACTTGAGTTGTTTAATAAGTTATAGAATCTAAAACAAAAAGATATGACTATAAAGCAATTATACCAAGGAGTTCTACAAGTTGACTATGTGGTCTAGGCATAGAGAATTGTCAAAAGAGAAGGTAGCTCAATATATTAATGGTTTGAGATTCAATATTCAAGATGAGGTTGTTATGTTGAATATTTCTTCAATTGAGGATGCTTATCAGTATGCTTTGAGGGTAGAGGAGAAGCTAAAGAGGAAGACTCAAGGTAGTTCCCAAAGGAAGAAGTAGGATAGCTTAGCACAAGCTACATCGAAAGTAGAGGGTGAACCAAAACGTATTAAATAGAAAAGAATCACAAGTGGAGGTGGGTTCAAAGGTAATTGTTTCAAGAGTAGTCAAGAAGGGCATAGATCTTTTGAATGTCTAATTGGGAGGGAAATTACTATTGTGAATGAGGTCATAGTCTAGGATAGTCAACCTAAGAAAGGAGAGAGTTTTCTAGCTCAGTGAGTGTTGATAGGTGAGAGGACATTGGATTCCTTTTAGAGGACTAGTTTGTTCAGGACTTGTTGTAAGTCTAGTGGCAAAATCTACAAGGTGATTGTGGATGGTGGTAGTACTAATAACCTTGTTGCTAAAAAGATGGTTTGAAGAGAGTGAGACATCCTTATCCTTATAGGATTGGTTGGTAGCAAGGTGACCATACTTTGGAAGTGAGAGAGAAATGCCTTGTTGATTTCTAGATTGGGCAGTACACAGATCAAGTGTTGTGCGATATTGTGGATATGAACAGTTGTCATGTGTTACTTGTTAGACCTTGGCAGTATGATTGTAGGACTCTGCATGATTGTGTTAGGAATGTGTTTACTATTGAGAAAGGTGGTAGGAATTTTTCCCTAATTCCTTTACAGAATGAAGAGCTCGGAAGGAGGAACCTAAGTATTGGTAGTTGAGTTGAGTTAGTAGATTCTGAGAAGGTTGGAGATCAGTATGGAAAGTAGACCTATGGAACACCTATGGTGGATGTGAAGAAGAAGAATAAAAATAAGGGAAAGAGTATGCAAGTTTGATGGAGAAACAACCAAAGACAAGAATGAACACACAAAAAAAGGAAAAATATTATTATCAATGAAAAATTCCCTATGGGCTTACAATAGTATGATTCTAGAGAAAGAAATCCTCCACATAGTACCTTCTCTCAAACTCCACTGAGAACTGCCTTTACAATACCAAAAGTGTTCTTAAATAAGCCCCAAAAGATTTAGGGTTAGGAATACATTCTAGAATATGCCAGTTGGCATCCACCACCAAAATAAAAGGTTCTAGAAGCCACATTAGAAGTTGGTGTAAAATTAGAAGAATCCAGAAATGGTAGTCCAACTTCTGGGAGGTGATGAGTCTAAAAAATGCCTTTATTTTGTTATGTTTAAGATACTTTGTGATACTTCATTTATCCTTGTTTTAACACTTATAAGCCTATGTTTGATAAGCCTTTGATAATTTATGGGGTAGAAAAACTATGTCATCTTTTGCCTAAATTATATCTAATATGCAGTATTTCATATAATTATCCAAATGTGCGTTCTTATGCTTGAATTTAGTTTGATGGATGTTTATTTGCAAATATGTCTTATATCATAACTAACCTGATGATAAGGATTAAAGGATGAGTGGAAGAATCTAGAGAAGTTGGTTGCCAACAGCATTCAAGGAGAAATGAGCATCAAGGAACAACCATGAAAAGGAAGTTATAACCACTCCAAGAAACATGGCAGCAAATAAGGAGGAGCTTTTATGAGCCATTGCCTTCTCTACATTTATGTTGTAACAAGCGAATGCTGAGACTTCATTGCTCCCTCCTCAATTCCATTATCCTTCCTTTCTTCTTTTAGTTGTTCTCCTATATTCTCTCCTGTAGACTTAACTTAGGACAATTACTTTTCAGTTATGTAATAAAGAGTAGATTCCCTATATATGTCGGGATCGACTCCTATGTGTGAAGTTTTTGGTTTTTAATAAGTTTTATCGAGTAAGAGAGAACATTGATTCATAGTTTGTTGCAGTTGTGTTTTACAATTCTGAATCATGTAATGAATTATTAATGAAATGAATTAGTTCTCTTTAGCTTCTATCCTGCGTTGGTAGATTAGAGAAGCCAACCAAGGGGGCCCACTTGGAAGGTGGATTAGATTAGGATAGAATAGATTCATTTTACTAGCATTAGCAGTATTTTAAGTAAGATGTAGCTAGTTAATTCCTTCCTGTAGCATCACACTTAATGAACGTTCTTGCAGCATCTACGAGAACAGTCTAATGGATGAGTCGAGATGGAATCTCTATTATCTTGTCATTGTGTTTTCAACATTCATAGATTCAGTATTTTTCTTTCCACAGTAGTAGTGTAGTTTCCTTCCTTTGCATTTTTACTTTCCTGTAGCACAAGCATAATGACTCATCAAGGTACCTAGTGCACATACTATGCCGACCATTTCAAGTATACGTCCTTGGGTTGATAATCTAAATGCACCTCATGGTAGGGGAAAAGTAGTCCTTAGCTTGAATAGATTATTCCTAAGCCAGGCCTAGTGCATGACTATGGAACACCTATTGTGAGGCGATTCATTTTTGGCACTGTTGCCGAGGATGGTGTCAAGCTAGGAGCATTTTTGAGTCATAGTTTTTAGATTAAGTTCTTTTTATCAATGTGAAAATTTTAGTTGCATGCATCGAAGAGGAAGACAACGAGATGAATATGGTAGATTTCTTCCACAAGGATCTATTAATTTGAATGAAGAAGTTGAAGAAGAAGTTGAGTTGACCTTTGAAGACGCAAGTCCTATTTTCCCCACAGTATCATCATCAAGAGCTGAATCCCTAGATATATCTAGTCTCCAACCTTTCACTGAAATAGTGACCAGTCTTCTTGATAACACTACCTTGAATCCACCAGTTGTTAATCATCTAGTGCTTAACATTCCTTTTCAGCAGCAACCTCATAATCCAATCCCACTAGTCATGGCACAACCCACTTTTCCATTTCCACTTCCAAGTCTCATAACCAATGCCAATCTCAAGAATATACCTCCCACTGCTCTTCTGAAGTTCTATGGCCTAGCAACTGAAGACCCTGATACCTTCTTGTTTGAGTTTGACATCCTTTGTCATAGTTTTGACTACAACACTGATGCCCATAAGCTTAAATTATTTCTAGCCACATTGAAAGAATCAGCTTTACGATGGTTCATGGGCTTAGGAGCCAATGCAGCTACGAATTGGGATGAAATGCAAGCCTTGTTTTTGGAAAAATATAAAGAATATTGCAAAGCATCTGTCAAAAGAGGAGATGATATCTTTAGGATATCACAGAAGGAGGAAGAGACATTAGAAGACTATGTTTCTCAATTTTTATATACACTACAAAAGAATCCTCAGCACACATTGTCTGAAGATTCCCAAAAACTAGTCTTTCTAAGAGGAGTGAATGAAGACTATTTGGAAGCATTGGACTTGATGGCCGGTGGAGATGTATATCAAGCTCAATGGGATGACCTCAAAAAGATATGTCAGAACTACTCAAGGTCAACCATGAAGAAAGGTCGAGGACCCCATTCTACGGTTACAAAAGGAATTAGTCAAGGCATTTCAAAACTTGAAATATCTAATTTTTTGTCAAATTTAAAACAAGACATCATTAATGATGTCGCTACATAGTTGGATACAATGACTACAAAGAAGAAGCAAGAAAAGGCTGAGTTACAACTAGCTAAGTACTATCCTCATTGTCGAAAGCAAAAGAAGGATTGCCACTATAAATTGGTTGCAAGCATGGAGAGCCAGCATCTTCCAACTGGATATGTAAAAATAGATGGGGATGATGAGCAAGTATTCTTTGTTGCTCAATGCCGACCATGGGCTCAACGTCAAGGTATGCCTCAAGACCCCTTGCAAAATTCAAATTTATATGGTAATCAATGGAAAAACCACAATACCCAAGGTCCTCCACAAAATCAACCCAATTGGAATAATGTTGGGCAAAATAACCCACAACAGTCTCAATGGTTTCAAAATTCCCAAAACCTTGGCCTAACCAACAGAATAATCAATGGCCCCAGAACTAGCAGAACCAATGGCAACCACCCCAAGGGAATTGGCAATCTCCAAACCAATAGAAGGGTGTTAGTGTAGTTTTTTTTATTTTTCCTATTTTGCTAGGTTTCTCCTACACTTTTAATAATCTCGCTTAGGTTAATAAAGCATGTCTTATTAGGTGAATGGTTGTGAGGTGTCACCTTCCTAGATGTGAGCATCCATTAGCTATCTTGGGAAAATACTTTGCTATCTTTAGTCCGATAGATGGTTGCTCCTCATTGGTTGGTGTTGCCACCTCCTCCCTCTTCCTAACCTATATAAGCATGCTACCTAGCTTGCATTTTTATCTCTTGTTTTTGCATCCTCTTAATGCTATTTTGCTTCCAGCATTTGCATTACTCTCTTGGAGACTAACTCTATGATGCTATTTTGATTTTGTATCATTTGCATTCATAGTTTAGATATTTACTCTTTGCACTAGTTTTCTAGGTTATTAATCTTATCAGATTCTAACATGGTATCAGAGCTTTTCTATGTGCAAGAGTAGATTTTAGTTTCCTTATTTGAGAGATTGGGGAGGGGGGCAAATAAACTTTATTGTAGTTTTTTGAAAAACAAAGTATGCTCTTATCTTGCATCTTTGGATGATCTTGAGAATCAGAAAAGTTTTGACAAAAACGATTTTTCTCTGGGGTTTCAATCTCAAATCTAACAACCAACTTGCATATTTGGATTTTTCAATCAGTTTTGCAGGTTCCAACATGTCATTGATGGACTTAGGAAGTTGATCCAACATTTGCATGTTATATTCTAGTTGCTAGGATCATTTTTTGATTTTTGGAGCCATTTTTTTTACTGTTAAAGGCGTCTGATTTACATTATAGCAACATCTTTTGTACATTAGAAAGAAAAATGCTTTCTGGGTTTTGTTTGCAACCCCAAAAAACCATCCGGGTATCTTTTAGATTTTGCATGCAAGCTGCATATTTTGCAGAATCGAGCATGCAAAGCTACAACCATACCCCTCTCCGTTGGCAGTCGCAGATTTGAACGCAATTTTCAAATGTCTCATTCTTGCTCATACAGACTCCAATTTTGATGATTCTTGTTATGAACTTGGCTATTTTTATGTGCTCTATCCATTAGTGGAGTTTTTTTTTTATTTTCATAAATGAATTCTTCAAAAATTGCAGATTCTCAGCCGTGACTGTGCACAGTTCTCATTTTGAAAACTTCGGAGGATCATAACTTTCTCATACGACCTCGTATCGAGGTGATTCTTTTTTTGAAAGTGCATGATTTTTCGAGTAGATCACAGTGGTGCTATTTTTTTTGATTATTGTGCCCAAGTTTCACTTTTAGCATATGCTCTTCATGAGGAGGCCCTATCAATTTTTCTTCCGTAACTTGAGCATACGGACGTATTCTTTCAATCTAAAAAATGTGTTGGAAAGCTAGTTCTAAGACGGAGATGATGGTACAAGTTTTTTTTATTTTTGCTATAGTTTGGTTGCCTATTTTGGCAGTCAAAGCTAGATGTTCTATTTTGCCTTTCGGGAGCCATATCTCGCTCATTCAGACTCTTTTCTAGGCTCGCCAGATATCATTGGAAAGATGGTTCTGTGAGTTATTTAGTTGCAAAGGTCTTTTATCCAGATTCTCCTCCAGGTTCTTTATCCTTCAAGTTTTGCACTTTTGCACTCTAGCGGATTACTTGGATTCTACAGGTCCTGGAATCTCTTCTTCTGTTCTTTTGGCTCATTCTTCTTTCTGACTTCTGAGCATTGTATGCTTCTATTCTGTAGCATTCCTTTTTTTGTAAATGCACTGAGATAAAGTGTCTGCTTTTGCATATCTGGGATCTTGTACACCTTGTGTTTGTTTGTACTCGCACTCAGTTATAAAGTGCCATGGGGGGTCATGATGTTTTGCCATTTTGTGCTCATCCACCTTTGTCAAGTGAATTTTTCTTCCACGATATTAGCCCATGCAGTGTGTCGGTGACACCGCCCTTTATCCTGTGCTTGTACTTCTATTGCACTATTCGTGTTCCTGATTCTTCTTCTTGCAGATGTTTTTGGCATTGCATTTCAATGTTCCTGTCACCCCTCTCCCCATTCAGCATTATGGGGGGGTTCACTTTTTATTCTATGCTTCTTTGGTTGATGGTTCATGCCTTTTATTTCCATGGAGGTTCTACAAATCAGCATTTTGACAGAGTTTGCAGCTTCATGCTTCGGAGATGCTTCATGCTCTTTTTTGTTCCTCTCTTTGGGACATTTCCTAGATTGGAGGCTTAGTTTTCTTCATCTAGTTCTTTTTCTTGTATTGGGTACCTGATCAGACCTTGTTGCCGGGACCCATTTTCTTGCTTTCATAGCTTTGCTAGATTAGCATCCACCTAAGCTTCGCTTATGGGGGGTGTTAGTGTAATTTTTTTATTTTTCCTATTTTGCTAGGTTTTTCCTACACTTTTAATTATCTCACTTAGGTTAATAAAGCATGTCTTATTAGGTGAATGGTTGTGAGGTGTCACCTTCCTACATGTGAGCATCCATTAGCTATCTTGGGAAGATACTTTGCTATCTTTAGTCTGATAGATGGTTGCTCCTCATTGGTTGGTGTTGCCACCTCCTCCCTCTTCCTAGCCTATATAAGCATGCTACCTAGCTTGTATTTGTATCTCTTGTTTTTGCATCCTCTTAATGCTATTTTGCTTCCAGCATTTGCATTACTCTCTTGGAAACTAACTCTATGATGCTATTTTGATTTTGTATCATTTGCATTCATAGTTTAGATATTTACTCTTTGCACTAGTTTTCTGAGTTATTAATCATATCAGATTCTAACAAAGGGATCTCAACAATGGCCTAACCAAAATACTGGTGCTCCACAATTACCCCTTCCAGCTCAACAACCTACTTTAATGCCACCACCTACAAATAGTGGACCTCAAAAGAAAACACAGCTACCTACACAGCCTCAGCCAAATCCAAATAGTCAACCACAGCAGCCCATGTATAGTGTTGATACCCAGTAGTACCCTGCTTATGCCCTAGATGTCGCAGATATACATTTGAGATCTAGAATGACCTTACCAGCACCAAAGCCACCTCTTATAACTGAAGTATCAGACTCTCCTGCAGCATCAGAACCTTTGGTTGATGAACCTGTTGACCCAACTAATGTTACCATACCAATACCAGTTCAACCAGCAGTAGAATCTCCTTTTCCAGACCAACTAATACAAAAGGAACCTGAACAAAGCAAGGAACAACCCTTTGACATTGTTAATCAGTTGAAGAATATGCATGTCCAAATACCTTTGTTTCAAGATAGTAAGGACATTCTTGCTTATGGAAAAGCTATAAGGGAAGCTTGTCTAAAGAAACCTGGAAGGAAGAAGAAGGATCCTACCATAGCTCATGTTGTTGGACACGTAGCTGATATCATGTTAGAAAGAGTGATTTCACCAAAATATATAGACACAGGGAGTCCAATAGTAAGTGTCAGCATAAATGGTCAATTTGTTAAAAATGCCTTAATAGATTTGGGAGCTGCTATAAATATGATGAGTAAAGAAACCATGAAGAAGTTACAAATAGAAAGATTAAGGTCCACACCAACTATTTTGCAGCTTGCAGATAGTTCCACTGTCATTCCTAATGGAATGATAGAAAATATTGTTATGACCTTAGATTCCCTAGAATATCCTGTGGACTTCATGATTTTGTCCCCTAAAGTAAACCTATCTGGCTATCCTATCATTCTAGGTAGACCATGGTTGGCCACAGCTGATGCAAACATAAATTGCAGATCAAAGAATATGACCATATCAAATGGCCAAGCAACCAAGCAATTTGATCTATATCCTCCTGCACAACCATTACCATATTTGAGTCATCTTTTTGGCCAAATTTAGGAGATGAAGAAGAAGAGATAAATTCCATAGTACAACTTATGATGTTACATAGGCAATCTTTTCTAAAGTTGCAAGAAGAAGATTCAGTAATCTAGAGCATCCTTACCAACACTTGTGTGGTAGGAAAAGATGTTTTTGAAAGCTCTGTATTAGAATGATTACATATGAGGAGTGTGATACAAGTTGTACTTTACTTAAGGAACCTAAAAATCTTTGTTCACTACTTTCCTATGAATTAGAAGGAAGCCCAATCTCTGGAATTGCTCTGGTAGAATCCACTATTCCTATTGAATTGAGTGAAGGCCATAAACTGCATGTTAACCCCAAATTGACATTTGTACAGATGGAACAATTAAAAGAATTGCTTCAAAAGCATGAGAAGACTTTTGCTTGGGATTATGGTGATATGAAAGGATTAAGCCCTACACTGTGTACCCATAGGATATACATTAATGAAGGTTGTCTACCACTTCGTCAACCTCAAAGGAGGATAAAACCAAGCCTCAGAGAAATAGTCAAAATAGAATTGCAGAAACTGCTTGATGTTGGCTTTATCTATCCTATATCTGATAGTAAATGGGTATCACTGCTGGTTATAGTACCTAAGAAAGGAGGAAAATGGAGAATTTGTGTAGATTATAAGGAGTTGAATAAGGCTACTAAAAAGGATCATTTTCCTTTACCCTCCATAGATCAAGTTTTGGATACACTAGTTGGAAAGAAGTACTTCTCCTTTTTAGATGGATACAGTGGCTATAATTAAATCAGTATTGCTCCTGAACACCAAGACAAAACTACATTTACCTGTCCATGGGGTACTTTTGCATACTCTATTTTACCATTTGGACTTTGTAACACTCCTGCAATATTTCAATGAGCTATAATTAGTATTTTTGCTAATATATCACATGATTGTATGGAAATCTATATGGATGAATTTACAACATTTGGAGTTACTTTTGAAGAAGCAATGATAAATCTTGAAAAAGTTTTGGTAAGATGTTAAGAACATAATTTGGCACTAAATAGTGAAAAGTGTTTCATGCTCATGCAAGAGGATGTGGTACTTGGTCATTTCATATCTACTACAGGTATACAAGTAGACCCAGCTAAAATTGAGTTAATTCAAAGATTACCCATACCCACTAAATTAAAAGATATCAGATCTTTTCTAGGACATGCTGGATATTACAAGCGTTTTATAAAAGACTTCAGTAAAATAGCCAGTCCCTTGTAAAAGTTGCTCACCAAAGAAGCTAAATTCGATTGGACACCTGAGTGTGATAAAGCTTTCCTATAGCTTAAGCAACTTTTGACCACAGCCCCAATTTTACAAGGCCCTGATTGGAACCTACCTTTTCACATATATACAGATGCTTCTGATTATGCCATAGGTGCATTTTTAGCATAGAAACACTCAAATCTTGAAAATGTCATTTATTATATCAGTAAGAGTCTTCATGGCCCAGAACTAAATTACACAATGACTAAAAAAGAATTGTTAGCAGTAGTCTATGCTCTAAATAAATTTTGGCATTACATCACAAGTTATCCTATCTATGTTCATACTGATCATGCAACAATCAAATATCTCATGAACAAACCTGCTATAACTGATAGGTTAGCAAGATGGTTACTATTGCTACAAGAATTTGACATAACCATAGTGGATAAGCTTGGAAAAATAAATTTCATAGCTGATTATTTGTCAAGAATCAATCATCATGATACTGATACTACTCTGGTAGATGATGCATTTCCAGATGAACATTTGTTTCATATTGCTGTTAAAGTTCCATGGTATGCAGATATTGCTAACTACATTGCAGCCAATAAGACACCAGTGCATTTTTCTTATAAGGAGAGGAAGCTGCTCATACAGAAAAGCTTCCATTTCTCATGGATAGAAAATTTTCTATTCTATACTGGACTTGATCAAGTTATGCACAGATGTGTAAGAGAAGATGAGACATATGCTATTTTGCATGCATGTCATAATGAGCCCTGCAGAGGACATTTTGCACCCAAAAGAATAGCTTTCAAAATCTTAGCCACTGGTTACTATTGGCCTACCCTTCATAAAGATGCAATCAATTATACAAGGAAGTGTGACCAATGCCAAAGAATGGGTTGCCCAACCAAAACAGATGAAATGCCTCTGAATCCTCAAGTGGTGTTAACACCATTTGACAAATGGGGAATGGACTTCATCAGTCCTATTGATCCTCCATCCAATGGGAAGTCTTATATTCTGGTTTGTATTGACTACCAAACCAAATGGGTTGAGGTTAAGGCTATGAAGCATGCCCATGATGAAAAAGTTGTCGAATTCCTATATGAAGAGATTTTTACACACTATGGAGTTCTTAAAGAATTGGTTACTGATCAAGGCACACAGTTTACTTCCAGACTGATTTTAGAGTTGATGAAATAGTATAACATCAAGAATCACAGATCCAGTCCTTATCATCCACAAGCCAATGGACAAGAAGAAGTTACCAACCATGAGCTGGAAAATATTCTAACTAAAATAGTCCATTTGCATCGTCGGGATTGGACCAGCCGATTACAAGAAGCTGTTTGGGCTTATAGAAAAACTTGGAAAACCACTACTTGATTCACACCATTTGAGCTTTTGTATGGGAAAGTGGCAATGCTTCCAATTGAATTTGAACACAAGACTTTAAGAATAGCCTTGACCTTAGATATTGATCTTCCTGCAGCACAAAGAGAATGCCTTCTGCATCTTAATTCTTTGGATGAAATGCACAAGACCACTTTAGAACACATTGAACTGGTGCAAAAATAGAGAAAACACAGGCATGATTCTCATATCCTTAACAAATAGTTCAAAGCTGGTGACTGGGCATTATTGTATGATTCTCACTTTAAGGATATGCCAGGGAAGCTGCAGACGTGATGGTTAGGACCATATCAAATCATCCATGTCTTTGACAATGGAACAGTTCAACTAACCACAATTGATGATGTGCCTTTCAAAATGCTAATCAACGGTCATCGACTTAAGCTTTACAAATAGCCTCAAACAAAAGCCAAATTCATGCAACAGTTTGAACAACCGAATCCAACAACAACTCAAGTATCTCTTCCTACAGCAGAAGGTGAAAACCTTCCACCTGCTCCTCTTCAACATTAATTCTAATTTGCATGTCCATAATAATAACTTTATGTTCGCATAAAGTCCATTTTCTTTTCATGATATTTCTTTCCATTCATATCTTAATCTTCCATCCACCCACCCCACTCCATTTCTTAATCTTCCATCCACTCACTTTTTACATAATTAAGTTTTTGTGTTTTCAATCAAATCTGCACATGCCGATGGATGATGTCATTTACATTATTTTTGCCAGCTTTTTTTTGGAGCATGTGACAATCCACTTGGCAAGTATAAACATTTTCAAACTATTATTCATTTATAGGTTTGCAGATTTTGTTAATTATATATAATACTGCATAGTCTCTATAATTACGGTGTATTCTAGTCCCTCACCCATACTAGTCTGACAAGTGAGGACACTTGTCGTAAAATTAGCAGGGGGTAGGGGAGTGTCATACTATCCAATGACATGCTTGATTAACTGTGATGATTTTCTAAAATCTTGGCATTACCCCTTATTAATGAGAACTTTTTGCCATAAGTATGCCATGTCAAGTGTTGTACTCCCACTTTCTGAATGATATGACCCATTTTTAAAATTTTGGCATTTGAACCATGTTTTCAAATGATTTCCACACAAATTCATGATTTAATTTTACCTAAAGTTTAATTATGGCACATAACAATTGGTTATGGCAATTAATGTTCCCAAAAAGAAGTGGTGAAGCGTCTGAGAAATAATGCAGAGTTTTGAAGTTTGCATTCAGAAAGGGAGAGAGACGGAGTAGCAGAAGAAGTATCAAGAAATGGGAGGAGGTTTATAGAGAAAAGAGTTGGTTGAGCACATTTTGTTGCTCTCTAACATAGAAGCAGTAAGAAGATTCAATGTATGCAGGTGGTTAGGTTATTGTTTGAATTTAATAGCATATGATGAAGAAGCAGTTGTAGAATTCACCAGGACATTTGATGAAGGTGAAGCTTCTATGTGGGGCTTGACAGTAATTGCAATAGAAGAACGAATTGCAAAAGTAACAGGGTTACCTTCTACTAGAGAGCATTATCCGAGCTCACATGACGCTAGGTTAGCAAGGGCCCAGTTCACTACCCCACATGACCCTCAATTGGATGTTACAAAGCAGGGGTGGAAGAGATTGTCTTTGCCACCTCCATACCCTAAGCTAGCAATGCATGTCATCAGGTATTTTACTTGTGAAGGAAAATTTTCTCACTTACATGCACACCATTTTAAGTTGCTTAGTTGTATAAGGCACAATATTGCTATAAATCTTCCAAATTTTCTATATAATATGCTCTGTATTAGTGTGGAAGAGACTCAAAAAGGAAAAGATAATTCTGTCACTCACCATGCCTTGATTAAGTTATTAATAGAAAGGTCTCTTAGGGATGTTTTCCCCTTTTACATGGGATGACTTTGTGAAATTTAAAACCCTACAACTCCAAGTTGACCCTAGTGAATGGCAGGCCGAGGAAAACATAGTTCCCAGTAGTGAGCTTGTAGAACAAAATATTAAGGGAGCTGAAACAAAAAACACACAAGAGATTGAACCAGAATTTGCTTCCACTCAAGAGAATGTGCCTCCACCTGAACAAGAAATCCCTAAACCCACTACTAGTAAAGCTAAAAGGAAACGAAAGTCACCAGAACAAATCGCTGCTCAACAAAAACCTAGTCCTGTAATTAAGCAACAGAAGAAAACAAAGAAGATTCCTGCAGCAACTAATCCTGTAGTAGTGACACCAAAATAGAAAAGTAGGCAAAAGATAGTATTACAAGAAGAGACTCCTTTGCAGAGAAGCCCTAGAATGAGAGGGAAAATTTTAAAGATCTTATATTGTCTAAAGCACCTGCTCTAGAGTCTCCTATGCAGATAATTTCTGACCATTCGTCCCTTCACACTGAGATGACAGAAGCTTCTGGTAATCCTCCTGCAGCATGTGAGCAAGAAATTAATGAAACCTTAATGAACTTACCAAGTGTTTCAAGCCATGAGAATGAAGTAGTTCCTGAATGTCATGATTCGAATATTGCCTTAGTCCCATATAACTCAACATGGATCAATAGTTTGGCAGAACATCTATGGCGGGAACAGAAAAAGAAAAAGGATTATGAAGAGGATAACAGTGTCGTCACCTTGCAAAAACTCCTTTTCCAATTATATGGACAGCATTTATTTGCTGAAGCACTATGGAAAGCGGAGAAGAAAAGAATGAGCAAGATCATAACATCACAAAATGAGGAGATTGAAGAATTGAAAGAATAGCTAGAAAGACAGAAACAGCGCATGGACCATGCACTTAAATTAGCTGATCAAGCTCTTGCTTGCAGACCACCTCCTCGAGTATATGCTTTTTGTTTGGAAGAACAATATATTTTGTTTTAGTTGATGTTAACCCTCAGAAATGTAAATGCAGAAATCAAAACCGCACAAGAGTTTTATGGGTTGTATCAAACCTTACCACCATGGCAGCAAAATCTATTGTGTGAGTTGTATATTCATAATTTTGTCATTCCTACAGAAACTGAGTGGAATCCTTTGCTCTATATAGGAGATGTGCATTTGAAAGCTTTTATGTCATGGATGTCTAATGAGGTGAATTATGACAAACAACTGGTTAATTACAGAGATGAGGAGAAAACAAAACCTTTACCCTTGAGGGTAGAAAGTAAACAACCAGAAGAAATGCTTCGAGACTGGTTTACATTAACCTATGGAAAGAGTAATCCAGAAGTTAGAAAGAATTTATTTGCTACTAGAGCTAAAGTGTATGCTGAATATGAAAACTTGCCCTACTTTGCATTTCAGAGAGCTATGATCGAAGTAAGAAGTGGATGGGCACGGTTACCTGATTCTCTCAAGAAATTAGAGCAGCACAGTCCTATTAATTTTGAAGTAGCACTATATAGAGTTCCAAAATATTTAGAACTGGGAAAGCAACTAAGGCCAGAGCTATGGTGTCCTTTGACCATGTAACCTCCAATTATTTTATGGCCCATGTATGATATTGATGCTAACAAACTTGATAAGTTGCAGGAAGACCATAGGTGAGAAGTATGGGAAAGGACCAGAGGATTCTATTACACCTTCTAGAGCAGCAGAAAGGGAAAGACAGAAGTTGAGGAGCTCAAATCTTTGACAAAGAAGTGTAATGCTTGAGGAAAAGCATTAGTTTAGTAGGGGGCAGATGATGAGTCTAAAAAATGCCTTTATTTTGTTATGTTTAAGATACTTTGTGATACTCCATTTATCCTTGTTTTAACACTTATAAGCCTATGTTTGATAAACATTTGATGATTTATGGGGTAGAAAAACTATGTCATCTTTTGCCTAAATTATATATAATATGCAATATTTCATATAAATATCCAAATGTGCATTCTTATGCTTGAATTTAGTTTGATGGATGTTTATTTGCAAATATGTCTTATATCATAACTAACCTGATGATAAGGATTAAAGGATGAGTGGAAGAATCCATAAGTTGGTTGCCAACAGCATTCAAGGAGAAATGAGCATCAAGGAACAACCATGAAAAGGAAGTTATAACCACTCCAGGAAACATGGAAGTGAATAAGGAGGAGCTTTTATGAGCCATTGCCTTCTCTGCATTTACGTTGTAACAAGTGGATGCTGAGACTTCATTGCTCCCTCCTCAATTTCGTTATCCTTCCTTTCCGCTTTCAGTTGTTCTCTGATATTCTCTCATGCAGACTTAACTTAGGACAGTTACTTTTTAGTTATGTAATAAAGAGTAGATTCCCTATATATGTCGAGATCGACTCTTGTGTGTGAAGTTTTTATTTTTTAATAAGTTTTATCGAGTAAGAGAGAACATTGATTCACAGTTTGTTGCAGTTGCGTTTTACAATTCTAAATCATGTAATTACTAATTAATGAAATGAATCAATTCTCTTTAGCTTCTATCCTACATTGGTAGATTAGAGAAGCCAACCAAGGGGGCCCACTTGGAAGGTGGATTAGATTAGGATAGAATAGATTCATTTTACTAGCATTAGCAGTATTTTAAGTAAGACGTAGCTAGTGAATTCCTTCCTGTAGCATCACACTTCATGAACGTTCCTGCAGCGTCTATGAGAACAGTCTAGTGGATGATTTGAGATGGAATCTCAGTTATCTTGTCATTGTATTTCTAACATTCATAGATTCAGTATTTTCCTTTCCACAGCAGTAGTGTAGTTTCCTTCCTTTGCATTTTTACTTTCCTGTAGCACAAGCATAATGACTCATCAAGGTACCTAGTGCACATACTGTGCTGACCATTTCAAGTATACGTCCTTGGGTTAACAATATAAATGCACCTCATGGTAGGGGAAAAGTAGTCCTTAGCTTGAATAGATTATTCCTAAGCCAGGCCTAGCGCATGACTATGGAACACCTATTGTGAGACGGTTCAGGAGGCATAACTTTTGAACCGTGACTTTGACTGACAAACTGTTTACATTTTTGTAAAGATCTTGAAGCACTCTATAGTTCTGTGGGCTAGCTTTTCTCATCTTCCATTTTTTGGCCTTGTACAAGGCCATTTAGTGCCCTAAATCTAACTTTAAAGCACTCTTAGGAGGTCTCCAAGAAAATTAAAACTGCAATAACTTTCTAACCGTAAAGCCTTTTGACCTAATTCTTTTTCTGGAGTGTTTTAAATTACAAGTATAATCATCCCTCCAACTTAGACCCTCTAACTCATCATAATTTTGGCTCAATTATAAAATAACTCATTTTTTGCATTTACAGGTATCCCAAGGTGCTTAAAAACTCTAACCCAGAAAACTAATAGTGGAACTATGAGAGTTGAAATCTTTATTTGACCCAAATGGGTATCCAGAAATGAAAACACATTAAACAAGAACTATCTCTAAGCATTATTTTTTGGGTGATACAAGATTGCCCTTACACCACTAGATGCTCCTACATCAAACACCCAGGGTAGATTGAAAAGTGACCCTGTCACTTTATGGTAGAGAAAAACCCAAATGGGAAATGTCAACTGTTGTTATCCAAGTTGAGTCCTCTATTAGTCATCCTTTCCACTTCACCAAGTACTCCTCATACTGCCTATTTCTAGTATTGCTAGCCACACAACTATCCAGAATCTCTTCTATCTCCTCCTTCTTAGAAGTAGGAATTAGACATGGCTTTAGCATCAACCCCTCATCTGCACCATCATCATAATATTCTATTAAGTCTGCAATGTTGAAGATAGGAGAAATGTGAATCCCAACTAGAAACTCCACCTCATATGCATTTCCCGAGTCATGTTTCTTCAAAATTTTGCAAGGGCCAAATTTCTTCATCTTTAGCTTGTTGTAAGTACCCACTGGAAACCATTCCTTTCATAAGTGTACCATACCCAGATCCCCTACTTAGAATTCCTTATGTCTCCTCTTTTGATCTACCCTAGCTTTATACTGTTGATTCATCTTGATAATGTGTGCATGGACCTCCTCATGTAGGCTCTTGACATGTTCAAAAAATTCTTCTACCTCGGCACTTGTCCTCTCCCCTTCCTCCATCTTCCTTAATTCTAGTGCAATCCTTAGGCTACTACCATACACAATTTTGAATTGTGATCTACTAGTACTCCAATTTACAAAATTATTGTAAGAAAATTTTTCCTATGGTAGAATCAAATCCCATCCCTTAGGCTTATCTCCCACTAAACACCTCAGCAAATTGCCTAGACTTCTATTTACTACTTCTATCCATCCATTAGTCTTCAGATGATGTGTAGAACTGAACTTCATTTTTGTCCTCAACTTCTTCCATAAAGTCCTCTAAAAATACCCCACAAATTTAATATCTCTATCAGAAACAATACTCTTTGGGAGACCATGTAGTCTCACCACCTCTCTAAAAAACAAATCTGTAATATGTATAGCATCATGAGTTGTGTGGCATGGAATGAAATGTGCCATCTTAGAGAACATATCAACCACCATAAATACTGAGTCATTACCCCTTTGTGCCCTTGGTAATCCAAGAAAAAAATCTATACTTATGTCATCCCATGACTTCAATGGAATAGGCAAGGGCTGATAGAGTCCAGTATTGTGACTAAATCCCTTGGCTGCTTGACATACTTGACAACTCTATACAAACTTCTTCACATCTTGTGACATTTGAGGCCAAAAATAATGTTCTCTAAGAATGGAAATGGTCTTATCTTGACCAAAGTGTCCTACCATTCCCCCACTATGCTTCTCCTTGAACAAATTTTCTCTCATGGAACTTCTTGGAATGCATAACTGACTGCCCTTGAACAACATACCATCTTGAATCAAATAATCTAGCCACCTAGTTTTGTCTATAGTAACAGGTTCTTTACAAGCCTTCCATGCTTCAACAAAACTAGGATCCTCGTGGTATAGATTCTTGAGTTCATCAAACCCTACCACTTCAACCCACATTATTGCCAACAAGAACTATCTCCTGCTCAATGCATCTTCAACCCTATTAGACTTTCCACTTATGTGTTTCAACACAAATGTATAGCTCTGCATGAACTCCACCCACTTCAAATGTCTTTGGTTCAATTTACCTTGGCTATTTAGGTACTACAATGCCTAGCGATTAGTATATGAGAAAAAAAAATTTGGCAATAAATAATGTCTCCATTTCTTTAAGGCCTGAACAATTGCATAGAACTCATGATCATAAATAGAATACTTCTTGTTTGCATCATTCAATTTTTCACTAAAATATGCAATAGGCTTACCTTCTTGGCTCAATACAACCCCAATAGCACTGCCACTAGCATCATAATCTACCTGGAACACTTTACTGAAATTAGGAAGTGCCAACACAGGTTGTTATGTCACCTTATTTTTCAATAGTTCAAAACTCCTTGCAGCTATTGTGGTCCACTTATACTCTTTCCTATCCCTCGTTATTGTTTCAGTCAAGGGTACACATATGCCACTGAAATTCTTAATGAACTTCCTATAAAAACTAACTAGACCATGAAATGATCTCACCTCAGTAGTAGACCTTGGAGTAGGCCATTCCAAGATGGCTTTTACCTTCTCTAGATCTATTTTGAGACCATCAGAGGATACAACAAATCCCAAGTAGACTAACTCTTTTTTTTCAAAAGCTACACTTCTTCGAATTAATCAACATTTTCTCTTCTCTCAACCTTTCAAGGACTCTATGAATGTCTAATAAATGTTAAAATATCATCCAAATAGAGAATAACAAATTTTTCCAAGAATTTTTTTAGTACCTCATTCATAAGCTGCATGAAGGTGCTTGGCATGTTGGTCAATCTAAAGGGCATGACTAACCACTCATATAGATCCTCCTTGGTCTTGAATGTATTCTTCCACTCATCTCCCTCTTGTATCCATATCTGGTGAGAACCACTCTTGAGATCTATCTTTGTGAAGTACTGAGCCCCATTCAAGAAATCCATAAGATCATCGATTCTTGGCAAAGGAAACCAATACTTGATGGTTATTCTATTTATAGCTTGAGAGTCTATGCACATTCTCCACTCTCCATCCTTCTTTGGTGCCAGTACTATAGGTACTACACATGGACTTAGGCTCTCTGGAATCAAACCTTTCCTCAATAGCTCTTGAACTTATCTATTTAGCTCCTCAATTTTAGTAGGAGTCATCCTATGAGCAGCCTTGTTAGGAAAACTAGCTCTAGGGATTAAATCTATCTGATGACTGACTTGCCTTACTAGTGGTAACCCTTCTAGAACATTATCAGAGATGACATCTCCATACTCACTTAGTAGGCCTAAAACTTCAGGTGGAATTTCACTACTACCTTCCTTATCTCTTCTAGGAATCAAAGCATAACACATATGTTGATGTTTCATACCATCCAAAAAATTTCTTCCATAAACAAGACATATCCTAGCACTACTACATACCTTTTCACCTTCCTTTATCAAGGGCTTCAATTTATAGCAAACTCCATCCTTTGTTAGAGAGTATGTATTTGCATGACCATCATGTAAAGCATGTCTAGAAAATTGCCACGGGTTCCCAAAAATAAATGGTAGACATCCATTAGAATGATGTCACAGAGAACTTCATCATGGTAACTCCCAATCTTGAACTTCACCAAACATTGTTCATTGACCAGGACCTTATGATCATCCTTCACCCAAGCAATCTGATATGGTTGGGGGTGTTTCTCCCTCTTGAGCTTTAGCTTAGAGACCATCTCCTCAAACACCAAGTTGTTAGTGTTGCCACCATCAACAATTACATCACAACACTTACCCTCACACTTGCACCTTGTATGAAAAAAACTCCTCCTTTGTCCAAGTTTGATCTCACCACTTAATAAGACACTTTCATTTACAAGAACCTCTCCTATTTCTACATCCTCAAAATTTGATGACTGTGCATCCTCGTCCACATGAGCAACCCTTCCTTGACCATCAGCTCTCCTATCTATCCTTCCTTGTCGTTGAGGGCATTCAAAGGCATGATGACCTTCTTCATTACAATGAAAACAAGTACTATAGAAGCCTCCTCTTCCTGATCCTTGTCCATGTTCTCTACCTCTACCTCTCTAATCTCCAAAATTTTGATCACAGGAGCTATTGAAACCCTCATTCCTCTAGCTCCTACTAGTACCCACATCTTCATTTTTCTTTTGGGTCTCATTTTGGCCTCTAGATGACCTATTGCCACCCCTTCCTTCTTGATTGCACCCTCTTTGCTTTCCTTCAAACCTTTTATTTAGCTTCTCTTTGACTCGTAGGGAAAACTGGTATGCCTCTTCACTGCTAGTCATTCTTACTAGACTTAACTCCTCCTGAATGCTAGGTCATAACCCATTGAGGTAACGGGAAACCTTCTCCTTATTTTCTTCTGCATGCCTTGCCCTAATAAGAATTTGATTAAATTTTGCCATATATTCCTAGATAGATTTTCTTACTTGCTTAAATCCTTGCATTTTCTTGAACAAATCAAGCTTGTAAACAACAAGAATGAACTGCTTCTTTAATTTGTCCACCATGCGATCCCATCTTTTGATTTTCTCCTTTCCTCTTCTATTTCTTTTTAGCTAAATCTCTTGCCACCAGATTTTGGCATGGCCTTTCATTTTGGCCTTCACAAACTTAACCCTACCTAGATCCCTAATATCTTCATACTCAAAATACTCCTCTAGTTCATTGATCTAGTCGATCAACTCATCCAAGTTTAGATTTCCTAAAAACATATCCACATCAATTTTAGGTCTTTTTCCAAGCTTAGAAATGGCCCTAAAAAGCCTCTTCTCTACCTAATTTAGGACTTCCACTTCATCTTCCCCTTCCTATCCAATATTTTCTTCTTCTTAATTTTCTTCCTCACTTTCGTTGCCTATGGCAACATTCAGTCCTCTAAGGATCTCCTCCTGCAATGCTTGAACTTGTCTCTAGAGGGCTCTAACCTTAGGAGTAGCATCTCCAACCCTTCCACCATGTTCCCTTCATGGAGGCATCTTCTTGTCTCAAACCCACAACCTCATAGTCCTAGTGCAAACTACCTCACATTCGGTGCTCTGTCTATACACTCAGTAAAACCTGCTCTGATACCACTTGATGGAGACACAACCAAAGACCAGAATCAAAACACAAAAAAAGGGAAAATATTATTATCAGTGAAAACTACCCTATGGGCTTACAATAGTATGATTCTAGAGACATAAATCCTCCACATAGTACCTTATCTCAAACTCCACTTAGAACTACCTTTACAATGCTATAAGTGTTCTTAAATAAGCCCCAAATGGTTTAGGGTTAGGAATACATTCTAGAATATGCTAGTTGGTATCCACCACCAAAATAGAAGGTTCTAGAAGTCACATTAGAAGTTGGTGTAAAATTAGAAGAATCCAGAAATAGTAGTCCAACTTATAAGAGGCATAACTTTTGAACCTTGACTCTGATTGATGAACTGTTTACATTTTTTGAAAGCTCTCAAAGCGCTCTATAGCCCTATGGACTAGATTTTCTCATTCTCCATTTTTTGGCCCTGTACAAGGCCATTTAGTGCCTAGAATTTGACTTTGAAGTGATCTTTGGAGGTCTCCAAGAAAATTAAAACTACAATAACTTTATAATCGTAAAGCCTTTTGACCTGATTCTTTTTCTAGAGCATTTTAAATTACAATTATAATCATCCCTCCAACTTACACCCTCTAACTCATCATAATTTTCACTCAGTTACAAAATAACTCATTTTTGTCATTTACATGTATCCCAAGGTGCTTAAGGTGCTTAAAAAAATCTAACCCAAAAAATGAATAGTGGAACTATGATAGTTGGAACCTTTATTTGACCCAAATGGGTATCCAAAAATAAAAATACATTAAACAGAATTTACCTCTAATCATTTTTATCTTTTTGGGTGATAAAGGATTTCCCTTACACCACTGGATGCTCCTACATCAAATTTGAAGACTTAGAGGATATATATGTGAAGAAACAATTTGGAATTTATGTTTTGAATCCTAGAAGATGTTCTTCTACTTGCTAGAACATATTTTCAAACCTGAGGTGTCTGATGCAGGAGCAACATAGGCTTGCTTGCAATCCTGCATGTTTGGAGGGATTTTGGTTAAGTATTGAATCGCATTAAGCTTGGATTTTGGTGAAGTTATATTTTCATGGTTAGGGATGTATTGGGGAAATATTGGAGAACCTTTCCTCATGATTTCATAGAGATTAGATGGATTGAGTTGAAGTTTGAGTTGTTTTTACCTTGTTGTTGGAACTGTGTTTTCTCTAGTTTTTGGTTGTCTGTTGCAAGCCATATAACTAATTTTTCACAATGAATGAGAGGCTATACACTTTAGGGATTGAAGAGGACCTATATTAATTCCTTGTGTCAAAGGTACAAGTTCTATTTCTTATAAGTAGGGAGATATGGTAATTCTCTCAGAGTACCAATTTTTGGCAGTTTTGTGTGACAATTTTCTATGCTTGACTTTTAGGATGGATGCGCACTTATCCATGGAAAATCAGCCTTTGCACCCTTAAGGGGTTGTAGAGTACCTAAATTTCTACCTTTAGTTTGAAGCATGAGTTCAAATTAAATCAGAGTTAGGAGATATCGTGAGTTTTCTCAGATATCAATTTTTGGACATTTAATTGTTGTTGCAGGTTGACTTGTGGCTCTTTAAGTATTTAATGTTAAGTTTTATTTAATTTTTAATTGCTAGTCCAACTTGTGGCTTGGATTGGTATAAGTGGGGGTGTTATGGATTATTTTAGTCATTCAGTTAGGGGATGGAATGAAGGATAGATGCAAATTTGAAGAGCAAGAGTTGTGGCTTAGGAAGTAGAGGATCTCTTGGTGGACCTGAGGGTACAAGTGTGGATTCTTCTTGGCATTCTTATCCATTTGTGTTTCTAGACTAGTTGAGATTGGTTCATAAGTTGGATCTTGTTTGATCTTTCAAAACTAATTTTCCAATTGTTGTTTGTATTTGGCCCTAACTTGAAAGGCCTTATAGTTGAGCATATTGCATGTAATTAGTTATGTTTTATGAACAATTATTGTAATTTGGTATCAGATCTTGTATTTTTGTTTCTTGCTATTGTGTTTCCACTATGTGGTTATATTTTTGGGGCCTAGGACATCTACTTTGGGGATACTCCTACCTTGCACTGTATTAGCACTTTTTTAGTAGTGTTCTAGAAGATTTTGAAGAACTTAAAGGTGTACTAACAGTTAACTTTCAATTCCAAAATTAGAGCTTTCCATGCATCCAAAATGCATTCTGATAGTAGTTTAACTCCTACAGACACCTAGTGAAGATGGAGCTTCCATTTTTGCCACTTCCAGTCACTCCTACATCAACTGAAGGCATTCTCTTTCTTATTCTATCATGCTTTCTTTGTTTTATGACATGTAAAGGCTTATGCATCCAATTAATGATATAAAAATGGATGGAGTCCTACTTAGCACCAATTAGATAAATATTTTGTACATAAATAGATCTGTTTAATTAGTTTAAAAGCATATGATTGCAAAAAGATTTCTCTCACTCTCAACACAAATTGAGGAGAAGATTTCTTATAAATTCTAGATTGTAATATGTAATCAAGGACATCATTATTTTGCAATATATATATTTTTCATGCTCGCATTTGGAGTGTAGTGATTCTTTCCTAAGTGTGTTATATTTTGTGAATGTATGTTCATTAGATGTAATTGAGCCAAAAGTTTATTGCATTCTTTTTGGTTGTGCAATCTTTTAATTCTAGTGTTTTCTATGAGTTCATAATTTTTTCTAACGTACTTAGTTCGAGAAGAGATCATCATATTATTTTTGCATAGCTTTTAATCTCGCATGAGCACACCTTTTCATGGCCTTTTGATCTAATGAAAATTGAAACATCTTACGATTACTAAATTCCCCATCAAAAATTGTATCAGTGGAATTAAGGAAGCACTACTCCTACTTTCATTGGTTACCTACCAATCTTTTTGAAAGCTAAACTTGCTGATGCATTATTTTTGTAGTTTATGTCCTATAGGATTTACTTTCCATGTTATTTTATTAAACTTCTTGTTACCCTACCTTTGTTATTTTCTTTTATGAACACTTTGCTAATTTAGGAATTCATATAGTTGCATTGTTAGATTGCATTCATTAAAAATAGAAAAATACAAAAATATAGTTCTTTTTGTGTGTTTTATTCTTTTGATAGTAAGTAGATTCAACATCTTATCCAAAGTTTTTGAACCAACAAAGGCCTCCTCATGAACATTCACATTTATCTTCAACTAAGAAAAATTTAGTAGGTCACAAGATCACCCGAAACCTTGGAGATGATAGTTGGATTAGCTTTTCAAGAGATGAGTTTGAAAGGTTTCCTATCGTTAAGCATCATACAAAATGATAGCTCAACACCTAATTAACATATCCAGTGTTATTGTGCATGAGTATTTTTTTATGATTTTTTATTATAATGCTCACATGGTTAAGATTTGTTAAGATTAATAATTAATATATTAGTTACATCATAAGTGATTCAAACCCCCCACCCTCTCAGTTATAATCATGGACTATACATTCTAACAGCCCCTTGTCATATCCACCTTGCCTACTCTTTGGCCCAAAAGTATCATGTAAATTAGAAATGAGGTCTACACAAGTTCCTTTGTCTCTTTCTCATTCTCCCTATAGTGCCACTCTACCCCATCATATGAAATATATAATTATTGATCCACCCTTGGAAGGTGAAACACTTTCTCTAGGTTTTGGGGTAAAAGGTCCAAGACAATCTCTCTAGTTATGCTCTTCATAACCTTTTATTTGGTCACATAGTGTTCACCTAGTATCATTATCGATTCTAAAGATTAAACTAATGTAGAATGTAATGTTATGTTTACAAGCCCTAACCGCATTAGTGTAGAGACCATTGCCACCTTTCTTTACACTTATTGTAGATTGTAAGGAAGGGATTCTAGTTAATGTTTCCCAACTCTATGTCTTTGATCTCTACATGTCCATCTTGGAATCATGACTTCCTTGGTGTTCCTTGATATTTGAACACAACTCATTTTGGTTCCATTTTCTCTACCATGGCATATGATGAGGATTCCATTTGATCTACATAGAAGAGCGAATCATTAGTCTTACATTATCAAAATGCAAAATTAAGGCTCTACAAGACTCTGACTATCATCAAAATAGGTCAAAATTAGTGTAAAAAAAATCCAAATGTATATTGTCCCCATAGAATGGCATGTTCCACAAGTTAGTGGACCCTTGTAGGTGTGCTAGTGTGCTTTAATAGCCCTTAAATGGCTATTTTTCATAGTTGCACACTTGTGCACCTAGGCAAGGTTTACGCATACACATGTGCATGTGCACAACTACGCATATACACATTGCCTTTGTGCAATGGGGAGTTCTTTGTTTTGTGTTTATTTTTTGGGCACAAAAGTTCACACATGTTTACCTCTAAGGGGTGCACATGTGTACACCTCATTGTGGCTAACCTTAGTGTTTTATGTTGCAAGGGACTAAGAGGAGCAGAGTAGCACAAGGAGTCTGAGTGTGGAGGTGTGGTCTTCGAATGAGAGTGAGAGCAAGTGAACGGAAGGTGAGGGGGTCAAGGTCTTATATAGACCCAACAGGGATGCACACTCAAGAGGGGTACACATGCATACCTTTGGGGATGGACAAGAGTGCAACTCCAGAGGGTGTGCATTTTCCCTCCTCCAAGGGGTGTGCATGTACACCCCTAATTAGAGATGAACATTTCTGCTTGGAATCCTTTTTTTTTCTCCTATTTTTGACTGCCTAGACCTCTCTAGTTAGAGACTGGGGTTTGACCTAGACCCATGGGAGGGTCCAAAATGACTAGGGTTCTATACTGGTAGCCTAGTATAAAAAAAAATTTAAAAAGGGGATCCCCATTTTCTATGAAAATGGGGTGTGTGTTGCGAAACCACAATAGTATTTAACCTATAACTTTGTTTGTACTATCTATACTAATTTGCACACTTAGGTATGTCATCATGACACTCTGTGCTGCCTTTCCTTATTTTTACACATGCCAAATATCTCTATAATTTTCACAATAACTATCTTTGCACTCCTAGAGAAACTATGTAACACTTAGACAATTTTCTATCTCTGACTATAGAATCTTCAACTATATATTTTTCCATCTCACCCTCAGATATATGTTTCCATAAATGAAAAACCTAACTCATCCTACCTATCTATATTTCCAACATGATCATATTATCATATTCAATCCATTACTCTATATTACTATTTTGACATATCATATTTTGATTTTTCTCTCGAGGGGGCAGGATGATTACATCACTACATCAATCAAATCTTGCTTCAAATTTATCTTCAAATAAATTTGATAAAAAATTAATGTCCTCATTGCTAGGGGCATCCAATCACAAGGGGTATATCTAGTACTCATGTCTCATTTCAAAAATGGGTGTCCCACAATTTATCTCTAATGATCTCAAATATCTAGGGGCATCTCTGCTCTAGGCATCTCACATCAACCTTCTAATATCTTATCTATCAATTAGGTTACTAACTTTCTATCAATTACTTCAACCAAGCTTATGATGGTCTATATCATATCTCAGTGGACAAGTATATGGTTGTTCTACCTACAATCCTAAGGGTTAATCCTTGTTTTGGAGATGATCCTACAACTCATGATAGGCCTTGTCATCTCATTATGGAATAGTATCTAGATGTTCTATCTAGACTCTACATTATTCAGCTTCATTTTGGAGATAATCCTAAACTCTCTTTCAATCACCTTACAATAGAAAGGTATCTAGGCATTCTACCTAGATTCCTATGGATTAAGTCTCATTGTAGGGAGAATCATATGAATTATGATTGGTCTTGTCTAGTTTCAATCAATGGATAGGTATCTAGATGTTATATCTATTCCCTTAAGGATTGAGCCTTGTTATGTGGATAATCCTATGAATTGTGACAATCTAATTTGCTCTCTTGGACCAATGTCTAGGTGTTCTGTCTAGACTCTACAGGGTTAATCTTTGTTTTGGAGATAACCCTAACAATCTAGTTAATTGTGTTTGTTCCATAAATCTCAAGGCCAAAATTAGTTCTAGTTCTATGCTTCAAACATAAAAGTATTCTTTGAAACAATGCACTACTCACACATAATTTCAAAGAGGGGAAAATGTAGTACCCCAAAATTGGCACCTTGATGTCCTAAAACCAATTTTGGTGCATTAGTCTCAAAACATATATTTCTTGATCATTAAATTCCCAATTCACTATGCATTCCTTATTTTGATTGACTCTACTTGACCAAAGTATCAAAAGAATAAAACCCTTAATCTACAATAGTAACATATCTATATTTAATTCCTAAATATTGACTTGGCTTAGCTAATAAATCCTATTCATCTTATTAATTTAATTAAAATCCCTAGTGCATTTGATTAAATTAAAAATACCTCTTTAGCTAAATACACATGAATAAAAGGAATTAAATAAATCAAATACCCCCATTTTAATTATTGAATTTAATTATTCAAATAATTGAGAATATACATTTATGAGGTCATGCTTAATTAATAAATCAAATATTCTCTCCAAAATCCTCTCTTTAGTTTAGGATTGCAAATATTGGGTTAAGTCTAATCAAAAAAGGAAACAAAACTAGTTAACTACTCATTCACTCTAAAAGAAAATAGTTAACTCCTCTAAACTCTCAAAGAGACTTTCTCTCATAAGGAAACTTTCCAATTGAACTAAACTCTCATCAAATATGAATTATTCATCTTACTTAATCTCCACCATTGATTGGATCTAGGATTCTATAAAAAGAGAACTTATTTCTCTCATTTAGGACTACGCAATTTATTAGTAACAAAGCTCTCTTAGTTTGAGTATTTGTATTTTTAAATTCAAATCTCTCTTGTATTACTTAAATTATTTATTCATTCTAGTTTAAAGATGCATACATTTAGCTTAATATTTTCTTATTCTTCTTATATTAACTTGCAGATCCATATAGCTTAAATTTTCATTTATTCTAGATTAAATCTTTCAATCTTAGTTCTTTGAATCAATGCACTACTCACACATAATTTCAAAGAGGGTAAAATGTAATACTCCAAAATTGGCACCTTCATATCCTAAAACCAATTTTGGTGTATTAGTCTCAAAACATGTATTTCTTGATCATTAAATTTCCAATTTACTATGCATTTCTTTTTTTGATTGACTCTATCGTTAGAAAAAATAGTCCACCAAGATAATTAAGAGCGGGGGGGGTTGTTGGGGGTGAATTAGTTATCCAATAATTATAACAACTATCTTCTTTAAATAAACTTAAACATTCAGCCAAAGTAAACAGCAACCATACAAAGATGCACATAGAAAATTACACCACATATATTGACTAGGGAAACCCTTGATCAGAGGGAAAACCCTAGTGGGAATGATGCCCACAAGATGATGTACTAATATAAATATTCCTCATTAGAGGATGGACCCTATTAGGATTCTAGTACAACATTTAGTGCAATGAGTCCCTATTAGGGAACTTTGAATCCCTGTTAGGGGATTCCAACCCTATTAGGAGTTGTCTCAACCCTATTAGGAGTTGTGGTATAATGTATGCAAGAAGAGCCCACTACTCACTCCCAAACATACAATTTCAACTACAAGAAGAGCTCACTGTTCAAAAGAGTAATTTACTAGTATCTTCTTCTTTCCTTTGTACTTTCCTCTATCCTATCAACTAGACCAATCACTATCAGATCTTGTAGACTAGGTCACAAATTTTAGATCCAAATATCAAACTTTGGATCACTCAGTAAAACCTTAGCAATGAAGTTTCCTTCACTTCCACACTACTCTACTCAACTTCGCATTTTGCACCCTTTGCTACTTTTTGAACATTCACAATTTGTATTCATCATATCATGATTAAAGAAAATGCCCTTCCTTTATACTGAGTCCATAAAACAATTCCTAAGTCAGCTATTAGTCTTTCTTAATTAATTATTATAGGACCTTACTAAGAACATGTTACACTTAGTGATAACCTTAATCTTCCACCTTGCAACTTGAATAACAGTTTGTAAACACAATATTATGACAAGTGAGCTTCACCACATCATCTTCAATATGTCTTCTTCATGTCCTCAACCTTGATCCTCAAGATATCAACTCTACTAGGAGATATAAAAAGTTTACAAGAACATGCCTCTGTAAAGTCTATCTCAAAATAGACATCACCAAAAATTACATAACTTCTTCTAGACTTGTCCTTTTTGCTTCCGATATTAACTACATATACGAGATACTTAAAAGTATCTCTCATAACCTTGGGTGGTTATCATGCTCAACTAGCCATCCATACCAACTTAATCTTCATGTTGTTCTTCTGTCAGATACCACAGAAGACATCAAACATATTATGTTGACATCAATGAAAAACTCGATCATGAATGTAACATACCATCATCAAACCAATCTCTCCAATCTTCCAAAAATCTTGCCAATCTTCCAACATCTACTTGATTAGAGTGTCAAAAGAGTAAAACCCTTAATCTACAACAAGAACATATCTATATTTAGTTCCTAAACATTGACTTGGCTTAGCTAATAAATCCTATTGATCTTATTAATTTAATTAAAGGCCCTAGTTCATTTGATTAAATTAAAAATACCCCTTTAGTTAAATACACAAGAATAAAAGGAATTAAATAAAGTAAATACCTCCATTTTAGTTATTGAATTTAATTATTCAAATAATTGAGAATATGCATTTATGAGGTCATTTTTAATTAATAAATCAAATATTCTCTCCAAAATCCTCTCTTCAATTTAGAATTGGAAATATTGGGTTAAGTCTAATCAGAAAAGGAAACAAAACCAATTAACTACTCGTTCACTCTAAAAGAAAATAGTTAACTCCTCCAAACTCTCAAAGAGACTAACTCTCATAGGGAAACTTTCCAGTTAAACTAAACTCTCATAAATATGAACTATTCATCTTACTTAATCTCCACCATTTTTTGGACTAGGATTCTATAAAAAGAGAACTTATGTCTCTCATTCAGGAGGATGCAATTTATTAGTAACAAAGCTCTCTCAATTTGAGTATTCATATTTTTACATTCAAATCTCTCTTGTATTACTTAAATTATTTATTCATTCTAGTTTAAAGATGTATACATTTAGCTTAATATTTTCTTATTCTTCTTAGATTAGCTTTCATATCCATATAGCTTAAATTTTCATTTATTCTAGATTAAATCCTTTGATCATAGACTAGTCTGGTTACTAACTCTTGATTATGAAAGAAAAACTTAAAACCTCATCTAGATAGAACGTTATATATATATATATATATATATATATATATATATATATATATATATATATATATATATATATATATATATATATATATATATATATATATATATATATATATATATATATATATATATATATATATATATATATATATATATATATATATATATATATATATATATATATATATATATATATATATATATATATATATATATATATATATATATATATATATATGAATGGGTTCTTTGGGATGAACAATTTGATGTTGATTCTTAGATGAAATTCATCATGGAATAATCATGTTGAAGTGTGTTGTTGATTCCTAAGGCCCATATTTAGCACATACAATTAAATGTTTTATTATATTGAGAGAACATACAAGTGGATATCTTTTGGACCAAAGAAGGATTTGGTGTAGTTGAGGCACAATGAACTTACAAGGAATTTTATTTGGAAAGAGAAGTTGTTTTTGGACTATTTTTTATATACACTTATATTATTTAGTGAGGATATTACTAAAAAAAATTGGATAGTGGGTCCTTATGTCTTCCTTTCAACTCCTAACAAGGTTGGCACAACTCCTAATAGGGATTCAATGTCTCCTAACAAGGACTCATATGTACTAAGTATATTTTACTAACTCCTAATAGAATCTATCCTTTTAAGGAACATTTATATTAATACATCATTTTTTGGGTACCATCCCCACCAGGGTTTTACGATTAGAATAAATAATTAATTGATTTTTAGATATTTATTCTATTTACTTAAATTTAATTAGGTTAATGCATGTAGTTGAGATTAGTTGTTAACAACACGAGAGTTTTTTCCCTTTAGCATACTTATCTTTTCCACCTCTTATGGATGTGTGCTTAGTTGTCAACCTTATCTCCTACCTCTTTCTAGCTTATTCTACAAGCTTCCATGAGGCCTTTTTATTTGGTCTCTCATTCATTGTAAATTCGTTCCATTCACATAGCAATTCTAATTTCCTATTGTGAAATATTCTCTTCTGTAGTATTTGCTTCAAGCTCTTTGCTCCCTAGGTTTCTCTTTAGCAAGCTATTTGCTTTATAGGTGATCTTGGCGCATTTCTAGAGTTGGATTCTCAACTCCTACATGGTATAAAAGCCTCCCTGTTGCTTCTTGTTTGAAGGATTTTTGAAGCCGTAATTTGGAGTCACAAACCCTAGTTTGTTTATGCATTTTTTTTCAAATCAGGGTTAGAGCAATTTTTTGGAGCACTTTGGGGTCAAATGACTACTGCCATTGGATTTGAAAGGCCATTTATAGCCAAGATTCATATAAAAATTTTCATTTTTGTACATAGGGCATTTTTGGAAAAAAAAAATTGGGCCCCCTGGTTGCTGTCGTACGGACACAGGAGCATTAAAAAAATTAAAATTAAAAAAATGTGTGCCACCATAGTAGTGCCAATGTGCCACCAAGTGGCCACCCGTTGACTACCAACCATCCTCCAAAGCCCCGCTTTGATGGTGGCAAACACCTCTCCGTGGCCGTAGCACCACTCAAAGCCCACTCTGCCCAACTCGCACCTCCACTCCGCCCATCCGGCACTAGCTCATGGCCTATGGTAGTAGCACTACTAGGTTCTCAACTTGGCTGCCGCCGCCACCGATAGTCATTGCTTAGACACCACCTTCGGTGACTAACATCACCTTCAGGTAGTGTGACATCATTTTCTGACGCTAATGTCATCTTTCTGATGCTAACATCATTCCATCAGCCAACCCAGCTGATGTCATCTTTTTGGTATACGACAGCATCTTTTAAGCAGACAGATATTTTTTGATGACAACCTTCTAATGGCCATACGGGCATCAAATTTAACATAGTGTTTGTAATTTTCCAGCAAGGTGCAATTTTGGAGCAGTAGTCAATTTTTTGGCCTCATCTTGAGCATACGAAGGTCTTTTTTTGATCTGAAAGAAGCATCAAAAAGCTGACTCAGAGATGGAGATATTGGTGCTAGTTTCATTAGATTCTGAGTTTTTTTGTGCTCCCATTTTTGGCATCAAAGTTGAGGCTTCTTTTTTCCTCCTATTCTGCATCAACAAATCTAGGTTCTTTTCCAATTTTTTTTCTTTCCATAGTTTTTTTTGTTGTATTTGAGGGATATTCTTGTATGTTTGTGGGGGGATGTCTTTCTTTTCTATAATTTACTTTAATTAAGACCTTTCTACTTCTATCTTCTTCTTTCTCTCAATGGCGGATCTATCTATGACTCGTCTCACACCACACAACTACCACACCTAGAAGGCACAAATGACAAGGCTTCTCATGTCAAGAGGTCTATGGTCTTGTCTAGATGAGAATCAACCTATTCTTACATGACCTTTTGAGGTTCTATAGCACAGGAACAAAATGGATGAAGCCATGGGATTGATTGCACTCAACATTTCAGACAATCTACTATTTCACTTGGATGGTTTGACTACTCCACGGGCTTATTGGCAAAAATTCCAAACTTTGTTTGGTTAGGTGAATGAGTTTTGGGCACTTCAGTTGGATGCAAAGTTGACTTCTTTGTCACCAAGCAACTTTCCCACCATTGACAACTTTCTAATGAAGTTCAATTCCCTACGTGTAGTTTTACAGGGATGTGGGAAGAACAAAACTGATGATGAGTGCATATCTTGATACTCTCAAAGCTTAAGGGGCAGTATCAGATTTTTTCTTCTACTTTCTATTCCACCATGGATGCCTTTAGAGATAGACATAGGATTCCTACATTTGAGACATTCTATGATAGGTTAACTAGGGAATAGGCAAAGATCCAACAAGTGGATGCCTCTGGCTCTTCCAGCCAAGCATTGGTTGCTCAAAATTATAAGGGGAAATCAAAGAAGAATGGAAAATCAAAGAAAGACACATCAAAATCTGATCCTAAGCCTCTAGCTAATCCTCCAACAAACCCTCCCAAGGGTAAAGATTCTTCAAAGTCGAGTGAGTCTGCCTCCAAGACCAAGAAGAAATCGAGTGAGAACTGTAGTTTTTGTGGTAAAGATGGACATTTAGTTTCTAGGTGTTGAAAATGATTGGAGGCTTTAGAGGAAGCCATGAAGGAGCATCAGATTTTAGCTCCTTGGTCTTTATCTCTACCTGTAGGGAAAGGTCATGCTCTTTCTACATGAGCTACGACTTTAGCACCTTCATGGATTCTTGATTCCAGGGCTTCTCACCACATAAAAAACACTCCTAAGTTTCTTACCTTACTTTCTCCTTGTGCCACCACATAGATTATAGTTGGGAACTCTTCACAACTTTTAGTTTTGGGTTCTAGCACTATTGCTTTGGTCAGGGGCTCTCTACAGGATGTACTTTGTGTTCCTGATATTTCAATGAACCTTCTATCTATCTATCAAATTTGTCACTCTGGCTCTAGGAAGATAGTTGAGTTCTCACCACATGACGTGGTTATTCGGGACTTACATGATCCAGAGATGATTGTGGCCACTGGGAGTGTTGACTCTGCATCTCACCTCTACAAATTTGATGGATTTGAGTCTTCTGATGACACATGTTCATGTTTAGTTGCACATGTAGATTTAGTAAGTAGAGTTTGGCATGAAATTTTAGGGCATGTCAATTACAGATATCTTCAACAGATGAGCACATAGGCACTTGTTCTTGGGCTTCCCCAAATTTCCTATCCAGATGGTGTTTGTCAGGGATGTGCACTTGGCAAGAAACATAGGGATTATTTTCCACATAGATGAGCCACTCGTGCTTTAGCACCTTTGGAGTTGATTCATAGTGACCTCATGTCATTTCCTACTCCTTTTTTAGGTGCTAGATATGTGCTTACATTTATTGATGAATTCTCCAGATGCACATGGGTGTACTTTCTTAAGTATAAGTCTGATGCCTTCAACTCATTTTGAGTTTTTAAGGCATTTGTAGAGTAGTCTAGGCTTTCTATTCGGTGGATATGCACGGACAATGCGGGGGAGTATGTGAACTAGGATTTCAAAGATTTTTATTTTGAGCATGGTCTTCAGCATCAACTTTTAGTGCCCTACACTCCTTAGCAGAATGGTGTGGCTGAGAGGAAGAACAAAACCCTTTAGGAGATGGAAAATTGCATGATTCAGTCTAGGTCCATGGATTCATGTTTTTAGGCAGAGTCAATCAATTGTGCCAACTACATTCAAAATTGGATGCCTCATAAGGCACTTCAACATATGACTCCTGAGGAGGCTTCGTCCCATGTCAAGCCTGATGTGTCATCATTTAGAATGTTTGGGATTACAGCATATGCTTTTGTGTTAGATGCTTAGAGGAAAGCTATGACACAAAAGAGCCGACTACTAATTTTTGTTGCCTACTAAGATGATGTAAAGGCTTATAAGTTATTTGATCTTGATTCTAGAGAGGTCCTATTTTGATGGGATGTCCAATTTGATGAGAGCCCACCTGTAGTACATTCCTCACCTCCAACAACTCCTTCAGCTCCCACTGCTCCCTCTTCATTTCTAGATGATTTCACAGATGATGATGATGATCATCATGGTGATCTTGATATACCTCCACCATAGGATCCTCCCCAAATGCCTAAATGGGCTCAAGCTACTATTGAGGCTATAGGATCTCTAGTTGGTGACCCATCCACATCCCATCGGACCCGTTCTCACACTGTGGGTTCCAGTCTACTTAGTCATATTGTTAGTACTGATCCTCAGACATTTATAGAGGTGATAGGACATTCAGAATGGGATAGTGCAATGGAGGAGGAATATTCTTCTTTGATGAAGAACCACACATGGGATCTTTGTTCTCTTCCTAAGGGAGAAAACTAGTGCATTGTAAGTGGATTTACCGCACTAAGTATGTTGTTGATGGTTCCATTGATAAGTATAAGGTTTGTCTTGTTGTGAAGGGTTTTTTGCAAGTTGAGGGTGTTGATTATTCTAAGATATTTGCCCCTGCCACTAAGAGGAATTCTATTCGCCTTGTCTTATCCCTCGTAGCTTCACAAGGTTGGTCATTTTATCAGATGGATGTGAAAAGTGCCTTCCTGCATGGTGATATCACTGAGGAGATTTATATGGAGCAGTCTCCAAGTTTTTTGTAGGATCTCACCTTGGTTTGTAGGCTTTGACATTCATTGTATGGTCTCAAGCAAGCCCCTAGGGCTTGGTATGACAAGATGGACTCATTTCTACTATCTACAAGCTTGACTCGCTACCATTTTGATTGTTGCATATGCATTTCATCTATCAGTTGATCTAGGATGGTGTTATTGCATTAGAGTACATTCCTACCATCCATCAGGTTTCAAATATCTTCACTAAACCTTTTGCATCCCCATGGTATCTTCAGCTACGGTCTATGCTTGAGGTTACAGAAGTTGTGCTTGGGGGGATTGGTTGAGTCCTTCCTTCCTTCACTTCATGTTTTTTTTCAGCATGTTGTTTTTACCTCTTTTTGGAGGAGGGTTTTTCCCATGTGGTTGTCCCTCTTTCTCCATTTTTAGAGGTTGCATTTAGTTGCATTGTACTTGGGTACCTTAAATGGCCTCGTTGTCGGGACCCATTTTGCATTTTTTCCTTTATTTTGTGAGCTTAAGGAATTCCCCTAAGTTATACTTAAGGGGGGGTGTTAAATTAAATAATTAATTAATTGTTAATTATTTATTCTATTTACTTAAGCTTGCTCAGGTTAATGCATGTAGTTGAGGTTAGTTGTTGACAACACAGGAGTTTGTTCCTTTTAGCATGCTTATCTTTTCCACCTCTTGTGGATGTGTGCTTGGTTGTCAACCTTATCTCCTACCTCTTTCTAGCTTGTTTAAAAAGCTTCCATGAGGCCTTTTTATTTGGTCTCTCATTCATTGTAAATTCATTCCATTCACATAGCAATTATAATTTCCTATTGTGAAATATTCTCTTGTGTGATATTTGCTTCAAGCTCTTTGCTCCCTAGGTTTCTCTTCAGCAAGCTATTTGCATTGCAAGTGATCTTGGCGCATTTCTAGAGTTGGATTCTTAACTCCTACATTTACCTATTAACATATTTGGTGTTATTGTATATGGTTATCTTTCTATGGTAATTGCATCTATTGTTTACATATTTCATAATTAATAAGGATATTAAGAGTTGTTATAATTGCATAACAATTTCACATCCACCTACCCCCACCTGTTAGTTATCTTGGTGGACTTTATTTTATAAAAAAATGTATTAGATTATCAAGTCTTTGAAGAAAAAGTTTAAAATCTTTAGGATATCTATGGCACAATTCAGGAAAGAAATTTTGAAGTTTGATAACTATGAGAGTTGGAAAGAGAAGATAAAGACATAATTTCTATGCATGGGTATGGGTTATTGGTTGATTACAAAAAATATAAAGGATTTTATTGAAGAAGAAAAGCTTTAAGGTTGTGATGAAACTCAGAAAGACATATTGATGTTCCATATGCTTGTTAGAGAAGCATTGTGATCAGCTCTTCCTAAAAGCGAATTTTCTCAAATAAAATCTTTAAGACTTGCTCATGAAATTTGGAAAGATTTGCAAAGTACTTTTGAACGTGATAATCATCCTCAGAAGGTTAGATTACAAAATTGGATGTACTTATTTCAAGATGCTAAAATGATGGAATATTAATCTATAAGAAGTTACTTTGGTAGAATAGAAGAGATTATGACAAGAATTAAGACTTGTGGAGGAGAGAAATCTAAAGTTGTTGTATGGAAAATATTGAAAAAATTGACACCTACATATAGATAGGTTGCATAAATGATAGAACGAGTTATTTTCTTAACATCTAATTTTATAAGAGAGACTCTTCTTGGGAGATTACATTCAGTAGAAGTGTGGATGAGACAGAGTGGATAATTTCCTAGAGTTGAAACTACTTTTAGCTCATTAAGTGTTCAACCTATGTTTACAAGGAATGAAAGTACAAGTGGAGATTATGCCAGTAGTAGTCAAACAAAAATGGATGATGACAAGAAGATTGAGGAAGGACTTGCCCTACCTTTAGCCCCTAAAATACTTGAATGGAATGGGATAGAAAAAAGAAGAAATAGAATAGTAATAGACTAAGCAAGAGAAATGATATTTGAAAATAATGTATCTACGATCTTTTGGAGAGAAGTGGTAAATGCAGTAGCGTATATTATGAATAGAGTACAAATCAAACAAGGCACTAGTAAGAAACCTTATGAACTTTGGTTAGGACATACACCTTCTGTGAAATATTTCAAAATCTTTGGAATAATATGGTCTACAAATTGAAGAAGGTATTATATGGACTAAAAAAAGCACCTAGAGCTTGGTATGCAAGACTGGGAAAACACTTAAAAAATTTGGGATTTGTGAAGGGTAATATTGATAGTAACTTGTATCTAAGAAAAGATGATTAAGGATTAATGACTATTGTATTTTTTGTGGATGAGTTTATTTTTGGAGGTAATGATGAATAAAGTTATTTTTAGAAGAAATGAAGAATAAATTTGAAATGAGTATGATTGGTGAGATGAATTATTTCTTGGGATTGAATATTGTAAATAATGATAATGATATTTTCATATCACAAGCTAAGTATCTTGAAGACATATTAAAGAGATTTGGCTTGGAAACTTATAAAAATGTTGGAACACCTATGATAACTAGATGTAAATTGTTTAGCAAAGATGAATCCCCTACTATTGAGAAGAATAAGTATAGATCTATGATTGGTGGATTACAATGTTTTACACATACTAGACCTTATATAGCTAATACAATTGCAATTATGGCAAGATTTTAGGAAGATCCTAAAGAGACACATTATGTAATAGTAAAAAGAAATTTTTATATATTTAAAGGGTACACTTTTTTATGGACTATGGTATGATAGATCAAATGATTTTACTCTATGTGCATACACTGGTGTGGATTGAGAAAGAAGTGTAGATGACAGGAAAGAACTAGTGGTGGAGAATTTTTCTTGGGAGGAAGATTGGTTTCCTAGCTAAGCAAGAAATAGGATTGTATTTCATAGAGTACAACAAAATCAGAATATGTAGCAGCAAAAAATAGGTGTATTCAAATTATATAGATGTAGAAAATGCTAAAATATATTGGGATTGATTTTAGTGAGCCTATTAACATATATTGTGACAATACAAGTATAGTGAGTATGTAAAAAACTCCAATTTTACATTCAAAGAAAAAGCATATATATCTATCAAGTGTCACTTTTTTAGAGAGAAAGTTGCAAAGAAAGAGATTAGATTGGATTATGTTAACACAAAGGAGAAGGTAGTAGAAATATTTACAAAACCTTTGGCAAAGGACACATTTCAGTACTTGAGAGGTATGCTTGGAGTCATGCCCCAACCTACTTTTGAGTAGTTGATGTAGAGATTTTTGTAGTCTAGTGATAGTAGAGCACTATTTCTTTTATCTGGACAATATGTTAGATGCTTCCTCTATGGGAGAGTATCTATGTTCAAAATGAGTCACAAGGGTCCTATTACTAACATGTATTTAATAGCGTCTTTAGATACTTGATCTTATTGCTAATCATACATAAATAATTGTAATGATATCTTTCTCATTGATGTCAAAAAGGAAGGGTTACAAATGAAAAACATATTTTTTGATATGTATGGTTGGGGAGAGTAACACATGAAAAGAATCCTTGTATATTGATTGATTTCAATGGAAGAAGAAGATTCAAAAGGAACTTATCCTTTGGGGGAGAGATATTCCTAAAGGAGAAATTAATTGATGAAGAGACTTTGAAAATATTTAAAAATTTGATTGTTGAAGAGGATTTTAAAAGATGTTGATGCATGGGGGAGATTAACACCTTCCTTGTGCATGATTATTATAGTATATATAAAATCTATGATTAGCATGAATGGGGGAGTAGATGCAACAGAGACATTTTAGTATTCAAGGAACTTATATATTTTTCATCTATGTTTCCATTAATGCCAAAGGGGGGGATTGTTAGAATTTTGATAGTATTCCTATGGGGGAGTATCCTAGAAATTTTGGAGACATGATTCAAAGGTTTTGTATTACATTCATCATAGATTTTTTCATTCATGTCAACATATTGGTTATTTTGTGAAGATTACCAAGGCACCAAGTAGTTTAGTTTCACATAGTTCAGGTATTGAATATTAGCTTATGTACATGGGATAATGTTCAAGAGTATGTCAAGATGCTACGGTTAAGAGAGCATATTGAAATATGAACACTAGACAAATTTATAATGGATTTGGTATAAGCATCTTTAAGACAAAGTTTCTAGAAAGTGGGTACTCATATTTTGATTGTATCTACTAATAGAGATGAAATTTGTTTGAGTGAACTTAAATGGAGATTGAATAAATGTTGAATTTTCTTTGCTTGGTCATGCACATTTAGATGATCATTAAGTGTGAAGTTATGAAGATTGTGAGTTGGCAGATTGCTTATAATTGTGAAAAAGATGTAATATTGTAATGTAATATCTTAAGTTGTTCCTATATTATTATTATAAATTTGGAAATCCTCAAGGCTGACTTGACGATTTTTTTTAGGACTTTGTATAAAGGAAATGTCATTTTCTTATGGATTAGTAACTAGTGTGGATATTTTGTAATCAGTGAGATCATTACATGTGGTACTGTATTGAGTGAGCTTATATGTAAATATCTTTTGGATAAAATAAGGGTTTTGTATAGATAATGCATGGTGGGCTTACAAGGGAATGTATTTGGAAAGAGAAGTTTTTGTTGGAAAGTTGTTGATGTGCACTTGTATTATTCACTAAGGATAGTATTAAAATTGTTTGGACAATGGGTCCTTATGTCTTCCTTTCAACTCCTAACAAGGTTTTTACAACTCCTAATAGGGTTGGAATCTCCTAGTTGGGATTTAAAGTCTCCTAATAGGGACTCATATGTATTGATTATAATTTATTGACTCCTACAAGATCCATCCTTTCATAAGGAACATTTATAATAGTACATCATTTTGTGGGTACCATCTCCACTAGGATTTTCCATCTGATCAAGGGTTTCCCTAGTTAACATATCTAGTGTTATTGTATATGGTTATCTTTCTATGGTTTTTTCATCTACTATTTACATATTTCATAATTAATAACGATATTGAGAGTCAAGTGGTTATTAGTTGAGTTGCATATTTTAAATTAATTAGAATTAAATAATGAAACTCAATAAGTGCTTTATTATAAAATTAAAATCTTACCTTTAAAGTTAAGTTTTAGCATGAGCTCATAGTGCAATAGTTGTTGTGAGCCCTTGTTAACAGGGTGTCTATGGTTCAAATTACTAGAGGTCATGCATGCACTATTAGATAAGTAAGAGGGGGGTGAATCAGTTATATCCAATTATTATATAGGAATTTCAAAGACTTCGGTACCAATTCAAAGTTCATAACTTTCATATGAATAACTCAGTAACCACATCCAACATCTCAAATCAAACTTGTAACACCTTTACTTCAAACTATTATCTCACCATTTCTTACTTATATCAAATTGCAGGATTAAATAAATAACATTAAAATAAAGTTGCAACACATAACCATTCACACATTTGACATAGATATTTAACATGGAAACCCTGTGAAGGGAAAAACCACTTGGGAATTGGCAACCCTAATATTTTCACTCTTCTAAAGTGAACTCTATTAGGAACCAACCTTGTTAAATGTTACATGCACATTTTTAGTGTGACTTGGTTAGGGGATTTTACCCAAAGATCATCTGGACCTTATCACTTCTTGACACTTCTAAATAATGGCATGCATTATAGGACTTACAAACATCACTAATTGATGCTACCATATTGCATTTCAAAGACTTGGTAGATCCACTGAGTTAAGATATTTTATCTACTAAAATGGTACAAAAGTAATAGTCAAGTGAACTATTAGGTTTATCTCTACCTTTCTTATTCATATCTCTTCTTAGCTTTGTCTCTTACTTCTTATCTTGTCTGTCTGATTCACACACTTTCTCTTTCACTTAGCACTTCCTCTTTCACTTATTTTCTTCTTAGTTCACCTTCTATATTCTTCTTCAGATTAAATGAATTTAGTCACTCAAAAAGTAGACTCCCTTCTTCAAATTTGTGTGCATCTTCATTCTATTAAATCTACTTCATCATATCTTCATTACATTTCTTAAGCCATAGATCTCATAACTAAATTTGACTATATAGTTTGAACTTCTCAATCTTTCTTAATTTTTGCCAAATGTCAGCCCTGATTTAATCTTTTATAAAAGCATTCTTCTTGTTTAGGCTCAGTGAATATTACAACTTTACTCAAGAAATACATCACTTGATTAACACTAAAATTACTTAGTTAACACTAAACTTTAACTCTTCTTTGTTAGTGCTTGGTGACAACTGTAGTGGCCCAGTCAATATTATATCCTTCCATTCACTAAACAAATTATCTTGCATATATATGATCTTCATCACTTAAGCACATCATAAACATGATTGTAAAATAATCAAAGAAACATTATACTATCCCCTTACAACTCATTCAAGTACCCATGAATATCATGCCTATCATCTCTTGCATCATCATACTTCCTTCAAATCCTCTTCATTAATCAAATGATATGGTACTCAACTGAATTAACATAATGTCAAACCAACTAAGGCTTGATAGAAATGACAACATAACAATGGATATGACTATTTCACTACAATAATAGCATTATTAGTCAGGGCTAACAATCTCCTTGATATGAACCAAGCTTCTCTATTCCCCTATTTTTGTTATTACTATAAAATTCCCTTTCTAATACCCTCACTCTTCTTTATTTAAGAGTTATATATCTTATATGTTTTTTATTAGATAAACAGGTTTTATAGGGAACCTGAAATCCAATAGTTAATACAAAAAAAGACTGATAATAAGCGTGAAAGCCCAACCAAAGGAAAGAGCTCTAAGAAAAGACCAAGAAAAAAAGATAAGCAAAGCCATGGCCTAAAGTCGAAACAAAAAGCCAAAAGACAATGATAAACAAAAGAATAGGTGAGAGTTATTCCTCATTCTTTTTCTTCAGATCTTGCATAACCTAAGCAGCCTCAAAGTCCAGTTGATTCTCCTCAACTTCCATCTATTGCGCCCTTTGGTTCCCCTGGTCCTGATTAGGAATGGAGTTGTCCTTTGCAGAGCCACCCTCCATTCTGGCCTCATCCTTGTCTTTTCCATCCTCATCTTCATGCATTTCTCTATCTCTAATCCAGCCCATGAGAGAGATGATGTTGTTGTTAATGGAGCTTAATAAGGAGAACATCTAATTTGCAAGGTTGTGATTGTAGTTTTCTAGGTTGTGTATCCTTTATTTTGCCAGACTGAGCCTGTTAGTCAAATCTGTCCTCCTGTTGGCATCCATCCCTTTCCTTGTTGCCTCAATATGTTTCACCTAATCTTTGACCTCCTCGAGCTCATGGAAAATCCATTTGATTGATCTAAAATTATCAATCATACTATTACGAGCATTATTCAAGAGGTTCATCCCTATCTCCCTGGCTCTGTTCGAAATAGCCACAATTGCTAGATCAATGAGTTCTTCTAGCCGCTATTCTTCTTGATTATCCACGAGGATTTGGGGATTCATGGCCTCCCTGAAGATGCCCATCTTGGAATTCTTGACATTGAAGGTTATAAACGCTTTCCTCTTGTCATTAGTCTGCACTTCCCCTTCTGCATACCTAGCTTTCTCCTCTTTTTGTTCCTCAGGATGGAGATGGACAAGAGAAACAGGCAGCATAGACGCCTCCTCAAATTGAGAGTGCACTTCCTCCAAACTCTCCCTCTTGCATTTCTTCCTTCCACTTTCCTCCTTAATTTCATCCTGCATCTCCTTAACCACCTCCTTAGACTCCAGTTCCTCCTCATCATCACTATCTCCTTCTACTGCCTTCTCCAGAGGCTTCTGCCCGAGATCCCTAGTGCTTTTTTTGCTAGGGGTTATGGGGGAGGGTGATTTTTTAGCAAGGTAAGTCACTGCTTTCCCCGAAGAAGAGATCCCTCCTTTCTCAGAGCTAACACTCTGAATTTCATCCAAGTCAAAGGAGTAACTGGAACTACCAGACTCCACATTCTCTATTTGAGGGGGGTGACGCTTATAGTCTGAGCTTTGAAATGCTTGTGGATAAGCAGCAGCAGCACCTCCTGCAGAGCTGGGTTTGCGATGGGCTTATTTTTGAAGCTATCCACCACCTTGCTCATTGAGGTTAATAAATAATAAGGAAAGGAAATTTTGGCATTATTCTAAAAATGATTCAAAAGGACAAAGTGGTGGGTTTAGGCTCTATCAAACCTAGGGTCCAAAGTAATGTACTCAATAACAGCTTTCAGAACATACCTCCACCGCTTCTTCATGGAGTTGGGGAAATAGTAGGTTTCAATCTTTTTCAACACCTTCAATTTCTTCTCTCTCCACAAAGTTCCTAACTGCATTGGCTGAGAGCTTCTTATCCCTAAAGAATTTAAAACCCTCGATAGGGATTTTGGTGACAGTCGTAATCACCTCCTCCGTTATCTGAAAGTAGATACCATTAACCTTTACCCTGCCATCCTTCCAGGACCCCACCATGCTTTTGGTCACCTCCTAATCAAATCCATGCAACTTCATAATATACTTAGTAACCCCACCCTCTTCAAGCTTTTCCCACGCTTTAGGACTACTTCTCAATTTCTCAAAATCCCCCACTGGCTCCTTTCTACATCTCTCGCCAACCATTTTCACACACTGCACACCCACTTTACTCATGTTCTCTTCACTCTGTGATTGAAATGGACCTTCGAGAGTAAGCAAAGAACAATGAAAAATAACCCTATTATTGCCCCAGAAGTGACTGCAATAAAAAACCTACAAAGCATGTCGATTAATCAATAATGGATTACTGCATTTATGATTTTCCATGCTTCTATTATGAAAAGTACCCTTATTTCTTAACCCCTTCATATTCATTATTAAAGCTTGATTATCTATGTACTTCATTGGATTTTATCCAAGTCGATCAGACTTTTAACATCCGTCAGCAAACAAGTTCTGAGAAGCCAAGTCATTTTTTGGTCTGTGCCGACCCCTATATTCACAAACCTGTCAGCAATCAGGTTTGCTTCCCAAAAAGTATGGGTGACGTGGATTCTATTAAATTTGGCAAGGGTCTCTCTAGTCTCATCAATAAGATTTGAAATCATCCAAGATGGATGCAAATTGCCATTGATACACTTTATAATGTTATTCGAGTCCCCTTCAAGCCATAAATTGGTGACCCCTATTTCAAAAGCCAATTTTACAACATTGCATGTTGTGTTGGCTTTCGCAAAATGATTTGTTTGGAAACCCAAAGGGAGAGCAAAAGCCACAATATTGTCTCCATTTTCATTCCTTATCACACCTCCACTACCTAAGGATCCAGGGTTTACCTTGGAGGCTCCATCAAAGTTGGCTTTGTGTCAGCCTTCAAGGGGGAGGATCCACTTGGCTTCCTGTCTTTTCCTCGCTCTGTCTTTTACCTTCTCCTTTTTCCTGCCTCCTATCTCAAAAACTCCCCCCTTCCTCACTAAAAAATTATCCTTTATGTTACTGAAGATCTTCCTTCCAAAAACTAAAGCTAGCTCCTCCCTATCTCTGAAAATCTGATTGTTTCTCTCCTTCCATATGCTCCAAAAAAAATGGGGCAGGAGCCAAGAGCTAATTTCCTGCAAGGAAAACCCATTGAACATACCATGCCATTGACAGAAAAAGTCTAGAAGGTTGGAAGGAAAGCACCAACTATGGCCTAGGTCATGGGTGAGGAAGCCCCAAATTGTCCTAGAGTAAGAGCAATGAATGAACAAATGATTACCTATCTCTAACTCTTCTTTGCACAAAACACATCTGCTAGGCATGATATGACCTCTTTTGATGAGATTTTCCTGGGTGAGAGTTTTTTCCTAAAGAGCCAACCAAAAAAACATGTTGACTTTTGGCATGAGGCCTAGGAGCCAAGCCCTCGACCAAGGGGGAGACTCTTTTAAGCTCCATAAAGCAAAGCACCCAGAGGCTACTGTATAGAGCCCATTGGCAGTATCCCTTCAATCTAGTTTATCCTTATTACTACTAAGGGATAAGGAATTAAGCATGATCATGATTGGTTTGAGGTCCTTTGAGATAATGGAAAGGTCCTTCCATCCCTATTCAGTCCTGTAATTAGTAACTTTGTGCCCAAATAGGTTGATGAAATCATTAGCCCATGATCTATAGTTGGGGTTATTCATAAGGGGGCCCTAAGAAAGCCAACAATCATACCAGAATAGAATATTCTCCCCATTACCTAGCTTCCAAGAGACTTTAGAGTTTGCCAAGTCCCTGGCTTTTAAGAAACCATTCCAAACAACTAAGCCTCTTTGGATATCCTCACTGAATAGAGTGAACTGAATAGAGTGAACTGGATAAAGGGCTTTTTTATATACTTATTTACCATAGTGTCTCTCCATTCCCCCATGCTACTAAAGATGCGCCAGATTTTCTTTGCCAGGAGGGCCTTATTGAGGTGAGTGAGCTTCCTAATTCCTAGACCTCCTTTCTTCTTAAGGAGATAACATTTATCCCAAGCAACAAGGGGGTACCTTTTATTCCTTTCAGTTCCGATCCATAAAAAATCCCTTTGGATTTTCTCCATCCTCTCGGCATATTTCACCGGTATGTTAAAAAAGCTCAGAGCATATATTGACAAGTTTTGGAGGATGGATTTAACTAGTTGACATTTTCTAGCTTGGCTAAGAATGGCTCCTTTCCAGCTAGCCAGCTTCTTACTAAACCTTTACAAGATTCCATTCCAAAAGGATTCAAATGGGGTCGTTCCCAAGGGGAGATCAAGGTAGGTAGAAGGAAGCTTCCCCACCTGACATCCCAGGATTCTATAGATTTTCTTCTATCTTTCCTCTAGAGTATTGATAAAGAAAATTGAGCTTTTGTCCCAATTGATGAGCTACCCTGACCCTCTAGAATAGGTGTCCAAAGTGTCTTTCATAGTGTTGGCCTCCTTGACTGAGGCCTCTCCACCCATAATAGTATCATCAACAAATTGTTGATGCATAAAGGGGGTGCATTTGGAAGAAGGTTTAAAACCTTTGATCCTCCCTTCTTTCTTTTTCTTGTCCATGAGTCTGCCAAGATAATAAAGAGTATAGGTGATAGAGGATCCCCCTGATGTAGGCCTTTGGTAGGTTTGAAGAAATCAAAGGGGGATCCATTCACTAAAATAGCTAGAGAGGGGGTGGTGACTAGCTGGGAGATTAGCTTGCATGATTTGACATCAAAGCCAAAAGCCTTCAATGTCAAATCCAAAAAAGACCAATCCACCTAATCGTAAGCTTTGGACATGTCTAGTTTGAGTTACATCCCTTCTCTCTTTCTAAATTCCATAGAGTGAATCACTTCGTGCACTATGATAATCAAATCTAAAATCTGTCTGCCTGGGACAAAACCAGATTGTTGTTGAGAAATAATCAGTGGGAGAATCTTAAGCAGCTTCGAAGTGAGCACCTTTGAGATGATCTTATAAAATGAGTTGCATAAGCTAATGGGTCTGAACTTATCCAGAGTGTCAACTCCTGCCACTTTGGGAATAAGAACTAAGAATGTGGAGTTAATTTCCTTCAGAATACTTTTGGCTCCAAAGAACTCCTAAACTACCTTAATGAAATCCTTCATAATGACAGGCCAATACATTTGGAAAAAGATGTTGGGAAAACCATCAGGTCTGGGTGATTTATCCATTGGAAGAGAAAAAAGAGCTTCTCTTACTTCAAAATCAGAAGGAATGGCCTGAAGTAGATTATTTTGGTTCGGTTGGAGGATATGAGGGATACAAGAGATAATGTTGTCTTGGTCCACTTTAGAGAGTAAAGGATCCCAAGATAGAAGGGAGGAGAAAAAAGAAACAGCTTCAAATGAAATTTCTTCTTCCTTAGTCAGCACACCTTTATCTTTCTTCAGGCCAGAAATCATGTTATTAGCTCTATGCTTAAGAGTGGATAAATGGAAGAACTTTTTGTTCTGGTCTCCTTCCTTGAGCCAATTGATTCTAGATCTTTGCCTCCAGAACTTTTCCTCTTTGCTAATAATGTCATGTAAATCAAACAGGATGGACAGCTCTTCTTCCCTATTTGAGGCATCATACCCATTATCCTAAATGGAGACTTGGATAGAAGAAAGATTAGCAGAGAGATCCTCTTTAAGAGAGAATAAATGACCGAAATTTGACTTATTCCAAGCTGTTACCATTCTTTTAACATTACTAAGTTTTCTAGCCACACTGAACATTGCAGTGCCTTCCACATCTATGCTCCACCAGAGCTTAATTCTTTCTAAAAGGTCAGGGTGGGAGGTCCACATTTTCTCAAAATGGAAGGGAGGAGGTCTACAGGGATCAAAAGGAACAACCGAGAGGGAGATGGGGGAGTGGTCAGACCCAATTCTAGGCAAATGAGCTAACTTGCAAGAGGAGGACTATAACCAATCAAGAGAAATGAGGGCTCTATCTAGTCTAACCTGAATGCACTCCTTGCCTAAGCATTTATTGGACCAAGTGAAGTCACCTCCCATTAGGTCTAGATCCAAAAAAGCCAATCCATTGATGGAGTTAGAAAGGTCATGCTTGCTATCCCATTCCTGAGGCACACCACCCTTCTTCTCCTTGTCTAGAAGAGGGGTGTTGAAGTCTCCCATAATGATTCCTTTTTTCATGTTACTATTCTGTACTAGCCCTTCTGCTCTAGACTAGTAGAACTTTCTATCTCTCTTATTATTGGGAGCATAAATATTGAGCAAGAACCAAAATTCATTGGAATGGATATGGAACACTTTACAAAAAATAATATTACCTTCATTGAATACTGATTCCACCTTAAAAATTTTAGTCTTGTATAAAGTCAGCAGGCCCCCAGAGGCTCCATCAGAGTCTGAAGCCTCCCCGCTCATCAGGTTATTGAACTTTATATTTCTCAAAGAATCCTTTTTCATTTTTGTTTCTTGAATCATCAAAATGTTTGGTCTCTGGTCTCTAATCAGATTCCTAATAATTTCCTATTTATGGGCACCATTTGGGCCCCTAATATTCCATCAGATGATTTTCATTTTTTACTCTTCAAAAAATCCTTTAGAGTGCTTTGGCACCCATTCGCCAAGCATCTTCTGGTCTCCTCTTCTCTGGACTCCCTTTTTTATTTTTTGTCTGCTTTGGTTGTAGAGCCTACATCTGGTTTGCAACTACTCCTATTCACCATAGGAGAAGCCTTGGACGGGTCTCTGATTTGATTCTTCCTAGGTATCTCTCCCTTATTTTCAAACTTCAAGGATCTAGAAGTCTTATTACCATTCCTTGGGGTGCTAAGAAGATCTACCCTTTGGTCTAGATCTTTCAACAAGTCCTCCTTTTTTCCTATTCTGGTCGCTACTTCTCTGGTGGAAACCAAGTTTTCCTCTAGGTCCTGAAAGATGATAATTTTCTTATTTTCTCTTTCCTTTGCCTCTTCTATGGAGCCCAAAACTGGCTCTTCCTTGCTGGGGAAAAGGTCCAAACTAGACTCCTCAAAACCTTTCTATGAGAAAACTTTACCTTCCTCTTCTCTAGGCATGAGGGTCCTTTCCTTGACTTGGTCATCCTCAATCTATTGGAAAGCATTTGAAGGTAGAGAGGAACTTGGTCCTGACTTGAGTGACTCTCCTTCTTTGCTTGTCCTGCGTTGAGGCTCTTGGTTTTTCATCTTAGGAGCATCAGCTGCATTCTAGGTCTCTGTAGAAAGGATCTTCTAGCCTTGTTCAGTGGTCTTCTTTTTCCAAACTTATGGGTAAAAGCACAAACCTGTGTCACCTTTTATAGAGAAATGTGATATCAGAATGTGACAGTTCAACATTAGTGACAAAAAAAAAGGTATTTGTGTTTAAAATATGAAGATGATATAAACTAATGAAATGTGTAGAATTGGATGAACTTTATGCCTATAATTTTTATAATTTTTTTGAGTCAGAATTTATTCATTTTATTTTATTTTGAAGTCCCTTTTTTAACTATAAAAAATATAGGGTGTAGATCCCGTCAAACAAGTATATGCAAATCATCTTTTTTTGTTCTAATTTGAAAATATCTTATAGATGACATGTATAGCTAGTGCACAAAAAAAGAAATAATTATTTTTTATGTATATTTTCTTTGTTATAAGTACTCAAGTTTGACCTTATCAGAATCCAACAGTTTTTTCGTCCCGTCAAAACTTTCCTATCAAATCTATACCTTCTTGAAAAAAAATTACATATTCATGAAGAGGATTCTCTCCTCTAGAGATAAATATAATTTTTAAATTTTTTTGATATGATTTACTATTTTTTTTCCTTTTTTGAGGGAGCATCTTCTGAAATGTTGAAATATTGACTTATAATACTTTAAGATTATAACATATTATAACTAATCAAAACACTCAAAAATTTATATAATAATGATATTGAATCTGAGATCTATAAAAGGTTATTTTTAGTTTTTGGAAAAAATTGAGTTTTGATAGAGAAATGAGATTTGACCAAAACAAGTTTTTGTATCACAAATGGTGACACAGATTTGTGCTTTTACCCTTTCTTTATCCTTGATTGAGAAGAAGAAGGAGGATTCTTCTTCTTAGCAGTCTTAGCTTTCGGGCACTGAAAAGCCTTGTGACCTATTTTTAGATAGTGAAAACACCCAAATGGGACACTCTCAAAGTCCAACTGTTGGATATGAGTGCCAAGTTTGGACTAAAAATATACCACTTTAGGCATATCATCCCCTTCCCTCACACCTATGAAAATCCTCACTTAAGTTAGCCTACTCTTAGAATTTGTAATAGGGTCGATGGAGAGAAGCTCTCCAAAAGAGTCAGTGACTCCCTTAAAGACATCCTCATTCTAGAACTCCAATGGTAGCTCAAGGAGTCTGACCCATACTAGAGCTTGCTGAAGGAATGATTCATTTAAGTCTAGTTGAGACGACCATTTCTGAAGCATCAAGGTGGCCCTCCCAAAGCTCCAAGGGCTATCACATAGAATGTCAGCCATGTCCTCTTGATAGGTGAACTTAATAGAGAGAAAACCCTTAGCCATTGTTGTGACACTGACCTAACCTTTCAAGCTCCATTTTTTCGAAGTGTAGGCCCAAACCACATCAATATTTGGTCTTGGGCCAATAAATTTTCTAACGAGCATTGAGGCCATAGAGGCAATGTTGTGGTCAACAATCTCATCTAGAATAGCAATCGTGCAAGATCCCTTTTCCAGTCCAGACACAACCTTAGCCGAAGGAAAAGATGACTTACCAGATGGCTTGACACCAAAGAGTGAGGCCCATCTCTTTAGGAGATTCCCTGGAATGTCCTCACGTGGGTCCCCATCTCCTAACTCCTCTCCACTGCCTACCTGGATCCCCTCTTGCATGCCTGGTGATTGAGGTCCACCTCCTTGTGACTTCCCACCTGTCTCTAGATTTGAATTTTGAAGATGCGCTCCCATCCCGCTCAATATATATATCTTATATGTTGAAGAGTTGTCTCGTTTGGTTTCAAATGACATCTTATATGAGAATGGTATTTAATATTATTTTGGTATATGATAATACTTAATATTAAAAGTTATATATGTCATTTAATATTTTAATAATTTATAATAGATGTGATATGATTTATAATAATTTAATAAATTGTTATTTAATAGTAATATTACCATGATAAATATTATAATAATATTTCATTGATAATAATATTTGATTAATATTTAAAAATTATTTAATTAATATTTAAATAATGTGTGTGTATTTTAATATTATTATAGACACTAATTAGGGCTCATGACAAGTCCACCCATCTCAAATTTTCTTGTCCTTAAGAAATTTGTGTTCTTCTCTAATCGGTTCATAGCTTAGATTCATTATTTTTGCTACATATGTGTTAAAACCCTTGCAAAGGACACATGTTAGTATATGATGGCCTATGAATGAAGACACAAAGTAGACACATTAATGCTTGAAGACACAATGTAAACATGAGGTAGACACATGAATGAATGAAGACACAAAGAAGACACGAAGAAAACACATTAATGCATGAAGACACAATGTAGACACGAAGTGTAGATGTTAAAACTTATTAGATTCCTTATAATATTTTTAAATAGGTAAAGGTTTCCAATTTGACTATAAATATCATACTCCTTCCTCCTATTTAGAAATTATATTTCTTGAAAATGCATCCTTTAGCAACTTTCTCTTAACTAATACAATAGGGTTCTCTCTTACTTGTATACTTTATCTTATGCGTCTGACTCTATAATGGATGGTAGACTTACTACTACTTGAGTTTGGAAAAAATCTACATGGGACTCCCTCATAGTTACATCCATATTGGAATTCTATTTCCCAATGTGATTGAATTACTCTTCCCCCTATGCAAACTCCCTACCCACTAATTAAGTAATGAATGGTAGAATTACTGCTTCTCAGGTTTGGAAAAAATCTACTTGGGAATCCCTCATACTTACATCCATATTGGGATTCCTTTGTCCCAACATGATCAAATTAATTTCCCTATACAAACTCCCTATCCATTATGTACTTATAAAGAACACTTCTTACTAAATTCTTGTTTAGGTTACACTAATATTTTTTTTCCATGTTATTGTGTTATGTTGTTTGTTGTATTCCTTTTGATTTTCTTCTATCTTTTCCTTATCTATTTAATTAATAATGGACGGTAAAATTATTATTTCTCAAAGATAGAAATAATCTACCCAAGGCTCCCTCATGACTCTTTCTTATATTGGGACTCAAATGCCTCAGTACAATCGAATTACTCTTTCCCCTGTGAAAACTCCCTATCCATCATGAACTTAAATAGAAGAGAATTCTAAATTTATTTAATCACTTAAAATTCAATTGATACTCCCCTCAGTAATTGATTCTACCCTTATTGCCTTATTATATAATTTTACATATATATAAATTTATATGACTATACACCTATATATATAATCATATTATATCATTACATAAAATGAAAGTAAACTTAAAATAATAATTCTCTTACCATGTTGATGCCCTTTACCTAAATCTTCATGATATGTCTTTTTGAAAGATATAAAACCAAAATAAAATACGATCAAAATCTGTTTTTATTATTGGATGTCATATATTGTTTCACATGAGGATTAATTCCTTGTTAGGGTTTCCTCAATTGATCTTGTTGTTATGCATGCCATGTGGAGGATGGATGGGCCTGGTTGTTGTCTTTATTTCTCTCCTATTGTATGTCACTTCTCTTAACCCATGGTTTGATGCATAAAATGCCCAATCATACTCCCTCATTTCATACTTTGTTCTCCAATGATTCATGATATACTTATCATTGACCTCCATTTGATATTTTTGGCAATTATCTTTATCTCATCTTTGATAGTTTAATCTAATAATTTGTGACTGTTTTAGTCTAAATGGAGACTCTTCTAGTCTTATTTATTATTACCTTCTTGATCGCTAACTTTAGTATGTATTTTTCCTCAAAATAACTATTCTTTAGTATACCTTGATTTTATACTTTACATATTAGATGGTTCTCAAGGATTATATTCTCATGCAAACTAATTTACATTCCTTAATGATGGTTTTATATACATGCATAATTCCCATATTATGAAGTCATTGGCTCACAATTTTCTAATGTCTCCAATATATTCGACCAACTCTTCTATCAAAATTTCCTTTTGTGTAGATAACTTTGTTGTTCATACAATATGGGGAGTGATGAAATTTCTAATATATCATTATATATAGCCTTTTAATAATGTGATCGCCCATTATTTTTGCTCCTTTTCAATTCTAGATTGAAATCCATATATGTTGCTCTGGATGTTAATTCCTTGACCTATCACCATTTATGAACGTGCTGAGTCACCTATTTAATATTCTCCCTATCCTATCAAAATATTTGTTGGAATTGTGAAAGATGGAGCTAGATATTATTATCATTTATTTTACTCAATTGCAAATAAATTCTTGTTCTATTTATAATTTTCAATTCTTGTCCATGCTTAATATCTATATGTTTCTTCTTTTGTTGTGTATATTCTTCATTCTTATATTCCTCTTAAACTTGAATCTATCTTCCTATATTCATTAGTTTAGTATGATCCTTTGTATTATATATTCTATTTTTTTTATTTATAGGGGTCATTGACCCCATACTAAGTGGTGTGATTCTCCACCCTTCAGCCTATCTTATGAATACTGTGATTTAAATAAATATTTGAAAGCTCCAAAATTTGGCCTTCAATCTATATAATATATGAAATATGTATTGCATTCATTGATTATAATCTTCCTCCACAACATTGGCCCCACAAAACCAGGTTATACTCAACAAATATTTATTTTCTTTTAATTACCTTGGTTCATATGTCCATAGTTCTCCTATTTTGGTGATGTTTATATATTATGAAATATTTTCCTATTGAGATAATGAGTGTTGCACATATTTTTATATTGTATTATTTAATTTTATTATGTGATGTTGCACCTAGATGGACATGCAACACGTAAAGATTCCCATAGGATATACTTGATAAGTTGTATTGTAACATTGTGATAATATTTCATTTAATTATTTAATATTGGAAAAAAGAATTAAATTTCCAATATTAAATGTAGGGTCAATGGGTTAGGTAGCACATGGTTTATGCAATACCACTTGGTGGTTTTGTGGGACTTACTACTATATAAGAAACCACAAAGGTAGTTGTAGAGATAAGACAAAAGGTGAAAAGGGCAAGAGTGGAGTGGGACAAGGCTTGATAGGTCAGCTAAGGGAGCATTTGTGAAACATGGCATGGGATGTGTGGATTAATGCTTGTTCACATGGATTTCTTGGTAGTAGCTATGGCTTTGAAGGTTTCCATGGTTGTATTGCAATGGTATTTTTGCTGAATAATACATAGCGACGGATGCTTTTGGAGGCTGGCTTTTTCCCTCAATGATGGTTTCCTAGGGTATATCTTGTGTCACAATTTATGTGGGTATATTGCCTATTCTCTTGCATGTGGATTTTAATTGCATATTTGTTTCAAATCTATTATGGGTTATGTGGAAATGTTTATAATATTTATTGCAAGTTTCCTTACATTGTCCAATAAATGGAGTCTTCTTTGGACTATAGATACATAGGTATTCATTTGGTTATTTATTTAAGAATTTCCTATGTATTTTGTTGCTATGTGGATGCCCCATTATATTCCAAATCCCTTCAAAATAAACCTTTTCTACTGCTCGGTGTTATGTATAATAAATGATCAATCAATATATTTTCTTTAATTTTTGATAAATGATGTTTACTTCTTTTCTTTCTAATATGACATCTATGTATTGAGTATCAACATTTAATTCTCCTCTGATTTTCCCATTCAATATCTATGATTGGCTATGACCCAAAATTCACACGATGGCAAGATTAAGCTCTAATACCACTAAGATGAACCAATCTTCTCTATTACCTTATGTTTGCTATTATTATAAAATTTCCTCTCTAATGCCATCATTCTTCTTTATTTAAAAGTTATATATCTTATATTTTGAAGACTTGTGTCTTTCAATTTCAAAGGACATCTTATATGAGATTGGTATTTAATATTATTTTGTTATATGATAATATTTAATATTAAAAAGTACATATATCATTTAATATTTTAATCATTTATAATAAATGTAAAATGATTTATAATAATTTAATAAATTATTATTTAATATTTAATAGTAACATTACCATGATAAATATTATAATAATATTTAATTGATATTTAAATAATATGTGTATTTAAATATTACTATAGAGACCAATTCGGGCTCATGACACTCCTTTGGCATTGATGGTAAGACATAAACAAAATATTTTACATTACAAAATATTACACATAAGATTATCAAATGTATGCATTGAAAAAAATACAACTCTTCATCTCTCTGACTTCATTCAAGTTCTCTACAATAGATTTCAACAATGGGTTCACTCGGTTTAAATCTTTAAGAACTTTATCTTCACAAATTCTCCCCCTTTCAGTGTACTTTTTATTCATCTTTACATCTTCTCCATATCAAATTCTCTCCCCCTAAGTAGTTCATTACATCTTCAATTATTCTCTCTTAGCCACTTCACTCCCCATTCGAAAACAATGCCAAAGGTAAATATAAGCTCTGATGTAAAATTTATAAAACCTTATAGTAATATCTTGTACCTTGCATGTACTATTTACATCATTTTCATTACAATCGCTTTCATAACTTTAGAAAGTAGTTCACAATAGCTCCCCTTCCTGTAGGAACTAACAATATGGTTGAGGCTCAGTCATTGTTGTTAGGGCTAATTCTTGCTAAGAAAGGGAACTTCCAACAAGTGCAGATTGAAGGTGATTCTCAAGTTACAATATCTGCTTGTATTAAGAGACAATCATCTTTCTAGAACTCAAATATGTGCTCTAGCAAATTTGGAATATTATTGATCAATTTCAGGAAAACAGAGTTTCACACACATATAGAGAGGGCAACAAAATGGAAAATTATCTGTCTAATTTAGGATGCAATGGGATTATAACTTGTACACTAAACCCTTCTACACTCATGGAGCATTATAAAGATTTGCAGAAACTAATGGCCGCTAACCTTTAGAAGAGAAGTTTATTGTTTGTGCCAAGTTATTTTTCCTTTTGGTGCCAAGAGACTGTAGGAGCTAAGCATGCTTCATGTGTTGAGCATTTATTATGTGTCAGATCATAGCTAATGTCAGGCAAGGTAGGGACTTCATGGGTGAAGTGGACTCTATGTGCTGAGTAATTCTTATATGTGTTGAGTTGCCTCAAGTGCCAAATGTGTTTCATGTGTTGAGTAATCAATATGCACTGAGTCATAGGTGATGCTAGACAAGGTAGGGACCTTAGGGTTGGTGTGGACTCTATGTGCCGAGTAATTTTTATGTGTGCCAAGTTACCTCAGGTGCTTAGTGTGTTTCATGTGCGGAGTGATCAATATGCACCAAGTCATAGATGATGCCAAGCAAGGCAGGGTCCTCAGGCTGAGTGGTCTATATGTATGTCAAGTTGCTTCAGGTGCCAAGCATGCTTCATGTGTCGAGTGATCAACATGTGTCAAGTCATAGTTGACACCTACAAAGCTAATGACCCTAGGTGTTGATCGCCATATGACATGTGTCAAGCAAGCTAACATACTTCATGTGTTGTGTATAATATAGGTGTTGAGCTAGCATCAATATAGGTGTCGAGTTACTTATGATACTGTGTTAGAATTCTCATTGGTGTTGAGCTGCTTCAGGTGCCAAGCATGATTCATGTGCCAAGTGATCAATTTGCACCAAGGCATAGTTGATGTCGTCCAAGCCAGTGACCTCAGATGCCCAATGCCATATGTGTTGAGTGTGTTAATATGCTTCATGTGTCATGAAAACTTGTACGCTATATGTGTCGAGTAACTTAGAATAGTACATGAGTTATCCTATTACTATTGAGATGAGCCAGAATTCTTATAACTATTGAGTTACCTTTGGTGCCAAGTCAAAAGCTAAGATACTTCAAGTGATGTGATGAAATGTCATATGTGCCAAGTATGTTATAGTGGACATTCTAACATCACTCGATGGTCACTGAGCATTATCCAAATTGGGCATTGACCGTTTATTGAAGCTTTCATAAATGAGGCTCCCATGTGCGAGATTAAGGAAAAATCATGACAAATCTCCATCATTAAACATAATTTTGTTGGTTGACATTAATCAAATATGATCTTGCTTTAGTTTGGTCATGTGGAACTTTGTACTTAGCAAAATTAAATTCAACTCATATGGCTACAGATCAAATTGCTCATTCTTCAATTTTGGGTGCATCAGATTTGTACTTTGCCCTTCTCAATTTGTAATTGATTTTTGATTTAATGGTACCCTCTTTATTTCACACGAAGTAGAGGTACTCCACTTCCTTTGTACATATGTTGGGGGTTTTAGTTTAAGGTGCAGAATAGATTTAAATCCAATTTATTTATCCATCTTGTTGTGTTTCCCCATCAAATTGCTTTCAATATGTTGTCTCCATAAGAAGTATGTGTGAAATGTGATTCTTGCCATCAGTTCCATTGCAGCATATTGCCAAAAAAATTTAGAATCAAGCTTCATCTGACATTGGATGAAGATGCAATTTCTCACCCTCTTGAAGATGTGGTTCTAGATAATATGTTTATTGTACATTCCTATAACACCTAGCATGTGATTTGAACCATAATTAGGGAGGATCTTTTCTCTGCATCTACAAGGAATGTTTTATTCCCTTCAACTTTGGTCTCCATTTTTCTATCTAATGCCATGGATCTTCTTCAATCTTCATCAAGATTGGAAATTATCACCATCAAGGTAGTTAGGCAAGAATTCTAGGCTAATAATAAATTGAAATGTGTGATGCAAAGCTATGATTTGTGGACTGCTAATGCCCTAGTTGGTGGTATATTCTCAAGAACCATGCTCATGAAGAACCATGAGGCCATGATGACCTTTGAAGCGATGAAGAAAACCTTCCAGAAGAACAACACTCTATTCCTTCTCAAGACCCTACAATTCACAGCTCATGCTCTAGGTTTCCAGTTGACTAAGGAGGTGAAGAAAGTTACTTTTTCTTTGATTAACATTTTTGGGATTCCAATTTCTGATGCTCAGGCAAAATTTTCCCAAATGAAGACACCAGTGGCCACCCCAACTCATTCAGTCAGTGAACCTAGTGCTTGGTCATTCTCAACTCTCAAAGATCCTAGTCTCAATCACCATGTCTCAACAAAAACCACTCGGCATCTACATCCAGATGTCACTATACCTAGTGGTTGGGGTATGCCTTCATCCACTAGTTTTCTACTAGCACTTTAGATGTTGCTACTGCTAGTGGTTGGGGTGTGCCTTCATCCACTGGTTTTTTTGCCAGCACTTTAGATGTTGTTGTTGGGGGATTAAGTTTAGGTTGGGGCATTGCTCCTGTATCATGTCCAAATTTTGGATGGGGCTTCTCTATAATGGGTGCTTCTAGAGAGGATATGGATGAAAGATAGCACAGTGGTATCTTTCTGTCTTGTTGGGTTTTTTCCTCCTCACTTTAGGCATATTTTATAGAATGTTGAAAATCTTGTTTTGACTGAATTTGAGTCCCACATGTCTACTATGTGATGAAATTGTAAAACTCGATAAACTTTGAATTTTTATTCATTTCTCATTGATATAGTCGAATTGAAAATATCGAAGTTAAGTCAATTGTAAATATTGTGATGATGTTGGGTTTTCTTTCTGGTTCTTTCCTAGTTGAACTCTTGAACCAATTTATACTTTACATAAATATATATCTAGTGGCTCATCCACTTTTGCCAAAAAAAAAAAAATTAAGAAAATAGTTTCTAAAGAGTGAACTCTTGCATCAACTCCACAATGATATATTTGATCATCCATGAATTGATGCAACATTCATCTCTGCTTAGTTAATCTTGGATGAGGGAAGAACCCCTAGCTTACCTATTATATACTCAAAAGAATCCTAAGGAAATGGCTTGGTATATATGTCAAAAATTTATTCTTTAGATCTCATATATTCTAGTCTCACTTGCTTCTCTTGTACTTTCTCCCTCAAGTAGTGATACTTGATAGATATATGCTTGGTTTTTCCATGCATCACTAAATTCATGGATATGTTTACTAAACTACCATTATGACAATAAATAGTGCCAAGCTTGGTAATTTTTTCTTGCATTCCTTCCAATAGTTTCTTAATCCAAAAAAAATTTGAATAATTAATTGTAATAGTGCCATATTCAACTTCAACAATAGATTATGATATGTAGCTCTATTTCTTTCTTAGCCATGTAAGAATGAATTTGTGTCATCAGCATTTCTATCCCACTTAGCATCAGTGTATATGAGATAAAAATCACCATCTTGATTGTACCATGATATTCTTCAATTTCTTTTAGATATATAAATATCCTTTTAACAGTAGTCATGTGTGTTTCCTTAGGATTAGAGGAAAATACTTCTAAAATTTCTAATAGCATGTGCAATATCAAGTCTACTATGCACAACATTTGATAACTTCTCAATCATTGATCTATATTGTTTCTCAGATATCTCAATAGTAGTATATTTCTTAGGTCATTTGCATCTAGTCAACATAGGTGTACGGAGTAACCTTGACTCATCCATACCAAATATTTTCAAAATATCCTTAACATACTTAGATTGAATCATATATATACTACCCTTTTTTTGATGAACTTATAATCCAATGAAAATTTTGATCTCACCAAACATAGATATCTCAAACTCCTTACTCATTTGATTAGAAAATGATTTGCACAACAAATAATTACCATAATATATGATACCATCAAAAAATATTTCAAAAAATGAACATTATGTCTTTAGCTTCACTCTTCAAATAAAAATTACTACTTTCACTTGTTCTCACAAATTTAGTCTTAATCAAGTATCAATGCATCCTTTTATACCGGGCTCTCGATGCTTGTTTCCATCAATAGAAAGCTTTGTTCAACTTACAAACCAGGTGCCTCTAATATGGTTTAACAAATCATTCTAGTTGTTATTTATAGACTTCTTCAAGTATTCCATTCATAAATGTTGCCTTAACATCCATTTGATATACTTTGAATTTTTTGTAAGTAGCATATGCAAACAATGTTCTAACTCCTTCCAATCTAGCAATAGGCACAAAGGTCTCACCATAATCAATTCCTTCTTCTTGGGCATAACCTTCACAAACTAGTGTATCATTTTTCCTTACAACTTCACCATTATTATTTTATTTATTTCTAAAAATCCATTTTGTTTGAATTACATTCTTACCAACTAGTCTTGGTACTAGTGTTCATGTATTTTTTTTATCAATCTGATTTATCTCTTCATACATAGCATAAATCTAGTCTTCATTGTCAAGTGCAGCTTTCACAGCTCTTGGTTCAAACTCAACAATTAAATAAGTACTAACTTTTAGCTTACTTCTCATCATGACTCCATCACTTTTATCTCCAAATATTTTTTTAGGTAAATGGTTCATTCTCATGTATTTTGCTAGCACAAGTTTAGTTCTTTGATTTTCAGCATTATCTTCACTCAGTTAGCACTCAACATCCTACATAGGTTGTTTTGTTTATGGATCAAGTAGTATAGGCTAACACTCAATAGATATCTATAATTGCATAGGAACTACACTAGAAATATATTCATATACATAAACTTTTTTTTAATCATCAGGCTCCTTTTTACTTTCCTCGTTGTTCTTATTTGCAAACTTGTCAATTCTTAGATTTGCACTTCCAATCATTATGTTAGTATCCTTGTTCAAATATTTATAGAATTTGATCTTAGAAGAATAACCAAGGAAAATACCTTCATCACCTTTAAAATCAAATTTTTTATTCCTTGCATCTTTATGAATGTAACATCTACTTACAAGTATCTTAAAATAACTCACATTAAGTGTATGACCATACCAAAGTTCATAAGGTGTTTTTTTTATTCCTTTTATTAGCTAAACTTAGTTGAGAGTGTAGACTGTTGTGCTAATGACTTCTCTCCAAAAAAATTGAGTGATTTAATTTTTAATTAGTATTGTTCTTGCACAATCCACAATTGATATGTTCATATTATAATGATTTAGAATGTGAATTAGTTATCCTCAAGTCTATATGTACCAATTCAACTTTTAATCACTTCAAACAACTTAAACAATTTTAAATACCCAGTTGATCTTTATACCATATCATCATAAAATTAACGTTTCATGTAATATCTTAACTTTTTCTCTATATGTATCGACTTCCAGTAAATAAGCTATTGTAAAATTTAGCATGCATAACAATAACATCCACACATAAAAATTACACTTTGATGCTAGGATATAATGTGGAGACCTAATTTTGGAAAAACTACCAAATACATGCTACCAATTTTTCACTCTTCTAAAGTGTACTCAGTTAAGAGCCAACCCTGTTAAAGGTTACAGAACACACTATTAAATGTGACCATTTTAAAGGATTTAATCACCCTATTAGTAGTGGCCTTGTTAAAGGAATTTGGAAAATTCCATTAGAATGTCACCTTAATTAAAGGATTTACAAAGTGACTATTAGGTTAACCTTGATGAAAGGATTTTGACTGATATAATGGTTAGAATCTAATAGTATGTTTGATTTATAAAGTACAACTCAATTTGCAAATTTAGATCTTCATTCGCTCATCTGCTAGCTCATTTACTGGCCTTCTTTGACATCTCCATCACTGACCTTCTTGGAATATTTTCAACCAATCACTCTTCACAATAAACAATTAGCCAACCTTGAAAATCATTCCTTATGCCTCCTTAAATAGGTAATTTTAATCTTTTCTCACTTAAACATCACCATTGATATTAGCATTAGGTTAGATTCATCAAATCCTTCCACCTTTTTGTTCTCCTTCTCCTTCTATAAACTTCAGATCAAATTCTTACTTTGATCATGTAACAAACTCTCAGTGTGCATTAAATATGCCAGCTCATCAATCCTTATCTTTCACATGCTTTGACTAATTCAAAATTCCAACCATGTCAGCCTCAAATTTAAATATTTCATAAACTTTGACTTTTTTTGTCACTCAAAAATCATTGTGTTCTTCAACTCCATAATTATTGTGTATCTTAGTAACACACTATACTTTCTCACTCGATATCAACATGTTCTCTCAGCCATTACTATGCTTGGTCGCTTCTGACACTTCTTCATACATTTTCTCAACAATAATTCACTTTTCTTGAACTTATTTTTCTTTGCTTCTACTAAGTTTTTTAATCTTTTTTTAGTTCCTTCATTGACCGTGCAACATTGATACTCAGTCAATATTATCCTTTTGACGTGTTTCAACTCTTAGCTTTATCTAAGTGTCTTCTTCACTTCATGTATTGATTGAACAAAAAATTATCATATTAAAGAGATCAAATTTCCACAATCCATTGTATTGTATTGATATGTTTCTGGATTTGATTGTGTTAAGATTTTTATCATCAACATTTTTAATCACACTACATGATCCATCATCAGGATGAAGAGCAAGAGATGCAAGATAAAGTAGGTTGCAAATAATGGCTGACCCAAAAGATAAAGGGAACAAGGCAAGAAAGATAGCACAAACCCTGAGGTTGAAGAATGAAAATAATTTAAAATAAAGTAAAAATAAAAAACAATAATAGAGTAGACAAAAGGAAAAGGGGCAAAAAGGAACACACTCCAAGGATAAACCAGAAAAGAATTAGAAACTAAAAGCACCAATTGAATAAAGCATTGAATGTTTATAAATTAACAAACATTCAACACTTTATTCAATTGGTGCTTTTAGTTTTTAATTCTTTTATTAGTTATATCATATTTTAAATGTTCTTATATATTTTTGACATCTTCACTTGTTAATTTACAAACATTCAATGCTTTATTCAATTGGTGCTTTTAGTTTCTAATTCTTTTCTAGTTTGTCCTTGGAGTATGTTTCTTTTGACCCCTTGTCCTTCTGTCTACTCTATTATTATTTCTTATTTTTTATTTATTTTATTTTATTTTCTTTCTTCAACCTTGGGGTGTGTGTTATCTTTCTTGCCTTGATGCCTTTATCTTTTGGGTCAGCCATTATCTACAACCTACTTTGTCTTGCATCTCTTGCTCTTCATCCTAATGATGGATCACATAGTGTGATTCGAAATGTTGATGGTAAAAATCTTAACATAATTGAATTCAAAATCATATCAATAAAAAAAATTATCTTATCAAGGACTAACTTATCAAGTGCCCATTGTGTTTCCATGATACTTCACACATCTCAACTCAACCTTTCACTAGGTCACCTCATGATCTCTTCTTTTCAAATCCTCTTAATTAATCAAATCATATGGAACTCTACACTTTTAATAAAATGTCTCTCTAATAGGTTTGACACTTTGTCTTACCAATAGGGTTGACATCATTAACAACATAATAATTGCTCTAATTGTAGTTTCCAACAATCTCCCTCTTTGTCATTAATAGAAACCCTAAGTATACTTTACTAGTTACCATGCAATCCAAAAGATTTAATACTATACTATCAACTCCCTATGTGTTTGTGTTATCTCTTTCTTAGTTTCATTATGATTCTCATCCAATCAATCTCAGGATACTCCCTCTATCATTTCAATACATACTCTTTCACTATAGCAACCTCAACATATGCTAACATATGTCAACCTCTTGACAACAATCATTATCTCCCTTTGATATATGAATGATAACCTCCATGCAATAATCTTCTCCCTCTTACTCATGCATTCTCATCTCTTAAACTAATCAATGTTGTATGGGAATTCTTTAGTGATACTAACCTTCTTTGACAATAATGCTAAAGATATACCATACACTCATCTTCATGTCACTAATTTGACTGATATAGAAATGTTATATCAACATTAACTCCTTGTAGCTTCTTCTACTCATATGTTATTGTCTTGTTTATCCTTTTCACATCTTTAGACTACTCCTAAAGTGTGACCTTTTGCATCAATTTATATGATATTTTGGTTAAAAAATTTGATACAATGTAGCATCTCTGGTTATTTTTCTTCAGGTAGGGGAATGACCCCTAACTTACCTCTTAGATACTCATAAGAATCCTTAAATAATGCCCTTTTTAATATGTCACCTAACTACTCTTTTGTGTTCACATATTCTAATATCACTTATTTTTCTTGTACCATCTCTCTCAAGTAATAATACTTGATCTTAATATGCTTTATCTTTGTATGCATCACATGATTCTTAGATATATTTATAGAACTTTTGTTATAACAAAATATCACAACATGTTCATTGATATCCTCATCCATGTCTTTGAACAATTGCTTGATCCATACAATATTTAAACAATTCACTGTTATAGCAACATATTCATCCTCTGTTGTAGATTGTGAAATACAATATGCTTCTTTCTTTTCCATGAAATCAATCTTCTACCTAAGAAGAAATCTCCACCATTTGTGTTTCTTCTATTATCACTATTTCCTACCCAATCAGCATCTATGTACACTTTCAGCTCAAACTTATCACTTTTCTTATACCATAAGCCATAGTCTTATATTCCTTTTAGGTATCTCAGTATCCTCTTTATTTTCATCATATAATTTTCTCTAGGATTAGAAGAGAATATAGAAACAATTCCAATAGCTAATTCAATGTTAGGTCTACCATGTACAACATATTGTAGTTTCCCAATAGTAAATTAAGAAAAATTTCTTTTGGCAAGGAACAGATGAAAACAAGAAACAAGCCTTAATAAAATGGGATAAATCATGTCATCCTAAATAATATGGAGGTTTGGTAATCAAAAACTTGAGCCAATAAAATCAAGCTTTAGGAGCAAAATTAGTTTCGAGAATGTATCAAGAACATGAAAGAAAATGGGCAAAAATACTATATCATAAGTACTTAAACAATCCAGACCCATTATCATTATTTAGAACTAAAAAACCCACCCAAAGGATCTAAAACTTGGACCTTTATGATGCATTATTGGTCGCTTATAACTAACAATATAACTTGGGATATTGGACAAGGACGAGAGGCTCTTTTCTAGGAGGACTCATGGGATGGGCTTCCTTCTCTAAACAACTTTAATCTCCCAACTAATATAAAAATTTCTTTAGCTAATCTATTGGGTCATCATGTTAGCAATTACATACAAACAAGTAATAATAATCAACGCATAATAAGAAAATGAAAATTTGTTGAGGATGCTAACTTATCATTATAGAATAAACATATATCACATAATTCCTGAATAATAGACAAATCAATTATAAAGAAAGAAGGGATAAACTCATTTAGCATGCCTCAAAAATTGGAACATATAATGTTAACAAAGGATATGAGATGATCATTAATTCTTTCCAATAGGAAAAGACTACTATACCTCTAAAACTCAGCATGTTAACTTAAAGGAAAAATCTTCCTATGGGTAGCAATTCAAGATAGAATTTTAACAACAAATCACTTAACCAAAATGGGTTTTAAGGGACCATCAATTTTGTCATTTATGTGAAAAAGAATTCAGAAATGATGGATAATTTGTTATTTCAATGCCCCTTTGCATAAAAATGTTGGCAATGGTTATGTCTAAAACTTAGTTGGTTAACAACTTTTTTGGACAACTATAGGAGTTTTCTTAGTTGTTGGCCAAATTTTGGATCCTCCAAGGTATATAGTAATCTTTAGAAAATCTTCCTTTCCATTCTTGCATGGGAAATTTGGAAGGAATGAAATGGGATAATATTTTTGGATAAAAAATTGGAGCTAACCTCTTTTCTTAGTAAAGTAGAAGTTTGCATAATTGAAGTAGCTAATAATATTCTTAGAAACTCTAACATTGTAGAAGGATGATTCTCAAATTAGGACATTGTCATGCATAAGAATTGATTTAATCTCATCAACCCACTAATGACCTATCTAAAGAATAATTACAATCTAGGGGTGAATTCAAATGGGATCCTCCACCTAGAGGATGGGCTAAATTAAACTTTGATGGAGCATCAAGAGGCAACCCAGATCAAGAAGGGCTTGTTTGTATTATACGTTTAGACAAATGTATTTGGTTAATTAAATGATCCAAACAATTAGGGATGATATCTAACAACTTAGCAATACTTGAGGCTCTAATCGAAGGCTTAAACCTAAGTTTGGAATTAGGAATAAAAAAGTTTGTTATTGAAGGAGACTCTCAAATTATTCTAAATGCATTAAGGAAAAGAAATATGCCAAACTAGATATTAAATTCTAAATTGGAATATGTGCTAGAGGTATTTGACAAATTCAAAGAAACAACCACTAAGCATATATATCATGAAGAAACAAGGAATCAAATATATTAGCCAACAAAGGAGCAGATAGAGAAGATCACCTTGTTAGGTACAACCAAAATAGGAAAGACTAAGTAATATTCCATTCATTTTATTCATTTTATTCAATATAGAAAATATATTTAGGATCATTTTAGGGTTGGATTTAGAATGGCATTAGATCATAAAGTAGAGATCTCATATAAATCTTGGTATTCATTTTGGATAATTCTATTTTACATTAATTACCCAAATAATTAGATATGCAAAGATAGGGTGATTTCTCTTTTATGAATCATCAGATGGAGGAGCATTGTAATGTAAACCAGGATTCCATTGCTCATAACACTAGAAGCAAAAGAAGAGCTATGGAATATGTTGTCCCCCCTCCTCCCAATCAGGCCTCAACTTCAAATGTGATATCTCATGAACAAGCAGCAAATAATCAATCAAGTACTTTTCAGCAGCAAAGGCAAAATCATGGCAGAAAGGACGCAAGTGATCCTCGAGTTATTCCATCTCAACCTAATACAATTGCAGCTCCCAAGGCTTCTACGAAAGCACCTACTATGCCATTCAGTTTGGTAGAGCAAATGAAGAAGACAAATGTGAATATCTCCATGTGGGATGTTGTTGCTACTATACCCATGCAAAAGAGGTTGCTACAGCACGAATTGGAAAGAATTGAACCAAAGGATCAGACACTCAGAATGGAAAGTGCCAAAAGCCTAGTACAACCATCAAGGGAGGCAGAAAAAAGTAAAAGGGTTAGACCTCCTCCATTCTATGTTTCTCTAATTATAGGGGGAAAACTAGTCCATAATTGCATGATTGATTCAGGGGCTAGCAGTTCAGTGATGCCTAGGTGTGTTGCTAATGCTTTGGGAATGAAATATGAGCCCATTATTAGGGATGTATTACAGTTGGATGGTAGTATTGTCAAGACTTTAGGGATCCTTAGGAATGTGGATATGGCCTTACATGTGTGCCTTGGTTGTATTGTAACCAAGATATCTCTGTTGCTGAGGTCAAGCCATATTTTGCCATTTGTCTGTCAAGAGACTTTACTGCCCAAATAGGTGGTTTCATATCTTCTAATTGGTCATATATGTCTTTCAAGATGAGATATGGAGCCAATGCTTCAATTAGAGCATAGCCTCAAGCCCTCCATCATACTGAATTTTATACCCCCAACCCCATCAACATGAATTGCCCTATTCTAGAGATGGATGAGAACGACATAGTGAATGAGCCCACCACTCCCCTAGTAGAGATACCTGATTTTTTCTTGGATGAATGGGCTAATGCATATCAATTTGACCCTATGTCAGAAACCCTTGAGATAGGTTCAGTACATATTGTATATTGGAGAAAGATGCTCTAGTTCCCAATCTTGTGGAGACTAAAGAAGATATGAGTAGGATATGGAGTATGTACTTTGATGGATCAAGGAATAAAAATGGATCAGGGGCTGGTGTCATGTTGATTTCTCCTAAACAAGGCACTACTTCTCCTTTAGGCTCCAATTCAATTGCACTAATAATGTGTCCGAGTACGAATCCTTGATTCAAGGTCTCCTACTTGCTCAAAAAAGAGGAATCCAAGCCTTAAGGGTGTATGGAGACAGTGAGTTGGTGATTAATCAAGTGAGAAATCAGAATACCACCAAGATTGGTTTGCTCAAGTCTTATAAAAATAGGGTATGGGATTTGCTTGAAAGTTTCAACGCATTTAATTTTCAAAGCATCCCTAGAAAGGAAAATAGATATGCTGATAGACTTGCAGCAATAGGTGCATCTTATGATGTGCCAAGGAATCTTGAGGAGGAGAAGAAGCAACAAATCAGAGTGGTAATAAGGCCTGCTATCCTTGATAACAACATCCATTGGCAAGTGTTTGAATTTGATGAGCAAATTGTCAGCATCTTGCTGAATGAGGCAGAATTTTCAGAGAGAAACCAGTCAAGACTGTAGGATCAGTATGGTGATCAGATCATTCATCTCAGTTCTAACCAATTGCCTAAGGGTCTCATTACTCTAGAGAGTGTTTTTAATCCTGATGATCAAGCAAGAGGTGGAGACATGAACCTAGTTGCTGATGAAGAGGATCATATTCTAGTCATGGTTGCTGATGGAAAATCCTTGAACATGGGTAAGGTATGTTCTGAAATTGAGCAGGAAAGTTTTATTCATCTATGTCAAGAATTTAATGATATATTTTCTTGTACATATGATGATTTAAAGGGTTTTGACATAAGGTTATTTTAGCATACTATACATTTAGTTGATAATGGCAAACCAGTAAGACAAAAACAGAGACCGGTGAATCCTAAAATTGAACCCTTAATGAGAAAGGAGCTATCCAAATTGATTGAGGCCCACATAATTTTCCCTATCAAACCCTCATCATGGGTAGCAAACCTTGTCCCTGTTAGGAAGAAGAATGGAGAAATTAGATTGTGTGTGGACTTTAGGGACCTTAACCAAGCTTCCCTTAAACATCACCATCCTCTCCCTTCTATGGAGTAGATTTTGTCCAAGGTCAGTGGTTCAAAGAGATTTTCATTTCTTGATGGATTTTCTACCTACAATCAAGTGCTGGTTAAAGAGTCTGATAGATACAAAACTGCATTTACCACTAAATGGGGTACCTATGCTTATTGTAAGATGCCATTTGGGCTAACCAATGCAAGTGCTACATTTCATAAGGCAATGGAGATGGCCTTCAAAAGATTGATTAACAAGTTTGTCTCAGTTTACCTTGATGATATCACTGTGTATTCAAAAAATGTAGAAGATCATTTTGATCATCTAAGATAGGTATTCCTAAGATGCAGAGAGTTTGGGGTTTCCCTTAACCCAAGCAAGTGTGTCTTTGCTACTAACCGAGGAAAATTATTAGGACATATTGTATCTAAAGATGGCTTAACCATTGATCCAGAGAGAACAAAAGCAATACTTGCCCTCCCTCTTCCTAAACACAAGAAAGAGCTACAAAGTTTCCTAGGAAAGATAAATTTTGTGAGAAGATTTATTTCAAATCTTGCTACCATGGAAAAACCTTTTACAGCTATGCTCAAGAAAGGTATGGTCTTTGCATGGACCAAGGAAGGGAAGGAAATTTTTGAAGAGATCAAGACAGCCATAGCCTCAGCCCCTACTCTCATGAATCCAAATTTTGAGAAAGATTTCATCCTTTATACCCTAGGTGGTGAGTCAAGCATTTCTATTGTCCTGACTCAAAGAAATGATAAAGGTGATGAGTAGCCCATAGCTTTCTTTAGTGAAGGGCTTAAAGAATATGAAAATAAATATAGCTACATAGAGAAGCAAGCCCTTGTAGTCATCAGAGCTTTAAAGAAATTTAGACACCTCCTGTCTCATAATAAGATTCATTTGTTAGTACCCCATGCCAGTGTGAAGGATTTCCTTTTGAGAAAATATATTAGTGAGAAAAGAGTTGGCTGGATTACTAAAGTGATGGAATATGATGTTGACATTCAGATTACCAAGCTAGTAAGAGGGAGGGGGTTGTGTAAACAGATGTTATCATCTCAAGAACCTGATGACGAAGCTGCTATGATACTAACAGAGCAACAAGAGGTAAAAAGTAGCGACTCAAGGAGTTGGATGGATGATGTGATGAATTTCTTATTAGGAAATGGGTACCCTCAAGGATTAGATAGAACTAAAAGGAGACAGTATAGATTACAGTCAATTCCTTATGTCATAGTTGATGGTATCCTTTTTAGGAGAGATTTTAATGGAACCTTATTGAGATGTATTCATATAGACCAAGCTGAAAGAATAATCAAAGAACTTCATGATGGTCCTAATTGTGGCCACTTCTCAGCAATGACAACTGCAATAAAGATTATGAGGGTTGGTTATTACTGGCCATCTCTGTTTCATGATTATCATAAGTATGTGAGGAAGTGTGAAAAATGTGCATTCTTCTCTGGCAAACAAAGACTTGCAGCTCTCCCCCTTCATCCTATTCAAGTGGACCAGCCTTTTGCTCAATGGGGATTGGATTTCATAGGCCCTATCAATCCTTCTTCTAAATCAAGTCACAAATGGATTTTAGCTGCTACAGATTACTTCACGAGATGGACAGAGGCAGTTACATTGAAGGATGCCACTGAATCTTCAGTTGTTGAGTTCCTTGATGGGATTGTGACCAGGTTTGGTGCCCCTTCGACCATTATTTTAGATAATGCAAAGTCTTTTGTTGGAGCTCAGATTTGTGCATGGGCAGTGGACCATAATATCTATTTGAGCACACCCTCAAATTATTACCCCCAGGGTAATGTTTTCGTTGAGTCCTCCAACAAGAACCTAATTAGGATCATGAAAAGGACAATAGAAGATAACCAGAGGTGTTGGCATAAAAAACTAAAGACTACACTATGGGTTGATAGAATAACACCTAAAAGGTCAATAGGGAATTCACCATTTGTGTTAGTCTACGGTAGAGAAGCGAGGCTTCCAATTTCATTGGAGTTCTCATCCCTACAGCTAGCTCATTAGTTGGAGTTGATTGAAGATGATGCCATAATAGTGGCAGAGCTGATGGAGCTGGAAGAGAAGAGAAGTAAATCCATGCAGACCCTAGAGACACACCAGCAGCAGGTAAAAAAGAGTTTTGACAGGAAGGCTAGGGTCAAAATCTTTCGAGAGGGAGATTTGGTTCTGAAATGGGATGCAGATAAGGAAAAACTAGGAAGACACTCAAAGTTTGATGCATTATGGAGTGGTCCCTATCTGATTATCAGTTGCAAACAAGCCAATTATTTTCAATTAAGTAGGCCTCGTGGTGAAATTTTTCCCATCCCATTTAATGGGATCTATCTCAAGCCATGTTTCTGAGGGTTTGAGATTCCATGTACATAGTTAGCTTAGTTTTGTTTCCTGTTTGTTCCCTACTTTTCCAAGAAGTGCACGAGCATAGGATTGTCTCTGTGAGACAGCAAGTTTTCACAGTTTTGAAGGATGTAGAGGAGGAGTTTTGGTCTCTGGTTTCGATTGAAGAGACAGGGGTTTTAGAGTTTTCCTCTTAGAGGTAGGGTTAGGGTTTCACAATATACACAAGATCCACATCTTTTTGACTCTGTAGCCCAATGGATGCTTCAGGCCACTGGTCTTATGTATAGCAGGCTAGCATCCCCTGTGAGCCACTAGAAATGTTACATATTGTGCCCCCTCGCCAAATATTTGAATTTTAAATACTACCTGCCCAACGGTCACTTCTCGATTTAATGTTATTTTTTAAACATCCCAAGAATATCAAAAAATTTAAATGATTAAACCTTATGATATTTCTTTCCCTGTGCATTTTAATGTTTCTGTGGGCCCACAAGTCCCCATCGTCAGATCAATCTGGATCAATAGTGGGCGCTATCTCACTATGGGAAGTTGCTCGGAGGTTATCCATAGCGACATAGCACCTCGACAACGTGTGGCACAGATGATGTCATGGGCCCGCCCTTCTCCAAAGTAATGTTATGGCTCATCCTTGGTGGTAGTTTTTAGGTGGGTCATAGTACAATGGTGATGTTTCATTGGTCCACTCAGCCAACTCAGTGTGTAGTTGTACAATCTTGTTGATCACCATAGATCTAAGGAAATCAATGGTAGGCACTATCTTGCTATGAAAAACTATGAGGATATTACCCATAGCGACATAGTGCCATTGTGCCACGTGGATCAGTGGGGCCAGGTCTCGCCAAGATGAGGATGCTAGGTTGTGCCAGGTGGTTGCCAAGTGTTTCGTGGGCCCAAACATTTTAAGGAGATAGCATAGTATTATGACGAGTCTTCACAATCATTAGATCAGTCTGGATCTATGGTGGGCACTATCTTGCTATGGAAAATTGCTCAAAGGATACGCATAGTGACATAGCACCTCGACAACGTGTGGCAGGGTGGGGCCAAGTATTATGAAATTGTCGGTTGGTGCCAGTTAGTTTCATGGGGTCCACCTAAGGTATAAACAGGAGTTAAGGCATTGACGGTTAGCGGCCAGCAATTAATGTGACTATCACGGTCAGGGTTTGCAAGGTGGCATGATCAATTTGAATATCTGGTCAAATTTGAGGAGACCCACAAAGTGGTATAAAGAAATGAACTGATTGGTCCACGTGGCCTGTTTCACTTATAGTGTTTGGCTGACTCGCTAACTCTGCTGATTCATGCACCAAAAATGATAAGAAATCAAGCTTTTACATGAATCTAATCTTCATGATCAATTCCAACCACCAAAAGTGAATGTGAAGCATGCAGAGACACTCTCCCCCTCGATCTAATCTATCTACTTGGTCAGAGCATAGTTATAGCGCTACCTCTATCTTCTCAAGGCCCTATTTTAATTAACAGTCAGATTTCATGGTACTTAAAGCTATACTTAGATCAGATTTCTTTAGATCCCCATGATTGTTCTTGGCAGAGCCTTGATGGCGGTGGTTGCAGGATAGTTTTGGAGGGAAAATCTCAGTTATGCCTGAACTATAAAGGCAATTTTTGTGAATTTTGTAAGGGTCAACCTTTCTCTATTTTCTCTATTATTGCTCTACAGATTCTCAATGTAAATTCCCCTGTGCCTCTGAACTACATGATTTTCTACCTTATCTCTTTCAGCCATTGGTATGCAAGTGCAAGAACTCTTTGCCTCTTACTGGCATTTTGTAGGGATCTATGATCTGCATGACTATATCTCCTCGACCTATGAATGATAATATAAGTGAATCTCTCTTTCCTTGTGTCATTCATCTTGGTCTTCTGATCTGCATGTGATTATTAGATTAAAGCAAGTCTGAATGTGTATATCCTTAGTTTCATTATGGTTCAATAGTGCATATATGGGCAGAGTTTGGTCTGAACACTCTATTTTGGTGTATCACCTCTTTAGATTAAATTAGGTAGATTTTCTTTCATGCTCTACTTATCCCTTTTCCTCTCCAAGAGTAGTTAGGTGCATCTTGATAGTAAGAGGAAGTCGGCCTTCTCCGAAGACTCAACCTCACAATTCAAGTCCCACAGCTTGGAGGTTGTTTCCATGTTTCATGAGGTCATCCTTAGGTAACAACTTTGGACAAGGGTGCAGACTTCAGTGACAACAGTTATCTAAGTGTATAGAGGGAGGGGGGGAGTGGCTTGTAATAGGGATTAGGGACCTAAGTAGATGCCAAGGTAAATCATTGTAAGTCGACTCAATAAGTGATAATAAAATTTGGGAATGGGTTCGAACATTAATAAGATGAGCAACAGTACAGATTAAGATGGAGCTTGAGATGATGTTTGATTTAGATCTTGCATAGTTGGTATCCTTGTCTATACAAAAGGATTTTCAATACCAAATAAACTCACTAGGGGGACAGGGTCCAAAGAGGTTGTCACGTAACCTTAGGGTTGACTAATGTGATTACACTTCCCCATATGCATCTTATGTTTCCTATGTTTATATTTATATTTTTATGTTGATTTCCTCTGGTATCATTTATGTGGTTTGTATATTACCACCTGAGATAGAGAACTTCCAAGATCTCTTTCCTAGGATTGTATTGTTGATGTTATGGTTTGATTATTTGTGGGGGACTTAATGATAACTCCTTAGAATAGTGGAAATAGGTTTGATTAGGTTACCACAAATTCAGGTGGTAGTGATTCATTTACCATTGCGATTCGTCAAACTTGTACCAATGTTGGATGTTCCATTGTTGCAGTTTTACCATTCTATTTCTTATCTCTTAAAGACTTTCTCTTATCCTCAAGATACTTTATATCTTGAGATCAACCATAATATGTATTGAATTTTATTTTATTATACTTTTATTATTATTGTGCGCCATGTGACATATGTAGGGGATGTTGAGTTGGATGTACTTTGTTATATCAATTGTACATTATGTATTAAAATTATGAGATCGTGTATCTATTATTCCTTTATGGATGTGGACATTGTACTTATGATCAGATCTAATCAATAAATTTATACATATATGATTCAACATTAAGGAACCCTTGAGAAAGGTAAGTTGTAATTGTATTGCTTTGTGTGTGTGTGTGACATATTTCAATATGTTACTTTTGCATTGATATTCATTAGTGTTGTATAAAACTTCTTCTTTTTTAATGTTCAATAAAAAAAGTAACATGTTTAGATTAATTTCTCTTGAGTTCCCTAGCGGGCTGGTACATCTTAGCTTTAGTCTCCTCCCACTTTAGTATACAGCATCTTAAGTCTTAAAATTTGGATAGTTATTATAATTTTTACCACTAGATATTAGCTTTTGTCTCATATCAATTCCTCGTGTCATGCTTTCCAGTTTTGGCCTTGGCGGTTTTTGACATTTCTAAATATATGTTTGATTTTTATCAAGTAGTCTTTTATGGAGCTTCCTTATAAAATGGACCCCTTATGTGACACTTGGTGATGTGACAATCTCTAGTTGTTTTTAGAAAAACATCAATTAGACATCATATTGTAATGCCAAGTAAGTTAGAAGTTTAATTTAAGATTATATTATGCTTCCCAAGATGAGATGTCAAAAAGGAAAAAGGGAATAAATTTAATGTTATATTTTGAGAGCTCTAGGAAAAGCAATTTTGGAGATAAATGAATTCAATTTGACAGAAGATTGCCCTAGTTCTTCCCTCACTCTTTATATTTATGTTTTCAGCTCTCACTTGATATGTTTGATTTTTTGCTCAATAGAATGTTGCTTGAATGAGCTCAAGGAGTTCTTTTGACAATTGAGGATGAAAGCCTATTCTTATGTGTTGGTTTTAGTGATGAGAAACCCACCCTAGCTAGTTGGTGTAGTTGCTTTGCAACATAAAGTTACATTGGTTTGGAAAGTGATTTTAGATTTGGAAAAGAGGAAGATGTTCTTATTCTTTTGAAGTGGGTTTATCACTATTGGTGTGGCATGCTTTTTTGGAGTGTTGTTCAAGCTTAGTAGTGTTCAAATGCTTTTTTTAAGTGCTAGTGTATTTATTCTTAGTAGCTAGGCATCAAACTTTGCCTCATATGACAATGTTCATACCTACTATCATTCTAGGTATTATTTTTTAGAATTTATCTTTGCTAGGAAATTCTTTTTGAGTGGTCATTTATCAATTTGGTGAAAAAATGACAATTATGTCAAATTGTCCCAAGAAGTGGGTTAATGGAGTTTTCTGAGCATTGGAAAGTAGTTTTAAATTGAATTTTATACTGTTATTGACAAAGAAAGTGTGTTGGAGCATACTTGGGAGAAACAATTGACATGCTCTATAATTAAAGCTATTAGATCTCCGCAATCCATAGGGATGTTTTTGTAGTTTCTAGATTCGATTGTGTCTTCATTCTCCCACTAATCTCCTGCATCCTGTGATGGATAATGAAGTGTAGTCCAAAATATTGATGTTAAAAATTCTCACACAATCAAATCCAAAAATAATAGTAGCATATTTTATGATTCCATAAAATTGTCTAGATCCATATTATGCTTGCTTAGTTTTGGTAACATTTTTGAGAAAAGTCTAATTTCAATCATTATTATACCTCTTTGATACTGTAATTGTAATGCCTGCCCATAGTTTGTTTTTCTATTATATTTACCAAACTCTTTTATGCTTATTTCATGAATGTGTTAGTTTCAAGGATATTATTTCATAACTTGGACTAAAGATATATCAACAATGATTACTTAGTTGACTATATTTTATATGTAGATTAATGATTATGGTTACTGGTGAATTAATAATGCTTTAATGATTCATAGTTGATAAATGTGATTTCTTTCATAGCTATGTCAGATGATACTTTAATGATGATTACTTCATATTTGTAATGATGCATTATTTTATCTGAGCATTTGATGTTTGAATTATAATGATTATGATGATTACTTCTTGGTGTTGTGGAGTGGCATCATCTTCCCGTGAGCTGTGAGTCATGAGTTTCTTGCTCTCTATCATGAGCCATGAGCCTCCTACTCTTTTGTGTCATGTGTCATCACTAGTTCCTTGTTGAGGGCTATGTGCTAGGTTTCATGGAGTGGCATCATGTATAGGACCAACCCACTCACTCTACCGTGAACCGTGATTGTTGGAGCCATGAGCAGTGCCTTTGTTGTATCCTTGATGCCTTTAACACACGGGTGCCATAATACAAGTAGGGGGAAAAGGAAATGATTTTGTTGCTTGAAAGGTAAAAATAGCTATGCCATAACCTGTTTGACGATATGTCTAACTTGTGACAGTGAGTGAGTGGCATCATGAGATAGGGAAGTTGTTTCTCAGATGGTATGTGAACTGTTTGACAGAATGTCCGATCTCTAATCAGATATCATATCATATCAACTTACAAATTGTGTCTTCCTCATACAAGATCCTTGCAATTGTCAACCTTTTTCACATGGATGTCATAACACATGGGTTGGGGGTGAAGGCAATGTTTGGTTCTTTGCATGTGAATTGTTCAAAAAAATGTTAGACCCCATTTCACTCTAGTAGCTACTTGACTGGATGACAAAAGTTGAGACTGATAATGCAACCCTAAAGGACATTTTTGTTGCGACATCCTCGCTCTCTCTTAAGCTCAGTAATTAGTTAAAAGAGGTTGAATCTGAGAATCAAACTCTTCATGATACCGTACAATCCCTATGCGAGACAATTAATGATCTGAAATGGCACGTGGACAACTCTCTCATAGGTATACAGATGGATTTGAAGGACCAACTTGATTGTTTCTTACATAAGAACTTAATCCCCACCCTCGACAAAATTGCCAAGCTAGAATCTAACAATGTTTAGTTGAGAGAGCAAGTTACCTCCCTTACTGTTACCATTTCTAAACTTAAGAGTATCACAACCTCCAATGCGGCTTGGTTCCAATGTTTCTTAGATACTTTCACTATTGAGACAGCGGGACTACAAACCAATATTAGCTCTATCATCTCACAATTGGAGGGTCTTGATGCCATCAAAGAATAGCAATCCATCATAGCAGCTAAGCATTCCTCTCTTGTTTTAGAAACCGAACAGAAAGTCAAGTCATGGACCTCTCTTTGTAGTAACACAGATTCTCAACCTCTGGCTAGTACTGATAAAATGGTACAAGGTAAGATTGAGGGTGAGAGAATGAGACAGGTTCATGTGCTCAACTTGTGGGTTCATGGACTTCCATCTACTTAGGATCCTCTCGTAGTTGGATGCTCTTTCCTTTGTGATCAACTTGGTCTTACCGATATCACGTTAAATAGGTGCTAGTTTGGACATGGGGATGTCTTTTTTATCAAATTATTTTCACTTGCAGATAGGCTTCAAGCTCTCCATGCTAAGAGGAAGTCATTTTCTCTTCCCTCAAAGATCTTCTTGGATGAAGATCTCATGAAGGCATAGGTTGTAGAGCTCAAACATGCTTGCGATATTGTTGCAAAAGCAAGATAGGCTGGTTAACGGGTAGTTATCAAAAATCTGAAAGTAGTTATTAGAGATGTTGCCCCCAGTGGTTGGGAAGAGAGACAAACCTCCAAGGCCAAATGACAGTCCCACTAGCAATCAGACAAGAGGGAGACCCCCACTTGCTCCCTTCTTGTTAACTGTTGGAGTGGTAATGGATCTTTATGGTCATTACCTGGTCATCTACATGATGTTGTGGGATCTACAGATATTCTTTTCAAATTAGAGACTCATGAGAACCTTGTGCATCCTCTTCCAGGTGTCACCGATTTTCAATGGTTATCCATTTGTAGAGAGGAGGTTCATGTTTCTGGTGGTGTTTGGGGCTCAGGTGGTGTGGCCTATTTGATTAAGGAAGATATTTTCATTAGCACTTCTATTGTACACTCAAATACATTTGTTAGATTTATGTGGGTCCACATTGACCGTAAGTGTCATCATTAGAGAGATCTCTATTTGGCCGCTTGCTACTTTCCATCAACTACTTCTCACTATGTTATTCATGGTACCAATGACGGAGACCCTTTGCTGCTCTAGGGGACATTATTATTCTTGAGGACTTTAATGTGAGAACCAAAGTACTATAGACTCCACTTTACGATCATATTTCAGATTCCATATGCTCCACTGAGATTGATCCTACTTCTTTAGGGCTTTAGAGATATTCTGAGGATGCTCTTGGGCTGTTGTTCATGTATAGTAGACATTTGTTATGGTTTTGTGAATCTTCTGGCTTTGTGATCTTCAACGGCCTCTCCTACTTTCCTGGTTCTGAGCTCTTCACTTGTTGGCCCCATTATGGTGGTGCTAGTGTCAAGGATTATGTTCTTGCCTATCCCTCCTCCATCCCTTGCATCCACAGTTTCACCATCTTGCATCTTCCTCTGGCAGATCATGCTCTGCTCAGTATTCATTTTTTCCTCTCTCCTCTCATGTCACCTCATCATTCTTCTGTCACTACTCACTCACCCATTTGCTTTTGTTTTATTGATGGTGACTATGAGCTCTTCTTCGCTCAAATTTCAAGACTCCTTAGCCCTCTATGCTTCTCAAACTTGTGTGAGGCTACCTCCATGTTTGACTTGCTCACATCGACTATCCTTAAGTCTGCCACCCTTTCCATTCCTCGTCGTCCTCCCTTGCTCCTTTGTAGAAAATGTCCTTCTACCTGCCACATGAACCAGTGGTTCGATTCGGATTGCAAATCCTTTCATCGTGTTATGTGCTCTACTTTTGAGGCTCACTCCACTGACTTTGCCAATATTTGCTCATTTTATCTCTGCTTGCTTCAGAGTAAGAAGCATAACTTTGCTGCCTCTAAGTGTAAGTCTCTTTTCTCCATGCTGATTCATAATCCCCAACATTTTTCGTGCACTCTTTTCCCCCATAATTCTCCTCCACCTTCCACCCTTGAATTTCACTCCCTTACCTTGCACACCATGGCTCTTTATGACATTCATGGGCAACCTTCCATTCACCCCTCCTCTCCTCCTTTTGTCTGCCTTTTCACCCCTTCCCATATTTTTGAGGCAATCAGATCCATGAAGTATAGTAGAGTTGCTAATGAGGAGGGTTTTCAGGCTGAGATTTTCAAGTTTGGTGCTTCAGTTCTGGGCCCCTATCTCTCTATTCTTTTTAATAAAGTGATTCACACTAGGTTTCGGCCTCCTATTCTAGGCATTTGATTTATCCCATTCACAAGAATAGCCCTATCTCTAATATGGGGAACTATAGAACCATCATGATTGGGCACACTTCTTTCAAACTGTATGCAACAGCTCTTAATACAATGCTATTTGTAGAGCTCGACAGGATTAGTTGTAGGGCTAGAGGGCAAGCTAGTTTTCAGGTAGACTATCAGACTATGGATCACATCTTTACGCTACGGGCTATTATTGAGGAGGCCAGACACAGATCAGAGAAGGTCTATTGTTGCTTTTTTAATTTTTGCAAAGCTTTTGACTCTATTCCTAGGGTGGCTCTATTTGAGAGACTTAGGGAGATTGGTATTTCTGAGATGCTACGTATTGCTATTATGAGATTCTATGAGATTTTGGTTGGTAGATTACAGATGCCTAAGGGCTTCTCAGATCTAATCCATAGCACCATTGGGGTTAAGAAAAGGTGTCCTCTCTCTCCTACTTTATTTGGGTTATATATTGATGAGCTTGAGGACTTCCTCTTGAAGTCTTCACTCCCGAGAGATGGTTATTATCTTCATCAGGTTCTAATCTCTATCCTTCTTTTTGTAGATGATGTTGTTCTCCTTGCTTCCTCTCCAAATAGGTTACAAAGATTTCTCAATGGCTTGGCTTTATTTTGTGATCAGAGACAGCTTGTGGTTAACTTGGGTAAGACTCGGGTCATGATCTTTAATTGTTAAAAGACTTCTCATCTTCACTTCATATTTCAAGGTCAGGAGATTGAGATCACTTCATCCTACACATATATGGGGGTTATGTTTTCCGGTTTGCAGTTTAGTATGAGACTGGCTATTCAGCCCAGAGTTAATAAGGGTATCGGTTCTCTTACTTTTCTTGGGAAATAGTGCTTCAAACATCACTTCCAAGATACCTCATCTAAGCTATCTCTCTTAGATGCTCTGGTTTGGACGAATGTTCTTCATGGTTCTATGGTTTGGGGCCCTTCTCTTCTTAGCTCTGATTGGGCCTCAATTGAGTGGATTCAGACTTTGTTCTTGAGGCGCGTTATCAAATGTCACAGGTTCACTCCTCACAATGCCATTCTTGTTGAGTTTGGTGCTCATCCTTTCAGACTTGCAGCCATTTTTTACTTGGTTTGGTTCCTTCATCGCCTTCGTGGGTTTGCAAATAATGCTGGGGACCGAGACTGCTATTCCTATTTAGCCTATTGCTCTTCTATTTCTATTGTGGTTGTTGAGTTTGGTTCTCATGTGTGATATTGGTATGCACAAGTTTCTTATTTGTTGAGTTCGATTGGGATTGACATTGATCATGTAATGCCCAGCCCGGAGATCCTTAGAAACAAGGATGAAATACAAGCCAAGAATTTTTTTTTTTACAAGTATGAATCCACATGACAACATCATACAGGGATCACAAAGATTGCAACAAAAGACTTAACCACAATCCCGACAACCAACGAATCTCCAAACGCCACTACCAAGCTGACACACCCAAACAAAGCCAACAACGACAACGCACATGATGAGGGAACAAGAAACAACCACTCATCAACAAAACACCAAGCTGGGGTAAAATGCAAAAACTTGAATTTTGGCTAAGCTTGAAATTCTGAAGCCCTGAAAATTGGCTAAGTCTAGATTTCTGAAGCCCTGAAATTTCTTAGAATCCATAACTTATCTCCGAGAGGTCTGAAACCTATCTCAAAAGATTCGTCACATATATTAAAACATATCTTAAGTATAAGTTGACATATATTTAATTAACGTCAACTTATAAGAAATTAAATATACGTCAACTTATACTTAAATGATATATTTTAAACCCCAAGAGACTAAAATAGAAACACGAAAACTACATTCAAGAGAAACCAAAAAAATTTAAAATGCAACAACATAGTGTCAAAGAACGCCCAAAAAGGGTATCCAAAACAACTCTCAAAAAGATTGGATCACAAAGAAAAGTGTCCGCTGACAGCACGCGCAGGTTTTTACAAAAACTGTGTGACACTTTTTACTAAGGGAGGGCGACACTTCTCCTTAAGGCGTGCGACATTCTTCCAGTGTCGTACGACATTTCTCAAAAAGGCAGGCGACACTTTTCAGCATCGTATGACATTTCTCAAGAAGGCGTGTGACACTCTTCCAGTGTCGTACGATATTTCTCAAGAAGGTGTGCGATACTTTACAGTGTCGTACGACATAGTTTGCATGGGCGTGCAATACTTTTTAAAGTGTCGCACCATGCTGAACAAATGTCACCCATAGAAAATAAAGACACTTCCAAAACTCAGAAAGGCAAAGAATAGACCAAAGAACCTCCACACCAAGGAGTACCGAATCCACATAGATCGAGGAGTGAACACTCGAGTGCAAGAACAACACAGAATGAAGAATATCTATCCATCTAAAATGCAGCAGCAAAGAACACACTGAACTAAACATCGCAATGAACTGAACAACCAAACTAAGTACGTGGTTCCTCCCAACTATCAATAGCATCATAAGACCATTGTGGGTCCTAGCCATCCCCCGCGTGTAACATCCCAAGTCACCAACCAAATCATCAGTACTGTCATAATAGGGACGTCACTACTAAAATATGCAACAATATAAGCATAAGGAAATCTAACATGCTAGTAGAAAATCATAAGATAATCCTACAGTAGATAACATCACCTATCACATGCTAAACAACAGTAAGCAACAGATATACTACTAAATCAAATAACATCATCTAATCATATGCTAAACAACATGATAAGGGAACGCGTCAAGCAAACTAACATCATCTAAACATGATATACAAGCATCCCAATGAAAGCACAAATCACAAGAAAGCATACTTTGGAACCCGAATTATCAAGTGAAGACATCCAGTAATGGTCGCAGACCGTCTCTGCACACTGATCCCTAGCAATGGTGAAGGTAGCTATGCCTCCCAATCACATGGCACCCATAGGTCCACACCCGCCGTGCTGATGGAGATAATGATCCAACCACAAACACACATAATGCACAACATCCGAGGCTAACACTCACGCCAAACAGTATGATGGCTGCAACCAAGAACCTAAGACAATGCAAGGAGTACAGGTCCTAGTCAAACACTCAAAAGGCTGCTAAGTAGGGGCTGACATCCTAGAGAGTCGCTTGGCATTGAAAAGCCCAAGCTTGGATCGTATGTCCTCAAACTTAAATAGGTGCTCACACATTGTGTCCTCAAACTTAATCGGGTGCTCACACATTTTACTTATCTTAAGTTTTATTAACAATCACACATTTTATTTAGTTATCACTTGCTTAAAACTTCTTATCCTCCGTCAACCTCCGGCGCCATGAACACCGAGCTGTGAGATAGAAGCCCCCTCTAGATGCTACCCTGCCCTACCCATGCTCATCCTACAACAAGTGCCCATGGGCATGCATACTCCCATCCCAACCCCAATGATCATAACTTTCGGCAAATCCACAGAAGATCGGGCCTCGCAAGTCACCCAACAAATGTATGCGCACGTACTTGTGTGTGGTGCACCACCATCACGAAGATCATAACACAAGGACAGGAATGAGAACACAATGCAAAGAAAACACCCAACCGAAAGCAACTCAAGAGGATGGATTCTACATGAATCCCAAAGGCAATAAAATCATACATCATAAAATCACTCAACCGGCCTCAATCCGAGAGTATGGATTCTACACGAATCCCAATGATGCAACAAGACCAAACATCATGAACTCACTCAACCAACCTCAATCCGAGAGTATGGATTCTACATGAATCCAAGCGTTCACGAAACAAAAGCAAGGTCCAACAGAAACCATAACAACAGGTAACAAATCACTCAACCGAACACAAAGTTGAGAGTACGACTGTGACACGCATCCTAATGCAACATAAAAGTGCAGAAGTGGTCTGAATGATATCCAAACGGATCATCCAAGTCCACAACCCACATTGTGCCAAGAAAATAGGGCGGCACACAAAATGAGGTAAAAACTCCAAATTTTAGAAAAATTCCAAAATTAAAACCCATTTTTCCTTTGGGTTCAAAAATCCCGAAAATTCAAAAATAAAAGGAATCGAACACCGTATGCAAAAACGGCCAGCATAACGGCGTAAAATCCCAAACCCTCATCCCAAAAATAGGGAAATGTTCATACCCACCCAACTGAGTAGAACTAACATACAAAAACGGAGGAGAACACTAGTTCTCAGCCTCCAAACAAACGGCTACCAAAAAAAGAAGCAAAAACGAAGCCGAAACACTAAAACGGGAAAGCCCTACCTCACAGCCAAAAGGGCAAAATAGAAAACTGAACCAGAAAATAAAACACCCACAGAAGTGGCTGAAAATTGCGACAATCCAAGGTTTCTCTGAGCTGGATCCAACGAGCCCAACCTCATGGCGATCCCACGCCCATAGCTCCCACAATGAACAAAACAGTAAATCCTCATGAAGAGGATTTTGGGTTTTACTCTCCAACTTTCCAATTTGAAAGTGAGAAGCGAGGAATTAAATTCCTCTTTGGATACTTATTCACTTTTCAAGTGAATAATCGATTAGGGCAATTAACCAGCCAACCTAGTTAAATCTCGAATCCACCCAAACGAAAATAGTCTATTCCTATAAATAGGAATTCATCTATGGCAAAGCTGCCAGAAATTAAAATAAATCAATTAAAAAGCTCGAAAACCTAAAAACACAGAAATCACCTTAACAACTTTTGCAACAATGTGAACCTCTAAATGCACAAACACAATTACTGGTCTAATCACATAATGCAAATGAGTTTCAGTTTAATAATCACCAAAAGGTTTAATTTAAACATTTAATTAAGGATACGTCGACCATATAAGGACGACATTGGTAAAATATGAATGGTTGAATCACTAACTCCATGTGCCATTGCCAGGGATATAAATCTTGCACACTAAACAACACAATCAAGTGCAATTGCATATAATAACATAGCCGAAGCAATAATGCGTTAAATCGCCTAATTTAACCATTTATTTAATTAGATTAAAATAATCTATTTACATCACTCACGTTTTCATAAAGCATAACAACGCAGGAATGAAGTAAATAACCATAGCATTAAATCCATCACATAACATAATCAGAGATATGTCCAAATACCAAGTAACCAGATATCAGTATAAAACACACTGTCATCTCAAAATGGCATCATCATGCAATATGATTAACTGAATAGCATAGTAGTCTAAAATCCATGATACTGGAATCAAAGTGTAACATCTGACCTTCAGGTCCTCTCAAATGTAAACATAACATGAGTAACAAATATCTCTCTAATCAGAAATATAACAAGGTAAATGTCCGCAGCACATAACCAAATAATCCCACATGAACAATCTATTTCTAATCATTAATGCATTTAATAAAGATTGATTACTCTGCATTAAAAAGGCATTTAAAACATATAAACAACCATAGTCATAAACATGACTAACCACTGCTACAGGAACCTAGTCCAGTGTAGCATGGCAATAGAACATAGTGCAATCTCTGCACACATCTCAAGGTAATCACAAAACAACCTCATGATACCACATCGATCTTGGTAACCACTGGCACAAACCTCAATGAGCCAAAAATCACATCATAATCTCATCGATTAGACAAAAGCATAATCAAAGCAACTGATACAAAAATATAAATCTGAACACCTTGACGGTGTAGACCACTCAGGGTCACAATCATGATCCCATCACAACAAAAGATCAGCAAGGTTGCATCCATCAAGATGACTAACAAAAGTCAAATGGGAGAGGCACTACAGATCATCTCCCCCCTTTTCAATTTTCATTGGATTCCTCAGCTCATCTTCTCCCTTCTTGGCAGGAGTTAAATGAGCATGTTCGTTTGGATATTTATAGACGTTATATTACTACTACCTGGGTTAACCCTCCTAGTGGGTTATGCCCACAGATGTCATTTTATGCGGTGCATCTTTTGGAGAGTTATGATGGGATTATTGCCTATCCTAGCTATCTCTCATGGCATTGGTCTCATTTCTTGCGGATCTCTTTAGGTTCTTTCAAAGTTGGTTGTTAACATCTTCAAGCTCAGAATGATCATCATATTGACAGTTGGGAGCAAATCTGTACGCTTTATAAGTTAGGGGAGGTTGAGAATGGGGCTCATTTTCTCTTTTAATGCCCTATTTATTATGAGATCAGAGGGAGATTCTTTTGTCTATTCTAGGAGTGCTTCTTTCTCTATGACTTTTTTAGCTATTATGATCAGAGATGCCTTGCACTGTATCTTCGTGAGGCCACCACACTCTGTGATAGCACGATCCAAACACTACTTCCACACTGGCACCTATCTACTCAGCTCATTACTACCTTTTTTACACCATTATCCCCTTTGCGTGGTGTGAAAAGGCCCTCTAGCTCTATTCAACCTAATGGGCTTTTCAGATGTGTCAGATCCCATTCTAGTTATTTGCACCAGAGACACTCCTTTGTGACTAGTCGAAGACAGTGTAGTACCTCTACACATCGACATGTGTATCATTCTATGACTGATTTCTTTTTACCCAAGAAAGCCTCCTAGTGCTTTCTCTATCTCTGCTCTTTGTTGCTATTTCTTTGGTTGTTTTTTGCTTATTTTCAAACACCTTTGTGTGCTCTTGCTATTGTCTGCATCATTGTTGTAATCTTTCAGTCCCATAGACATCTTTTTGGTCTTTTATTAGACATTAATATCATTATCTTATCTTATCTTACCTCATACTTGCATGTATATGGTACGTGTGTCTATTTTATCTTTCTATTTTTCGTGTTTGATGTGGTTAAGGGAGCGAGCCATAGTCACTTGCTAGTCGAGATCTACACAATGTACCACTCCCTGTCATTGTTGTTTTAGTTTAGATATATTTATATATATGTACATGCTCGTCTTTTACTCAGAATGTAGGTACCAGGCATCGACTTCTCTAAATTGCTAGGATGAGTGTGCCCTATCATAATAACTCAATGGTAAGAATGGGGAGATAATATTCAGGTCCAATCTCATCCATAGCCTAAATACTTGTCTTGCAAGGAGGACTCGTAATTGACTTTCCACCCTTTTTAAACCCATGACTTTATCTTTGTCTGTGTTGTTTGATTTTGAGTTTCACTCTGTTTTGGTAATGTTGTTTTTATGTGGATTTCATTGTGTGATTTATTTAGTAAATGATTTAATTATAATATTTTGGTTAATCATATAATATTGAGAATTATTAAATATTATTTGATTAAAAAGAAAATATTAAAGCATGAGAATATTTAATTAATTAAAAATAATAATTATGTGTTTTAATTTAGAAGTCTAAACTTAGAAATTTGGTTAAAGAGAAATTAGAATATGATAATTTTTAATTAATTATAAATTAATTAAATATGTACTTCAGTTTAAAAGATTTAATTTAAAAGTTTAATTTAAGAAGTTGGACAAAAAGATTATTAAAATATTAAAATATTAAAGATTTAATATTGCTTTATTATAATTATTTATTTAATAATAATTAAATTAGAGTTTCATTTAAACAATGACCTTTGATTATCATTTAAACAATGAACTTTGATTATTATGATTAATTTAAATAATAAACTATACTTTAATTAGTTCTTACACTAATTAATAAACTAGAGGAAAATAAAATATAAAATAATGAAATTTAAAGATAAAATTATAATTTTAGTTGTGGTGTAGTTATGTTCATTTAATTTAATGATAATTATTTAAGAATTTTATTTTAATAATAAACTCTAAATAATGTTATTAATTAAATTAATAAATATATTATTAAAAACACTTTGAAAATTAACAGTAGATGAGATTTTCAAAGCTGCTGAGGTTTTCTCCTCTGATGCTGCTATTTTCTGATTTAGGGGTTTTTGGCCCTCTCTTCCTGCCCTTCATGATTAGATTGCCAAGTTTTGGAGGCCGATTTTGTCTGCAGATCTTCAAATTTACCTTGATGTTAAAAGATTTTTTATTATCAAGTTTGATAATGCTAAAGATAGAAGGCCTATCTTGTGCGATTAAAGCTTCTCTTGGGAGGAACGTTTCCCCCTGATGGCCAAACCTTGGCATAAGGATTTTGACCCACTTACAAAATCTTTTAATAAGATCCCTATTTGGGTTAGGCTCTGAATCTTCCCATGCATGTCTGGTTGGATTTTGTTTTAGAATCTATTGGGGAGGCTCTTGGGGAGTTTCAAATTTTGGACATGGCGACCTCTGATGTTATGCATTCAACTTTTGCCTGCATCCTAATTGAGATGGATGTCTCTAAGGGTCTCCCTGAGAAGATTTGCATTGGTTCTTCACGGGGTATCTAGACTCAGAGCCTAGATTATGAAGGTCTTCCCTTCCGATGCAGGAAATGTCACATGACTGGCCATGTGGCAGCTCGTTGTTCGTTTGTTAAGGCATGATCAAAGCAAATGCCTTCCTGGTGGGCAGGTGTTTCTAATAAGCATTACACTGTTACTAAATCTTCATCTATTTGGGAGCAAGTTGTCGAAGGGTCTCTTGCTTCTGATGATTTGGGGGATACTACTCCCGATGTGTTGGTTTAGCCTGTTTTGGAGGAGGTTCCTGCTTCCCAGACTACTGGTCCTACTATCCTGGATGTTGTCCCTTTTCAATCTATTATCTTTGGTCTTGTTGTTGTCTCTAGACCTGCAGTACATAATGTTTTTGATTTGGGTTCGCCCAAAGTGGCCTTTCCTAGGGAGAGTATTTTTTTGGATGATACTTCTTCTCCGGTCTGCCATGTGGACTCTTTCGTTTCTTCAGGGGATTGGCAGAATGATGCGGCTAAGCTAGAGGATGGATGGACAGCTGTAAAAGGAAAGAAATCTAAGTACTCCATCCCTCCTCTAGATAAGAATATGTGGTCCCACAAGGGAGGTTTTAAATCTAAATCTAAATCTTAAGCTCCTTTGTTTTGGGTTGATGTCCATTGTGGTGAGAATTTGTTGGTTTTTCCCTATCTTTGCTTCATGACCAACACTACTATATTTGGGCCTTATATTATTATATCTTTTGATTTGATGTACAAAGTTTTGGGTCTTTTCAAAACTTGGTTCTACTTAACCAAAACACTTCGAAAATTAATTAAAGAGATAAAGCTAATTATTTAAATTAAGATATTTTGTAATTAATATCTAATAGAGTTGTGCATGAAAAGGTAAAAGGTAATAAAGTAATAAACAGTAATTGATCAGTGAGTTCCCTCTCATGATTGCACAATCAGAGCCCCAATTTAGGGGAGAACTCTTTATCAAAGATCTGAAGCTCATTTTGCAATTACACAGGTTTTCGGAAGCAAATTTTAGAATTGGATCAAAAGAATTGTTGAAAGTTTCAAAGGGTTTGGATTTGCATTCATTCATAGATTGTCTCATATTTTAGTTGTGGTTTTGAAGTAGGGTTTGAAAACCCATTGTAGAATTTTATTGAAAGAACTGTCTACTTCGTGTCTTCCTAAGTGTTTGCATATTGTTTATTAATTTACTATATTGATTGTTGAATAAATAAAATTGTTGTAAATTTTGAAAAGGAAAACTTATTAATCAAGATAATTTGACTGCAGAAAAATTGTAGAAATTTTTTATGATTGTATTATTTTAAACCCCTTAAGATAATATAGGGAATATTTGATTATGAAAATTTGGAAGAAAATAACAAATTAAATAGTTAGGGTTTCAACTTTAAATTTTTCATTAGAACCATGAGATTATCATGAATTTTCTAAATATAGATATATATTATTCTTATATCTAAAATAATTTAATTGAAAAGTTTATTGGAAAAAGAAAAAAGATTAATTGAGAGGAAAGCATGTTGTAATTAAACTTATGTATGCATGTGAAAAAAAATTTGTTAAAAATATAAACTAAGTATAGTATGGTTACATGCATGTGAAAACAAATATGTTAAAAATAGAAAGCTAAGTATAGTATAGTTACATGCATATGAAAACAATATGTTAAAAATAAAAAGCTAAGTTATGGTTACATGCATGTGAATAAATATGTTAAAAATAGAAAAACTAAGTATAGTATGATTGCATGATTTGAAAGATCAAAGACATGTGAAAATATTAATTGCATGTGTATTTTTATTTTATACAGTTTAATTTTCATATTTATTTATTTTTAAAAATAATAGTAATAATTTATTAATTTCTAAAATTAAATAAATATTATCCATTTAGTTATAAAGTGAATGTTAGTATTAGTGATTATTTAAGTTTAATTAAACTATTAGTTGCATAGAAATAATTTTATAATTATTAATGCAAGAGAGAAGTCAATAAATAAATATTTAGAATTTTATTATATTTTAAGAGAAATTGTGGTAGAGTTCACTTTGTAACTATTTAGTTAATAACTATTTGACTTTATGAGAGAAATTATAAATAAGTAAATTAAATTTATATTTTTATCTCTAGTTGCATTATGAATTAAAGGAAAAGTAAATGTTAATATGGGACTTAAATAGAAATCAAATTGATATTTTACAGATGAAATTGATATTAATATTTAACCTAATAATATACATTTATGTTATTAATTAAATTATTTATGATTTAAGATTATTTAAATTAATAACATGATAATATTGCATGATATTTTGTATGCACAAAAAGATTGAATATTTAAATACTTACTTATTTGAATGTATATTAGCATAACAATTTATATTAACATTTATATTCTTACTTTATTTCTAAACACATCCTTATGACCCAAACTAAATAAGAGAAATTGATGGAATTAAATCATGTGGATGAAAACTATGTATTTTCTAATATTCTATTTATAGTCTTGTGATATTTATTTTCTTAATAATTTTTCTTTGTGGATTGTTTAGTTGGCCAAGTTAGGATGTGCACTAGAGGCATTTTTTTGATATTTCTTTTATGATTATTTGACTGGATGTCATGATAAACCTTATGATTTGAATTGAACTTTGGATTTTATGAGCATTATACTATTGAGCATTTGTGACAACTTGGGTTTCGAGAACCAATGTTATTTTTTGAGTTGTCTATTAAGGAACCAATTTGATCAATATTACTCTTGTGGTATGGGACACTATTGTGGTTTGTGATTTTTGGGAAGGTAGTCTAGGTGCATGTCTATGAGAGTGGCTTGCAACGGGGGCTGACGCCCAAAGTGGCTGCCAGGGTAACTCATTGTAAGTTGTGTAACAAGTAATAATTTAGTAATTAGAATATCTTGCCTAGCCCTTTTCCTTGAAACACGTTAAAAATATAAGTGAGATTTTTCCTCGTTCATGCCTTGAGTGTTTGTATAGACTAAGGATGAGATGGAGATGATACCTTAAGAGGTATGACTAGTTTCTTCATCTTGACGAAGGGCTATTCTGGTTTCGCATAGAATCATTAGGGGGTCAGGGTCCTGAGAGACTGTCAAGATAACCTTAGAGTTGGCTCGTGTGATGACATTCCATAGTATGTACCTTGAGCCTCCTTCATATTTTTTTAATATATTTTTGCCTCTAGTGGTGTACTTGTTGGATATTATTTTTGATGGTGCATTTATTATGAGTTGTTATTCATTGATTAGATGTCATTTATTGTTGACAGTTGACTTTTATTAATGAATGATCAGTTTTAGATTAGATTAAGGTAAAAGCAGGTTTTGAAGGGGCCCCGAAACCCATTACATCAAAGACAAAGATAAACCATTAAGCACAACTAGGTTTTAAAAGGACCTGAAACTAGCCAAACAACTAAACTAGGTTTTGCAAGGACCTGAAACCAGCAGAGACCAGTAAAATTAACTAAAAACTCTGGAATCTGAAAGGACAAACAGACTGGAGCAAAGCAGCCAAGAAGGCTATCCAAACCAGATACCAGAAAACCAGAGACAAGACCATAACACCAACCCAAAAGAACCAGTCAGCATAAGGGAACAAAAGATTATCCTTTTAAAATGAGGTTACCCTTGCGCGACCGAAGGGTCATATCTAAAGGGGGAGCAGAAGGCTTAGCCTTCTTCCCTTTAACCGCAATCCAACCGTCCTCAAACTTCGTTGCCTCGGTCACCCAATCCTCAGAGGACAAAGACCCGTGGAACCCAGGGGACGTAGAGTCCTCAGCAAACACCCTATGAGAGACAGATGACAACTGACCCCTAGGAGGGTCAACTGAAGCAAGGGGAGAGACCAAATCCTTAACCACCAGCTTGGAAAGAACGCTGCCCACAGCCACAGAATCCACAGGATGAGACGCCAAAGCAACCTCCGCAACCACCGGCACGAAAGGAACACTAGCCTCAACCTCTGAAATCGCAGGAGCAACCGAGGATTGTTTCACCGTATAATGCTCAGAGGAGGCCCCAGTCCACCAAGAGGGGGAACGCCTGGGTTTGGATTTCCCAGCTACACAACGAGCAGCAACGTGACCCGTCAAGTGGCATTTCCTGCAACGCAAAGGGATTCCCTCGAAATTCAACATTTGAGACCAAGACCCCCTCCAGGAATCCAAACAGACCGCCTCAGGAAGACCTTTAGAAACATCCAAGTCAACAAGGAAGCGAGCACAGGTCAAGTGGAAAATATCCAAAGTGTCAGCATCCACATATAAGAAATCCCCAATAGCGTTCCCAATAGATCCAAAAACTAAATCCTGCCAAAAGATGAATCGAAAGATTAGGGAGCCGAACCCAGATAGGGTACTTATTAAAGGATTCCGAGAGAGGATCAAAATCCATATGCCACGGTTTGGCCATAAGCGGAAATCTACCCTGCCAAGAGAAATTATTGTGGCATAAAATAATCTTCCTGTCATTAGAATCTTGAAACTTAGCTATAAAAAAACCTTTAGCACACGGAAATATGTGAACATTATAATCAATCAGTGGCAACCAGTTCTTGGAGATCCAATCATGTAGATCAGCAAGGGAGGGCCAATAGCCATGGAAGCGAAAAATTGCAGCAAAAGAAGAAAGGTCATCTACCGTTTGGAAAATGTCTTCAACTGAATCTGGATCCAAAGGGACCCTAATAGGCTTTAAAGCACTTACAGGCGAAACCAGAGAGGGGCCATAAGAGTTAACATGAGGGAAAGCACCATGAAGCCCAGTCTCAAAGGCGGCAACGTCAGCGAAAGTTCTTCCCCCGGAACCAAAAGAGCTTGAACCAGGAGCAGGAGAACCAGAAGCCGATAGAGGGGCAAACAGGACCCTACCCCCATCCGCAGAAGAGGCCGGGCGAGATGCAGAAAGAGCCTTAGCCCCACCCACAGAAGAAGCCCCACCCGCAGGAGGAGCGGGAGCGACTCCAGCAGCCACGCTGGAACAAGACGGAGACAGGGGAGTCGCAGCAGATCTTCCAGTTTGAAAAAGCGCCTGGGCGGGAGAGCGGGGATGATCAGTTATTCATTGGTGGTATTTTTATTGTTAAAGTTAGTGATTGGTAGTTTACTTTTATTGATGATAGTTGTTATTTGTTGGTCATTGTGGTTATGACACTTGTCATTGATTTCGAGGTGGTTGTATAATTTTGATCTTGGTATTTGTATGTTGACTTGGTATAAGATGTTAATATTGATATGAGTGTCCTTTCGATTTTGATTATCTCTTCTTGAGTAGTTTGTGTTACCCTTGAGGTAGTTTTGGCTATCAAGATTGCTTGCCTAGGATTATTTTATGATTTGATTATCTATGTGTGGATCATACATTATCTCTCATGCACGATAGGAGTGACAACCTGATTAGGTGGCCACACAGTGGGAAGGTAGTGTATTCTTACCATTTGGAGCCCCCTCAGATTAACACATGTTGGACGTTGATACAGTGGTACCATTATCATTCTTCCTCTTATCTTGAAAACTTATATTCATTTGATGTATCTATGTATCATGTGTTTTGAGATCATATGGGATATTGCATTGTATATTGATGTACTTGTATCTATTTTCACAATACTTGTGACATATGCAATAGATGTTATTCATTAGAAGTGATTTCATATTATTAGTTGTACTTATGCATTTGTTCATATGAGTATGTGTGTGTTTATTCATTTTATTATTATGGACATTGTAATTGAGACTTAAACTTATTAATAAAACTTTATTAAATGTGACTCAACGCGAAAGAACCCTTAAGGAATTGAAATTGTATTTATAATTGATTACGTGTTCTTGATGTGTATGTATATATTGCTTCCACATTATTATTACTTCGATGTTTAAATTTTTTTTTTAAATAGTTCAGTAAACATTGTAATATGTTAGGATTATTTCTCTTGGGTTCCCGAGCGGGGCGTTACAGTAATTCAGTTATCATATGCTTGATGTGAAGAAAACACTCCCTCCCAATGTTATGATATTTTCTATGTTAATGTATTGATTGAGTGGCCATGGTGTAGAATACTCACTTCATATAGTTAGTTGCAATGTGCTCTTCTTATTTATGTTAATGTACTGACTGAGTGGCAATAGTGTCAACCCCTGACTTCATCTAGTTTCTTATTAAAAGCATTTGCATGTGGCTTTATTATCATGCATGTAATGTGAAGCTAACAATCAACTAGTCACTCTTCATTAGTTCATGTTTTGCATCATATATTACTACAAAAATGCAGGGTTGGTTATTACATTCCTTCATATTTAGTTGTTTTTTACATGCTAACAGAGCTATAATACTTCAATTCTTCTTTATTTCATAATTCTTGAGCTACAAAATGGGATATCCGTAGTTTGCAAACTGTTAAGTTTAGATAGATTTGTCACTGTTGTGCATTGATTACACTTTATATCTGCAACTCACATTGTCAAACTTTCAAGGAGAGAATATTAATTGATTTCTATATATCTCTCTTGGCCATTTGATATTGGTATAAGTATTGTCTCTAAGAGACATGTCATGAGGACATGTCTCCACATTTGTTCATGGCATGCCTCTTCATTTAAACAAACAAACTTAGTCATAACCCAAATTAGTTAGTACTTAACCAATTTTATTATTGCAATTCATAGATCTGCATAGAAAGTGAATGGATCAGTTGCTCGATCCAATATTAGTATGCATGATCATGATCATTACTCGATCTGTATTAAGAGAATAATATAATCTACAAATTCATATTTCAATATACTTACTGTGATATATGTTGTGAGGTTCTCACACCATCGCCCCAAATCATGGGGACCCCTTTTTTCTGATCGCCTTGGCAATAGTTTTTTTTAAATTGTCCAAAAGTTTTTTTTTGAGTTTTGAAAATTTTAAGTCTTCGACACCTTTAGGGCCAATGGGGAGAAGGTTAGATTTATTTTCACCCAATTTTTTAACTTGATTTTCCTGGGCCACCAATTCTATCCTTAGGACAAACAAATTTCGAAATTAATTTCAAATTGGCAGGATAAAATTGTAAATTTTGTACTTAGACGTTTTCTTTTGAAAATTTGGATATAATTGTGTAAATTTGGATAATTTTCAAAAAAATAAAAAAAATTGTTAAATATGGTCTTTTAGAAAATCTTCAATTTTTGGTGAAGAAAGATTAATTTTGTGATGATGAAATCAAATTGCAAAATCGATTTTTAGGCTCTAAGAGAAATGATTTATTTGTGTTAAAATGCTAAAATTGCTTAAGCTAAATTGATTGGGATTTAAATTGCAAAATTTGGCTTCAAATGGATTAAAATTGCCTTGAAAACTTTTTAGTCTTTAATGAAATTAGTAATTTAATATTGAAAAATGGCTTTTGGCTAGCCAAAATCCAATTTTAATGACGCATTAATTACTAAATCTTCATTAAATAGAAATATTTAACACCTCTAAGGCATTATTTATTTTCTTTTTGCAATTTTGGTCCAAATGAAAATTTAAAAAGTTATTTTTTCATCATGGAAAAAATTAATTTTGGTTAAGTATTTAATTGTGGGCCATAATTTTGCATTAATTATTTATTTTTCTTTCTCCCAAGGTTCAAGTCGGCTAGCTAGGGAGGGTTTGTGGAGTTGTCTATAAGAGAAAACACCTTCCTCTTCTTTCCTCACTTCTCATCTTCTCCTCCTTACTTTTGGGCGATTTTTATTTGAGGGCAAATTTCTCCATTTTTGGGCGATTTTGGTCTTGAGGGCAGATTTCCCTTCCATTGGTGATTTTTTCGTAAGGGCAGATTTGGCCCTTGTCTTGGGCGATTTTTGATGGGAAGGCAAATTTTTCATGATATTGGCATTTTTTTGCAAATTCTGATTTTTTGCAAGGCGCTGCAATAATTGCCCTATGTTGGGCAATTTTATTTGACGGTGAATTACATGATAAATTTCTAATTTGCAAGTGGATTTGAAGTTCTTAGAGTCTGATTTTAAATTCTGAAAAGTCACTGTCCGACTATTGGTTAAGGTGAATTTTAATCATTTACAGTTGAAAAGGGTCCTTAAGCTGACATCCTTCTTTCGTTCTAGTCTAAGGATTGCTTCCCTTGGTTTTACTAGCCTTCTGGTCCACCACTCTACCATCCCGTAATAGGGCGACGAGATGGAGGATGTTACTGCAAGTAAGAATCCAAGCAGACAAACACTAAGAAAAACAAGGAGGATATGATGCCCAAAACACCTTTCTTCTCGAAAATGAAGCAAATAATCGACACCAATATCGATACAGTGGATATGATCTGAGTGAAGGACTGACTGAAGGAAAGACAATTCCCCTTGGCAAAAGAGATACATAATGAGATTGCACGGCACAACCCAAGCATTGACACTTCCATTTCAACCATGATGAGCGATGTTGGGATGGCACTTGATTTTGAAGATATCAATGAGGCAAATTTTGGATCGAGGTTGGATGAGTTAGGAAAGGTTGCTATCAAGAAAAAGCATTTGGACACCCTTCCCTCTCTCAATGTTTTTATTGGATTTGCGAAATAATACGAGAATGATCATGAAAAGATACTACAAGCAGCAAGCAACGTGGTGAAGTCAATGGAACTTGTCATGCCCAAACTACGAGGGCAAAAACACAAAAAAAAAAAAAAAAAAAATTAAATAGTTAGTTTAAAATGCAATTTTAATTTGTTAAAGTATATTTAGTTAATTTTAGTAAAGTTTTAAATTAGCCTTCATTATGTTGTTTTATAGTTAGTTGTTTTTAAATGTTAATGTATTTTTTGTAGTATTAGTTATTGACATGTTTTAGATAATTAGTTTTTTTTTTTTTAAAGTTTTTAAGTTATATTATGTTTTGTTAATGATTTTTTTTGTTATTTGTTAATAATTTTTAGTTAGTTGTTATTTGAACATAGTTTAGTTTAAGTTTGTAAATGCAAATTTAGTTAGTTTTAATTTAAATGTAATCTAATTTTTTTTTACCATTAAGTAGATTAAATTTATCGATTAATTGGCTATTTAAATAAGTTTTAATGTAGGTTTGATTGATTAGATATTGCAGGTAATTTTAAATCCGAATTCATGTAAATTGTTATTTAAATAATTTTCACGTATTGTTGTAGAGGAAATATAAATCTATTGTTTTAAGGTTAATATGAAACAAAATAACGTCGATATTATTTTAATAACAAGTGCATCAAACTTTAATGATGTATGCCTTTTCAAGATATGTAACTTAAGACATAATGTAGAGAACCTTTACTAAAACTATTATCATCAATCATTTCAAACTTAGAGCATTCTAATTTTTTAATTCAAAAATATATATATTTGTGTTCTTGCCCTCGTAGTTTGGGCATGACAGAACTCAGGGCGAAGCACACACCTTGTCCTCCTATGAAAGAAGTTAATGGAAGGCTAGCTAAGTTTATTGTCTTAGCTAAGAAAATGAAAGAAAAGGGAAGATTTATATTAGAAGATCATTTGATGTAAGCCCAAGTGTCAATTTCTCTTTCTTTTAGAATAGGACAAGTGTATTTCTGATTGGCCACTATTTTGGTGCCTTCTCATTGGTTGCCACTCTTTGAACTTTTTTCATTGGTTCATTGATGAGGCGGCAGCTTCTCATTGGTTGATGGGGTGGCAACCCTAATTAGGGTTTTGAAGATCCAATATGGATCGTTGATCTTGTTTTGATCTCCACCGTCTATTGTATTTTTGGCCCCTATATAAGGCCATTTGCTCTCATTTGTAAAGGGGTTAGAGAAATTGTTGCTAAGATAATACCAAAATCGCTCTCTTTTTCATTGTTGTGACTTGCATGGTGATTAAAAACATTGGGTGTTATTGCATGTTTTCTACTTCCACATAGTTAGATTTATTTTCAAGTTGTTAAAGTTGGTTGCATTTCAAGTTGTTTAAGCAAGAGTAAAGTAGATAGATAGTTGCATGGTAGCATTAGTAGATGTTTCATAGGGATCAATACTAGACCACTAGCATCCTAGCAGCTGGTTGGGAAGCCTTGTGTGGTAAACTAGTTTATTATTCCTTTGAATCATTGCACCTGTGAAAGTGAGGCCGCTGGTCAGCTTTCATTAGGTTCGATCCCCGTCCATTTGCTAACCTTCCATTCATAGGAGTAGGAGTAGAATAGTGAGTAGTTGGGTAGTCGAAGTTTAGAGAAGGAAGTTAGAGAAGTAAGTCAAGTATCAAAACACACCCATTCACCTTCCACCACCACCGCTTTCCCACCAACATCATCATTAGCAGACACATCCTCCATCATCACCACTATCAACATTATCTGCCACCAGCATATTTCACAAACCGAACCACCATCTCCATCATCCCACCAAAGTTCAAGTCATCCTCAACAATTTGCGTAAGGCCACCTACGTGATTAGCAACAAATCACATCGATAAAACTGAGTGAGTATCCACAAGTGTAAAGAGCATTGGAGTTATTCTCACATTCCATGAGCAATAACTTTTCAAGAGAGGAGTTGTATGTTTGATATCCCATATCGAATATTCAAATCCTAATATGTTATGTAAGTGATACAAAACTTGCATCAACAATATATAGAGTTTTGATTTAATACAAGAATGATTTCTTTGTCTCCAAGGTATATCAATACAAGCAATCATCCTTATATCTGACCGAAGCTACTATGTATCAACAATCCCTCTTAGCTAGGGAAGATAACTAAGTACAACTCAATTTAAACATCACCTAACTCGTGGTATTAAGGAATATAGAGAACATCAAATCATGTGACATTCTTATATCCTATCAAAGCTACTATGAATCAATACTCCCTCTTAGCTAGTTAAGACAAAATATATGTATCAATAAGTTCACCTTATTTGCAAGAGAGATATCACCTATCTTGTGACATCAAAAATATAATATGCTTAAGAACATCTAGTCACATGATATTCTTCGTATATGTATATCTAAGTTATGGTAAGTGCACTGACATCAAGTCTCGTGATGTCTATCATAACACATCATTGCATTTCACCATGATTATCTCATAAAGAACATAATGATCTGCAATAGGTATCACGTCTCATGATATCCATCAAAATGCTTGAGATACTAAGTATGACATATTTAGATATCACCTCACTCATGATATCAAGGAGTATATTGAACATCAAATCAGCATGATATTCATATATCCTAGTTATGGTATTTGCATACACATCACGTCACATGATGTATACCATAACTCATCATAACATATCCTTGGATATTAAGTCAGCATAATATCCACCATGATTAGATATCAAGTCAACATGATATCCAAATTTCCTGGTTATGGTATTTGCACAGACATCACGTCGCATGATGTATACCATAACTCATCATGGCATATTCTTGGATATTAAGTTTGCATAATATCCACCATGATTATATATCAAGTCAACGTGATATCTATTAACTATCAAAACATTTCCATGAATATCAAGTCGACATGATATTTGTTATGATAGTAAACATTAGACAACTCTCAAAACATTTATGTGAATATTAAGTCAGCATGATATTCGTCATGATAGTGAGTGTTGTAAAGTCGTTACCTCACAATACTTAATACAAGTGTACATTATCAGGAAGATCGTCACCTTTCCGTAATGTGCACAAGTTGGTAGGCCCATTAAAGTCATAGGGTCAACACATATGACAAATGAAGTCACCATAAATTCTATTATGCAATGTTGTCATGGTGTCGCACCATGAACCATATCAAAGGGTGGATCCACCATAGCTACTCCCAGAGGGTGGAATAAGAGATTTTACCTCAACCTAGTAAGCAATGTATAATGAGGGATTGTACATTGAATTTTCCCTTCATGAAGAATAGCTCATGAAGTAAACATGAGCCTTTTGACCTCCTCATCAAGGTTACTCGTCAAGATTGTCAAACTCCCTCTGAATGTTAGATATTAGCCTTCTAACTTCCTCATCCAACGTTTGCATGTGATGGATATTCAAACTCCCTTTGGATATTGATTCTTCCTCTAGAAGAACTATAACCACTTTAAAATATGTGCAACCAACTCAGCCTCATGGAGGCAAGCTATGACTTCATCCTTCAATCTATATGACTTTTATACAACATCCATCAGTATTTTTTTCTTGAATGTTTCTTCTATCAAGGAAGCTTACATGATCTCAATCATAATATCATGTTCCAAGAGACTTCTTATCATTTACTATGACTCCCATACAACTGAAAGTGTAGGATTCAATACTACAATGGACTTGTCATAATATCATTCTTTTAGACTCCCTCTGAATGTTAATACCACCTTTTCAAATAGCTGATCTAGTTAATTTCCAACAACGAAGCCCCATGGCAGCAAGTTATTTTCTTCATTCTTCAACATAGAACTTCATCATATGAATCATAGTCCTCTAAATACTATAGTTTCCTGGTTACTAGGGAACTCATCTTGACATGATCCTCATATATCCCTTTTCTTCCTCCTCTATCACGAGAGCATACCCTTTTAATCTAATCGGTAACTTGATGGAATTTATATTAACTCCATGTCGTTCATTTCCCATCTGGTTACCTGTCGGTCCCTTATACTGACGTGACATGGGATTGGGTCCTTATGTCTATCGCAGTCATAATCAAGCTCCATCAATGATTTGTAGTATCCTTTTAATACTTCCAAACTTGGCTGTCATAATTTCCCTCAACCAATCTCAAAACTGGAGATAATATGTAAAACTATTAACACCAGCCATTTCGAACAGCTTTTGACCTAAATTACACAAGATAATTCATATCAATAGTCAATAGACAAATTTTGGAACTGTGTTCATTTCATTTGATGATAATTCTCTCCAATTACTATTTTTCACTTTAAAAAAAACATTTGGTCCACATCATTCGGTAGTAAATATTTAGAGTGGAAGCTCGTCTAACTCTTTGCAGCACACTATCTTCAACTTCTAGAGGTTTCTCAAGCCACAGACACCTCTACTGTCATGAAGAACATCACAGCCAGCAGCTTCTATTGTCTTTAATGTTGGTGGCAAGGTTTCCAACTCTCTTAAATCTTTACTATCTTCAAGAATAAGAGTCTCAAGGAAGGGACAGCAATCTCCACAAACTGAAATCTTCAACACTTCCATGTTTTCTAGATGTATCTCCTCGACCATAGGAGTCATTCATATGACATGGCTTTAAGAAATTTCCTTGGGTTCTTATTCAATGTGGTAGTTATGCAACGCGACAATCATCCAATGAGACTCTTCAATCTGCCAGCAAGGCATCTTTATCCAATAAAATACGATATACAAACTGAAATCTGAGTATATGCAGTTTTCCGCATGTGACTCAAAGTTAAATTATTGGATAATTTTGGCATTGTAGATTTGTTACAAGAAGGCCTGGAGTCGCTCGCTCTGATACCATGTTTAGATAGATTTGTTACTGTTGTACATTGATTGCACTTTATATCTGCAACTCGAATTGTCGAACTTCCAAGGAGAGAATATTAATTGATTCCTATATATCTCTCTTGGCCATTTGATATTGGTATAAGTATTGTCTCTAAGAGACATGTCATGAAAGGACATGTCTCCACAATGTGGAGCCGTGTCTGTTAATGGCATGGCTCTTCATTTAAACAAACAAACTTAGTCATAACCCAGATTAGTTAGTACTTAACCAGTTTTATTATTGCAATTCATAGATCTGCATTGAAAGTGAATGGATCAGTTGCTCGATCCAAATTATAATCCAATATTAGTATGCTCAATCATTGCTTGGTCAATTCTACGCATGTATATCAGATCATTACTCGATCTATACCAAGAGACTAATATAATCTGCAAATTCAGATTTCAGTATACTTACTGTGATATATAGAGTTTTGATTTAATACAAGAATGATTTCTTTGTCTCCAAGGTGTATCAATACAAGCAATCATCCTTATATCTGACCGAAGCTACTATGTATCAACACAAGCCAACTCATAGGATCACAAATTACCAATCTATTAGCTCATCATTTCCTCAAGCTCCATTCTCATACTTGTCAACAGATTGGGTTACACATGAATGTACTCCTATTTTCTTTTGGTCCCCATGGGTAAACAAAGAAGTGAGAAAGGCAACAACATTTAGCCTATTTTTGACTAATTGTTATTTTCTTGTCACACCAAACATGCAAGTCAACAACCATCTAATCTACATTTATGAGAACTAAATGATTGAACCAGATTTTCTTAGTGCAGTTGATAACAGGTTTACAAACTAGAAAAAGTAATTGATATGCTGATCTGTGGGTGAAGATCTCAATGTGAATACTAGGTTTGTACCACTTGAAGCTTTCTCAAAAAAAATTTAAAAACATGGCAAAATAGTATTCTTCTAATGTGTCAACTTTTGACATTTCTAACATTTGTATTTCTCAAATTAAAAGCCTATTTGAAAGTAAGAACAACGATGTAACCATCTGAAATTTGCTAGAAATTGAATCACTAGATCAAAACTGTATGTTAGGTACCATGGCATTCAAAAGCATAGCTGATAAGGTGTTCCAGCTCAGATAGAATCTACTTATTAAGTAATTTGAATATCTAATTCATATTTATGTAAAAATGCTTTTGGACTCAACTGTATTTTTCTGTCGACATTCCAACTGCACTCAGAGATCCAACTCTCCCTTCCTGATGATGGATCACTAAGTGTGATCTGCAGTGTGAGTGAACAGAGAAATATACAAGTTGAATCAAAAAGCACTCTTGCATTACTTCAGGGACTGGAAAACTCACGCCACCAAAGATTGATATTCATTATTACTGCATGACAAATCATGTAAATCATACGAATTAAATATGAATAGAGGCCAATGGATATTTTAAAGGCAATCAACCACTTCATTTTAGCATACAATAAAGTCAGTTTCACATCACATTTCATTCTAGATGAGCACTAACCTTGTCTCAGTTCATTTTCACCTGTGTGTATTGCTATTGAGCACATCTGTTGTCACTTCACTGTCATATACCATCAAAGGAAAGCCCCGGGCAAATGAAAACAGATAATTATGTGAATAAACGAATACAATATTTAACCGCTTATGAAACATAGGACTGAACATCAGCTTTGCCTTTCAACACATGAAACAACACAAAGATGAGTCACATGCAGAACAAAACAGGATGCCTTGATTTATATAGGTAATGCCAGATCTTCCCTCATGTTACAAAGGTCAATTTCATTGCCCAACAAATACAACAGAAATCATCAATTGAAACATCATTTCAATGCATCGTCAAAACCAAGCATATCAAAGTTGCTTACATATTTGAGATTACCAGTCTTCACTAAGACTTACCTCATCTCTTTTATCTCCGTCTGTTTGAGAGGCAAAATAAGATCATGGCCACCAAATGTACTAACACCTGAAAGAGCTATAGACAGGTCCAAGTCAAAATAATCATTGCACAGAAGAACCAACTGAAGTGCCATCTGTGACATGCATCCCATTTTCACAAGAAGACTCAAGTTGAAAAGCATGTTCATAAATTTCAACAAAGCAGAGCTCCTCTCCTACTATATTATCTATGGCCTCAATTGTCCAAAGCATCTTCAACACCGCAATAGCTCTTGAGCAATGGCACGGTAGTTATTGATGCATGGTTGGCTGTGAAACAGGATAAGCAACAGGCACAACATTCATTGGAGTACCAGGAACCACTTGTCCAGGAAGAGCTCCCCTTGCTACATATGGTACATGTCCAGAAGGAAGCATAACAGGAGTACCAACAGCAGAAACACCAGATCCAGAAATAGGTTGGCCAATGGGAGGTCCATATACACCAACATTTGGCAAGGCTGGTTGAGGAGAACTCTTGGCAGATTTTCCTGTGGCTCCTGCAGATCCATTAGGTTGACCTGTGATAGGTCCTGGTGGTGTTGAAGTGTCTCCCTTGTCCACACTAGTAATATCATGAATACTAGACCTCCTCCTGTCCTTATTAATTGAATTCAAACGAATGAAGTATTTCTGAGCATGACTAGCCACCTGAGTAGGAGTTCTGGATATAACAAAATTCCTGGAAATACTTCGCCAATCACCTTTCCCAAATTTGTCCAGTCCAAGCAGAAATAACCTGCTTAAGAAAGCATCCAGAACTCATGTTATGAGAAAATGGTATACTTGAAGGCTTCTTATAATCTAGCAATTTGCTTCCCCATTCTTATTTTATAACTTCCATTCCAATATTTTAATATTCCTTTTACATCTTATTTCAAAGTGCTCTGAACAAAGAGCAAAATAAATATGGATAATTGTCTACATTAACTGTATGGATCCAGCCACCCTACACAATCTATGCATGATAAATCCTGTCCAGGGAAGACTATAATTGTCCAGAGAGCATGTAAATTTAATTTCGCATTGACTTGTCAGTGTTAAATCAAACAATTGTTATGCCAAATCAAATCATAGCAAAAGCTTTATTTGCCAAGACCGTATACACAACATACAGTAGTTCGTAAAGAAGCAATACATGGTAAAAGCATAATAACCAGTTGGATAGCTATTGACTAGCAATTAGAACAAATATCTAGGAAAAGAAAATATAAACTAAATCTTACAATTATATTAGGATAGAAACTATGAGCAAGGATCCAATAGCAACCCTTAAATATTAGATGAAACACAAGTCAAGAAAAGCCTAATTCCAGCCCAGAATAGAATCAAAATCTTTAATCTATCAATATCTATTTATTTTTATTTAATGGCTCAACTGTTACTCCCAAAAATGGTGACACTGCATGTGCAACTACCGGTCAAAGACAAAAAGGCATTCATCAAAGAAAACTGGGAACAAGTAAACTGTCAATACTTAAGCATAACTTTTCCAAATGGAAACAGGACAGATAAAATGTTAGAAGGAATCATGGTTCTAATTTGGTAAAAAAATTTAAAAATAACTTTCCTGTAGCACATAGCATGCTTAGCCTTGCTCTTTGCATCATGTCTATTACGTGAAGATAAAGACATATAACATCATAGATAGTGCAAGTTCAGATGTGGTAAAGAAGTAACTGTCCTGTGGCACACAGCATGCTTAAATTTCCTTTTTGCATCATGTCTATTACAAACATATAAAGACAAACCCTAGTTCAAGATATTCTGATGCAGGATCTTTTATATTTTAGATGTAAACTTAGAGAAAAAGAAATACCCACAACTATCAAGTTTACCTTTCAAGAATTACTTTTGAAAAGTTTTTCAATGATTTTTTCGAAATGTCTTCCAACTAAAACCTAATCAATTTTCTTTCATCCCACCCTCTTCGTGGTTTAGGCAAATCGAATTTCCCACTCAATGTAACCCTAGGAATAAGAGACGGGAATGTTGCATTTTCCAATTGAACCTGGAAGGGGGCAATATGGATAAGCTGTTTCAAAGCCACAATTATATTATCCACTCTGTGTGACATTACAATACAGAGAACTGAGAGAAGACATATTAAAATGGAATAAAATCCTCTAGTTAAGCTTACATTTAGACTATTTAGTTAAGAAATCACAAAGAGAACAACCCAATGGGAGTGTTGCATCTTCCAATTGAACCTGGAAGGGGGCACTATGGATAAGCTGTTTCAAAGCCACAATTTTATCATCCACTCTGTGTGACATTACAATCCAGAGAACTGAGAGAAGACATATTAAAATGGAATAAGATCTTCTAGTTAAGCTTACATTTAGACTATTTAGTTAAGAAATCACAAAGAGAACAACCCAACGGGAATGTTGCATCTTCCAATTGAACCTGGAAGGGGGCAAAATGGATAAGCTGTTTCAAAGCCACAATTATATTATCCACTCTGTGTGACATTACAATACAGAGAACTGAGAGAAGATATATTAAAATGGAATAAAGTCTTCTAGTTAAGCTTACGTTTAGACTATTTAGTTAAGAAATCACAAAGAGAACCCAAGGCATGGGAATTTACAACATACTTGCAGTTACTGCTATATACATACATGAATGCATTGCCTGACAAAGCCTAACAGATTTCTAAGTGTTTGAATTGCTATGGATTTTGATCTACAGAGGACCTCATAAAGTGACTTCATTTCAAATGGTTAGTGTAGATTTTCAACAAATATACATGCAAGATTTTTGTTTTTTTTTTCAAATTTCTCGCAGTTATCTCTCATTGATATTAGATTTATCTTCTAAACTGTGACCCTGGGTGAAGGTATCATGGTGAAGTCCCTCAAAGCTATTTATTGTCAGCCCTATGCTGTATGAGTTTGTCAAGATATAGATAACAAGGGCCCTAGAGGCCAGACAAAGTTTCTTGCTCAAATTTTATATTTTGGCAAATTCATATGTTTAAGAAGGCGGGCAATTATTCACGTTTATTGTGTGGAGTCAAGAAATTTGTTTTTAAAATATATATTATATTTTGCATGATTATCACCATCTTTAGAACCAGAAGTTATCTTTTCAGGATTTGATAGATGTTCTGTTATTTTCCCAATAAATATCATAAGGTGAATTAGCATGGTATAATTCACTTGGTAAAAAGTATAATAGCATATCCCATTACAAGTTTATAACTCTGTCATTATATTCATATTGCAGTTTTATATTGCTTAACATTATATTTTTTGTAAGAAGGTAACTATAAATGTTTGAAAAGATGTAGATTATGAGAGAAAAAATTCTGTTATAAGAAAAAGTTAAAATCTGCTGTTGATGATCATCTCTAAAGGGGACTTTGTTGAACCAATGAAGAGGACCAAATGGTAGAGATCAATGAAGCCATCCTCTAGATATACATGCACAAACCCAGCTGAACCAAATCCATGTAAGGAAGCAAACGTGCACAGAATCGCTTCCTACACTAATCTTTGAGAGGACGATTATGCAAATTCAACTAACTATTGCAGAGATCTCAAGAAATGCATAACGAGATAATCAAAATAACAATGAACTCATAACACAATGATTACCATGGGGAAACCCTTCCAGGAGAAAAACCCCACCCTCCAAAACCCGCACAATGTATCCTCAAATCTGGAAGATTACAATACACTTGCAATGCAAGTTCTTACAGGAGCGCATCACCACAACTCGAACTCGGACTCGGACTTAGAGAGACTCCTTCTAGCACCAATCTTGCAAATTAAACTCGATGATTCAAACACCTCCCCAAACCCTCCTTTTATAGTGATTTGCCACTTGGAAACCATTTGTGGTTTTACAAAACCATGGGCAAAACAACCATGCCACATGTTATCCACTTGTCATTTGTAACTCCAAGAATAGCATTTTCGTCCATAATTTTGTCCTCTAGTTTAGACCCCCATAAAAGTCATATAATGAGTTGTTTATACTCTAAAAATAGTCCTTCTATATTGCTCTAGAGACAAGACACATTTTTAACAACTCATACACCTTTTTCCAACTCATAAACATGTGGTAAACTACCACAAACAAATTCTAAGATTTTCTAAAAATTTCTAGAGTTTTCCGGAAAAAGCTTGCAAGGTTGAGACACAATTCTCAACATTTTCCCACTTGTCGGACACCTTGCACGAGTCAAGGGATCCACAGTGTCATGGACTTAATTGCTAGGAGCCGAGAGGCCCATAGACTCCAAACACCATCTGAACTTCTCTATGCTCACGGGCTTAGTTAATGCATTAGCAACATTCACCAAAGTCTCCACCTTTTCCAACTTCACCTTGCCATCCTCGACCATATCTCTCACAAAATGATATTGTACATCAATGTGCTTGGTCCTAGCATGAAATGTCGAGTTCTTCGCTAGGCTGATTGCACTCTGACTATCACTATAAATTGTCACTGTACCTTGTTTGAATTCTATATTAGAAAATAGTCTCTTAAGCCAGATATCTTCCTTGCATGCATGAGTAGTTACCATATACTCTACCTCAATAGTGGACAAAGCGACCACAGCTTGTCGCTTGCTCATCCAATTGATTGCACCAACAAATAATGTAAACACATATGCAGTGGTGGATCTTTTTCTATCAACATCGTCAACCCAATCTGAATCCACATAGCCTTAAATATCCAGGGAATGCTCATTTCTTGTTCCATGAAAACATATTGAGTACTCTGAGGCACCCCGCAAGCATCTGAAAACTCTTTTTACTACATCCCAATGTGCTCTTCCTGGATTAGACATGTAATGGGAAAGTACTACCACTACTTGGGCAATGCCTGGTCTTGTGCAAACCATAGCATACATCAAACTTCCAACAACACTCTGATACGGTACTCGACTCATTTCTTCCATCTCCAATGGGGGATGAAGGACACTGTGAGCTAGAAAGCTTTGTTCCCATAGTAACAAGAGCACTAAATGGTCTAGAATCCTACATATTGAATCTTCTCATACTCTGACCTAGCCAAAGCTTTCTATTTTGTCTCTCTTATAATCTCCATTCCCAGAATGTACCTTGTTGCACCAAGATTTTTCATTTCAAACTTTGCTGAGAGCTGAGATTTTAATTCTACAATCAAACCTTTTCCTTTGCCTATAAACAACATGTCATCAACATATAAGGCAATAACCAGGAAATAATCACCATCAGACTTGTAGTATATACAATGATCAGATTTGGATCGCACAAATCCCAAACTCAATACATATGTATCAAACTTTTGGTACCACATTCTAGGACTTCGTTTTAAACCATACAAGGATTTCTTCAATTTACAAACCAAATGATTTTTACCTTTCACCACAAAGTGCTCTGGCTGTGTCATATAAATTTCTTCCTCCAAATCTCCATGAAGGAAAGTTGTCTTCACATCCATTTGCTCAACTTCTAGATCATAAGCTGCTGAAATAGAAAGTAAAAAACGAATAGATGTCATTTTTGCTACAGGAGAAAAAATTTCACCATAATCAATTCCTGCAACCTGGGAGTAACCTTTTGCAACCAATCATGCTTTATGCTTCTCAATGCTTCCATCTGAATCCATCTTCCTTTTGAACACCCATTTACAACCAACAGGGTTACGTCCTTCAGGCAATGGTACAAGGTCCCACGTGTCATTCCTCTTAAGAGCTGTCATTTCTTCTTCAATGGCTATTTTCCAGGACTCTAAATCATTCATACCAAGAGCCTCTTCTACAAATTTCAGTTCATCAATATTAGCATTCAATGCAAATATACACCTCCAATCATCACGAGAATATCCATACCTTTCTGGTGCTTTCCTCTGTCTACTAGAGCTTCGAACAAGATCTGGTTCAGGTTCATGATCAAGTTCTCCCTCTTCCTCTGATGATTCAGAACTTGTAGAGCTCTCTTAACAACTTGTCTTTCTAAAGGCCTCGATTCAACTTTCTCAGGTGTAGCAGGAAGTTGAATCATATCTTTCTTTTCTTCTATCTGTTCCGGCTGCACTGTAACAGAAGAAGGCTTAGTTTCTCTAACTATAACACTTCTGAAATAAAATAACTTTTGTGCAACAGGATCCCAAAGCTTGTATCCTTTCACACCATAACTATATCCAATGAAGATACATTTGACAGCTTTGTTGTCCAATTTTGTCCGCTTCTCCTTTGGCACATGAGCATATGCCTCACAACCAAAAACTCTCAGATGTCTAAGTGAAGGCTTGTGGCCCGACCATGCTTCCATTGATGTCTTATCAACAAAAGCTGATGTAGGAGACCTATTTATTAGGTCGCAGGCAGTGGCTACAGCTTCAGCCCAAAACTTTTGTTCCAGTCCAACTCCACTCAGCATACTCCTAGCCTTCTCCATCAAGGTCCTGTTCATTCTTTCTACAACTCCATTCTACTTAGAGAATACGGAGTTGTCTTCTCTCTTTTAATACCACAATCTTTACAAAATGTGTCAAAATCATTGGAGCAATATTCACCGCCATTATCAATTCTCAAACACTTTATCTTCTTTCCAGTCTGCAACTCAACTATTGCTTTAAATTCTTTGAAACGACTGAAAACTTCAGCTTTACTTCTAAGAAAATAAACCCATGTTCTTCTACTGAAATCATCAATGAATGAAACATAATAAACTGATCTACCAATAGAAGGAACATCAATTGGACCAAATACATCCGAATGGATTAGATCCCAAATACATCTGAATGCATGAAGGCTTATGAGAACTTGAGTAAAACTAAACGCGGTTTTGTTTACCATAGATACAATGCTCATAAAAATCAAAATCAAGATTGCAGTCATTCAACCCATCAATTAAGGTTCGTAGACCTTTCTCACCTATGCGGCCAAGTCTCTGGTGCCATAACATAGTCTTCTCTGCAGGTAACTTTGATTTAGTAGATAGAGCACCCTTGGGTACCCAAAAACCATGACCATCTGTTGAAAGAGGAACCCTCTCCTTCTCCAACAAAGTAGTCCTCATCACAATCTTATCAGAAGCACTATTGCACTCAACCGTGCATGCATCAAGCCGGTACAATGTACCCAATCTGCTTCCTCTTGCTATTACCATAGCACCTCTCACCATTTTCATACCTATTTCAAAAAACTGTACATGCACACCCACATCTATTAGTTTGCTAACAAATAACAAATTCCTCGCTAGTCCCGAGATATACAAGAAACCATCAAATCTTCTAATTCAACCATTAGAAAATTTCACACAAATACTTCCACAACCAACAATATCAAGAACTGAGTTATCACCCAAATAAACCTTACCACCATCAAACTTTTCATACTTACTAAACCAAATTCTATTAGGGGTCATGTGAAAAGATGCACTAGAGTCTATCAACCATGCAATGTCACCTGCATGAATGGCCAAGGCTGTGATGCAAGCATCTCCATCTTCCTTCTTAGACTCAAAATTAGAATCTTGCTTCTTTTTCTTTTCCTCTTTGTAGTCCTTTCGGAAGTGTCCAGGTTTGCCACAATTCAAGCAAATCACCTTGAACTTATCAGGAGATTTTGATCTCCCCTTATTCTTGGACTTAGAATCACCTTGAACTTATCAGGAGATTTTGATCTCCCCTTATTCTTGGACTTAGAATGGCCATGCTGCTTTTCACTCTTGCCTCTTTCTTTTGGTCTTCCTCAAACACTCAAAGCCTCTTTGGCATTCAGAGAGACATTCCTTCTCATCTCCTTAGAAAGTAGAGAACCAACAATGTCCTCCATTTTCAAGACATTTGAAGTCGTCCCTATGGCCATAACAAGGCTGTCCCATGAGTCTAGCAACGTACATAGCAATATTTGGCACCTTTCTTCTTCATCCATCCACACCTCAACTGAGGTCAACTGGGTCACCAACTTATCAAAACTTTCTAGATGCTCAAAAACCTGTCCACCTTCTTCCATTCTCAACGAATACAACTTCTTCCTCAAGAAAATCTTGTTCACAAGTGATTTTGCTTGATAGATCTCACTTAGCTTCTTCCAAAGCTTCTTCGCGGTAGATTCTTCATGGACATTAATCAATTTAGAGTCTGCAAGATACGATCTGATGAGACTTTTAGCTTTTTTGTCTCTCACATCATACTTTGTGGCTAAAGTTGGATCTGTGGGCCTCAATTTCTTTTCATCGACTACATCCCATGGATGTCGATCAATCAATAGATCTTTCATCTTCAACTTCCACATTTCAAAGTTTGTGCCAGAAAACTTCTCTACATCAATCCTCCCTGATGTGCTTGCCATCTTTGCAATCTTGCAAAACAGAAATAAAAACCTCTGCACAAGCTCCCACTCAAACCTTGATTAGCTCAAAAAACGTTGTACCCAACAAATAGAACCAAAACTAGCCAGGCTCTGATACCACTTGTAAGGAAGAAAAGGTGCACGGAATCGCTTCCTACACTAATCTTTGAGAAGACGATTATGCAAATTCAACTAACTATTGCAGAGATCTCAAGAAAAATGAGATAATCAAAATAACAATGAACTCATAACACAATAATTATCGTGGGGAAACCCTTCCGAGAGAAAAACCCCACCCTCCAAAACCCACACAATGTATTCAATGCAAGTTCTTATAAAAATGCATCACCACAACTCGAACTCAAACTCGAACTCAAAGAGACTCCTTCTAGCACCAGTCTTGCAAATTGAACTCGATGATTCAAACACCTCCCCAAGCCCTCCTTTTATAGTATTTGCCACTTGGAAACCATTTGTGTACAAAACCATGGGCCAAACCATGGGCAAAACAACCATGCCACATGTTACCCACTTGTCATTTGTAACTCCAAGAATAGCATTTTCGCCCATAATTTTGTCCTCTAGTTTAGACTCCCATAAAAGTCATATTGTTTGTACTCTACAAATAGTCCTTCTATATTGTTCTAGAGACGAGACACATTTTTAACAACTCGTACACCTTTTTCCAACTCATAAACATGTGGAAAACTACCACAAACAAATTCTAGGATTTTCTAAAAAAATTCTAGAGTTTTCCGGAAAAAGCTTGCAAGGTTGAGACACAATTCTCAACAACCCAATGGAAAAAGATGGGACCCCCCGACTCCAAACCCAAAGAAGCAACATAAGAGAAAAAACATTCAGAAAGCTATTACAGTGAACTGTAAGCAATATAAATGCTATTCCTCACTCAAAAGATTATATTCATTTATAGAGATCCTTTAAACAACTTCCATTGCAGAGGAAAACAAAGAATTGCCAATCCAGATGCAGTCCTAGTGCTGATAGACCTGAGCATAACTTGTGGTCATGCATGGTTGATACAGTGGGAAGTGTGGCCAACACTAGGTCCATTTTCAGGCCAACAAGACTAACTAGACAAACATGGTGAGCCACTCCACAATATTCTTAACCAGAGAATGCCTGTCACTTGGGAGGTGGCAATCCTGGATTGCTTTCTTGGATAACTCAAAGAAACAGGCATTGAATGAAATCCTTGATGACAATCTGCTTAGGAATAGATATCCTATACTAAAGTTGCACGGAGACAGGGGTACTTGGGTACTTCAGAGACAGGTACGACCATTGAAGATTAAGTACGCAAATTGAAATGCCATAGAATCAGCCTATCGAAGTTTCTCATTGATTAGTGACTACATATTGAAATGAGCTTGATAAACAGAAAGCTAATAAGCAAACAAAAATCAGAAATCTTAATCAGGGTCCTTAGCTATGATGCTCTCCACTGAGTAGCCCAATAGGTACACGATACAGAAAACGTGTAGCAGTACCTGGTGTGCATCCCAGGGGCATGGGTATGAGTACACATACAACAATGTCCTATGGTGTTGATGCTCTGTGCTGGCCGCCAGCAGTTTATTCTTGCAATGCTTGCGGCAAAGTGGAAAATAATTGTATAGTGGGATAGGAGGGGTAAGCGGGCAGAGGTGGTCAATGTAGACATGCCCTTTAATCTGCCCAACCATGATTTGAGTGTCACAGTCAAACTGTAGAGTTCTAACTGCATCCAAAATACAGGGGGGCTCAAAGACATGATCAAGCTTTGGTTGAGATGGAAAATTTCTCCAGAAGGAGGGATCGATTTGACTCAGAAAGTGGTCAGACCGAGAACCCACTGGAAGAGGAACCCACCTCAACAACCCTGCATGCCTTTCTGGGCATATGTGATTCTGGATACCCATGAAATGGAGAAGCATCCAATACGGTAGATACTTCACCATAAAAACCCCAACAGTTGCCATGTAATTTATTGTTGTCCCTCTAATGTATACAAATGTATGATGGGGTGTAGCAGCTAATACACAATGTAAAGCGATAATCGCTTTGCAAACATTTACAATATAAAGTCCTTGCATAAAAGGTAAAACTGGCAAACAACAATTTGCTATCATATAACAGGCCTAGGTGGCAGCATTGTCAGAATGGGGGGAACACCTTCAATCAGGAGGCTAAAATTGGATTGACCGATCCCAATAGGGATAGCAATGTGCTTAAGCTCAGTTACCGGGTACTGCTGTTTAGGCTAGGGTCCTGGTACTGGTACAGTTTTGGTACTGGTTCTTCCGGGGTACTTCATGGGTTCTCTGTGGGTCCTTCATATAAGGACACACTGTGAACATGGGCACCCAAGAAGTACCTCAAATCGTAGGTCAGTTTATGTATGTATTTCTGATTTGTTCATCAGCATGCTCTTTGTATCAGCTTTAGATAGTGTCTTGCAACAGCCTGCTAATATTATTCAAGTTAAAATTGGTCTACGTAATGCCCTTAGTTTATGACAGTAGTGAACAGCAACCTACTTCGATTCATTTTGAAGGTCAGGAATTGATTTTATTTTTATTTGAAGATCTGAGTATATTACTGTTGATAGATTTGTATAACCCAGCCAATAGTTATGTTTGTTGATCATGTTCGGATATATGTCAATTTGTAATCATGTAATCTGAAACTATATTAGTAATACAATTATTTATTTATAATTTTGTGGAGAATATGGATTTGAGTATCACTGTTCTTTTTGTATTTGTAACTTTGATGTTTGGACATAAATACATACATATATGGACAAACCCAAATCCGCAAGGGGGGAAAAAATGGTCGTACCCACGTACCCGAACCCCGTATCTATACCCGAACCAGGACCCGAATCAGCAACTTAGTGCTTAAGGAAAAAACTGACAAAAGTGATGGGCCACAGAAAAAGGAGACTAGAGAAAGTACAGGGATTTGCTGGCAATTTTGACAAATGACAAAGGGATCTATAGATGAAAGTGTCCCCCCTGGAAAACATGGGACCACCAAAACATGCCAGATAACTTACAGCCAATTTAGCTGTTAGAGGTTCTATCAAAGAGAAAAAGAAGACGACTATTCTTTGGACGGATGACGAGGGAAGGAAAAACCCATAATGTTAAAAGATTCTACAGATGAGGTCCAGGATGGAGGTAGTGACGGCACTTAATACATTTCAGACAGTCTAAAGGTTGTTAATGAGGAGACCCAGGAACAAGATGATGCTATCTTTAAGAGTTGTCCAAGGTGTCTTGCACTTTCTGAGGAGGTCAAGATGTTGAAGAATAAGGTGGATTTCCTGTTGAACCAGTTTTCTAATTTGAAAGGATCAATAAGGAGTGTGGCTAGGTTTGGTTGCAGACTGATGTATCATTGTATGGCACTACCACTACGTTATGTCTAGTACAGTGGAATGTTCATGAGAATGATGAACGGGATAAGCACAAGCTCCTCAACTTCCTCAGGGAGGACTGGAATAGTGTTCTGCACAGTACTAAAAGTGGTCCTAGACCCCGGCATTGCCCAATCCTTTGGATGTACTCTTTTGAGGAGTTTGTGTTTTATTTGTTTTGCTGTTATTCTCTGCTGTTAATTGCCCCTGCGTGGGCTGTCAGTCGGTTGTTTATCACCACTCCTTCACTGGTTGGTTGAATGTTCTTTTTTTGGCTGCTAATGTATTTGATGTAACTGGCTTGCTGAGTCTGTATACCCTTGGGTTGTTGTTTAGTAAGGGTCAGTACCCTGGTAATGCTGCTTTATTAGTCAAAAACAATTTGGCACTTGCTATCTGAGTAAATGCCTAGAAAGATGAAAAAAAATGAAACAATAGTTCATAAGGCAATAACCTGCCAACCTTAAAGAATCAGAGCCCGTCAGTAATGGATGATTCAAAACATAATAGCATTGAAAACACGAGCATATATTATAATCAATCATGATTTAGGAGTTCAATTAACATGGAAATGTGTTCCATGTCTAGATGTACAGATGCCAAGCGCATTGGAATGTTCCACAAAATAGCACTTTTACAATGGAAGACCAGCCAAGATACAAAGATACTACAAGAATAGATAGGACAAAACAGACAGATAATGCATGCTCTCGTTAATTAGTTGGTTAGGAATTGTTCACTTTTGTTTAAACTATAACTCTTATGAGATTCTTTAAATTGATACAAATTTACAATAGAATATGTAAGCATGTATCTAGGCATATTAGTTTTTGACCAGGTACAACAACATCTCACACCATTTTATCCATAAGACTTGAGTGCAAGCACCACTCAGTGCCAAAAGCACATGAATTGACCTCAATTAAAATCAGACTTATTCCAGTACTGTTATTTACATAACACCCCAGAAGTAGAACATCCAAAATTAGGGGATACAATATAGTTCTGAAGGGCACATGCTACAAAATTAGGGGATAACAACATAATTCTGAAGGGTACATGCTACAATGAAGCAAGATGATCCCAATGAGGGATAATACTTGGTACAATATCACCAATAGTATGCAAACAAACAATAATTCCCAAGAGCACATATTATAATATATGAATAGGATTACCAAAATGAGACCTAGTGCTCTCAAATTCAACCAGAAAAGGCCAACATACGTATGATAACCTCGTCCCAAATCATCATCTTATGGGGACTATGTTTATATAATATAATTGCAACCTTAATCTTTTACTCTTAATTAAAATGGCCTACCTGTCCCTGTACCCCAAGATCCGACCCCAAACCCCCAGTAAGCAATCAAAATATAGTCACGCATCGAAGGTTTAGATAAATAGAAAGTAAAGAATCCAATAAGATTCCATGAGCATGCATAGTTGAAAGAGCAAGAATCGACAAAACCTACAGTACAATTAGAAAGTTGCATTACTGCAGACAAGTACAGAATGCAAAGACATGAAGAATTACCCAAATGGAGTGTAAAAACAATCACCTACAAGTTATGTAGGCTACCCATCCATTACATAAGTATATATTATCAAACACACTCATCCATGTTGCGAGTTTGTTCCATCAAGACACAAAGCTACACACAAAAGCATGCTTATATATTCTTTGATACCACCGGACTGACATGTGTGGGGCTACCATCACAATCTTAGATAAGCTTTCCCCTTATGTTAGAATGGCCAATACATTTTAGTAACTTCCCTGCTTATTCTAGCATGTGGGTATCTTTCAAAGCAAAGACATGTGCTAATTCTATGACTGTTCTCATAAACTCTTCTAGATCATGATGTTTGGAGAAGAGAGGGATCTTTTAGGGAGGTAAAACACTTGGTCATTGTTGATCTGGGTAGATTATCCAGACACAATTCAAGCAAATGCCATTGCCTTGTCCTTTAGAGGATTAGATTTGTAACTTTCCTCCAAATATGAACCTCGCATCTAATCCCAAGAATCCCGTGAACAGCACCAGCACATCAGCACTACAGAACAAAACATGGGGTCTGCATAATAACTGGCACTTCATCTTTCCATGTCCAGCAATGGTCAAGAAGGAAGGTAAATTAAAATGGTTGGAACACAAATGGCTTCTATAACCATCCATACAAATAAAATTATTTTCTTCATATTTCTTTCCACTCTCCTTACAACAGTGAGAACAAAAGAGATCGTAGGGTAGGCATAGCTAGGAAAATAAAGAAGCATACATCATCCATAAGTGTATGCTATGTCCAAAATGCACAACTTAATATAGTTTTCCATTCCAAAAAAGTTGTGTTCATACAGTAGAGACATATTTGGAGGCAACAACGGCCATTGTAGCTAGTGATTTTCTGCAACATAGATGATTTGAAAGAGATTGTGACAATTTTTAACATACAACCTGCTTCTCCGGCAGAAAAAGAGTTTTTCTCAAGTCTTTGCTCAAACAAAACTTTACACCAAAAAATGCTCCACATGTGACAACCTTCCAAAACTCAAAAAGATGATTTGAGAATAGAGGTTCACTTTTATTTTTCTAGGTGGGCCCATATAAATTGTAACTTGCAGGCCAATTTACAAAGTGGGCATATTCACAGATATCCTATAGATACTAAATTATAAAATACACCTTGTTTGCGGAATGCCAAGTTTCCGTGTTGTCCTGTTTTCATAAAGTCACTAGAGGTGATTATTTCCTACAGAGGTAAGCCTAAGTGAGAATTCAAATATGGATATTGCACTCAATCTAGCATTTGAATTTATATCAAATGAGTACCCAAAACAAAGAGATGTAGATATTGCCTCCTTGCACATTGACACCAGCTAATAGAGCCAACCTAGACATTAATCCTTATGTACTCCTTTTTGGGTTTCAATGATGCTGATTTTTGAAGTTATTTATTCTATGCACTCCAGACACTCTCTTGGAATGTGTGCCACTGTCTGGATTTGTAAGAATCTGCCTAAGGCAGAGAATAAAAATGTCAAGATCTAGAAGCTCGCTCAGTTGATAGCACAAATATGAGAGACAAAATGATATGATTGATTCAATATTGATCAAATAATAATGGATACACAATCAATGAAATACAGTGCAGATGTGGCAGAATATATCAGCAATGCATGTTAACTAGGAGTGATGCAAGTGATAACCTATCAACTAGATAATGGTTAAACATATGTCCACCAAAGATGGATCATCCTCCATTGTACAAAAAAGTATGTGCAACAATGAGAGGATGATAATGTGATAAAAGAAATAGATGAATCTCACACACAAGGAGGTATGAGATGACAAGTAACCCACCTCAATTAAATTTCTCCAACACCAAGTGCTAAAATGAAATGTAAACTCCAATGTGTCTACATAACAACTAATATGCAAATGCATTATCCTAAATAAATTTAAGTAAAATGTAATTAGTAAAATTTAGTTACACCAACAACCCTCCTTGAGTGCAACTTAGGGGAAAGCACTTAAGCTTACAAAACTAAAAGACAATGCATGATGGGTTCCAACAATTAGACCATGTTAGGTACCCATGTACAATATGAAAAAACAATGCAATCTCTTATAAAGCAGAGAATGAGGGAAAACGTCATGGGAAGAAACCCTCCTCTAAAAAGAGAGATGAAAATAAACAAAATGCATGCATGGATGGAGTAACCAAGACCCCCACGTTATGACATACATCATGTATATGCAAAATATAATCTCCATATAGGAGAGAAGTGGATGAGAGACCAAGTACGCCACCCCCCCCCCGCCACCCAAAAAAAAAAAATTGTAGAATGAACATGTGGTAGATGTTCCAAACTTGATGAAGAAATTGTTCCATGGGTGTACGTACCCATAGGAAGAAACAAAAGAAAAGGGGCACATATGAAGCCTCCCAATCTGTAGGAAGAAACCTCAAAATGTATGTAGTCTTTAAATCCTACGCAAATGTCCCCATGTCAATACTAAAAAGCGCCTCATCCAAATCATGTGTACTAGGCCACTTTGATGAAAAAGACAAGTTAGGATCAACTAAAGATGAATGTAGAACATGTGTTGAAGACTCAAGTGTATCCTTTGGAGATAAAGTGACCTCCTCCAACTATTGTATCAAAGTATATATCGTCATGTCAACCTCAAAAGAATGATCAAGTAGAGAACAAAGATGAGGATCAACATGATCTCTCACAACAACTAGAGAAGGATCACCTTCACCAAAGAGAAGATGAATTTCATCAATATTGTCTTCCAAATCTACAATGTAGAACTCCACAGACAAACTTGCAATGTCTATCAAGTGGTCAAATTTGTCATAACGGAATATTGGTGCAAGCACTAGAGTAAAATTGATGTCCAAATGGTCCTCGCATGAGAAAGAGGAATAAGCCCTATGATGTCTGCATGGACGTCAAATTTTACATAGTGGAATGTTTCTAAAATGTAATAAATTAATACAAAATGCCCTTTTTCATGTTGTCGTGGCACTATAAACCACAATTCCTCTGAGATCAAAACACCTTTGTCGAATCTCGGTGAAGTCAGGAGTCAGGAAAGTCTGGGCATTGGCTAATGTCACTATTGATGAGCTTGGATCAAAGACAGAGATCTGTGTTGATAGTGTTATGTCATTGATGCTTGGGGTGCCCTAGTCGGTAGGAGCTGCATTTGAGGCTACATGGAAAGTCCAAGTCAAAAAAGAGACATCCAATGTGAGAAGGCTCAATTCCTAGCGGCACAATGTATATCAAATCGGAAGTCAATGCTTCACTGGAGCTATTGCAATGTCTTTGTCACCAAGTGTGTTGCCCAAGGGACACAACTTTGACAGTGGGCTAACCATTTAGAGAATGAATGCCTGCGAGCTCAACATATGATGACTTGTCAAAGATCAAAGCAAGGGATGTTGGTGTGCAGGTCAGTCACAGTGTTGCTTGGAGGGCACGAGTAATGTCTCTCAGTGCGTTGAGATCAAATCTGATCTCAATATCCTTCACTAGCAACTTGTCGAAATTGGGAAAGTCGGCTTGGGAGAAAACACGTGAGGCAATGGATACTTCTAGCAACAATGAACTCAAATGTCTGATGTTGACTCGTGCTACAATTTTGAAACCTACATTGAATGATTGTTGACCGAGCTAGCTTAATTGTATGTGCTCAGTTTGAATGAATGCAAAGGGACAAGGGTGCAGATCACCTACTTGCAAGGTGGAGGCTTGGTGGCTTGCCGGTGATGAGTGGTACTCTTGGGCGGCAGTGGGAAACAACGCAGTGGGATTAGTCCCACATGCATTATGGATAGAGAAAAAAAAAAATTTAAATTGTTGCCTTCCTCCATTATAAGCAAACAGTTGTCTCACTATTAGACCAATCGGGTCTTGTACAATGCCAAGTTGTTCTCTTTATGCGAAAATCCTTAACAAATGGCAGAAGGCCGATTCAGCCAAAGACAATATTTCGCCCAAAAAAATACATAATCTGAAAATAGAACTTAACAAGAAAAATAAAGTAGATCAAAAAATTTAAAGTCCAAAGAAATGAAAATAATTCCGAAAATAGATTACCCAACTTGCAAATCGGACTACCGAAGCCTGATTAGCAAAAAGCAAAAAAAAAATTGCCTCTAATTTGACTTTTGCCCAATATAGGCAAATTTATAGTCAAAATTCACAAAAACAACTACCCAAACGCAATGGTTGGGTTAGATCTTGCTCTAAATGCTCCCAATAATTGTTGCACCTCCAAAATTGAAGCATGTAGATCTCCAATGGCTATGCAATGAAACTCGTATGGCTCTGATACCATGTAAGAATTTGTCTAAGGCAAATAATGAAAATGCCAAGATCTAGAAGCAAAATTGATAGCACAAATATGTGAGACAAAATGCTATGATCAAATGACTAATTCCATATTGATCAAATATAATGGATACCCAATCAATGAGATACAATGTAGATGTGCCTGAATATATAGGCAATGCATGATAACTAGGACTGATGCAAGAGATAACCTCTTAACTAGACAAGGTGTAATCACATGTCCACCAAAGGTGGATCATCCTTCATTGTACAACAAAGAATGTGCAACATGTGCAGCAATGAGAGGATGATATGTGATAAGAGAAATAGGTGGATCTCACACACAAATAGGTATGAGATGACAACTAACTCACTTCAAGTGGATTTCTCCAACACCGTGTGTTAAAACAAAATGCAAACTCCTATGTGCCTACATAATAACTAATATGCAAATGCATTATCCTAAGTAAACTTCAGTAAAGTATAGTTAGTAATATTTGATTACACCAACAGAATTGTATTTATACTAATTTATGGAGTTACATGTTTCGTACATCCCAGGAAGACATTGTCCAGGTTGTATTACCCTACCAGTAGGGTGCTTTGCTTCTGAGTACTTATGACAATGTGCCCTTAGTTAAATCAGGTACCATTTGATAAGGGTACATTACCATAGGACCAAAAGCAGCCCACTAGTTAAATGATGTAAGCTAATCAGTGTCATCCTTGGTAGATAAAATAAGCAATCTTATAAATTTGCAACATATTAGCCCTAAAAACAACACAGAAGACCAAGTTTTAATTTGGCAACATAAATGATGAGAGAGTATCAACATGTATTGCATTTGCATCACCATTTTGCAACAGATAAAAACCAAATGGTAGACCCATATGCCCATACAACCGCAAAACAGGCCCACTCTACTCCAATCATCATTACACAGTACACAATCACACAATATCAATTCCAACATGTGTCCAATTCATGATGCACATCAACACTGTTTGTCATGCAAATCTTATGGAACTTAATTAGATAATATTTAGCTGCATTAAAGCATATAAGTCAGACATCCATAAATTTAACTGCACAACCTTATTACTTCCCCTGCTTATTTGTAAAAGCAGTGAATTTGATTGCTCTATTTCATTTATTTTTGTACTTTAATAGCTCTTTTGAGCAAGTTAATTGTCTAATTATACCTAGTTAGTGTGTTTCCTGAACTCATTAATATCATTCTTACCTTGCCTGCTTCCCACAATGGTTGTTGACTTGTGCCCTCTTTTCCCAGGTCCTTCTCCTAAGAACATTATCAGACTCTGTATGGCCCTCATGCAGTAAATTGACAGAGATGATAACCACCTGCTCTCAACTCTGGTGCAAGTTACAGATACAATCTCCCTTGGCTCCCTTCTCTCGGCTCTACCAATGGTTTTACATGGCAAGGAAGACTTCTTTCACAAGATTGATTTTTCACTGTACAGCTTACATATGCTTATATCTTGGCCTATTTAGTGTTTACCAGAATAAACTTTCATATCACGCTTGATTGAAATTTAAATAATTTTTACCTCTTGCTATGTTTTTTGCCACTTTTGGTAAGCTATTGGAACATATAGTTTTGAATTTTGACAGCCTACTTTGGTTTTGGACGAAAAATTAAACAATTTCTTCTTTCTTACATGTATCAAGTCATATGTATCATGTGACGTTGAAGATGTAAAACTAAGTGAAATTCACAATAATATATGGGTAAGGAGAAGCACTAAGCATTTAAACTGAAGAATATGAGTAGTTTTTTAAAAAAGAAAGAGCAAACGGGATGAGAATGAAGTATGTTCCTTGTCTGACAATTAATAAACATAACTTATGTTGCCCAAGAATATGCAAGTAGGAACCATACTTGACTGGAAATATGTTTCCAGTAATGGATAAGGCTAGGGCCCAACATTGAATATTTTCTGTGATATATATACATGAGACATGCGAGAAAAATCGAAAAACGATTGCAAACAACACAGATAAGGACAGGAGGCAAATGCTGTTAAGAAGTGCAATGTAGATATATCACAAATTATTATTTGTGAAATACAGATATGCATATTGAATGTTTCTTTATACATGGATGAAAAGAGTCCATTCACTAGACCAAGTTCCAGTTTAAGTTTTCAATGTTTTTTCTTTGTTCCTTGGAAGGTTTATGAGAAACTTTTGCTTAATATATCATTAATTATTATTTGCGAAATACAGATATACATATTGAATGTTTCTTTATACATGGATGAAAAGAGTCCATTCACTAGACCAAGTTCCAGTTTAAGTTTTCAATGTTTTTTCTTTGTTCCTTGGAAGGTTTATGAGAAACTTTTGCTTAATTTTTTCTGAGTGCTGAAAATTCTCATAAAAATCTTCTAAGAATTCTCTTCAATTTGTTGATGAGTTTAGTTTCAAAACATTTATAGGATAAAGAACCTTTGTTCCGTGATTTTTATTATGGCAAGAAACTCTTGAATAACATTAACAAACAGACTACAAATGTCTCCTACCAATTACTTCATTGTATCAAGAAAAGTCACACTGAGTACTTGGTTCTTGCATTATTCTATGCTTGCTCCATATGTAGACACTGGCCTATTTTCAATTTGGAATTGCTGCCTAAAAGATGTAAGCATGGTCGTTGAAGACTCTGAAACCAAAGTTCATAAAAAATCACCTAAACAGTTCCATCAGTTTTACTCAGAATCCATTTCTTATGTTTTTTTAATATATACATCAGAAAGTAATAGCAGATTGCTTAAAAATTATTTACTCCTGGCTAACCTAAATTTAGCATCATTAGGAATATGAAGCACTGTTGAAAATTTAACCTCTCTCCATAAACCCATAGTGAATATTTGCTGTAAACTTTTACAGAAATCTGTGTGTATGTGACTTTTCCCACCTTGCCCTCCCAACTACAACCACATGCATCTACAACAATTTGAAGTCTCATTTTAATACGTCTACGTAAGAATTTTGTACTGATCAAAGCCTAAACTTTAGGAGCAAAACTGTATGCACCAGACGGAAGACAGTGAATTAAATGCACAATTACCAAGTAGTGGACCAAAAATGTCAAAGACAAAAGCATTATGAAGGTATAGAGTATACAAGGTGTCAAAATATAAACATAGATGAATAAAATAATAGAGGGTGTGTGCTGGCAATAAGAAAAGATACAGATTATTTTGGAACCACTAACAAAAAGCAGAAAGATTCCTTTGCTTGAACAATCTGAAATAAAGTGTGCAAAACACCTTCCCAAACTGTTCAAGTTCAATTTGAATTTCAAAATGATAAAAAAAATATTAGCAGAAAGTGATTGGCAGCAGCTTCCACATACATCAAATCCTACTGAATCCAAGCACAATTGAGATACTTGCTCAAGCATAATTTGATTTGCTTATTTAAAGTTTATGATACTCGAGAACATCATTTGCAGGATATTAAGTTGTAAAAGAGGGTTTAAAGATTTAGAAAACATAAACTTACTGATTAACTATTGAGTTCTTATTTACTGGACAGAATCCCATGGCAGGAAGTTATTCTTCAAAGCTAGCTATCATGAGTGATATGGGAAAAGCAATTAGATGAGCCACATCAAGCTTTTTCTCTGCATAAGCAAAGCTACCTACAACAAGGTAAAAACGCTAACTTTACAAACTAAAACATGAGGCTTGAGTGGACTTGTCCCTGAGATGCTTCTGAGCAATGCAAGACCAGCTGATAGTTCATCTTGGAACATTTTGAAATTTATATCTGCTGTATATAATCCTTAATATTATAGCATGGCCAAATCCACACAATGACATTCACACATGTCCAGAGATTTTTAGTTCTGCTCCTCAATTTGCAATAAAGGATACTAAGGCATTGTTTGAGCATTTGCCCAACTCATTAATGTCCCACAAAAACATGTTGTAGAATCACTATATAAGTTCTTCAGACTAGCCATAAGGGAATCATTCAGAATCCAAATTTTGGATGCAGTTGGCATGCCTGTTGTGCAATGAAGTATATAAACCTACATTACCTTGTGCTTCCTTGGGATAATATCCAGACAAAAGTTCAAACAACGTACACTGCTTTCATTGCACAACTCTTAGAAAACCACTAACAATAAACCAAAAATATCATGCACTACTGTAAATAATTCATTCGTACTATAAATCTGGCTCAGCCCTGGTCTTCAGCTAAAGAGAAGCTCAGATTTCCCTACCCAATCAAAAGCATGAATTATAAGATCAGCTCAAGATTGGGAAAGGCTTTGTAACTTGGGAGAAGCTACTATGTCTTGTGATACAAAAAAACAATTCAGAAGAATATGAAATCTACAAATGCAAATAACAAGTTCCTCTTGCGATAATGACCCACGCTCAAAATTTAACAGATTTAACTCCCTGTACGGAGTGGTATTCCCGCTGCAGTAGTTGTGCAGAAGATTTGGCCATCAATAAAGCCAATAGCAGCAGAATAGCAAGATGCCTCACTTCTCAGATAGTTAAAAATAATGTCTGTGGTAAGAATTTGTATCTGGGCAGCCTTCCTCCCAGGAAATTAATGGGCCATAAGACAATTAGGAAAAAGAAAAATGGTGCATATAAAATTTCAGGCCAATCAGAAAAAACCAAGCTACTTTCTTTGATAGAATCCCGATTTGTGTTAGTTAATGTTACTTCAGACATTGAAATATTGATGAATGTCTATAAACCCAAAAGAAATATTTATAAACTCAATGTATTCCCTATAATGCTTGAAACAAGATGCGTGCCAGAGAGATTTACAATACAACTACCAGAAAACATGAAGTACTTACACACTGAACTAAAGGAATTGAAAAAAACAAAAAAACCTGTGTTCTTCTTCGGTCCAAGCAATCCCTTTTCGGCGTTCCTGATCTGCTTTAGAACCACCTTTTCCTGTTGAATTTGTATCCACGCTCTGAAGAGATGCGTACTGTGCTCCTTTCTTAGTGCCACACGCTCCGAGGGCTTGCTGGTCAGCAACAACTCCTTCTCCAGAAGAAATATAACGAGGAAGAGACACCATGCCGGCATCAATAGACTTGACATCTTCAACCAGAAGTTCATAATGATTTTTTATCTCCGTTGCATTTTTTCCACTAACTTTTGCAGCTATCTTTTCCCATCTCTCTTCACACTCCTCAGTAAACTCTGCAAGAGCATTCTCAAATGCTTTCTCCTGCTCTCTACTCCACCTGGAGTTTGCAGGAAGATCTGGGGAAGATACTGTCATTTACCCTTAGCCTCAAGAATACTTGGTCTTACATAATACCCACTTCCAAATTCTGTATATAATCCGAACTATTTGCGCTAGGGCTGAAACAGAGCTCTAGAGACTGAACCCAAACTCGGAGTACTCAACTTGATTGTAACCCTTTTGCGTACGAATAAAATCCAGAAGATGCTGAATAAATAGTTCGAACTAATAATCCTATCATGAGTTAAAAATGATCACTTAACAGCATTTAGGATTAGAAAGCGCAAACTCTCTGAAATAACAAAGAAGACAAAAACCCTATTATAACAAGAGGAACAATCAATGTGCTCCTAAACTCAGTTAAGGGAGCACAAAATGCTTAACTTTTGGTAACAGGCAATAAACAAATGCTAATATTAATGACTGGATAAATCCAAAGACAGATCTATCATTCAATCTCTGTAAAGAGTAATAAATCAATTTCTGCCTACAGGAAAAGGACTATCTACCCCCTCCAACACACCAATATATGATCTAACCAAGCTTAAAATTTTCGTGGGTTCCCTTTCGTATGAATGTGAGCGAAACAGACAGCTTGTGTCAGACATACTACACACCAAAAAGGTACTGTACACGAGAGCCCACATAACAACCAATACCTTCTGAAAATACTGCATACAGACAGGCGCAGAAATTTTAAAAGATGTTACAGCAGTAATGTATGGGCTCTGGAAACTTCTTTAAGCAACAGTTTGTGTATAAACGCGACCATTCGAATGACTGAAGAACCCAGCAGTGATTTAGTTGAAAAACCAACCAAAAATAGGAAGGTCTGAGATCTTCAATTGTAATTGTTGTAAATGTGAATCAAAATGCAGAGTGACCCAACTGTAAACAGAATAGCAGTTAGAAAACTAGTCTGGTAAACGAGAGACTCGTAATACCCGCAATTGTAAATGACCATGTTTAAGAACCTGTCCATTGAGGCCGGCAATGAGACAAGAACTCGAATTCACTCAGCAAAATCATTGCTTCCCTGTTTTTTAATATGATAAAATGGGATAATAACGAGATTATTGGTTCACAACTGCTAATACATCCAGAATAAGGAGATCCCAAAAAAGGTAATGATGTAGTTTATTAAGAGGATATACAAAGGCCCGGGATGAATCATGGATTTGTTTTTTCAACAATAACGGAGAGTACAAAACCAAAACTATTGAGTGCCCACGTTAATCCCTCAGTGTGAATCAGGTAGGTCCGGGGGTCATGTTAAAGCCTGCCGAAAAATCGAAAAATCAAAATAGAACGAGCATGCTTTTCAAACAAATGGCTTTGCCAAATCAGCTAAAATGTATTTTTGTGCCCAGATTTTGAATCTCGTATTTATTAGTTTGTTTCTGCTCAATAAGCTTTCTGGACTTTGTGCTTCTTGGCTCGCTGTCTCATTATGGCGACTGCTGATGTTCTAATAAAATCCTATATATATATAATATAATTACAGATTAGGCTTTAAGGTTTTTTTTTCTTGTCTCTCTTTTTTTTCTTCTTCTTTTTTTGTATTGGACTTGTTTTTTAATTTTCATTATTAAATATAGTCAAATATATAGGAGAACACATGTGAAGGGAGAAGAATAAAAGATTGTGTATGATAAAAAGAGCTACAAGGTATTTTATAAAAGATACCATGTTTATAAAATTAAAATGGATAATGTAAGGTAAGTAAGTAAGAATAAATTGTAATTAGAAATTAGAAATTATAAGGATTTTTCAAGGAGATGCAATAGCAACATTTTCAAACTTTTGTTGTTTTGATTGAATCTATCATAGAAAAGATAACAAAGCAGTCTCGAAGAAAATGCTAGAGTAGATCATTGCACTTATTGTTGGGGTATTAAGAATTTTCTCACTCATTCTTTTCCTCTAAAATGTTCCATGGCAAGGTTGCCTCTTTTCATCATTTATTTATGTTCTTCTTGTTGATTTAATTGATTAAATGTTGCCAAAAAAATGTCAAATGAATTTTGATCGCAGATATCCCAAAGAATATAGTGGTTCCAAATTCCATTTTGTTGATGGAAGCATGCTCTTTATCCAGAAATTTCAATTAGAAATTAATTATGTCCTAGATCATCTAAACATGTATTATTTTATTTTGGGTTCAAAATTAGCTCATCACAAAAGTGAAATTCACATGATCAAATCTATTTTGGCTCTATATTGGACTCTCACATAATGGAAATAATTTAGGCATGGACAAATAAATAGATATTGTGGTATTCCCTTTGGTTTGAAATTACTTTATCTTATTTATGAAAATAATTCATAGCTAAAACTAGGAACAATATGTATAAGTGGGGAAACAAATTTCTATCACTTATTGGCAAAATACAAGAAGTAAACTTTTTTGGTTTTTTGCTCTTATTATCCTCTTGTTGGACTCCCTTCAAAAAAGGTCTGACATTTTAAACAGTTTTCTTACAATTCTTACGGACTAATTGGGGTGGAAAATATGGTTTAAGAAACTCCTCTTGGCTACATTGTATACAACTTAAAAATAAGGGTGGGTTGGGTCTATCAGATCCTAAGACTCAAGGGCAATGTTTAACAATAATCAAGGTTGTGTCTAGATAGAAATCTATTGAAGTTGATGAAAGATCAACCCCACAGCTCCCAAGAATCACCTGCATGTAAATACTTATCACAGAAAGAGAGAAGCAAAAGTTATGGAGGTTGGAATTTTCATATCCATATATGAGACATTCTTGGTGAGCAAAAAGATAAATTACTATAATCAAAAGTGAATCAATCTCAATGAATGTTTACAATGAGAAATCGTCCTTATAAAGGAGATTAAAACCCTAAAAAGGTCTAACCTAGGTTGCATCATACTAATTAAAAAATTAATTAATTATTAGATGCCTAAAGTTTAGCTTAAGCAAACTAGAGTTAATTAGGAAATATCTAATTAGTCTAACACCCCCCCTTAAGATAAACTTAGGGAGTAGCTAAAAACTTAGAAATTACTACTGAAAGTAGAATTAGGGTCTGACAACAAAGCCTGATGAGGTACCCAAGCACAACCAAATCTTTGAAAAGAGGAGAAATAGAGAAAACCACATGGGAAAAACTCTACTCTAAAAAGAGATGGAAAACATGCTAAAAGAAACTAGTGAAGGACTGAAGAAGCCTCCAAACTAGAGAATGTCCTAGAAGATAGGAACAAAAGATGATCATGAAGAACACCACTGAAGCATGTAGAAGTTGCAAAGCTCTATCAAAAGTAACTGTTGATCTGAGGAACCTCCACTAAACTAGAACTTGACCAAGTAGAGAAGATTGTATCTGCATTGAATCAGGAGGCACACAAAGACAAACAATTGAACTCAAAGATACAGATGGCATGAAACACCAAAGCCTGAAGAGTTGATCAATCAAACCAAGGAAGCATGAGAAACAACAAAAGAACCCCCTCCCCCCCCCCCCCCAATGCAAACAAGGGTGAGGTGACAAGCAATTGGAAAGTGGGCCAAAAGAACTACATGTCAAGAGACCACGATCAAGATGCACAAAAGAGTACATATGTATGTATAAAGGTGATCAATCTCAATTACATCATAAGGCTAATGTCGTGGAAGGGACACTTGGAACCATCTTTCTGTCGATATCTCATTTTTGGAAACTAGAGTCTATATACTCGAGATATGAGCAAAAACGTGAAGGTAGGTCCAAATAGAACTTGAAGAGGTGACAGGATATGTTGATGTAGTGCTAACATGGCACTGATGTCAACAAGTGATGAGTCCAAATTTGATGGTCAAATGGCCATTAAGGCAAAAAAAAGCCTAAAAATTGACCCCTACAAGAAAAAAATTATGATTGTCAGAAATACATGTTGGGCAAAGAGTTGGTGCCAAAAAAAAATCCAGTGGCCAAAAAGCATGTGCCAAATAAAGATTTGTTTGGTAAAATAAAACCTTGCAATCAAAATCCACTAAGCAAGGAATGGTATACGGACAAAATAGCCATAAAAATTCCAAAAAACACCTATGATGGGCAAAAAACCGCCCATACTCAATAGGCAAAACCAACCAAAATGATGGTGGGGTCGATGATCAAACATAGGGCTTCATAAAAACATGCTAAAACCAATGACTTCATAAAAAAATCCCACAAATCCAAGCGCAGTTGTAGGTGTAGCAGGCAAAATCAGGATATCCATTTCCTCCAAAGCCTTACTAAAGTCTTTATAGCTTATGTCTGAACCTCCTGGGCACATTTGTAGTATGCATCATAATACCTTGTAGAAACTATCATAGTGTGCTAGATTGGAAGAAACTTCAAATGATGCTAGCACATAATAAGTTGACAAACCAAGAGAGAAACTTGCAAATGATACCTCTCTTAGAGTAGCTCCAAGCTCCTTAAGGTGTAAGGCAGCAATTAATGAAGTAGATTGGTGGCACTAAAAAATGTATCCTCCTCGCTATCAACTCACACAACGCCTACAAACTTCTTTAAAAAATGTGTCTTCCATAAAAAAAAAGGGTCGCAAATCGTTGAGAAGGAGGTCGACTTTAAAGTTGATAGCAATTTCATCATCCAAACTCATACAGGGCCCAAGCGCATGCACATATGTGGTGGTAGGAAGCCCAAAAAGAACTTGAGCGCAAAACAAAATGCCAAAAATAGAGATCATTATCAATTTTGGCAGGGGCCAAATCAAATCACTATTGAGAACTCCACACAAAAAAGTATCTCCAATGGAAGACACCGTCTCCAAAAAGAAGAGACAACAGATGTCAAAAAAAATGCAAATCGCCAAAAAATACTTTCAGAATTTGCCAAGAACCCATAAAATCATTGTCATCAAGGCAAGATTGGAGGTGTTATGCGTTGACATGGAGTGAGGACTGGTGGATTTCACAAGAGCTAAGGGATGCGAAATTGATGCCAAAAAAATGCCTCATAAACCAATTAAAACCCATGACTTAATATGTTGAACCTCCTCATAAACTGGGTACCAAAAAAGAACGGAGCCAATGGATGATGATGAGGCATGATGCTCAAAATCTAGGAGTGAAGGTCAAGGAGAGTAAAAATCTGAGAGAGTCATTGATTGGGCTATGAGAAGCTAGAATGTATGCCAACAAAATGTTGCACCATGTACGCCAAAACAACCAAGACCATGCTTGCCTCCAAGTAACGTGCCCTCCTTGCAATGCAACAAAGTACTTCCACTCAAGGGTACATGCAAAAAGAAGGTCACTAATAGGGAGACTCACGACAGAGAGCAAGGGCGACTCATGATAGAGAGTAAGGGTATGAGAGAAATGGAGGCCCAAAAAACCAGACTAGTCAGAAATTCACAAACCACTCCCTTCCAAAAATGTGTCCTAGTCAAATTCTCCCAAAGACATAGGTAGAGAGTGAAGTTACTGATAGGGATGACCACCAAATCACATGGACCACCAAATTCCCATGTCAATAACAAGATGTTAGGCCAGGGAGAGAGCATGAAAACCACCAATCAGAAAGTAGCAGGCCCAAAAAATAATAGAACCTCCAAAAAACTACTTCTGACAGGGGTGCTCAAAGAAACAACCCAAACAAGCACATCTCCTCTTTATTTTTTAATTAAAAAATATAAAAAATTGTTGCCTCAATTTGCGTGTTGGGCAAAAAGCCTTGCGTGCAAAAAAATTGCCTTAGATTTCAACAGCATCTAAACTAGATTTATTTTATATGAAAATGGGGATTTTCAGCACTCTAAACTCGATGATGATGTTATTTTTTCCCAAAGCGCCTTCAAAATTAGTGACTCCCTAGATCCAATAAAAAATTGTTGAAAGCTCAGATCTGAAAATTGATGCCAAAACTCTCAAGAACATAATAGGGGCATGAAGATCTAAAAATCTGATACCATGTTGAAGTTGATAAAAGATCAACCCCATAGCTCCCAAGAATCACCTGCATGCAAACACCTGTAATAGAAAGAGAGAAGCAAAAGCTATGGAGGCTAGAATTCCTAGATCCATAGATGAGACATTCTTGATGAGCAAAAAGCTAAATTTCTATAATCAAAAGTGAATCAATCTCAATGAATTTTTATAATGAGAGAACATCCTTATAAAGGAGATTGAAACCCTAAAAAGGTCTAACCTAGGTTGCATCATAATAATTAATTATTCATTGCCTGAAGTTTAGCTTAAGAAAACTAGAGTTAATTAGGAAATATCTAATTACTCTAACAAAACCTCAGAAATTTTGGTTCACTACCACATTTCTCTTATTGCTACAATAACAAATGGTAAAGTGTTGAATGCATTGATAAGATTTTGTTGGCTCTTGTATGTTGTGTCAAAATTTCGTACCTTTAAAATTTATTTTGAAGGTTTGACCACAAGTTTGCCAATTTTCAAATAGGTAGGAATCCTTAAAACATGAGTTTAGTTTTGTTGCTTTTATTTAATAGAATAATCTAGTTAATATCATTGTCAATGTCTCATGGTTATCTTTCACAAACAAGTTCACTATCTATTCAAGAAAATTATGCAACAATTTAGTGACATTTTGGACTTTAAATGACTTGATTGGATTAATTGGAAAAGTTCCAAAATTATTTTTAATTTTCAAATAATAGGTCAAAACCTGGTTTGTCACTTCTATGAAAATATTTATTCCTATAGACTTCCTTATGCATTCCTTCACAGTACAATGTCTTAGAAGGCTAGCTTTGATTTGGCAAAATCCCCTTCTTTTGCTTTCTTACAAACATTTTTTACTTAAAACTCTTCCCAAACTTGGAATTAAATCCAAGGCTTAATAGAAAATGGGATTGTAAATTTAATGAGAAGAAGTGGAGTAACTCTAGCAGTTAAATTTGGAGGTATGGAGATAATGCAAATGCCCAAATTTTGACTTTGAAAAGTGTTCACTTTAAATTACACGTGGGGTATAATTTTTAATAAATAATGATACAAGTAGTCAACTTCCCTTTATGCCAATTGTCTAACAATCTTTAGGACTTTTGTTTTTGGTGGGAAAGAAATTATTTTGGGAGTTTGTCAAGCATTTGTTAGAACTTACTTTATTTCATAGGAAAACTCCTTTTTGTGCTCAAAATGAACCTATATGGTTTCATGTGGTGTCTTATTCCCTAATGGAATATGAGCAAATTTGTGTATGATTCAAAATTGTTGAAAAGTGTCTAAATATAATTTTAGTTAATTTAAAATTGTATTAGAGTGTTTGAAATGCATTTGGGAAGTTATAGTGTATTGGACATGTTTAGAGTTTGCCTAAACTTGCATGTACTTGCAAGTGTCACCTAGCATTCTAAGAACACTTTTGCATCCCTTGTTCTTGGATAGTTTTGGTGATGTCTCTCAATCTAAGTATTGTTGCCCTAGAGTTCCTTCAATGAAATGGAGAAACACACCAATATCAATAATTGTGCAACTCAAAATAAGATAAAGGATTTTCTTGTTTAGAGGAAATCGATATGAAAATTGGGTGTGTGTGTGTGTGATTCAAGGACGCTTGCATGTCTTGTAAGGAACTTGCAACAAAAAATTATAATTGTTTCCACATAACCCATAATAGATATGAAATAAATATGTAATTGAAACCCATATGCAAGAGAATAGACAACATACCCACAAAAATGTGACACAAGATATACCTTGGAAAACCCTTATTGAGGGAAAAACCCAACCTCCAAAAGTATCCATCACTATGTATTATTCAACAAAAGCACCATTGCTATACAATCATGTAAGCCTTCAAAGCCATAGCCACAACTAAGAAATCGATGTGAAAAAGCATGAATCCACACATCCCATGCCATACTTCCAATCTTCACAAATGTTACCTTGGCTAACCTATCAAGCCTCGAGTCTTGCTTGACTTTCCTCTTTGCCTTTTGCCCTTCTCTCTTGCATCTACAACTATTGTTGTGGTTTCTTATATAATAGCAACTCCCACAAAACCAACAAGTGGTATTAAATAAACCATGTGCTAAAACCATGTGCTACCTAACTCATTGACCACACTTTTAATATTAGTCATTTAATTATTTTCCCCAATATTAAATAATTACATCAATATTATCACAATGTTACAATACAATTCATCAGGTCTATTCCATGGGAATCTTTACATGTTGCACATCCATCTAGGTTCTTGTAGGTGTAACATTACATAATAAAATAAAATAATACAATATAAAAATATTATGCAATGTGTGCAACACTCATTATCTCAACAATCTCCCACTTGTATACATTGTGTAGGGTCAATTTGTAACCACATAAATAAACAAGGAAACAATCCCTCGTAGCACATCCACCTTCATGAATCAAAGTACACCAAGTGTTCCATCATGGTACCTACAACAAAATCAAAGTATCCAGCTTCTCAAACATGAATGATGTCACCTCGTATTATGCCAATGTCACTGGACATACATAGAAGCCATCCAAAGAAAAAGTTGCACAATTTGTCAAATTAGAAGATCATAAAATCATGTACCAATTGAAATATCAAGCACACAAAAATGATCCAAAGGTAACCATATGTATCTATAGTTGTCAAAATTCCATAGCTAAAATAACACCCATAGAAAGTGTCAACCCATCCAACTATCCATACCTCCAAAGCTATACCAAGTGAATCTCACATCATCAACATATACAATCGGTAACCTACAATCATAAGCCTCAAGAGAAATACCTACCACATATATACCAAGAATCTCCCACTAAAAAAGATGATATCAAATTTGTAACTAATCCACTCACAACATCTCAAAGAAGTGAATCCATTTAGTATCAAGGACATCCACAATACATAAAAATCAATAACTTGCAAAAACAACTCACATAACAAGTCTCCAACACTCTCCCATGTTCTCCACAACCAACAAAGGAAATAGATAAAGGAATAACCATGTCATCTCTCACATGACATACATGAGCACAAACCAATGATCACAATCTCTAACTAATCTCAAATTCAATGTAAATAAAACTGAACATCTAGGAAGATAACCAAGACCAAAGAGAAATCATGCAAATGATAACCTGTATCATGTCCTTCTACACATACCTCTAGATGTAAATTATGCAAGTATGATCTCCTCCATAAAACACCAACAAGAAGCCACAACAACACCCAAGCCATACCATATAACTAATCATGGATGCAAGTCTCTCACAAGATGATCAAACTCATAAACCATTCCTAAACCAAGGAATAACCATTCCTAATCCAAGGAATATGCCCAATATAAAACCATTTCTCAAACTCAACCAGCATAACAACATATACCCACGGAGATAACCAATGCTAAATCATCTCTCAAATGAACACTCTAGAACTAACTCATGTACCATAGCTCAAGATCCATATCCATGAAAGATAAGCATAAACATAATGCACATGCAAGAAACAATGGGTTATACCTCTCAAGTAGTAAACTACCAAGTAGACCAAGGGTGGGGAATGAGAATGTTCATCAAGATATCGAAGTCTCTAACCAAGACTCATCTAAGAACAATCTCCTATTAAGTCACTCAGACTTCTTGCTGAAACCAAACAATTGTTCCAACAAATGCTTCTCTAATCCAAGAGAAATCAACATCACCACCATCTCTAAGTATCCATGACCACCTATAACCAATCAATTCGTACCAACTCCAAATGCAACATAGAAATATATCATGAAGTATTCAAAAAATGATCAATGTACTCAGTACAAAGAAACTAAACCAAGATCAATGTCAAAGTTCCAAACATAGCCTTAGGAACATAAACATGACAACATGATCTGAACCATCTCAACTAAAGAGATAACATGTTCCATGTAAACATACCATAATATGTGAAAATTCTAAATGTGTATCAAGAGTATACCATGACATAATAATAAAACCATCCTAACACCAAGGATAACATATCAAATGAAAGCATAAACCACACCTTTAACAAGAACCCTATAAGTCCTCAAGATGCAACCATCTCCACACACCATGAAGATAACCAAGAACCCCATGAGTCCTCAAGATCCAAGGAAACGAGGCGAGTTATTTTGGCTTTAAAATAGGTTGGTTGCATAGCGATATGCATGAGCAGTATGACACAACTAGCACACTATTGAGCTTGACGTGAGTTGGTTTCCTTGAAGGCGAAATGCTTCAAGAGAAAACACACCTGGTTCGAAATGCAATCGATGGCTTGCCACAAATTGGATTGGATCGCAGCACAAGGATCACAATTGGATGGCTTGAGTTCGATGGGAGACTGCATCTGCATTGTGCAGTGCATTCGACGGCCGAGCAACGTGATCATTCACTGAATGGTTGTCAATGCTTGATATGTTGGGTTGTTAGCTGACAATAGCAAATCACTTAGATCTTCCAAAGATCTTGAGCTATGCCTATATAATCTAGATGCTGGATTCATTCTGTACATGGGAATAGTGATAAGAAGGATGCATTGGAGTAGTTTGTTATTGTTGTAATACTATAGTATAGTTTTGCTTAAGTTTGGTGTGATTTTTGTAAGGCAACACTGAGATAGATAGTCTACGAGATTTTAATCTAGGCAAGATGTCAAATGGGTTTGTAATGTAGCGCAAGTATTTTTGGTGGTATCCAACTTGCTACAATGGGGTGGCATACTATAAGTGATTGTTATCTTTTATGAGTATTGAATCCGTGTTGACCCAAATTGGTGTATTATGTTGGTTATGTTTCTTGAATGTATGTTGTTTCTTGTCATGTTAAGTAAACTGGGTTTCGCATAAATGGTGTAGGCATAGTTTGTTTTGTATCTTAAGGTAGTTCTAAGTACATAGGTAGTGTCGCACAGGTTTTTTACTCTGACCTCATGACAGTTGGTATCAGAGCTATTTTAACTTGATAGCTGCGGTCATTCTTGATTCTTGGTTTGACTTGTTGGTATCGACTCCGGTGGTGTTTGGTGCATCGTGGTTGTGACCGAGGAAAGTGATGCAATAGCATCTTGCATGGGAAAATTATTGGAAAAAAAAATCTGGAGGAGAGAGAAAGTGACAAAAATTAGAGGAGAAATAATAATAATAATAAAAGGGGAAAAAGGAGAAAAGAAAGGAAAAGGGGATTTCTATTTTCGAGGTGCATAGGTGGCATAATAGAAAAAATAAAAAATAAATGGTTGTCATTCCATTTATCGAGGTGTGTGGGAAGAATTCTAGAAAGTTATGAATAATGTAGAAAGTTGTGGATATTGTAGAAGGTTATGGAAGTTGTAGAAGGTTGTGGACAAATTCTAGAAGGTTGTGGATAAGTCATGTATTGGGTGGTAAGTGCCTATTTAAGCAAGGCATATGAACATTTCTAATCAAGCTCGAGGAGTAGAAGCTCAAGAAGGAGAAGCTTGAGAAGTGGAAACTTGAGAAGGAGAAGCTTGAGAAGGAGAAGCTCAGGAAGTAGAAGCTTTGGAAGGAAAGCTTGGAAAGGTGAAAGTTGTGGAAGTTGAAGCTTGGAAAGCTTGGAAGGCTTCAAGGTGTGAAAGAGAAGGAGGAATTGAAGAGTGAGTTTTCCTGAGTCTATGGACAGAGCGCCAAATGTGAGGTAGTTTACAACAGGATTATGGTGGAGTTGTGAGTGTAGATAGAGCACCAAATGTGAGGCAGTTTACACTTGGATCTTGGATAAGGTTGGAGAAGAGCTAGTGACTGTGGTTTGGAAACAAGGAGATTGCTTGGTGGCTTGCGAGCACAAGTTGAGATCTCAGAGGTTTCTACCAGAGTGTGGATTTGGACTAGCTTGGGCTTGGATTGGATCTTGAGAGATCTTGTAGAAAGGTTATTGTAATTGCTAAGGATTTTCAAGTTTAATTAAAATTTCTTGGGAAGCATTTTATTCTCTCTTTACCTTCATATTGTTGCATTCTTGGTTATGAGTTGGTAAGGGTGGTGTGGCCCTTCGTCAGTGGTATCAAAGCATACCTTCGTTAGAAAGTGACACTTGGGTGTCATGGCAGAATCGAATCATGGTGAGACCGCTCAACATAACAGCACTCAGGCGCGACCTGGTCGAGTGACAGCCTCTAGTTAGCCCAAGACTAGAGATTGGCTGCTCGATTAGGATTCGCGGCTTGAGACTTTGGAGGCTGGTGAGTTCGATGAGCGTCTTGGCGTTGTTGAGGTGACTCATGTCAAGCTGACTGAAAAAGTTAAAGAGTTTGAGGAGGCCATGTAGAGGTTTCAAGAAGATGTCTGATTCTTGAAGGAAGGTCATTCCTTGCACAGTTCGTTGTTGCAGGGCAACCCAAGCGGTGCCAAACCACCAAGTCTTACTGCTAAGTATGACGGTGATCGAGATGATAAATTGCTTGACAATTTCTTTTGGGACATCGATGAGCACTTGTCAAGCACCAAAGGCCTGGCGGATGATGCCCAGCTGAAGCTAGCCATGGCTTGCTTTACTGGAAGTGCCAAGCTATGGTGGAGGACACATCTCGATAATGAGCATGTTGGTAGACCAACTCAAAAGATTGAGAATTGGGGTGAACTCAAGGTAGCGCTTCAAGAACAGTTCAGACCTGGAAACAGTGATTGGGTGATTCGAGCAAGATTCGATGAGCTGAAACATACAAGGAAGGTGCGTGATTATGTGAGAGCATTTCAAGTTCTCGATCTTGAGTGCAATAAGCTCAATGATTTTGAGAAGCTCTATCTTTTCATGTGCAATCTCCAACCATGGGCACAAGAAGAGTTGCATCGACAGCGAGTGGAGACCTTGGCGGAGACCATTGCAGCAGCTGATAGACTTCTTGATTACAAAGGTGATGCAGCCAAAGGATTTGGTAGTGCGAGAATAGATCAACGCAAGAACTTCAAGTCATAGTGAGAGAGGTGAAATGGGTCTCCATACAAGAAGAACGAGAGCAAGTCAAAGACAAAGACTGTGTCGAATGGATCGAAGCAACAATCCAAGAAGACTCCAATGACTAAGAGCAAGGACGAGAACAAAAAGGCATGTTTCATCTACAAAAAACTAGACCACTAGGCACGTGAGTGTCCTAAACGAGTGCGAGTAGCTGTTGTTCCAGAAGAAAAGGTGCCTGAGATGGGGGTTTTGCAATTACTAAACGCACTCAAAGAAACTCCTAGTAGCCGGCCAACTGAGATCAATCATCATCAACTTTGCTATGTGGAGGCATTCTTTAGATCCAAGAAGGTGCTTGGAATGATAGACTCAGGTGCATCTCACAATTATATGGTAGTAAATAGGGTTACAAGTCTGGGTTTGCAAATTGACCCTTCTGATACTTGTTTTAAGGTTGTTAGTAGCCCAGTTATGAAAATTGAGGGTAATTGTAGAAATGTCATCATGAGGGTTGGTTCTTGGCAAGGTGTTATGAATCTTGTTGCCATAAAGATCTCTGAGTATGAGCTCATCTTGGGACAAGAGTTTATCCACAGAGCTAATGCTGTGATCGCACCCCATCTGGGATGCATCATGGTGTTAGATCCGGATCGACCTTGTATGGTGCCGACAGTGGTAGCTGATGATAAGAGCACTAGAGTAAGTGCATTAAGTTTGAAAAAGGTAGCAAGAAAGCAGACAACAGAGTTGTTCTTGGCTGCTATTGTGGGTGGTTGGGATGAAGGGGAATCCTCTAATTCGACTGACCTAGATGCTGTCAAGGATGTTATTTCAATGTTTTCAGATGTGATGCCTAGTTCTTTACCAGTGGGCCTCCCTTCTTGCAGGCATGTGGATCATGCAATCAAGCTCGTGACGGATGTAAGGCCGCTTGCTCGAGCTCCCTACTGTCTCTCTGGCCCATAAATGGATGAGTTGAAGAGATAGTTAGGTGAACTTGTGGCGGCAAGATATCTAAGACTATTGAGTTCTCCATATGTAACTCCTATGTTGTTTCAAAGGAAGAAAGATGGGTTGTTGAGGCTATGTGTGGACTACCGAGCCCTTGACAAGCTCACTATCAAGAACAAGTACCCTTTACCACTAATTGCTGATAGCTTTGACCGCTTGGTAGAAGCACGATATTTCACAAAGCTCGATCTTCGTCAAGGTTGCTATCAAATCTGAATTGGTCCTGGTGATGAAGACAAGACGATGATCATGACCAGGCACTTGTTGGATCGTTGTGTTGTTGTATACTTAGACAATATTCTTGTGTATAGTAGTTCATTGTTAGAGCACAAAGAGCACTTATCAGAGGTGTTCTCCATTCTGAGGGACAACCAGTTATTTGCCAAGAAGGAGAAGTGCTACTTCACACTGCAAGAGGTGAACTTCTTGGGCCATGTCATTGGACATGGTAAGATTTGGCCAGAATTAGACAAACTTCAAGCTATTGTGGATTGGGAGCCGTTGAAGAGTGTGCACGAGGTGCGACAGTTCCTGGGGCTAGTTAATTACTATAGGCGATTTGTAGAAGGGTATTCAAGACTTGCAAATCCTCTCACTGATTTTCTCAAGAAAGAGAGAGGTTGGCACTGGGGCCAAAAGCAGCAAGCAACATTCGAGTTGCTGAAGGAAAAGTTAACTTGTGAGCCAATGCTGTTGTTGCCTAGATATGGTGAACCATTTGAAGTGCAGACAGACACATCAATTTTTGCAGTAGGTGGAGTCCTCATGCAAGAAGGTCATCCAGTGGCTTATGAGTCGAGAAACCTGAACAACAGAGAGAAGAATTACCCTACACACGAGAAGGAGATGACTGCCATAATCCATTGTCTTAGGGTTTGGCGTCACTACTTGCTTGGTGTGCATTTTTTTGTTAAGACAGACAATGTGAGTTCAGCCTACTTCAAAACCCAAGGGAAGCTCACACCAAAACAGGCTAGATGGTAGGAGTTCATGACCGAATTCAACTTTGATTTGGTTTATAGTCCTGGTCAGCACAATGTGGTTGCAGACGCGCTCAGTCGAAAGACTCAGCTAGGAGTTGTATCTGATGTTGAAGAAGAGCAACAGTTTGGAAGTCAACAGGAGTTGAGTGAAGATGTGTTGAATTGGATTAGAGAAGGTCTTGAAGTTGACACCTAAGGTCACCAAGTTATGCTTCAAGTTCGTGCTGGGTAGACAAGGAGGTTCAACATAGTTGACAACATTCTATACTTTACTAGAGATAGAGTATATATCCCAAAGTGGAGAGAGTTGAGGAAGGAATTGCTACAAGAATGTCATGATTCTGCCTGGGCAGGACACCCAGGGCAGCATAGTACTCTTGCACTCTTGGAAAGAGGGTTCTATTGGTCAAAGTTGAGGAATGATGTAGAGCAGTATGTGAGAACATGTCTTGTGTGTCAACAAGATAAGCTTGTGGCCATGCTACCTGGCAGATTGCTCCAACCATTGCCTATTCTAGTTTGACCTTGGGCTAGCATATCCCTCGACTTCATCACCTAGTTACCCCATGTTGAAGGTTTCGACAGCATCATGGTGGTAGTAGACCGTTTCACAAAGTATGGGACATTCATTCCTTGTAAGTATCCCTGCACTGCTGAAGTAGCATCTCAGTTGTTTTTTAGTAATGTTATAAAGATGTGGGGTGTACCTCTTAGTATGATAAGCGATAGGGACCCTAGGTTCACTTCCAAGTTCTGGACAAAGTTGTTCAAGTTAGTTGGAACTAAGCTTTTGATGAGCACGAGCTATCATCCTCAAATGGATGGTTAGACCAAATGGGTTAATGCTTTGCTAGAGGACTAGTTGAGGCACTTTATGAATGGTGATAAAAAGAATTGGCCAATGTTGTTAGAAATTGCACAGTTCAGCTACAATCTGCAGAAGAGTGGTTCGAGTTAGTATTCACCTTTTGAGTTGGCAACGGGTTAGCAACCTTTGATGCCACACACTTTGTTGAGTGGATATCATGGAAGTGATGTTACAATAATTAGTGTTGTTAAAAGGTGGAATGATTAGATTGATGCTGCAAGGTATCATCTCACACTCGCGGGTGATCGAATGAAGAAGTTTGCAGACTGTAGGAGGCGAGAACTTGATTTCAAAGTTGGTGACAAGGTTTTGTTGAAAATGAACCCAGACCAGTTTAAGGCTCCTCGTAGTATTAGCTCCTCCTTGGTTCGTCGCTAGGATGGTCCATTTGAGATAGTCACTAAGGTGGGCAAGGTTGCCTACAAGCTAAATCTACCCCTGCACTTGAAAGTTCATCCTGTATTCCATGTTTCACAGTTGAGGGCTCATGAAGCCAATCTGGAAAATCTAGCTCGGAACATTCCTGAGCATGGGCCTGCAAACGTGTTAGACAACCCAACTCACCGAGTGAAATAAATTTTGGGCACAAGGGTGCGCGCCATTGGGAAAAAAGCAGCAAGGGAATTTCTAGTGATATGGGAAGAAATAGAGACTGAAGATCTAGTATGGGTGAGATCTGAAGTATTGTGGCATGATGAGGAGAAGGTACTCGAATTTCTCACTGGGAGGAATTCCTCTCAGCAAGAGTGATTGATGAGGCACTTAATGTTCTTCCTTGCAATCTTGGAAAGAATGCACCGACGTCAGGACATCGCCTGGTTTAAGTGGGGGAGAATGTTGTGTCCATGAAATGAGGCGAGTTATTTTGGCTATAAAAGGGGTTGGTTGCATAGCGATATGCATGAGCAGTATGACACAACTAGCACACTGTTGAGCTTGACGCGAGTGTGTTTCCTTGAAGGCGAAATGCTTCAAGAGAAAACACACCTAGTTTGAAATGGAATCGAAGGCTTACCACGAATTGGATCGAATCGCAGCACATGGATCACAATCGGATGGCTCAAGTTCAATGGGAGTCCGCATCCACATTGTGCAGCGCATTTGACAGTCGAGCAACGTGATCATTCGCTAAATGGTTGCTGACGCTCAATTTGTTGGGTTGTTAGCCTACAATAGCGAATCACTTAGATCTTCCAAAGATCTTGAGCTACGCCTATATGATCTAGATGCTAGATTCATTCCATACATGGGAATAGTGACAAGAAGGATGCGTTGGAGTAGTTTTTTATTGTTGTAATACTGTAGTATAGTTTTTCTTAAGTCAGGTGTGATTTTTGTAAGGCAACATTGAGATAGATAGTCTGCGAGATTTTAATCTGGGCAAGATGTCAAATGGGTTTGTAACGTAATGCAAGTATTTTTGGTGGTATCTGACTTGCTACAATGGGGTGGCATACTGTAAGTGATTGTTATCTTTTATGAGTATTGAATCCATGTTGACCCAAATTGGTGTATTATGTTGGTTATGTTTCTTGAATGTATGTTGTTTCTTGTCATGTTAAGTAAACTGGGTTCCGCATAAATGGTGTAGGCATAGTCTATTTTGTATCTTAAGGTAGTTATAAGTACATAGGTAGTGCCGCACGGGTGTTCTACTCTGATCCCGTGACCATGCACCAACTGTCACGGGGTCAGAGTAAAAAACCCATGCGGCACTGCCTATGTACTTAGAACTACCTATCATGCAATTGTCAAAGACGCTTATGCAACAATAGGATCTAAGACAAGCCTCCAACATTTACAAACATCAATAAATATGTCAATGTTAAAAACTCCCACTCAACCATGGTACTGAGTCACCCATGACATCATAAAATTCATCTCCTACATAAAGATCCCCCAAGTCTACACTCACACAACCAAAGTGTTAGTACCAAGTGAAACCAATATATCCAAACTAAAAAGATACAAACCAAACCAGGAACTAATCCTATGTTGTCACCTCATCACTATCACAAGCTCCCTTTAAACCATGTATCCAAGCTATCCATGATATCATGATGAAAAAATCATCCTCTAACCATGAGAATCAAGCAATGCATCAAACCATCAAAGAAATCAAAGTACACATCATGAGCTCCTTAAAAGAAACCAAATAACCATAATCCTCAACCAAAAAGATATACTACCACCATAACTAAAATCAGGAATCCAAACCAATGAACATCAAGGGTGTACTTGTATATCTAGTCATGTCATGCCAAAATCCATGACACCATGATCAAATCAATGAACCAAGCATCTACCTCTCAAAGTGTCGAATGTATCAACATAAAATAGTCAACCACAATCCTCCACCATGATTGTACCTTGTAATAACATCTCATCCCTTCTACATGAAGAAAAATCAATAAATCATGAGACTTAGGGAATAGACAACCCCAGATCCAAACCACCAATCTAAATATGCATAAATAATGAAAGATCAATGGGCAAAGACAGCCCATAACCAAGCCATAAATGCAACCTGTAAGTACAGACCGCTTACAACACTACACAACTTGTAAATCCAACAAGTCATCATACATATCCAAACCAAACACCGATAATCATATCATCATGAGACCAATATGAAATATAAACTGAGTATGCAATGACATCAAATCTCACATCTCCAAAATGTACAATGTCATAAACTCACAATGTTACCCTAGTCAATATATATCATAAACCATTCAAATCAATATATCACCAAATAAATCATGCCAAAACTATATCAAATATGAACCAATATGTAGAGCTCTCCAAGAGCTTTCCATTGACTATTCAAAGTCAAAAATATGACTCTGTATGCCTAAGTTATGCCTAAAATTGTGCTCAAAATAAATAACATGAATTTTAAGATCTTAAAATCTTACAAAATTTCAAAATCATAGAATCAAACCTACACCAAGTTGTAGTGCTATGAATTATCTTTCTAATGACTATAAGAAGTCTGAAATCTGATATCTTGAGAGAAAGTTATGGTCATTTTACCAAGACAACCTTTTTAACATTTTCACTGTGAATTTTTAACTTTTTTTTGTGATGAAAATTCCAATGTGATTAAATTTGATGGTCATCATAGGCAGAAACTAAAACCTTTTATATTTTCTATTAACATGGCCAAACTAGGGCATATTATTTATCAAAATTTATGGGAAAACCAACCTGTATCCAATGGTGAGGTTTGGTTTTTCCCAAGAGGCCATTTCTACAAGCTCCCCCTAAAAACCTCATTTAAATGAAACATCCAAAAAATCCTTTTTGACCAATAGTTTCACATGCCCAAAAATCTAGTAACATCCCATCATAACATCAAACTAAATACTCAAATCTATAATAAACAACTCATAGATATTTCCCTTTCTTTTATCCTCTCATGCATTATCATAGATTCAATCCAGGGTTACAACAACACAACCATAACTTTGATACCAATTGCAAGAAAAATTGCAACAAAAACTTATAATTGTTTCCACATAATCCATAATAGATTTGAAACAAATATGTAATTGAAATCCACATGCAAGAGAATAGACAACATACCCACAAAAATGTGACACAAGATATACCCTGGGAAACTCTCATTGACAGAAAAACCTAGGCCTCCAAAAACATCCATCACCATGTATTATTCAACAAAAACACCATTGAAATACAATCATGGAAGCCTTCAAATCCATGGCCAAATCTACGGAATCCATGTGAATAAACATGAATCCACATATCACATGACATGCTTCCAACCTTCACAAATGCTACCTTGGTTAACCTATCAATCATTGTCTTGCTTAGCTTTCCTCTTTTCCTTTTGTCTTTCTCTCTTGCATCTACAACTACCCTTGTGGCTACTTATGCAGTAGCAAGTTCCACAAAACCACCAAGTGGTATTACTTAAACCATGTTCTACCTAACCCATTGACCCCACTTTTAATATTGTTCATTTAATTTTTTTTCCCAAAATTAAATAATCACATCAATATTATCACAATGTTACAATATAACTCATCAATTCTATCCCTTGGGAATCTTTACATGTTGCACATCCATCTAGGTGCTCCTAGGTGCAACATTACATAATAAAATAAAATAATACAATATAGCAATATTATGCAATGTGTGAAACACCCATTATCTCAACATGTCTCACTTTTATCTAAAATATTTGAAAATTTTGATGGTTTCCCTCAAATCACACTAATGTACATTGAAGCCATCAATGTTGAATGTGGCACCCCAATCTTACTATTCAACCCAAAGAAGATTTCAGGAGCTCAAAGCATCTATTTGCCACTGTTTTAGCTATGTTACAAAGCTATTAGACTCATGAAACCTTTTGAGGGAATTTTATTATATTATTTTAGTTATTTTTATTAGCATTTAAGGGGAGAAATTGTAGTTTAATTCTTATAGAACCCATTAATTATGTCTAAGATGTTGGAATTCTTTAGAATAATTGAGAGGCGGGGGTGGGGGGTGAATCATTTATCCAAGGTCTAGATGTACAAATAAAAATTTTAAATTCTTAGTAGACCCACATCCATAAAATCTTATCATGCATGCATCCATTAGATCATACAATACTTAAACTTTGTAGGTTATTGTCCTAGGTCAAACAACTTTACAAAAATGTAAACATGAAATAACGTAAGAACATTCAAACAATTTGACACAAGGATTTTATGTGGATACCCAATTTGGAAAAAACCACAAGTAACATGCTACTAACTCTCACTCTTCTGAAGTGATGCCTTGTGAAAGGCCAACCCTGTTAAAAGTTACAGTACACACTGTTAAATGTGACCTAGTTAAAGGATTTCAATCACCCTCTTAGGAGTGAGCCTTGTTAGAGGACCTTAGACCATTCCATTAGAATGTCACTTGGTTAAAGGATTTACAAATTATTGTTAGGTTAACCTTAATCCAAAGGATTTACCCTAGACTAATACAACAATTAGAAAGTAACAATAAGGCTTGATCTAATAACAAATTACAACTCACTTCCATATTACAAATTTTTTTTTCAGTCCTCCATTCTACTTGGCTTTCATACACTTGAGCCCTGATAGCTTGTTTACCCTTCAAGAATTCACACTCTTAAGCCCTCTTGCTTTGTATGCCAATTGTAGTCACCTTTGTTCAACCACCGAATGAAGCAATACCCTAGACTCCTTGTCTTCCATAGGTTCTTGCACATGATAACCTTTGCTTCTGACCAACTATCTCTATAAATAGATAATTAAGATCTTTTTCCATTTAACCATAATCGTCCATTTTAGGGTTAGGTAGGATACAATGAATCAACCCACTTTTCCATTTGGTTCCTCTAGAAACTTCTTCTACAAGCTTCCTTGAATAGTTAGCTTAGCTTCATCAAATCTTTGATTTAACACATTTATTGGCACTCGACATCCTTACTATTCTGTCACTTGACCAACACTAGTTCACTCAATGAACACTAAAGTTTATTAATGCTCGACATCAACTAAACTTTACTCAGCATCTACTAACAATCACTTGGCTTGCACTATTTTCCATCTTTGCTTGACAACTCTTGTTTTTCACTCGACTTCCACTAATTTTTGCTCGGTTTGCACTAATTGCTCGGCAAGGCTTGGCGGATACTTTGCTTACTTGATCTTCTTCCAATCTTAACTAGAGTAATCTTTCATTTTAGACTTTTAAGTAGATAAGCAATACACTATAGTATCATTGTCTTACTTGGTCTTAGTGCTTCTTTTACATACCAAATAACTCAGCCTTTGTCTAGGTGTTATTGTTATCTCCTCTTTTCAAATTCTCTTCATTAATCAACTAAATGATAGCTTTTAGACCAAAAAAGAAATTGTCTCACTAGGAGGTAGCAGGTTTGACATCAATGACAAAATAATGATTGTTCCATTATAGGTTCTTCTCTTCAAAACAATCTTATATCAACATAAGACCTAGGAAAAGGTCCAACAATTTTTATTTAAATTCAAATGATTGAATAAGGGTCTTGAGTGACTTAAAGTAACCTTTATATCACCCATAATGCATTAAATACTTTTTTCCTATATCTTTTATTTTCATGGTGTAAGGTCTTTCACTTTTGTGGTGTTGTTTAGCGATGATTTGGTCTACACTTGAGGTTTGAGCTTAATAATTTTGTATGCGGTATATAATTGATTTTAAGGTTTCAAAAAAAACATTACACATTATTATGACTTTTTTTAAGCTTTCATCTCCAAGGTTTCCTTGATGGGGCCTTACATAATAACCTATTAAGTAAATACGTCTAATTATGAATTATATAACCTATGTACCAACTAGTAGGCCCAATCACATAATTTTCCCTAGTTTATTTGTATTCCAAGGTGCTATAAAATTAAGTATATTCCTTCTCCTTTCTTAGTTAAAGTATCTTTTCTTTTATTTTCATCATCTCTATAATCTTATAGTTCGCATGACCTAAGACATTTTGTATACTTTATCTATAAATCTTTCATATTCATACACCTAATGGACATAATTTAAATCTCTAAAAATATGGTTTCCCTTTATTCTACAATAAAATAAAACTATTAGGTTTTTTGTGTAAATTTCAAATTGCATTCCACCTAATATTAGAAGTGTATCTAGGCTCATATTACTTGACAAGTAAACAAGACATTAAAAATATTACTACAATAAAGATTTAATTTGATTAATCATGTGACTAAAATAATATATTTAATATTCTAATAAAGAAAATATATCAATACAAAGTATATGAATGTTGGATTCACATGGAGAAAAATTTCATCTTGAAGAAACCTCTTGTTAAATTAACCTTCACAAAGAGCATAAACCAATATAATCACTTATATATTTGATAATACATTGAAATCATAATATTTCCTAGAGAATATCCTTACACATTTACACCCAATGCCTCCAATACATTAAAAAATTATGTTTAGAAATCAATTTTTTGTATAGATAAAATCTTGAAACCAAAAGTTAGTTCATAGTAAAAGGGTTTGAAAATTAGCTCGGTTCCTAGTTGTTTTCTCCAACTTTATATGTTCTTAGACTACATAAGAACAAGCTTCATTTTTAACATCAATTTATAGCATTTCTTAGTTCAATATCTAAAGTGAAGGTTAAGGTTAATGTATCTTAGCTTCTCCTATATAGATGAATTGTGAATTATTATTTGATTTATAAACATCTATAGATGAGATCTTATTTTACAATAATTTAAAGAGTAAATATTGAGATCTACCCATACATGTACTTCTATAATAGGTAAGACTATTGTCTTATGCTTGCACTAAGTATACAAACAAATATTAGGATCCAATGAATTCTAGAAAAAAACTACTCATTTTATTTTATAATTTATATTAAAACTAAAACTCATCTATGATTCTCGTCAAAGAAAATTCTGACAAAATTTAAATCCCAATGTATTCCATAAGCATGCATTTCTCTAAATGCATAGAAGCACCCATATCTGAAGGTAAGATCAAAAAAAACTTCATATATTAATAATATTAACATTACTATTGATAATAATCCAACTACATATTATTTAGGAAGCTCCATATGTCTTGAAAATGTGTCCATAACCAAAAATATGCTAATTATACATAAAAGGCTCAAAACCTTACCATACTAGAGTTTTCATATCGTCTATTATTTCCCCATAATATATACTATAAAATTAGGGCTATTGAGCTTTAAATAGATAGATTGAAACTATTTTAAACCGACATCTTAATCCAATACACTACAATATATTATTTATTATTTATCCTCCTCCATCAATGAGGAGTTACAACCCTTGGTAGAGTTGAAAGAGTTTTCTTCAGTCTCTATTAAAGAAAGGGTTGCAACTTTTTTGTCCTCTTAGCCTTGTTTGTGTTCCTTCCACCCCCTATAATAACACATGGGAAGAATTGAATCCTCTCCTCATCTAGATCTAATATAATAGTTGTTTATCATATCCTTCCTTTTTTGAGATATTCTACCCACTAGTTGTTACCTTCGTATTCTTTTAAGTAGATAATTTTTTGAATAAAGATCACATTCCCAACATTAGGTTTATGTTCAAAATATTTTGCATTCTTTACAATTACAAGAAGTAGTTTAACTATTCCTTGCATTGCATTCAACCCCTCCCTTGGCCCTTTAGAATATAGATAGTCCTTTGGGTAAGGGATCTTGTATTGTTTGTCCATGCTAAAGACTACTTTACTGAGGTTTCCCAATAGGTCTTTCATAAATAACCTATAGTAAAACTCTTTTGATTCACTTTTTGAAATTCCCATAGGCAACATAATGACTAAAAATATAGATAAAATATCATAATTGACCCAAAATTCAAGTCCGTAATTGTTATACTCTTCTCCTAAGATATGTTTCATATCTCTACATGCTAGGTCATCCAAATAATTTAGGACCCTAGACCATCTCTCATGTTTAATTTTACTATAAAAATCCATCATCATGTTGTTTATTGTTGATTTGAGCTTTAGGTTGGTCTTATGGTATATACTCTAGTAGTCTCCAAATACTATCTTGAAAAGAGATTCTTCTTTCTATGTACACTCCCCAAAGTCTAAAATACTATGTAAACAACAATTAACTATACAAGACAATTTTTTTTCTAAAGGGCTACTCCACATTGTGATAAGTGTGAAATACCACATCTCGTATGTGTAAAGAACCTCATCTCTTGGTATGATGAATTTCCCAACTTACAAAAGTCATGAATTGTAGAAGATTCCCTTTAAAACTTAGTTGTCCATTAAATCGTAGCTCAAATAATCCAATATGTCTATGATCCATCGTTAAATAGGTCACTCAATCATATCTAGGCATCATTATTGATTTGTGTGATTCATGCATACAAATAAACTAATTATGGCTTTAGGCACCATAAGAAATATATATGATAATATAAAATATATGCAACTTGAAGTAAATATATTAAAGTTGATTCATGGATGAAAATATATTTAAATTTATATATATATATATATATATATATATATATATATGTCATAAGTCTATAAAAACCAACAACGTGTGGTGTGTGTGTGTGTGTGTGTGTGTATACATACATAAATACATGCATATACATATACATATATATATATATGTGTGTGTGTGTGTGTGTGTGTGTGTGTATTTATACATACATATTAATATTAATATTTATGTTTATAGTTATCAAAATAATTTTGTTTGATTCTAAAAAGTAATCACCTATCCATACTTTACACTTGTACTAATCCTTGAAGGATAATATCATTCTCTCTTGAAAGCCTTTCCAGGTACTTATAAACTTCTAAGATGATATTGATTTTCCAAGGTTGTGCTCCATAGACTTGTTATAGTTTACCAATATAAGTGAGAGGGGGAGAGGGTGAATCAATTATGCAATTAAAACAACTCTTAATATCCTTATTAATTTCAAAACATGTAAACTATAGATGCAACAACCATAGAAAGGCCACCATACACAAAACACCAGATTTGTTAACTAGGGAAACCCTTGATCAAAGAAAAAACCTTGGTGGAGATGGTATCCACAAAAGTATTTACTAATATATAAGTTCCTTATTAGAGGATGGACCCTATTAGGAGTTAATGTAATAGATTCAGTACATATTAGTCCCTATTAGGAGATTCCAACCCTGTTAGGAGTTGATTAAGGGAAGACAGATGGACCCACTATCCAAAAAACTTTAGCACTATCCTCACTGATTAATACAATTGTACCTCAATACCATCCAATGACAACTTCTTTGCTAGATACAACTCTTTGTTCACTTACTGTGCCTCAACTGCACCAAACACTTCTTTGATCAAAAGATAATCATTACTAGGTTCACTGGATCTGTCATATAAGTTTGGATACTCACATTACACAAAATACAATACATCTCTCCACAAGGAAAATATCTTTCCTTGATTTCAAGTCCTAAAACAAAATATTAAGTCAGCCTTGAGGCTTTCCTAATTTACAATAATAATATAGGAGCAACTGAAGATATTACATTACATCTTTACACTATTCATAATTATAGACAATAATCATCTCACAATCTTCAAAACTCTTCACTTGATGCTCATTTGGATGTGCTTGTTTGATCAAAACATCTTCTACATGTATTCTACCTCTTTCCAAGTTTGCATGACCCTATTTTATCTTTGTTAGGAGATACAATCCAAACAAAAATGACTACTACACATGAACTCTATATGAATGTTACCTCCACTAAATTCGTTGTATCTCTATCCAGTCTTTATCTGTCTACATGTGCTCTTAACTATAGCACACAAAAACTTTGTAGAACATAATAATAACTATGCATAAGCTCATCTTCAATCCTCAAACCTCATGAAACTAAACTATGTTTGTTATACTGCTAGCCTTTACAAAATAACCAATATGTTGACATTAATGACAAACTATGTCATGAATGCAAAACACAACCTCTAAATCATGTCTCTAGTAATTCTAGGTGCAAGATATAAAAATATGGATGAATAGGGTTTGGAATAATACATATGAAAGAGACCCCAAACCCATATTTTATACATACATTTGAATTGTATGTTAGAATATATAGTCCACTGATATAACTGAGGGGGGGGGGGGGGCACTAAATCAGTTATCCAACTAATATCACAATTAACAATCTTAAACAATCTTTAACCATATGAGTAATGTAAAATAAAACCACATCAAGATACTCATACACAATAATACCATATATGTTAACTAGGGAAACCCTTGATCAGAGGGAAATCCCTGGTGGGGATGGTACCCACAAGATGATGTACTAATATAAATATTCCTTTTTAGTAGATAGACCTTGTTAGGAGTTTGTTACAACATTCAATACATATGAGTCCCTATTAGGAGACTTTGAATCCCTATTAGGAGATTCCAACCTTATTAGGAGTTGTGCTTACCCTATTAGGAGTTGCAGAAGACATTTGGACCCATTGCCCAAAAAGATTCAAGGGCAAGAACAATGAACCCAATGTCCAAATGATCTTTGTATTATTCCTTGCAGAATAATAGCACTGAAATGTACTTCTTTCCTCTATCTCTATCTTGTCAACCAGACCTCTACTCCTTCAAATATTGTATCAAAATCTTGAACCTCACATCCAATAATCCCTTGGATCGCTTGCACACATTCAGTAAGCATTCTACTTCTTTTCACACTTAACACTTCTTGCAATAGCAGATACACACATTACACATTATAATCAAGGAAAACATCTTTCCTTCATACCATATCTTCATAATAATTCCTTGAGTCAACCTTGAGGCTTTCCCAATTAATTACAGAAAGATAACTAATTTAATTACAACTATAATAGCACTGTCGGCTCATAGTCTATACAAAACTTCACATATGTGATACTAAGGTTTGCACATTTGCTAACATCATCATCTGACTATCCTCTATCACTGCTTGACTGCACATCACTTTATTACATCTAGGATGTAAGATAGACAACACTCATCAAGAAGTGCTTTCCAAATACTTTGTCTCTGAATGGCTCTCTGTAAATTAGGTACAACTTCCGTATGCCATCAACTTAGACTTTGCACACTTAACCATGTCATCAAGATACTAAGATGTACATGTCTATAACTACACATGACCAGAAAAATCAAACCATTGTTCGTACCATCAAGATCTCTATTTGCTACTCTGCCAGACTTTATAGAAACAATGTTATGTTGACATCAATGACAAACACAGTCATGAATGCAACATATAAATACTCTCCAAAGCTCAAGATACTCCCCCAATGTAGTATCATCAACATTGATGCTAACAATCTCCCCCTTTGGCATTGATGACAACATAGATGAAAGACATCTAAGTTCTAAGAATACCAAGTAAAACTCTGCTATTGCTTCTATCATCATCTCATGCATATTCTCCCCTATATTTTAGGAAATTTTTTCATGCATATTCTCTCCCCCATTGACATCAATGTCAAAAGATCTCAATCTCAATGTACCAATTGTTAAATACCAAGTGTTAATCAACTACTCCAAGTCATCAACTAGCTCGAGTGTCCAAAGACACTATTCAATACCAAATACCAAATACCAAGAGTCCTCAATGACTCAATACATACCGGATACTCCCCCATTCATGAAGCATCATCATTCAATCCAGTCAAATAATAGTGCTTTGTACTACTGGACTGATGCACTCTCTACATCACCTACTTATAAGTAGGCAGGGGCATAACCCCAAGCATACCTCTCAAGTACTCAAATGTATCTTTAGGAAAAGGATTCATAAAGATATCTACAATTTGATCCTTAGTACTTTCATATTCCAATCTATTATCCACTTTTGTTGCTTTCTCTCTTAGCACATGATACTTAATAGATATATGTTTTGTCTTAGAATGTAATACACGATTCTTATACATACTCACTGTACTTGTGTTATCACAATAAATGATAATAGGTTCTTTAATTTCAATTCTGACATCCTTCAACATCTGCTTCATCTACATAACTTGATTGTAGTTCTTTGTTGCTACAACATACTCTGCCTTAATAGTGCTCTATGAAATACAATCTTACTTTTTGCTTAACCAAGAAACCAATCTTCCTCCAAGAAAGAATGCTCCACCATTGGTGCTCTTTCTGTCATCCATACCACCTGCCCAATCAACATCAACATATGCACAAAGTGTGAAATCACTTGATCTATCATACCAAATTCCATAATTAGATGTCCCTTTCAGATATCTAAATATTCTCTTTACTATTGCAAGATGATATTCCTTAGGATCAAATTGAAATCTAGCTACAATCCCAAGTGCATTTTCTATATCTAGTATGGTGTGAGTTAGATACTGCAAACCTCCAATCATTGATCTACACTTCTTCTTCTGCACTATAGGTGTCTCATCTTTGATAGATAACTTGTGACTAGTTATAATAGGTGTACCGACAGGTTTACAATTTTCCAAACCAAAGCCTTTCAACAAATATTTTAGGTACTTAGCTTGTGAAATGAATATACCATCATTATTATGCACAACCTACAAACCTAGGAAAAAATTTATTTCCCCTATCATGCTAATTTCAATTTCATTCTTCATTTCCTTAGAAAATTTATCACTAGCTTCATCATTACCTCTAAAAATGGTGTCATCAACAAATATTACAATGATCAACAAACCATCTTCAATTTCTTTTAGATACAAGTTACTGTTTGTCATACCTTTAGCAAATCCAAGCTTTGCCAAGTGTTGGTCTAATTTTTACATAACTAGTTTCTTTTAAAAATCATGGTGAAAAAATTAGATTTATGTTCTTTTGTTAGGTCCTAGGGTTTTAGGTTTTGGTCTCGTATTTTTGATATCTTTTCAAAATCTGTATAAAGCCCTAGGTCTTGCCATTTTTATTTTATCTTGGCACAAAAGTTTTAAAAAAGGGTGAAGCGAATATTCTTTTCTCGCTTGCTTTGAGGTCATTCTTGAGTCCTTTTGAAAGAGGTCCTATCCTGTCATTGGATCTTATTTGAATCTACAATTGTCGCATGCTCGCTATAGCAAGATGCTTGAGGATTACGCATAGCGAGGTAGCGACCATTGGAGAATTGTGTACGATACTGAAAAGTGAAGTCCAGTGCCAAGAAATGTGTTAACATGAAGACATTATGACCACGTGCTATGTCCCAGGCTTGTCAGTTTTAAGAAGAAATGCATGTGAAAAAATCGCAAATGGTGTCACCGGAGTTCAAGTTTCTCCGACAATTTGCTAAGTCACTATCGAAAAATCCATGTGACTTGCTGGTAGCGACGTAGTGAGTGCCCAAATTTAGAAGAAGGCAATAACCTATTTTAAGGTTGATGTGACCATGGAAATTCCCATGCAATCTTATAAATGTGCATGACTAATTTCTCTGACACCAGTATTAATTGGTAAATTTTCAATCAATGTGTTTTTGTTCTATGTCACTAGAATTGAGAATCCGTTGAAGGTTGCTATATCGTTAGCTGGAATAATACCAATTTTCTAGTAGCGACATAGTGAGGGCCCGGTCATTACAAAAGACAACATTCTTTTATAATAAGGAATGATTTTGAGGATCCTGAGGAAAATACTGTGCAAGCTTTGCTTTTATTTCTGTGCAAGTTGTGTCACTTATAGTTATATTTCCCGTCATCGATTTTGATGGTTACCGAGAGGTCACTATATCGCTAGCTAGATAGTTGGTAATTTCACCAGTAGTGATGTAGCGATTGGTCAAAAGGTTGTGATGTAATAGAAAATCCTCAAAGGTGGGCCCCGAATGAGTGACCTAATAAAGCTGAGTTGTGCAGATCAAATGACATGGTGGCATCCTACTGAGCATCTATAAGCCAAAAATTTGAAATTCACTGGGAGGTCGTGTAATATCCTCCCCTGATTTGAACTTTGACTTGTAGAAATTTAACTTAAGGAATATTGTCAAGCCACTTTGTATGCAAACTCATAAAGCTGATTTCCTCAATAAATTGCTTTCCAATGAGTAGATTTACGAACAACTATGAAGTGACATTAAAATGCATAATACACATCATAACATTTTCACAAACACTTGGCACACATTCAACAGTATATGAAAAATCTGGAAACTCTTTAGATGTGGACTTACAGCTGCCTTAAAGGCTGCAACAACTATTCAGACTTGTATTCAACAATTATTATGCAAAATATCAAAATTTGACAGAAGAAACCTGGAATTAGTTGCCATAGTATTTTGCAGATGTAGTCGGCAGCCCTCCAAACTTCTAATCAGCCGAAAAAAAAAGTAAACTTGATACCAACACTGTTCATGCCGTACTGTAGCAAAATATTGTTCATGCCGACTGTAGCAAAATACTGTTCATGTGGCACTATAGCAATAACTAACTTCAGATCTGCATCTCAAACCCTTGTAAATTTCTTTATGCGAATGCCCCAAATGAAACCCAGTGTGTTTCCTGAAGTGAAAACACCCTTGATCCTCCTAACTGCGTCTTCCAACAGCGAAGAGAATGCTAGCAAAGAGGGATTCCGTCCTCCAAGCCTGATAATCAGATATCCAGCAACATAACATTAATCTTCATCCAAGCATACAAAAAAAAAGCTCTTCCATTTCTTTTATAGTGTTCTCACAAGAGCTCAATCCTTCGTTTTCTCAATGTGGGATAAAACATAACTCCCTTTATGTACCTTATGTCTCCAATATGTTATAAAAATAAAGGGAACTCTTTTAATTTAAATATTTCCCACAAACTATAGTCTATGCATTAATAAAGTTAAATATTTAAATTTAACTGTATAAAATGGCTTTATCAATGCATAACAAATCTTATCAATGATAAATAAGTTTTCCTGTCGATTTTAAACAATTACCATCAACATACCACTGTGACTGAATGTCCGGCCATGTCCAAGATGACTTACTATAAATAGTAAGTATGCCCAAAGTTGCCCCAGAACCCCTCAGAAAGACCTGCAACTGAAACTGTCTAGGCCAAATGGCCTCTAAGCCCCTTTAATGTCCTAGTTAGCCTATGGGACTGTGGGGAAATAGGCTAATGAAAACATCATGCTATGAATGCTAGAAAGGGGACATTACAGTCTGCCCTTCCCAAAATTGCTTGTCCTCAAGCAATTTCAGCTCTGGATGCTGCAATATCTGCTCATTTTCCCAAGTAGCATCCTTGACAGGTAGGTTCCTCCACTTCACTAGATACTCCCTGATAGTCCTCCTGTGAAGCACCCTCTCCCTGGAGTCAAGTATGGCCTCGGGAACCAAGATAAGCTTTCCCTCATCATCAAGAGGTGGCAATACTACTGAAGACACCACATTGTGACCTAATGCCTTCTTAAGGCGTGACACATGGAACACATTATGCACTTTACTATCTACAGGAAACTCCAACTCATAAGCTACTTCGCCCACTCTCCTAATTACTTTGAATGGTCCATAGTAGCATGGTTTCAATTTCTCTGCTCCACTCTTCTTGAGAGAGGACTGTCTATACGGCTGTAACATGAGGTACACCATATCTCCCACCTCAAAAGACCTCTCAACCCTATGCTGATCAGCATATTGCTTCTGTTGATTTTGTGCTTTTTGCAAATTTTCCTTCAAGGATTGCATAATGTCCTGGCACTCCTGCAAAGTATCCTTGGCCTTAGGCACTCTGCTGTCCCCAAATAACAAATCCAAAAAATTAGGAGCATCATACCCGTACAGTGCCATAAAAGGGGACATTTGAATAGACATATGGAAAGAGGTATTATAGCGGTACTCCCCTAGATGTAGCCACTTCACCTAAGCCTTCTACTCTCCTACAATGTAGTTTCGAAGGTACCCCTCAACCCATTTGTTCACTATCTCTGTCTGCCCATCAGTTTGGGGGTGGTAGTTGGTACTCGGAGTGAGCTCTATTCCACATAACCTGAACAACTCCTGCTAAAAGTGGCTCATAAATCTGTTGTCTCTATCACTGACTATGCTCTGTGGTATCCCATGTAGTCTGAATACCTCTCGAAAAAATAGTTTTGATGTTTGTGCTACTGAATATGTAGACGAAATTGCAAAGAAATGTGCAAATTTCATCAATCTGTCTACCACAACAAAGATACAATCCCGACCCTGTGCCTTGTGGAGGCCTATGATAAAATCCATGGAAATGCTATCCCACTTCTTCTCTGGTATGGGTAGGGGCTGTAGTAAACCACCCGGAAAAGAATGTTCCTGTTTGTTCTGCTGACACACAGGGCATTCCCTCACAAACTGAAGCACCTCTAATTTGAGTCCTTTCCAAGTGAAGCGCTCTCTCACCTGCTGATATGTCTTAAAGAATCTAGGATGTCCTGCCATTGGTGAATCATGAAATGCCCTCAAAATCTTCTGCTTCATAGCAGACCCAGGTACTAAATAAATCCTTTCCTTGTGGATGATTAGATCATTTACAACAGTGTATCGACTATCTTGAATAGCTCCCTCAATAATGCTAGATGCGCAACTATCCTTAGCATATTCGGCCAAGATCATCTCTCTCCAATCATCCATGACTATCCCAACAACAAGCAAATAAGGCCTTCTAGATAAAGCATCTACAACAATATTTTTCCTCCCTTTGACATAGGCTATGTTGAAATCATAGGCCTGTAATTTAATCACCCATTTCTGTTGCCTGTCATTAAGGTCCTTCTGTCCAAGGAAATGTTTCTTGCTATTATAATGTGTTTGTTGTTTAGTGTGGAGCCTGATTAGTCCCCAAGTGGAAGATTGTTAGATTGTGGTGACTGATCAGGAAAGTACTGTACATACTTCATAAATAGTGGGGTTCGGGGCATCAAATTTTTTTGGGTAGTAGCTGACATGGTAGCCGACATATTATGGCCAACATATGGCTGACATGTTATAACCCTAAAGTGGTTTAATACTTGTATAAAAGGGCTTAGGTTTTGGTATTTTTCATAATGTTGTGATACGAAATTGGTTCTTGCGGCGGTATTGAGCTGTAAGGGATTACAAATTGCAATCAGGTTGTAATCACTGGATTGTAATAAGATTAGACTTGCTGTTTGGTGGACGTAGCCCAGGGATTGGGTGAACCACGTTAAATCTTGGTGCCTTGTGTTCATTTCTGTGTGTTCTATTATTTTCTATTATTGGTTATATTTGCATGTAGTTTTTATTTCTGTCCATGGTTTATCCTAACAAGTGGTATCAGAGCAAGGTTATCTTTCAGTTATCCTCTACAGGAAAGTCTCACGGTTAAGTGGGAGTCTCACAGTTGAGTGGGAGCGATGGCAGATGAGGGTAAGTTGAGGGTTGACAGGTTTAATGGGCAGAACTTCCAGTTATGGAAGATGCAAATGGAAGACTATTTATATCAGAAGGATTTATGGAAGCCGTTGGAAGGAAAAGCCAAGAATCAGGGAACTATGTCAGAGGCTGAATGGGATCTTTTGGATAGAAAGGCACTCAGAAGCATTTGGTTATGCTTGGCACCATCGGTGGCATTTAATATTACAAAAGCAAAGACGACAGAAGATTTGATGAAAACCCTAGCGACACTGTATGAAAAGCCCTCCGCTTCAAATAAGGTATTTCTCATGAAGCGTTTATTGAATATGAAAATGGCAGAAGGTGGATCTGTTGCAGATCATTTAAATGAGTTTAATACTATTACTAGTCAATTATCTTCTGTGGGTATCAATTTTGATGAAGAAATTAGGGCTCTCTTGATTTTGTGTTCTTTGCCTAAAAGCTGGAATGGCTTGGTAATGGCGGTGAGTAATTCTGTTCCTGGATCTAGTACCCTAAAATATGATGATGTGATCGATGTTATTTTAAGTGAGGAAACTCGTAGAAAATCCTCAGGTGGATCTACATCAGGAAGTGCTTTAAATGCACAAAGCAGGGGGAGAACGACTGAAAGAGGAAGTAACTCTGGAAATCGTGGGAAATCAAGAGGAAAGTCAAAGGGGAGGAGGTCTCAATCGAGAGGACCAAATGATTGCTGGTACTATGGGAAACTAGGGCACAAAAAGAAAGATTGCTGGAATCGAAAGAAAAATGAAGGAGATAAATCAGATGGAGACAAGGAGTTAAATGTGGTAAGTAACAAATCCGAAGAGGATGCTTTGCTTCTGTCTTTAGAGAGTGTTGATGATTCATGGGTTTTAGATTCTGGTGCTTCATTTCATGCTACACCTCATAGAGGTTATTTCATTGATTATGTCCAAGGGGATTTTGGGCTTGTTTATTTGGGGGATAATGAACCCTGTCAGATTGTTGGAAAGGGAAAAATTAAGATTAAGTTGCAGAATGGGAATCATTGGCTACTACATGAGGTAAGACATGTTCCAAAACTAAGTAGAAATTTAATTTCAGCAAGGCAACTCGGTGATGACGGTTGTGTAGTTACTTTTAATGATAAAGATTGGAAGGTTTCAAAAGGTTCCCTTGTAGTAGAAAAAGGTGTGAAAGTAGGCACCTTATATCTTTGTAAAGGTCATATTGTTCCTTCTACTTTGATTGTTTCAGAGAAAAATGAATATTCAGGAACAATTACTGCAGTTGAGCAGGGAGAACAAATAGCTGTTGTAGATTCTGATACAGTGCCGTGGCACAATAGACTTGGGCACATGAGTGAGAAAGGTATGAAAGTACTTCATTCAAGGAAAGTTTTACCAGGTCTAAAATGTGTGAATATGGATTTTTGTGAAAGTTGTGTGTATGGAAAACAAAAGAGAGTGAGTTTTGTAAAGACAGGGAAGGAAAACAAAAAGGAGAAATTAGAGCTTGTGCATACAGATGTATGGGGACCAGCCCATGTATCTTCCCTTGGTGGCTCTCATTATTATGTTACATTTATTGATGACGCAACTAGAAAAGTATGGGTTTATTTCCTTAGACAAAAATTTGATGTATTTCAAACTTTTAAGAAATGGAAATGCTTGGTTGAAAATGAGACTGGTAAGAAATTAAAATGTCTCAGATCTGATAATGGTGGTGAATATTGCAGTCACGAATTTGAAGATTATTGCTCTACTAATGGTATTCATAGACAAAAAATTGTTCCAAGGACTCCACAGAAAAATGGAGTGGCTGAACGCATGAACAGGACTATAATGGAGTGCGCAAGGAGCATGAGGTTGCATGCTGGGTTGCCCTTACACATGTGGGCAGAGGCTGTCAATACTGCAATATATTTGATTAATAGAGGTCCTTCTACTCCTTTGGGCTGTGTTATTCTAGAGGAAGCATGGATTGGTAAGAAGGTGAGTTATTCTTTTCTCAAGACCTTCGGTTGTGAAGCTTTTGCTCATATAGACTCTGAAAATAGAACCAAGCTAGAAGCTAAATCAAAGAAATGTGTCTTTGTTGGATATGGCATTAATGAATTTGGTTATAGGCTTTGGGATTTTGAAAATCTTAAAATTATTAGAAGTCGGGATGTCATATTCAATGAGAAAGTGTTGTACAAAGATCTGTTGCAGCAACATGAGAAGAAAGAAGATGATTATGTAGTGCTGGATGATACTCCAAAAGCTGATGTTCCAGCCATTCCTCATGATGTGCAACAACTGCAACAACAAATACCACACACACCAGTGAATGTTAGATGGTCAACAAGGCAAATTAGACCTCCACAAAGGTTTTCTCCCTCTTTGTATTCTATTTTACTTACTGATGCTGGTGAACCTGAAAGTTATGATGAAGCTGTGCAGGTGGATACTAAGATTCAGTGGGAGTCTGCAATGAAAGATGAAATGGACTCTTTACTAAAAAATAAGACATGGGATTTGTGCAAGTTGCCTACAGGTAAAAAGGCTTTACAGAATAAATGGGTTTACAGGTTGAAAGAAGAGGAAGGAGGTAAGAAAAGATTTAAGGCCAAGTTAGTTGTAAAAGGATTTGCACAGAAAAAGGGAATTGATTTTGATGAGATATTTTCTCCTGTTGTTAAAATGACTTCTATTCGTACTGTTTTAAGTCTTGTGGCTACTGAAGATTTGCATTTAAAGGAGATGGATGTTAAAACAACCTTTCTTCATGGTGATTTGGATGAAGAAATATATATGGCTTAGCCATAGGGTTTCGAGGTCAAAGGTAAGGAGAACTTAGTGTGCAAATTGAAGAAAAGTTTATATGGCTTGAAGCAAGCACCTCGGCAATGGTATCTAAAATTTTACAGTTTTATGCATGAGCATGGATATAATAGGTGTCATTCAGATTATTGTGTTTATTTTAAGAGGTTGGATGATGATAGCTACATTATTTTATGTTTATATGTTGATGATATGCTTGTAGCTGGGTCTAACATGGATCATATTAAGGGGCTAAAACACCAATTAGTGACTATTTTATGCTGACAGGTTGGACACTTTGAGAGCCAGATGCTCGGTTCATGGATGTGATCATGGTGTCATGGATTTTGGCATGAAATGATTGGATATACAGGTACATCCTTGATGTTTATTAGCTTGGATTTCTGATTTAGTTATGGTGGTATATCTTCTTGGTTGAGGATCATTGTTATTTGGTTTCTTTTGAGGAGCTCATGATGTGCACTTTGAGTTCTTTGATGGCTTGATGCCTTGGTTGATTCTCATGGTTAGAGGATGGTTTTTTTTTCATCATTATGTCATGGATAGCTTGGATACATGGTTTAGTGGGAGCTTGTGATAGTGATGGGGTGACAGTGTAGGATTAGTTCCTGATTTGGTTTCTTCAAGTAGGAGATGGATTTTATGATGCCATAGGTGACTTGGTACCATGATTGAGTGGGAGTTGTTGGCATTGATATATTTATTGAGTGTTTGCAGATGTTGGAGGTTTGTCTTAGATCCTGTTACTGCAGAAGTGTCTTTGACATTTGCATGGTGCACTTGTTATCTTCATGGTGTATGAAGATGGTTAGATCTTGAGGACTCATGGAGTTATTGGTTATCTTCATGGTATGTGGAGATGGTTCTTCCTGGTATGTGTAGATGGTTTTCTTCATGGTGTGTGGAGATGGTTGCATCTTGAGGACTCACAGGGTTCTTGGCAAAGGTGTGGTTTATGCTTTTATTTGGCATGTTATCCTTGGCGTGAGGATGGTTTCTTTATTATGTCATGGTCTACTCTTGATACACGTTTAGAGTTGTGACATGTTATGGTGTGTTCATATGGAGCATGTTATCTCTTTAGTTGAGATGGTAAGATCATGTTGTCATGTTTATGTTCCTGAGGCCATGGTTGGAACTTTGACATTGATCTTGGTTTAGTTTCTTGGTATTGAGTACACTAATCATAAGTTGGATAATTCATGATATTGCTATGCTGCATTTGGAGTTGGCATGGATTGATTGGTTATAGGTGCTCATGGATACTTAGAGACGGTGGTGACACTGATTTCTCTTGGATTAGAGAAGTATTTGTTGGGATGGTTGATGGTTTCAATAGGAAGTCCAAGGGGCAGTCACCTGATATGGACTTGAGAGGAGATTGTTCTTAGATGAGTCTTGGTTGGAGACTTGGGTATCTTTATGAGCATTCTCATTCCCCACTCTTGGTCTACTCGGCGATTTTCTACTTGAGAGGTATAGCCCATGATTTTCTCTCAGTTGCATTATATTTATGCTTATCTTTCATGGATATGGATCTTGAGCTATGGTACATGAGTTAGTTCTAGAAAGTTCATTTGAGAGATGGTTTAGCATTGGTTATCTCCATATGCATATGTTGTTATGCTGGTTCAGTTTGGGAGATGGTTTTATATTGGGCATATTCCTTGGTTTAGGAATGGTTTATTGAGTTTGATCTTCTTGTGAGAGGCTTACATCCATGATTAGTTATATGGTATGGTTTGGGTGTTGTTGAGGCTTCTTGTTGGGGTTTTATGGAGGAGATCATACTTGCACCGTTTACATCTAGAGGTGTGTGTAGAAGGACATGATACAGGTTATGATTTGCATGGTTTCTCTGGTCTTGGTTGTTCAGTTTTGCCTACATTGGATTTGAGATTGGTTGGAGATTGTGATCACTGGTTTGTGCTCATGTATGTCATGTGAGAGATGACATGGTTATTTCTTTCTCTTTCCTCTATTGGTTGTGGAGAACTTGGGAGAACATTGGAGACTTGTTATGAGAGTTGTTCTTGCATGATATCAATTTATGTATTGCGGATGTCCTTGATACTACATGGATTCACTTCTTTGAGATGTGTTGAGTGGATTGGTTATAGTTGGGCAGTAGTTGACATGGTAGCCAACATATTATGGCCAACATATGGCCAACATGTTATAACCCTAAAGCGGTTTAATACTTGTATAAAAGGGCTTAGGGTTGGGTATTTTTCATAATTTTGTGATACGAAATTGGTTCTTGCGGTGGTATTGAGTTGTAAGGGATTACGGATTGTAATCAGGTTGTAATCACTGGATTGTAATAAGATCAAACTTGCTGTTTGGTGGACGTAGCCCAGGGATTGGGTGAACCACGTTAAATCTTGATGCCTTGTGTTCATTTCTGTGTGTTCTATTATTTTTTGTTATTGGTTATATTTGCATGTAGTTTTTATTTCTGTCCGTGGTTTATCCTAACACTATTTTTACTGTGAACTGGCTTCCCACTAAGTACTGCCTGAACTTAGCTAGCGTGTGCATGATTGCTAGCATCTCTTTGTCCTAGATACTGTAGGTTCTCTCCAAACCTTGTAATTTTCTGCTCTCATATGTGATGGGATGTTTGTCTTGCACGAGAACAGCTCCTATGCCCTCTCCCGAGGCATCACACTGCAGCTCAAAGGGCCTGGTAAAATTTGGAATGGCTAAAACAGGACATGTACTCATCAGCTCCTTAAACTTGTCAAAAGAATCCTGAGCCCTCTCTGACCACTTGAAACTATCTTTCCGTGTCAAATATGTAAGTGGTGCTACTACCTGTGAAAATCCCTTCACAAATCTACGGTAGAACCCACAAAGCCAGAGAAATCCCTTGAGTTGTGAAGTGTTCCTCGGTGGTGGCCAATCTAGAATGGCCCTGATCTTGTCTGGGTCAACCCGAACACTTCCTACACTAATAATATGCCCTAGATAGAGCAACTCTGTCATCCCAAACTCACATTTACTCATCTTGGCATATAATGACTCCCTCTCTAGAATACTGAGCACTGTATCAATATGCTTCAAATGTTCCTCCCAAGTACGGCTATATATCAGTATATCATCAAAAAATATCAACACAAACTTCCTCAACTAATCTCTGAACACTCTATTCATACAGGACTGGAAAGTGGCAGGGGCATTTGTCAACCCAAAGGGCATGACTAAGAACTCAAAATGTCCATAGTGGCATCTAAAAGCTGTCTTCTCCACATCCACCTCTCTAACCCGTATCTGATGGTAGCCGGATCTCAAATCAATCTTGGAGAAGTAGCATGCACCATGCAATTCATCAATAAGCTCATCGATGCGCAAGATAGGGTATCGGTTCTTGATTGTCTTCTTGTTTAGCTCCCTATAATCAATGCACATCCTCATTGTACCATCCTTCTTCACCAATACTATTGAAGAAGCGAAAGGACTTTTGCTTGGTCGTATGTGCCCCATGTCAATCAACTCCTTAATTGCCTTTTCTATTTCATCCTTACATCTCTTCGGATGGCGGTAAGGTGTGATGATAATTGGCTTAGCCCCTTCCTCTAATTCAATAACATGCTCGATTCCCCTATTAGGGGGTCTCCCTGGAGGTATCTCACCAAACACCTTAGTATGTTTGGTTATTACTTTTTGTACATCAGGTGGATACTCTTGTTTATGCTGCTCTATCATCTCAGGCATTACTCTAAACTCTGCTGCCCACTGCACCTGATCATGTCTAAAGAAACTCTGCATCCGCTTGAGTGACACCACTCGAAGTCTCCCATCTGACAAACCTCTGAGCACTATCTTCTTACCATTTACCTCAAATCTCATTTCCATTTTCTCAAGGTTAAATGTAAACTCTACCAGAGACTTCATCCAGTTCATCCCAAGCACCATATCCTGATGACCAATGTTGACCACAAAGAAATCTCCTGTCATGTCATAATCTCCCAAACGAAGCTGCAAGTTGGAGATTTTCTTGGTACATTCAATTTTGAAGCCATCGGCAACCATCACCTTAAATCCTATATGCTCCTCTGTATGTAGCCCTCTGCGTGTCACAAACTTCTCATCAATGAAGTTATGTGTCGCCCCTGTATCAATGAGTGCCACAACTCTTTGTCCATCCAAGGTTACCATAACTTTGAAAGTGATGGCCTCCTGTATACTTGACAACTGAGCTATCATGCTATCACCGCGTGATTCCTCCTGTGAAGAACTATTATCATCTTCATCTGATTCAGATGACTGCTCTGAATCTCCATCTACTGACTCTTCTGCTGAAAAGTACTCCATCTGCTTAGCTTTTGCTTTCAATGGACACTTACGTGACAAATCCCAAGGATCCCTAGAATGAAAACAAAGCTTCTTCTTCCTGAGATCATTAAGTGTCTCATTGCCCAACCTCTTACTTTCCTCCTTAGCTGGCTGAACCTCTTTATGAAAAGGTTTCCTGTCCTTATCTTTCCTTGAAGGGAAACTCTTTGCCTGGAATTTATTTTTTGAAGATGAAGAGGAATCCATGTCACAAGATTTCTTAATGGCTTCTTGCAAAGTGGGAGGGTTGAGAGCTTTAATCCACCCTCTCAACGGATCAGCTAACCCATCCATAAATAGAACTAGTATCCTCCGTTCAGATACATCTGTTACTAACACTGCAAGTTTTTGAAACTCTGAAATGTATGTTTCCAATGATCCCCACTGTTTAAGCTGAGCTAACTCCTTGAAATGGAGTTCTGGATCCTTCCTATCAAAACGTTCAATCAGCCTCTCTGTAAATTCCACATATGAGGTAATGTGTGCATGTCCCATAGTGACCATACCATGATGCCACCACTCGTGTGCTAACCCATCCAGATGAATTGCTACATACTTAATAGCTTCTTCCTCGGGCATAGGGTTCAATTGAAAGTATGTGTCAAGCTTTTGAACCCAAGCTTTTGCTGTAGACTTTCCTGAGCCATCATATATGGTAACTCAAGTCTCCCTACTTTCTTCCGTAGCTCATAGCTTTGGTTCCTATCATGTCCACGTGGCATATGTTTCATCCGCACATCTATATACTCCCTAAAGGTAATTGCAACAGTAAAATTTGGCCCTCCGGCTTCCCAATCTCTCCTCAACTGGTCCTGTATATCAGTAATCTGGGGCTCTGGTATGAGCTGCTCTGGAGCTCTAGGAGGAAATGTAAGAATCATGGGCCTTAAACTCACTGTCCTAGCTCGCTGGGGTGCATGACCAAAATTGTTCCCAACTTGTTCATCTCCATTATGTGTCCCATCCTAATCATTTCCATTCTGATTGTTACCATTCTGATTATTTCCTCCACCCATGTTAGCATTCAACCCCATTTGATGAGCCATCATCTGCATCATAAGATCCAATCTTTGATTCTGTTCCTGTGCCCTTTGTTCTACTACTCGCTGACCCTGTACCAAGGTCTCTAATAACTGTAAGAATCTTTCCTCTCCAGGCTCTGGACCGACATTCCTGCCTCCACCTAATCTTGTATTCCTGTCATCTCGGTCACCCATATTGCTGTCTTGATCAAAGAATACCTCCGCTGTGTCTGTATGACTGGATTCTATAGCCCCCTATACGGATGAACTAGACTGTTTGCTTTGCAGGTCTGAACTCCTACTTTGTCTTGCTCTGGTATTGTGGAAATTATAAGGCCCCTGTCACATGCTCAAACATAAATGCTCTAATTTTAGTGTTTTGACATTTCATCAAACACTTTCCCCTCTATCCGCTAGTTCCAAATTTCCTATAAGACCTCCACAGGATGGCAGGACTTATAGCTCTGATACCACTGTAATATCCTCCCTTGATTTGAAATTTGACTTGTAGAAATTTAACTTAAGGAATATTGTCAAGACACTTTGTATGCAAACTCATAAAGCTAATTTCCTCAATAAATTGCTTTCCAATGAGTAGATTTACGAAAAACTATGAAGTGACATTAAAATGCATAATACACATCATAACATTTTCACAAACACTTGGCACACATTCAACAGTATATGAAAAATCTGGAAACTCTTTCAATCTGCTGATAAAGGGTGATTTTTAAATGTAGATGTGCCCTTACAGCTACCTTAAAGGCTGTAACAACTATTCAGACTTGTATTCAACAATTATTATGCAAAATATCAAAATTTGACAGAAGAAACCTAGAATTAGTTGCCGTAGTATTTTTCAAATGTAGTCGGCAGCCCTCCAAACTTCTAATCAGCCGAAAAAATAAGTAAACTTGATACCAACACTGTTCACGCCATACTGTAGCAAAATATTTTTCATGCCGACTGTAGCAAAATACTGTTCATGCGGCACTATAGCAATAACTAACTTCAGATCTACATCTCAAACCCTTGTAAATTTCTTTATGCGAATGCCCCAAATGAAACCCAATGTGTTTCCTGAAGTGAAAACACCCTTGATCCTCCTGACTGTGTCTTCCAACAGTGAAGAGAATGCTAGCAAAGAGGGATTCCGTCCTCCAAGCCCAATAATCAGATATCCAGCAACATAACATTAATCTTCATCCAAGCATACAGAAAAAAAGCTCTTCCATTTCTTTTATAGTGTTCTCACAAGAGCTCAATCCTTCGTTTTCTCAATGTGGGATAAAACATAACTCCCTTTATGTACCTTATGTCTCCAATATGTTATAAAAATAAAGGGAACTCTTTTAATTTAAATATTTCCCACAAACTATAGTCTATGCATTAATAAAGTTAAATATTTAAATTTAACTTTATAAAATGGCTTTATCAATGCATAACAAATCTTATCAATGATAAATAAGTTTTCCTGTCAATTTTAAACAATTACCATCGACATACCACTGTGACTGAATGTCTGACCATGTCCAAGATGACTTACTATAAATAGTAAGTATGCCCAAAGTTGCCCCAGAACCCCTCAGAAAGACCTGCAACTGAAACTGTCTAGGCCAAATGGCCTCTAAGCCCCTTTAATGTCCTAGTTAGCCTACGAGATTGTGGGGAAATAGGCTAATGACAACATCATGCTATGAATGCTAGAAAGGGGACATTACAGGTTGCTATATCACTAGGCGGATAGTTGGTAATTTTGCCAGTAGCGATGTAGTGACCCACCTGAAAGTAACAAACATGGTAGGGACAAGGTCATGTGATGTCATTGGAAATTAAATAATATATATGTGTGCAAGCATGTTAAGTCAGCTCAGCGACAGTAGTACCTAGACCCACTCCCCATGTATAAAATATATAAAGAATTTTGATCGTCAGATCAAGCATGGATCAACGATACTCATTAACTTGCTATGAAAAGATGTGTGAAGATTATGTATAGCGAGTTAGCAAATGAGGGACCCACCATTGTTCTCTTAAAAGTTGTTTCAAATATCTGCCACACGATCAAAACAAAATCAGTGGTTATCGCTAGCTCGCTATAGAAAGCTGCTCAAAAGTTATGTATAGTGAGGTAGCGAGTTGATGACACGTGTCCTTAGTCATCCATGGGCCCAATTTGAAGTGCTGACATTGAAGGAAAGGTACAAATGTAGGCAGTTTATTGGTTTAACTGCTAGCATGCTAAGAAGAAAAGTGAGTCAGCCTAGTTTTTATTCCTGGATCATAGGATTTTTCAAGGATCAATGGGGCAAATTTAAAAGGAAGTGCGATGCCACTCTATTTTTCTATTTTGCGCATTTATGATGAATGAAAGCTTCACATATGGGAGAAACAGAGTATAATATAGGAGATTTTCATTAGTTCCAGTCCTATGCAAACAAAGATTTCACGTTTTCTGAGCACAAGAGCTTTTTGATCATATTGTGTTTAGCCTGGTATGAACATGAACTAATTCCTCATCTGTTTGAGAGCAACTGCAGAGGTTCAAAGAAGAATAAGTCTGGCAAGTCAAGTAAGTACTCATATATAACCTCTGTAACATTCTAGTTCCTATTATTATGATCAAGATGCCTCTTAAGAAATCATTTTTTGGGCAAGTTAATTATATGGATAGGAATGTTCATGGCGATTTGTTAGAATTACTCCCATAATCCACCACTGAACCTGCAAAAGTTTAAAAATTGATTTCTTTAAACCCTAGGCTTAAAATTTTTGATGGCTTATATGACAAGGGGAACTAGGCTAGGGATGCAAAAAATATGCAAACTGGTCTTGTCTTGTTTAAAAAGTGGTTTTCAGAAAGGAATTTGTTTGCCCCACATGCTAATGTCTAGAATTTTGATTTGGGAAAACTACTAATTCCAAGTGTTTTCATGGATTATGGTTTTCTTAAAGCCATTGCCAAGAATTATGACCAAGCTATTAGAGTGGTGAGAAGAAATGATGGTGTGCCTCTGATCTCAATTAGTCCTAAAGAAATTAGAGAGGTTTTTCACCTAGAACCATTGTCAGATTACCATGTGCCAATCAATTTGCCAGAATTAGAAAATGAATACAAAGCAAAGAAGGATATGATTAGGGGAGGTGCACTGAGGGAACACATTGGTACAATAGGAACTTTTCCGATAATTACTGCAGCCTCTAGAGAACCTTTGAAGAAGAGTCTTTTCACTTCCCAGGCTGTAGAGATATACAGAACCCTGTGCTGAGTTTTTGGTGAAGATGAGAAGGATTTCATGCCCATTGGCCTTATATATATGATAATTCAAATTGCTTCTTTCAGTGTAGATGTTATATTTGATTTTGCCTCCTTTTTGGCTGAAGAAATTCATACTGGCTTAGTTGGAATTGCGAAGGGAAAAGTGGAGAAAACTTTTGGCCACTATTATTTATTGATGCACATGTTCTTGTTCAAGGGGGTGACATATTTTGGTAATGATATGGAATTGAACAAAGAGGAGAATGGGGAAGCACTACCAGTCTAGTTGTGGAGTGCAGATATTACCTGGGATGCAAATAATGCCAGTTTTGTTAGATTTGATAGGTATTTTGCTTCTAAATTGAGATGTCTCATATTAAGAGACAATCCCAGAATCCCTAAGGTATTAATGGACCTCCTTAGACCTATGGACAAACCCCATAACTTGAAAGTTTCACACAATCGGGGAGATATTATTCCTTACCCTGTTTCTATAGTTTTCAGAATCTATGGTTTTGAAGGGAGTCCTCATGTCTTGCCTTACCAAGTACCTTTGAAGGTAGGAATGGCTGAAGTTTTGTGGCAATTAGGAGGAATAGAAGAAATGTTTCTGTTGAAGAGGCAACTAGGGTCAATTTTCCCTACCTACACATGTTGGAAATGATTGAAAAGATCATGAATGAAGAGAAATGGAATTAGTAAAGAATGTTTCAATCATTATTTTGTCATTGATGTCAAACTTGCTACTTACAAGAATGACAATTGCTTAAGTGATCCAAATACTATCAATTGGTTGATTGCCAAGGAGGTGGCAATCAATAAGATGTAACTAGAGTACTTAGAGAAAAGTTGAAGTTATGATGTTATAATGAAGTATAAGGATCAGCTAAGCCATTGATAAAATAGTGTATTGATGACATACTATAAGACATAGAGGATGGACACACTGAGACACATCAAAGATGTAAGGATTAACTAAGTTCATTGGAGAGAGTCGAGCTAGCCAGTTAGTGCCGAACAAATTCTCAATTGAAATCGAAGAAGTTCAACTTTAGTGTGTGTCAAGTAGCCTTCAGGTGCTGAGTAAAGATCAAGTGCCAAGTGACTTCAAGTGCCAAGCTGAGCTGAGTAATATTCAAGTGCCGAGGAAAGCAAAAATACTACAGGTGCTGAGCACCAGTAAAATAACAATAGAAGCCGAGTAACAAAGAAAGAGCCAAGCACTGGTAAATCAATGATGCCGAGTTGCTGCATTATTTGTTAAAGTCAAAAATTTACCAGATCAGCAGCGATAAGGTTGTTACATCGAATTTTGTGAATTAGTTGGATGATAAGGATGATGAGTAGATGTCACAAAATTCTATGTAATCCATGCAAACCATTTTCAAGATGAATGTTAATGGATTTGTCATGAATTTTCTAGAAGAAACAATTTGGAGGGAAAACAATACCATTTTCTCAAGAGAAAATTAAGATTTGAGTAAAAAATCGAGAACAAAACTTCTTTATAAGGAGCTACAGGTCAGAAATCAAGTGTGCATGCATGAGAGGGAGTTGGTCATAAAGTATGATCGTGCGAAGAAGCCAAGAGGAGTAAGAACAGAGCATCAAGACTCTAAATTGATCAAATGACCATGGAGTGCATTAGCATAATGAGTGGAAGAATTCAAGGAGACAGATCTTGAAGGGTGAACAAGTTGTCAGCACTGCAAGGGAGGAAAGCCAAGCAAAGAAAAAAACTGAAGAGTGATATGAAATCTGCACAGTTAGGGTTGCAATCTTTATCAGGTCAAAAACCTTCTAATACTTTCTTACCATTGTATTAGATATTGAAACCTTGCATTGCTAGGTTAGCTTAATAGCTAGGTGGATAAGCCTCAGGAAAAGGATAAAGAGATCCCTAGGAGAAGGACAAAGAGATCCTCAGAAGAAGGATAAAGAGATCCTTAGGAGGAGGATAGGAGATACTTAGAGAGGGATGAAAGATTCTTTTGAGAAGGTGACTGAAAATCCCATGGACTTGGGTGAGCCTAATAGTTCTATGTAAATCCTTTAATAGGGTGACATTCCAAGTTGAATGTTCTTAAATCCTTTAACAAGGTCACATTCAATAGTGTGTTGTAGCTTTTAACAGGGCAGACCATCAGAAGTGGTTGAAATCAATTGTGCAGTTATTTTGTGGGTATCATCCCCACCCCAGTTTTACCTTCTTAATCCTGGAGGGTTTCTGGGTCATCAAAATCCTTAGTGTTATGGTGTGATGCATGTTTACTTTTCATGATTGTTTAATGTTTAATTGCATGCATAATAAGTAAGAAGAAGCACAACACTTCTGATTCACTCCTGTTTAATTAAAAAGTTTGAATTGGACATCATTGGACCTTGAATAACTGATTCACCCCCCCTCTTAGTTATTCTAAAGAATTCTAACAACACAGTGGCCCATTAGTTTGTAATTACAAAAGGGGGTTGGCTCTTTTTGCATAAAATTTTGGATCAGTATATGATGGTTGTCTCCCATCCCCATTTTTGTGATTTTGAGGGATTTTTTAATAAGACCTTGAGGCATAGAATTAAGCTGGGACAGGTCAAACATGATTCATATTATCTAGAGGACATTATAAGGAATGAATTCTCATTGTAGGAGCAAGAAACTAAAAAAGAAAAATGGAGAGTTTACTCCCGGGTCCTAGAATTCATTCATTGTTTTGACCATAAATATAGTCCTTTAGATAATGCTAATACAGAGGCTGACAGAATAAATAAGCTCATGAGTAACTTCCCTGAGATAATGGAAGCTATGAATGAGAAGAAATAATTTTTTATTGATTCTTATCCTGATAAGGCCATAGAAGTCACGAGGAGGTTGGCTTTCACTCCTAATATAGGAGCTGGTCAAATAATTGTACAAAAGAAGCTTGGTTACACTATAATTCAAAATAAAAGGGCTCGTGTAGATAAAGGCAAGAAAATAACAGGATTCACTAGTACAACCCTAGAGGAGAGACTTGATGAGCCTAGTCCCAAGAGGCAGAAGGTAATGAAAGAAGAGAGACCTCAAGTTGAGGAATATTCACCCACTCAATCCCTTTTGAGGATTCGAGAAGAACAACTCACAGGTGAGAAAATTGAGTTACAAAATAAATATGAAACAATTCTTGAGGCCTATAATAAGGAGGTAAAAAGAAGAATTGAGCTTGAAGACAAGCTAATGGGGAAGTCCACTAAGCCAAGAATAACATACCTTCGTCCTCCAGTGGAACCTTTTAAATCCACCCCCATTGTAGAAATACCAAACACACCTCAAAGGCCAGAATATTACACAGCTGAGGATTTTGAAGAAGAGAAAAAAAAGCTATGGGCCTTACATGTAGAGTTAAATATGTAGTATGAGGATAAGCTTAGAAAGTCTCTAATGTATTTAGTAGATAAAATTGAATGGCTCTTATTCTATGATCAGTTGGAAAGAGTAATAAATATATGGGAGGAACTAAAAATCCATGATGAAACCCTCAAACCTATGGTTAATAAGTGGGGAAAAAGGGAGAAAGAAAGCACTCTTTTATGTTATTTAGTTATAAGGTCTTCCCATGACCATATTGAAAAAATGTATGATGTTGCTAATGACCTGTCATATTTTGATAATAGGAGAATTGCTCTACAACTAAAAATTGTGTCTTATTTAAGCAAGTACAAGAATAAAAATTTGATTTGTTTCCTTGTGCATTGGATAGAAAAAGTAACTTTAAAAATAAAGATGCATGGAGTATAGAATTAGATGGCTTTTTTTGCATAAGGATAAATAAAGTTGTAAACGAAAAGGGGCATGCCTAGTGGGCCATCACGACAGAGGAATTGGTTAAAGTCTAGTTATTTTTTGATTCTTTGAGACAAGAGTTTGTTAGTCTTCAAAATGAAGCTAATTATGTATTAAAGAAGCAAGATGATATCCTACAATTTAGCTGGCCTGATGATGCATAGTTTAACACCTGGATAACAAATATTCCTTCTGATGAGCAGTTAGAAGAAGGCAATATAGATGATGATGAAGAACAAAAAGGTGAGGTGCAAATCATTGACACATCAGCACCAGATCTGAAAAAAGAAGAAGGTGAAAAAGTAACATTGCTTGCTCAAGGTGAAAGCAGTGAAAATCTGCAGGAAAAAAATGATTTGGAGGTACCATAGAATAACCCTTCGTTGGCCAGTTTGGTAGCCATGTATTCTAAAGATCTAGAATAATGAGGGACAAATCAAAAGTTGATGATTTGTAGTAGTAATAGAAATAGGCCTACCCAAAGAATATTTGATGCGCTTGGCATTCTGTTGTGCTCATTTTTGTCTCTTGTATGGTGTTTTGTTTCTTGGACACTTTTCAAATCATAATTGCCCTTTGCTTGTTGCAACTTATGCCTATATAAATGAATTTTCAAGGCAATTTGATGGTTTGAAACTTGTAGAATTTTTGTTTTCTTTCAAGAAAAGTACATTTAGTCGGTCCAATAGTATGCAAGTGTTTTGAGTTTGTTTCCAATTGTACTCTCTGATAAAATATTGAAATGACAGAAAAAAAAATCTATTCTGGGCTTTCAATTGATTTCTATTGGTCATTGTATTAGTCATCTGAAAGGATAATACAAAGGGGTATTTACACTATATTTGTGTCATAAATTTCTATCTCCTTTTTATGGGTTTGTCTACTTTGAAGCCATTTTAAATAAGGTTTAACTTGGCTGCATGCAATCTAGATGGGTTGTATGTTGATATCACTGTTGCTTTTAATTCAAGGAATTATAGAAATGCTTCAATGAATCAGTAGGGTTTATGAGTTTATAGAAAGGATACTTCATAAGAATGGAAACGGGTGATTATAATTGATTAATTCATTTACAAGTTATTTGAATTAGATCTCCTGCCAATAGTTAATTTTCTGCCCAATGGATAAGGCACTAGTCACATAAGTCAGAAGTGAGCAAGGGTGAATTCTGCTGTTGCATATCAAATCATTTTAAGAAAAAATCAAAACCATTTCATTCCATTTTGTTTAAGGTTACAAATGCTAGTTACCACTCATTTGCATATAGTTTCTGAGTCTTAGATAGCCACTAATTCCAGAAATACTTGTAAACTATAGGAGATTTATAACCAGATCTGCTTATAGGGGATACATGTAGATTTGAGAAGCTTTTAGAGAAAATTGATAAACTGTGTATGTGCTTGAGGGTAAAAGATGAGAATGAGAATGAAACTAAGATAGTTTCATACCATAGTTTGCATTAGAATCATCCCTAGGTATACCTGCCTTAGTTTAGCAAAGCCGAAAGAGTAGAAAACCATTTTTGGTTTTGTTGAAGTTGGGTCAAAGTGGTTTATTCAGTAATTGCTACTAGGAATTGGCTAATCCTTAAATTGTGTGAGTAATTTCATTGTGATATTGAGCATTTTTTTGCTCAGTAGTTTCAAACACCAACATCAAGTAACTATCCAACCTTTCATACCAAGTTCTTGGTGCTTACTTCAAACCATAAAGAGCTTTCTTCAATTTTCATACCATTTCTTTGTCTTCTGATAAAGGAAAGCCTTCAGGCTACTCAATATGAACCTCTTCTTCTAGTTTTCCATTAAAAAAGGCAGATCTAATATCCATTTGACAAACCTTCAATTTCTTATTCACTACGTAAGCTAGGAACATCCTTACTGCTTTCATTCTTTCTATAGGTGCATATGTTTCCTCATAATCAATGCCTTCTTGCTATGAATAACCTTTACACACAAGTCTGGCCTTGTTTCCCACAACTTCTCCTTGCTCATTCATCGTATTCCTAAAAACCCATTTTGTTCCTATCACATTCTTGTCTTTTGTTATTGTAAATAATTATTATTTACACTTTACTTAAGTTTACTTAGGTTAAATGCATTATTTTATTATTTCTTAGGTTAGACACCTTGGAGTATGTACACTCATACGAGTTGTTGTGTTGACAATATAAGAGTACGCAACTCTAATTTAGAACATGGTGTCTACAACACTAGAGTTTGTATAAACAATTGAGTTGTCATGTAGACAACACAGTTGTTCACACTATTATTCTAGCACATGTTGTCTACACCATAATTGTACATGCTACACCTTTGTAGGCTTATCCTCTCATCATCGCACTAACTCATGTGCTTAATGGAGGATAACCCACACCTGGTGGACATGTGCTTGGTTGTAAGACTTATCATGTTGCTAACTACTAGGCATTCTAGATGCATCATAGAGGCTTTTATATATAGGCACCTCTAGTTTACTATACAACCAATTGAATATCATATTGATATTCTAATCATACTCTGTTGGTTCTTTGTGCTAGTTATTATGCTTCTTGGTCTTGGGTGAATTTTTCCCTAAGGTGAATTCTTACATGGTATTAGAGTTATACATGGTATCAGAGCCATAGAGGTGTGATTTTATAGCCATTAGAGACCGATCTTGCTTCACCTCTCTGAGGACACCTTGACTCAGATCTAGAGAATTTGTAGATATTGGGAGTGTCTAGAGCCAAAGCAAACCTCATCATTGCATCCAGAGCATCGATTAGGTGAAAATCAACTATAAATTTGCCTATGCTGGGCCAAAGTGAATTTTGATGCAAATATTTTTTGCAAGCCAACACTTGAAGGCCCCGATTTGCAAATCTAGTATGGTCATTTTTTAGATTTGCTTAATTGTTTTTTAGATCTGTTAATTTATTTTTCTCTACATTTTCAAAAATTTTCGACTAGTAGGGCCTGCAAAGATTTTTTTTTTGCAGGAATTGGGTGGTCAAATCTCGGCCCTTGCAAGTGGTATTTTCCATTCCTGACGACATATTCCTTGCCACATATTCGACATCGAGCTTCAAATTCTAGACAAGCTTCAATAAATCTGGCCCAATGTATACCACATGGAAACCTTGGCCCAACACTCGGTAGCTTGATTTACTTTCATGCCATGGCCAAGAGTATTTACACCACTTTGAACACCACTACGCAATATATGTGGGACAATTCCACAAATTATTAGTGTCACTTTATAAACTCTGGCTGTAAAAACACTATCGGCAACATCTATTCACTAGCACTGAAGTCCAGCATGCTATCCATTCACTAAGCATCCTTTTCCAACATTGATGCTAGTTAACCAACCTAATCCTCTCAAATTCTAGCGATAGTTCAAACTCTAACAACAGACAGTCCATGTGGCGATTTCACAACAGCTAGCATGGACTCCTCTATACACCAACACAGAGCCCACATGGCACCTTCTACTAGTGCAATGACATGTCATAGGGTGACTTAGCCACCATATGATCTGTACGATCCATGTCATTACCTTCTGTACTTAAATCCATATATTTCTATACTGCCATGTCATCTTGACATCATCTAAGGGGCCAAGTTTTTGCTGATGTCATCAATTTGCTATGTTAAAATTGACAACTGTTTGACCATCATCTACAGGTAAAATAGAATTGTTGTGATAGTTGTCTGACCATCAAATTTAACCTCACAAATTATTAATCAGACCCCTCTCTGGATTCATTTTTGATTTGATAGTCTGACTTTAGGAGGTCATATCTCACTCATCCAGGCTCCAAATTAGGTGTAATTTTTTTTGATTTTGGGTAGAATCTCCTAAATTTTTTAATGGTGTAGTTATTTTCTAGTTTTGGTGCATGGATTTGTTAGAAATTATAGTTTTTGGTGACTTTGTACCTATCTAATCTTGCATTTTGCAACTTTAAATGCTCCGTACGGGCTCATCTGGACTCAAAATCAGGTTTCATTTTTTTGAAAGTATGTTATTTTTCATCTACTTTCTAGATCTAAAATTTTTTCATAGGCTTGTGTGAGCAAAATATCACTTTTAGAAGTAGGTCCTTTTCTGCATTGTAATGCTTGGATATAACTTCAAAATTGTTGTATTTCTGAGCTACATTATAAAGTTCCAGATTTGAACTATCCAAGGAGGTTGTAAACATAAAATTCAATAGTCCACTAAGGTCATTTTTGACAGGTAGCCCATTGCAATTGCACTACCTATAAAGTGCCAAATCATGTATTAGGGGGGGTTGATTGCTTATTCTTGCATTTTGGGGGGGGGTTCATTCATTGATCTCATGGAGGAGTTTTATTCCCCATGTCAAGGTCATCTTAGACCAAGATTGACAAAGAGGAACTATTAGAAATGGAGTGTTGCACTCATTGATCATCTGAGAAGAGATCATAAGGAAGTATTTTCTTATTTGTTCCAACGAACTGATTTCTTCCACTAAAGAACAACCACCTGTTAATAGACTTTTGGATATCATTATATTCAATATCAGTTCTAATTGCTGTCATGTCATTAAAAAGCTCATTCACCCTTATGATATTTGGATTGCTCTTTGGAAAGAATATGGAGATCCCACAGTTCCTCCATTTCCATAGGACATTCTATCTTTAGTCACTTTAGTAATGGTTCCTCCAACTCTAGATGAGATCACACATCCTGATACTCCTACTGGTACTACTAATCTAGTTCCAGCCTCAAATGCTCCTGATTCAGTGCAGCAGGACATACCATGTCTTCCTACTTCAAATTTATGGGATGACTTCCTTCTAGACATTGCAGGGTTATTTGTGGAGTCTCACATTGAAGATGTGGGAGACATCAAAGATGACATAAATCTTCTCTTTGTTGAGGAGACTTCTTCACTCATTGTGAGAGCACACTTTGACCCTCAACCACTTGATCATTCTAACATGATTGTGGCTTCTTTACAATAGTTGGAGGAGGACTCTTTCCCTGATGAGGAGACATATTAGTTTGTGGAGATTATATTCCAGTTTCCTCTGACATCATTATTTTTGAGGATTCTTCCTACTAGTTGGGAAGCAGTCTCTACTACACCTATGACACCATTTCTTCATACAGGGAGGACCATCATTCAATTTGCATGGTGTAATTTCTTTAATCATCAAGAAGCTTCTATCATGGGTGTACACACATTATTACAAGGAGGCAAAATTTCTTCTCTTCCTCCATCTTCCCATAAGGATGCTACATCATCTTTGGAGGTTGATTCAACTTCATACTTGGACATGCTTCCTTGTTTGCCACCTTCTTGTGAGCATTCACCAGATTGGTTTGTGGCATCTTCATTCATCAAGGACTTGTCGACATATGAGAAAACTTCAGAGGCAACATCCACCACATACTACATTTGGATCCCTCTTCTATCTTCCTATCCATAGTGGGAAGCATACTTGCACCTCTACTTGGTGCATCTTCTTCCTAAAGGGAGAAACATTGTTTGTCGGCATTGGACTTTCTTCTATCTTCATACACTTATCATTATGAGATCCTTCACTAAGGGGGGGATTTTACTGAGGGATTCTCTATTGTATATGCAAGATGTATGTCATAATGGGGGCGGGGGCGGGGGCGGGGTGTGGTCTTCATTACTCCATCCATACATGCATCTTTCTCTCTTTTTGGAGGAAGGTTTTTTCCATGAGGTTTTCCCTCTTTCTCCATTTGCAGAGAGATTTCATGCATTTTTGCATTGCATTGTACTTGGGTACCTAACATGGCCTAGTAGCTGGGACCCATTATGCATTTCATCATAGCTTTTGTGAGCTTAAGTGCATTCCCCTAAGTTGCACTTAGTTGGGGGCGGGGGGGGGGGGGGGGGGGGGGGGTGTTAGTGTAAATAATTCTTGCACATCTGCATCATGAACCATAGTTTAGTCCTCCTCAAAAGTATGAGAAGAATTAGGGATAACAGATGGAGAATTAGGCCTATTAGTAATTGAATGAGGATTAGGAATGTTAGGAACTATGTTAGGAAGTATAGGATTAGGATTATGAAGATTAGGAAATGGTCTTTCATCTACCAAATTCTTCACATAATCCAAAAGAGTAATAAGTTCTCCACATAAATCTTTAACAAAAGCTTTAAAATTAGGAAGACTAGTATTGGTCAATCTCATAATAGCATAGGCAAGTGAGAAATAAAGAGTAACTGACATAAAAAAGTGGATAATACTCTCATAAATATAATAAGTATGATAAAGCGATGCTAAAAGGGGGATAATCAAGTAACCACGCACTAGAGCATCTTAAAAATCCTCATAGGAAAAGAAAATGAAAGAAATATTTTTGAATTTTGTAAAATATATAGAATTTTTGTTTTTTTTGAACATTAACATGTAAGAACATAAAAGGAAACAAAATATCTAACACCAAAAGGAAAGAGTTGTCTATCGTGGGTTCACCAAAAGGTAAGATATACAAATATGAATGAATCAGGTTTAGAATAATGCATATGAAAGAGACCCTAAACCCATATTTTATACATACATTTGAATTGTAAGGGGATGGAATGTAAATCTATAAATGCTAATATTGAAATGAAGAAATGAAAGAACTTACCTCTAGAAAAGAATCTCCTGAAATACTCTTAGAAACTATTGATTTCTACATTAGTGAAATAAAACTGTGAGATCTACAAAACCCAGAAATATTTTTCTTTTCTGAGCTAGTTTGACCTTGACCCAAAGACAGGGTAACATCTTACATCTTTATTTCTAACCTTGACTTGCACTGCTTTGACAAAAATTCTATTCACAGATTTTGAAAGAGAAAAGGGTATCCAAATCTGCACTGATATCCATTGTCCCTCACTTGTATCTTGAAGATGAACAAAGGCTCTTTAAGGAAGATCACACCACCATGATGGATAGATCTAGGGCTTGAATAATGAATCTTGAATTCTTGAACCAAATCCCTTCAAAGGCTTGAATGCTTGAATGGGTGATTTCTTGCTCACTTGATTTGATTTCTTGAATTTTCTTGGGAGAAATCTTGATCTCAAAAATTGATTACTTGATCATGAAAAGTGGATGTCTCCTCCTAAGAATTGACCACTTGATTGCTTGTTTGAGAAAATGTGAGAGGAAGGCTTCCTTTTATACTAGTCTAGGGCACAAACTTCTAGAGAGGCAAACATAGGAGAATTAAATTCCAATTAAGCCTTAACCCCTAGAAATGGACCCAAATTAAATACAATTTAAGAGTTTACCATTCCAAAACCCAAAAAAACTAACCTAAAAGTAGGAAAGCAAACTTTTGAACTTCCCCCCGCATCTGTCAAACTTTTTGATGAAAAGGGGGACCTGGGTTAAGGTCAAGGTTGACCTAGGTCGGGGTCAAGGTTGACCTTAACCCAGGGGTTTCACACCCCTAGAAAATGAGCCATAAGGGAAAAATAGTGCTCGAGGAGGCTCAAATAGAGCCCTAAATAGGCACAAAAGATGGGAAGGGGGCAAAAAATAGGGGACAACTTGACGAAGGCCCAAAACACCCCCTAAGAAGGGCTCAATTTTTGTAACATGGAAGTGCTTCCATTTTAAGGCAATACACGAGGATACTCCCCCATAGGAATACCATTAGTAGTCATGATTAATATCTAAGCCACATGAATACCAAATGTTTCTACTACAACTACTACCCCATTCATGTTGACCATGAATGCCCACTATACTATAACTGACATATATACAAAAGGTGTTAATCTCTCCCATACATTAGTATCTTTTCAAATCCTCTTCATCAATCTTTTCAAATCCTCTTCATCAATCAAATCTTCAAATCCTCTTCATCAATCTAACCTCTCTCCCTTTGAAATTAATTACTATACAAGGATAGTTCATGTATTACTGTCCTTAAGATATCTACAATCATTCATATCAGAAGATGTTTTTCATGTGCCTCTATCCACCATTGACATAAATTATGAAAGTATCATTATGTCAATTTACTTCATAAGATATACAATAATATCAAGTGTCCAAAGATACTATAAATTACCAATACCAAGAGTCCTTAATGGCTTAAGGACATATGCACGAAGATGGTGTGAAAAAAGTGGACACCATGAAGAAAAGGTCAAAAGTACACATAACACGATCACATTATGTGTACTTTTGATCAAATTTCAAAATGGGCCTGGATTGGTAACAAGCCAAGAAAAAAAATTACAAAAAATTTGGAAAAATTCCATCACATTATGCTTTACCAAATGCAATCGCGTTATTAAGAACTCAAAGCATCCCCATTGGGTTATGAAGAACCAGAAGTGATGAGAGTGAGATAGAGAGGAGGGGTTAAGGATATGCAAGGGAGGAGTGTGTATGACTATGAGAGGGAGAGGGAGAGGGAGGGAGGGGGAGAGAGAGAGAGAGAGAGAGAGAGAGAGAGAGAGAGAGAGAGAGAGAGAGAGAGAGAGAGAGAGAGAGAGAGAGAGAGATCATATTGCTCTATAGATTTTTTTTAGTGCATGTGCATTGAAGACCTTCTGTCACTACTTGAACTTCTAGTAGATGGTGAGTATTCATCATCATCATCATCTGACATAGGCTTACACGCATATCTTACTTCTCTCCTTTGCTTCTTTCTACTTTCTAGCTCTTTAGGTCCTTATCTATAACTTATGTTATGGGTCTAAGAAGCTCTTTCCAATATTTTCCATCAACCAAGTGGGCTTTGTCTCTTAATCCTAAGTGATTTTTTAATAGTTTCATTCTTAATATAATTCTTAACCAAATAATATATAGCCAATTTTCTTCTTGATTGTTGAAATATTTTCTCCTTAATTGAAAAATTTGTAATTAGTTGATGTACAATCAAAATTTTCTCTTGGCCAATCTTTTAGCCATGTGATTAAGCTTGTAGATCCACAAAATAGTTGAAATATATATTTGATAGAAAACTAAGAGGGGGGTGGGGTACATTATTTATGCAATTATTTACTATAGATAGTGGTAGGATCTAAAATGATGTCTATGTTGGATAGTTTCTCAGGATTCAACCAGATTGAAGTGGATCTAGATGATCAATTTAAGATAGCATTCACCACTCCTTGGGGAACCTTTTCTTATAATAGAATGCCCTTTGGACTAATTAATGCTGGAGCTACTTTTCAGAGAGCAATGAATTCATCCTTTGTAGATATAAAGGATAAAATTATTGTTAGCTATTTGGATAATTTAACAGTCTTCTCCAAGAAAAGAGAAATTCATTTGAAGGACTTGGAGAAAGTGTGATGAGATGTAGGGAACATGGAATCTCCCTTAACCCCAAGAATGTTTTCTTCTATGTTATAGATGGAAAGTTGATGGGTTGCATAGTATCTCAAGAAGGCATTAAGATTGATCTTGAATGTGCCAAAGCTATTTAGCAGCTCAACTTGCCAACAAGCAAATATGGAATTAAGTCCTTTGGTCAGGTAAATTTCTTTAGGTATTTTTTTTCTAGATTTCTCTTAGATTACCAAGTGTATAATTGACATAATGAAGGGAATTCAGATGTTCAATTGGAACGACTCTAGAAGGATAGCTTTTGACAAAAGTAATACTACCATAACCAAGGCTCCTATCCTGGTTCATCCAGATTATACCAAAGAGTTTATTTTGTACTACTATGCATCAATCTATACATTATCTACCATACTCATGCAAGAAAACAAGGAAGGTATTCAAGCGCCTATTGTTTTTATGAGCACTCCTCTCAAGGAGCATGAACTGAAGTACTATCAGATGGAGAAGCATGCTTATGCTACAATAAGAACACTTGAAATTTTTAGATTCTATGTGCTACATTCACATTCTATTGTGCATGTTCCTGATTTAGCAGTCAAGAGTATCTTGACTTAACAAGAGATAAGATGCAATATCGAAGGAGCTTGGATAGCCAAAGTACAGGAGTGTGACATTGAGTTAAAAATAACAAAGTTGGTTTGAGGTAATGAATTGTGTAGAGCAATTGCAGAAAACTAGGAGGTAAGTAAAGAAGATGAAACCTCAAGAGTGATGGTAAGCCTCCAAGATCCTTGGTTTTCAAATATTTCATATTTCCTTACTGATGGAGAGTGTCCTAATGGATTGACATACAAGCATAAGAGAGATTTTAGGACTAAGTCATTTATGATGATCAGTTGTATAAAAGGGAAATTGATGCCACCTTCCTGGGTGTGGAGATAAACCTCAGCAAGTGAGGTTACTCCAAGCATTTCATGATGGACCTTGCGGTGGGAACTTCTCTTCTATAGTAACAACTTATAAAATTCTGAGGTAGTGCTATTATTGTCTTGGTATGTTCAAAGATGCCTATAAGTGGGTAGCCCAATGTGACAAGTGTATGATGTTTTTGACTAAACCTCAGTTGGTTGCCTTACATTTGAAGCCAATAGTAATAGAAGGCCCCTTTCAATAGTCGAGAATTGATTTTATTGGTCTAATCAATCCTTCTTCATCTATTGGTCATTTATATATTATAATTGCTATAGACTACTTTACCAAGTGGGTGGAAGAAAATCCTACCAAGAGCCCACCTCTAAAGTTGTTTGTGAATTAATTAAGGAGAACATCCTTGTGAGATTAGGTGTCCCATTGAAGCTGGTCACGGAAAATGCTACATATTTGTCTTCAATGGAGATTGAGGAATTCTACTATGAAAATAATATCCATCTTAGTCATTCTTCCAACTATTTCCCCTAAGGTAATGACTAGGCATAATCAAGCAATAAAAATTTGGTCAACATTTTGAAAAAGATTGTCTCTAATAATCAAAAGGATTGGCACAAGAAGCTACATGAAGCTCTTTGGGCAGATAGGGTATCACCTAAAAAGGCTATTGGTATTTCCCTATTTGAGCTAGTACATAGAGTTGAGGCTAGCTTTTCCCTCCCATTAGAGCTATTTGTTTGCAAGTTGCAGCAAGTAATTGAGAATCTAGTATTTCAGTATGGTCTAGAAAACAAAATCATGTACCTAACCAAACTGGAGGAGGAGTGTGACAAATTGGTTGACCATATCACAAAACATTTGAAGCATGCAAAGAGCTTCTTTGATAAGAAATCAAGATCAAGAAGGTTCATAAAAGATGATATGGTCTTGTTGTGGGATAAGAGATGTGAACCCAAAGGTATGCACCATAATTTTGACTCTCTTTAGAAAGGCCGTTTCATAATTGTACAAGTAAATCAAAATAATTATTTTATTTTGGCCTATCCCACTATGGAGGTTCTGCTCAACTTTCCTCTTTACCTTTTGTCTTTCTCTCTTGCATCTACAACTACCCTTGTGGCTGCTTATATAGTAACAAGTACGACAAAACCACCAAGTGGTATTACATAAACAATGTGGAAAATCCATGTGCTACCTAACCAATTGACTTTAATATTGTTCATTTAATTATTTTCCCCAATATTAAATAATTACATAAATATTATCACAATGTTACAATACAACTCATCAAGTCTATCCCTTGGGAATCTTTACATGTTGTACATCCATCTAGGTGCTCCTAGGTGCAACATTACATAATAAAATAAAATAATACAATATAACAATATTATGAAATGTGTACAACACCCATTATATCAACACGTCTCACTTTTATCTAAAATACTTGAAAATTTTGATGGTTTCCCTAAAATCACACCAATGTACATTGAAGGCATCAATGTCGAATGTGGCACCCTTATCCTACTATTCAACCCAAAGAAGATTTCAGGAGCCCAAAGAATTTGTTTGCCACTAGTTTAACTATGTTAAAAAGCTATTAGACTCATGAAACCTTTTGAATGAGTTTTATTATATTATTTTAGTTATTTTTATTAGCATTTAAGGGGGTAAATTTTAATTTAGTACTTATAGAACCCATTAATTATGTCTAAGACCTAGGAAAAAGGTCCAACTTTTTTATTTAAGTTCAAAATATTGAATAAGGGTCTTGCATGACTTAAAGTAACCTTTGTGTCACCCATAATGCATTAAAGACTCTTTTTCTAGATCTTTTATTTTCATGGTGTAAGGTCTTTCACTTTTGTGGTGTTATTTAGTGATGATTTGGTCTATACTTGAGGTTTGTGCTTAATAATTTTGTAAGTTGTATATAATTGAGTTTAAGGTTTCAAAAAAAAAAACACATGTTATTGTGACTTTTTAAAAGCTTTAATCTCCAAGGTTTCCTTGGTGGGAAATTACTTAACAACCTATTAAGTAAATATGTCTCATTATGAATTATATAACCTATGCTACCAACTAGTAGACCCAATCACATAATTTTCCCTAGTTTAATTGTATTCCAAGGTGCTATAAAACTAAGTATATACCTTCTCCTTTCTCAGTTAAAAGATTTTTTATTTTATTTTCATCATCTCTATAATCTTATGGTTTGCATGACCTAGTACATTATGAATACTTGATCTATAAATCTTTCATATTTGTAAACCTAATGGATATAATTCTTTATTTCTAAAAATATGGTTTCCCTTTATTCTACAACAAAATAAAACCATCAGGTTTTTTTGTGTAAATTTCAAAGCACATTCCATCTACTATTAGAAGTGTCTATATACGCTCATAATACTTGACAAGTAAACAAGACATTGAAAATACTACTACAATAACAATTTAATTTGATTAATCATGTGATTAAAATAATAGATTTAATATTCTAACAAAGAAAATATATCAATACAAAGTATATGAATGTTCGATTCACATGGAGAAAAACTTGTAAGAAAAACTTCATCTTGAAAGAAACCTCTAGATATTAATCTTCACAAAGAGTATAAACCAAAATAATCACTTATATATTTTATCATACATTGAAATCATAATATTTCCTAGAGAATATCCTTACACATTTATACCCACTGCCTCCAATACATAAAAATTTATATTTAGAAATCATATTTTTGAATAGATAAAAGATCGAAGCCAAAAGTTAGTTCATAGTATTCATTTATAACATCAATTTATAGTATTTCTTAGTTCAATATCTAAAGTGAAGGTTAAGGTTAATTTATCTTAGCTTCTCCTATATAGTTGTCCATATTGTATGAATTGTGAATTATTATTTGATTTATAAACATCTATAGATGAGATCTTATTTTACAATAATTTAAAGAGTAAATATTGAGATCCACTGATACATGTACTTCTATATTAGGTAAGACTATTGTCTTGTGATTATACTAAGTATACATAGAAATATTCAGATCCAATGAATTCTAGAAAAATGTACTCATTTTCTTTTATGATTTGTATTAAAATTAAAAGTCATCTATGATTCTCATGAAAGAAAATTCTAACAAAACTTAAATCTCAATGTTTCCCATAAGTATGCATTTATTTGAATGCATAGAAGCACCCATATCTCAAGGTAAGATCAACAAAAGCTTCACATAATAATAATATCAACATTGGTATTGTTAATAATACAACTACATATGACTTAGAAATCTCCATATGTCTTGAAAATGTGTCCATAACTAAAAATATGCTAAATATGCACAAAAGGCTTGAAACCCTACCATACTAGAGTTTTCATATCATCTATTGTTTTACCATAATATATACTATAAAATTAGGGCTATTGTTCTTTAAATAGATAGATTGAAACTATTTTAAACTTACATCTTAATCCAATAGACTACAATATATTATTTATTATGTATCCTCCTCCATCAATGAGGAGTTACAAACCTCGGTAGAGTTGAAAGAGCTTTCTTCATTCTTTATTAAAGCGAGGGTTGCAACTTTTTTCCCCCTCTTGGCCTTGTTATTATTCCTTCCACCTCCTTTAATAATAGATGTGAAGAAATGAATCCTCTGCTTATCTAGATCTGATATAATAGTTTTTTCATCATATCCTTCCTATTTAAAGATATTTTGCCCACTAGTTGTTACCTTCATATTCTTTTAAGTACATACATTTTTGAAGAAAGACTACATTCCTAACATTAGGTTTATGTTCCTCAAAATACTTTACATTCTTTACAATTACAAGCAGTTGTTTAACTATTCCTTACATTGCATTCAACGCCTTCCTTGACCCTTTAGAATATAGATAGTCCTCTGGGTAAGGGATCTTGTATTCTTTGGTCATGCTAAAGACTACTTTACCAAGGTTTCCCAATAGGTCTTTCATAAATAACCTATAGTACAATTCTTTTGATTCAACTTTTGAAATTCCCATAGACAACATAATGACTACAAATATAGATAGAATATCATAATTGACCCAAAAGTCATATCTGTAATTGATATACTCTTCTCTTAAGATATCTTTCATATCTCTATATGCCAGGTCATCCAAATCATTTAGGAACCTAGACCATCTCCCATGTTTAATTTTAATATAAAAATCCATCATCATGTTATTGATTGTTGATTTGAACTTCATATTGGTCTTTATGGTATATACTCTAGTTGTCTCCAAATACTATCTTGAAAAGAGGTTCTTCTTTATATGTAAACTCCCCAAAGTCTAAAATACTCTGTAAATAACAATTAACTATAGGAGATAAATTTATTCTAAATGGTTACTTCACATTGTGAGAAGTGTGGAATACGACATCTCGTATGTGCAAAGAACCTCATCTCTTGGTACAATGAATTTCCTAACTTACAAAAATCATGGATTGTAGAAGCTTCCCTTAAAAAATTAGTTGTCTATAAAATCATAACTCAAATAATCCTATATGTCTATGATCCATCCTTAAATAGGTCACTCAATCATATCTAGACATCATTATTTATTTGTGTAATTGGTGCATACATATAAACTAATTATGGCTTTAGGCTCCATATGGAATATCTTTGATAATATTAAATATATGAAACTTGAAGTATATATATTAAAGCTGATTCATGGATGAAAATATATTTAAATTTTGATATATATATATATATATATATATGTCATAAGTCTATAATGACCAACAACGTGTGTGTGTGTGTGTCTATATGTGTGTGTGTATATATACGACACACACACATATATGTATATATATGCATGTATATGTATATGTATACATATACAGACACATATGTATGCACACACACATGTAAACAATACATACATATATACATATATATACATAAATAAATACATATATGTATATACATGTGTGTGTATACATACATACATATTTATATTTATGTTTATAGTTATCAAAATAATTTTTACTGATTCTAAAAAGCAATCACCTAACCATACTTTACATTCCTTGTACTAATCCTTGGAGGATAATATCATTCTCTCCTTGAAAGCCTTTCTAGCTGCTTTGAAACTTCTAAGATGAAATTGATTTTCCAAGGTTGTGCACCATAGACTTGTTGTAGTCCACCAATATAAGTGAGAGGGGGAAGGGGTGGATCAATTATGCAATTAAAACAACTCAAAATATCCTTATTAATTTCAAAACATGTAAATAGTAGATGCAACAACCATATCAAGACCACCATAGATAGTAATACTAGATTTATTAACTAGGGAAACCCTTCATTAGAGGGAAAACCTCGGTGGGGATGGTACCCACAAAATTATTTACTAATATATAAGTTCCTTGTTAGAGGATGGACCCTATTAGGAGTCAATGAAATAGATTTAGTACATATTATTTTCTGTTAGGATATTCCAACCTTATTAGTAGTTGTGCTTACACTATTAAGAGTTGTTTAAGGGAAGATAGCTAGACCCACTATCGAAACAACTTCAATACTATCCTCATTGAATAATATAATTTTACCTCAACACCATCCAACAATAACTTCTTTGCTAGATACAACTCTTTGTTCATTTACCATGCCTCAACTACACCAAACACTTCTTTGATGAAAAGATAATCCTTATCAAGTTCACTGGATCCCACATATAAGTTCACATATTGACATCACACAAAATACAATACATCTCTCCATAAGGAAAACATATTTCCTTGATTATGAGTCCTAAAACAAAATATTAAGTCAACCTTGATTATCTTTTCAAATCCTATTTATCAACCAAACATTCAAAACCTCTTCAATCTTTTCAAATCCTCTTCATCAATCAAATTTTCAAACCCTCTTCATCAAGCTAACCTCTCTCCCTTTGACGTCAATCAGTATACATGGATAGTTCATGTATTTCTCTCCATAAGATATTTTCAATCATTCATATTAGAAGATGTTTTTCATGTGCCTCTATCCACCACCATTGACATAAATGACAAAGGTATCATTATGTCAATTCACTTCATAAGATATACAATAAATTGAAGTGTCCAAAGACACTATAAATTACTAATACCAAGAATCCTTAATAGCTTAAGGACATATGGAGTAAGATGGTGTACGAAAAAGTGGACACCATGAAAAAAAGGTCAAAACTACACATAACGTGATCACATTATGTGTACTTTTGATCAAATTTCAAAATGGGCCTTGGGTCACTAACAAGCCAAGAAAAATAAATTAAAAAAATAATAATTTGGAAATAACATGATCACATTATGCTTTACCAAATGCGATCACATTATTAAGAACTTGAAGCATTGCTTCTAGTTCTCAATAACTCCATCAGGTTATGAACAACCAAAAGGGATGTGTGTGTGTGTGTGTGTGTGAGAGAGAGAGAGAGAGAGAGAGAGAGAGAGAGAGAGAGAGAGAGCTAGGGGGTGAAGGAGATGCAAGGGAGGAGTGTGTGTGTGTGTGTGTGTGTGTGTGAGAGAGAGAGAGAGAGAGAGAGAGAGAGAGAGAGAGAGAGAGAGAGAGAGAGAGGATTATAGAGTTCACATTGCTCTATAGATAATTCTACAACACTTGTCACTTCTCTATCAATTTTTTTTTAGTGCATGTGCACTGATGAACTTCTATCACTACTTGAACTACTAGTAGATGGTGAGTATTCATCATCATCATCATTTGACATAGGCTTACATTTATATCTTACTTCTTTCCTTTGCTTCTTTCCCCTTTCTAACTCTTTAGGTCCTTATCTATAACTTATGATATGGGTCTAAGAAACTCTTCCCTCTCTTTTCCATCAACCAAGTGGGCTTTGTCTCTTAATCTTGAGTGATCTGTTAATAGTTTCATTCTTAACAGAATTCTTAACGAAATTCTCCATAGCCAATTTTCTCCTTGATCGCTGCAATATTTTCTCCTTAATTAATTTTTTTGTTATTAGTTGATATAGAATCATAACTTTCTCTTGGACAATCCTTTAGCCATGTGATTAAGCTTGTAGATCCACAAAAGGGTTGAAGTATAGATCTCATAGAAAATTGAGAGGGTGGAGGGGGGTAGAGAAAAAATATTGAATTAAAACAACTCATAATATCCTTATTAATTTTGAAACATGTAAACAATAGATGCAACAACCATAGAAAGATAACCATATACAATATGATGCAGGGTGCTGCCCTTAATATCATAAACTCATAATAGAAACAAGGAAACAACAACAAATGTGAGAATAAAATATGGACTTCTTATTTGTGTTGGAAATGCAAAATTACAAGATTCATAAGTACAATATGCTAATCCACATGGGTGCCTTTAGTACAATAATTTGCAAGACATGCTGTGAATTATCACCCAGAGCTATCCTAAACAATGTTCAAGCCTTTCTTAAATAGGCAGTTTTATGCCACTCGAGAAGGTTCTAGATACTCAAACTTAACATCTAGGGCTGACAGACCCTAACAAAACATATAGAGTCGACCAAATACATCTTTGACAATTATTTTAGAAGTTTTAGGTAGCCCAACTTTGGAAGGCGATAACTCACAAATCGTTGCTCTGATTGGCTATTATAACCACTTTTTAGAAATGCCAGCTCCTGATCTATAGGCTTAGAACCACACTAGCGCCCTTGTGTCAAGTTTTTGGACCTCATCTGGGCACTTTAAGGCCTCCAAAAATGAGCCTGGAGATTGTTCTGCAAATTGTTCCACCAAAAATCTATAGTAACTTCTCTAATACTTAAGTTAGAGCAATGAGATTTTTATGGTAGAAATGAGAACATTCTGAGCTTGTATGAAAAACTTACTAAAAATAGCAAGTTCCCATAAATAGTAACCACCCTATCTACTAGTCCTCATTAAAATAGAAAAGACTAAAAATAAAAATATTTTTGGGTGATACAAGATTGCCCTTACACCCAGGATGCTCTTGCATCAGACACCTGGGATAATTTGAGAAGTGACCCTATCACATCTTAGGTGTTTAGAGGAAAACCAAGATGGTTAACCTCCTCTTTTACTAGCCATGATGAATCCTCAACTAGTCTTCCTTTCCATTTGACCAGATACTCCTCATAAGTTCTATTTTTGGTACTTTTTCCAATGCAATTGTTTGGTATCTCCTCAATCTCTTGTGTAGCTGAACTAGCTGCTGGAATACTCCACTATGCTTCTACAACTTCATCTCCATCACCTCCTTCATAATACACTATCAAATTTGAAATATTAAATACTAGTGAAATATTCAATTCAGCAGGCAACTCCACTTCATACGCATTTTCAAAATCATGCCTTTTCACTATCTTGCATGGTTTAAACTTCTTCATCTTCAGCTTATTATATGTATCCACTGGAAAACACTCCTTTCTCAAATGAACCATGACTTCATCTCCAATATAAAATTTCTTATATCTCCTTTTCACATCTGCCTTAGCCTTATATTGTGTATTCATCTTTATGATGTGCTTCCTTATCTCCTCATGGACATTCTTCAAATGTTCAACAAAATCTTTTGCTTCAGTACTACTTATCTCTCCTTTATCCAACTACCTTAATTCAGAAGCATTTCTGGGACTACTCTTATAAACAATCTAGAATGGTGATTTACAAATGCTCCTATTGATAAGATTATTATATGCAAATTATGTTTGTGGTAAAATTAGATCCCATCCTTTTGGTTTATCTCCAACCAAGCATCTCATCAAGTTTCCCAAACTGTGATTCACAGCTTCTGTCTATGGATGATGTGACAAATTGGACTTCAAATCTATCTTCAACTTCTTCCACAATATATGCCAAAAATACCCAATAAATTTGGTATCTCAATTTAAAACTATACTCTTTGGTAGACCATGTAATCTCACCACTTCTTTGAAAAACAACTCTGCTACATGTACAACATCACTAGCCTTCTTGCAAGGAATAAAATGTGCCATCTTTGAAAACCTGTCAACCACCACAAAAATAGAATGATACCCACACTGTGTCATTGGTAATCCAATAACAAAATCCATGCTGACATCCTCCCATAGCTTCTCTGGTACAGGTAATGGTCAATACAACCTTGTATTCTGCTTCACTCCTTTCACCATCTGACATACTCAACAACTTTGTACAAACTTTGTCACATCTTGTTGTAACCGTGGCTAGTAATAATTTTTAGCAACCAAAGCTATAGTTTTATCTCTGCCAAAATATTCAACCAATCCTCCACTTCTCCTTGATGAGATTCTCTCTCATTGAACTTTTGGGAATGCACAACTAGCTTCCTTTGAACAACATACTATCTTGGATCATAAAATCCAACCACTTCGTCCTATCAAATGTAATAGGTTTTGTACGAGCCTTCCATGCTTCACCAAAATCAGGATCATCTGGATACAAAGTACCGAGTTCCTTGAAACCAACCACCTCTATCTACATTTTTATCAGCAAAAGTTGTTTTTTACTAAGAGCATCTACAACTTTGTTAGACTTACCTCTCTTGTGTTTCAAAACAAATGTATAACTCTGCAAGAACTCAACCCACTTTAAATGCCTTTGGTTCAATTTTCCTTGACTATTTAAATATTACAAAGCTTTATAATTAGTATACAAAACAAACTCCTTGGGAAGAAGATAGTGTCTCCACTTCTTCAATACTTGAACTATACCATAAAATTCCTTTGTCACACGCCTTGGAGTAGGCCATTCAAGGATAGCCTTCACTTTCTATGGGTCCATTTTTAGACCTTCTCTCGAGATTACAAATCCTAGATACACCAACTCTTTCTTTAGAAAATTGCACTTCTTTAGGTTTATCAACAACTTTTCTTCCCTCAACTTATCAAACACCTTGAAAATATGAATTAAATTCTCCTCTAATGCCTTACTAAAGATCAATATATCATCTAGGTAAACAATGAAAACTTACCTAGAAACTTCTTCTATACCTCATTCATGAGCCTCATGAAAGTGCTTGGTGCATTGGTTAGCCCAAAAGGCATGACTAACCACTAATATAGTCCTTCCCTTGTCTTGAAAGTAGTCTTCCACTCATCACCTTCTCTGATATGAATCTAATGGTACCCACTCTTCAGATCTATCTTTGTGAAATACATAGCTCCACTCAAATAGTCTATAATATCATTCATCCTTGGCAATGGAAATCTATACTTTATTATGATCTTGTTAATAGCATAAGAATCTATGCACATCCTCCATTCTCCACTTTTATTTAGTGCTAATATTGTTGGTACATCACATGGACTCAGACTCTCTCGAATCAACCCCTTCTGGAACAACTCATGAATTTGCCTATTCAACTCTTCACTTTCTACTGGTGTCATTCTATGTGCTACCTTGTTTGGAAAATTGGCTCTTGGAACCAAATCCATCTAGTGACTAATCTTCCTCATTGAGGGAAATGCATCAAGTACACTATCTGATACAATATTAGAAAATTCTTTCAACATATCTGCAACTTCTGTAAGTACCTCCTCTACTTCTTCTTTACTATCTTTATGAATTATAGCAAAACACATATGGCCATGTTTCACACCTTTAAGAAACTCTTTTCCATCAATAAAACATATTCTAGCAGCACTACATACCTTTTCTTCTTTATCCTTCAATAGCTTCAACTTATGTTTCACTCCATCCTTAGTTAGAGTGTACATATTTGCTTGCCCATCATGTACAACATGCTTGTCAAATTGCGATGACCTACCCAACAACATATGACATATGTCCATAGGTATGATATCACATAGTACATCATCTTGGTAGCTTTCAATCTTGAACTTCACTAAGCACTGCTCATTGACCATGACCTTGTGGTCATCTTGCACCTGGCAAGCAATACGATATGGACGTAGGTGTTTTTGCTTCTTTAGCTTCAACTTGGTGACCATCATTTATGACACTAGATTTTTAGTACTTCCACCATCAATGATCACATCACAACACTTATCTTCACATCTACACCTTTTGCAAAACAAGCTCCTTATTTGCTTAGGTTTATTCTCACCACTTAGTAGAACTCTTCGGTTAAAAAGGACTTCTCCTCTTTCAACATCTTCAGAATGTGAGAATCTGGCATCTTCATCAACATGTGCAACTTTGGCCTAGCCTACTATTCTTTGATCTATCCTTCCTTGGAACTGAGTACATTCAAATGCTCTATGCCCTTCTTCTCCATAGTGAAAACATTTCCCATGGAAGCCTCCTCTTCTAGATCCTTGTCCTCTGCCTCTTCCTCTCTAATCTCTATTGTTTTGATCATGGAAATGATTTTAATTGTTACCCCTCTAGTTCTGATTGCTACTTCTAGCCTCATCCTTGTTCTTTTGATCATCATTCCAACCACCACAAGATTGTCCACTAGATCTTCCACCATGACCTCTTCCACTATTCTTATTTTTAAACTTCTTGCTTATTTTCTCCTCAACTCTTAGGGAAAACTAGTATACCTCCTCAATACTACTCATTCAAACAAGACTCAACTCATCCTTAATGTTGGACCTTAACCCATTAAGATAATGGGTGACTTTCTCCTTATTAGCTTCTTCATGGGCAGTTCTAATGAGAACTCAATAGAAACCTTCGGTATACTCTTGAATAGATTTTCCTACTTGCTTCAACCTTTGCATCTTCTTTAATAGATCAAGCTCATAATCCATGAGAATGAATTGTCACTTTAGCTTATCTTTCATTCGATCCCATCTAGTTATTTTGTCCTTTCCCTTTCTATTTTGTTCCAACTGAACCTCCTACCACTAGATCTTTGCATGTCCCTTTAGTTGTTCCTTTGCAAACATGACCCTATTAGGATCATCAATATCTTCATACTCAAAGTATTCCTCTAGTTCATTGATCCAATTGATTAGCTCCTCTAGGTTAAGATTTCCCAAAAATGTGGGAACCTCAAACTTAGGTCTTTTTCCAATCTCAGAGATGGCCCTAAAAAGACTCTCTTCCTCTATATTTAGAACTACCTCTGCTTCGACATTTTCTTCTACTTTATCCTCATACTTGCTTTCATCTCTTATGGGAAGATTCATTTCTCTATGCATTTTTTCTTCTAATGCTTGCATTTGTCTTTGGAGGGCTCAGAAACCCTCAGGTGTAACACCTATAGCTCTTTTGTCACACTCTCTTTGTGGAGGCATTTTTGCACTTCCACTGAAACCCTAGTGCAAATTGCCCCACAATCAACAATTTGTCTACATGCTCAACCCAAACCATGGTCCTGGTGCAAACTACCTCATGGTCGGTGATCTGTCCACACACTCGAGAACTCTAGCTCTTGTTGGTGTTTGAAAATACTGGAGGGTTTTAAATTATCCCACTGAGAAATTGACATATCTAGGGGCAGCTAACTTCCATTTTTAACATGCCATTTTTGACAATAGGTCAACTATAAGGCATGACCCTTCTTCTACTTTAGGCTCTGCTAAACCTAGGTGGGTAGACCTCAGAGTCAAATGATACCATACCAGTGCAAAAACATATCCTTGAATCTATTAAGTAGATGAGAACCCTTATATCTCCTAATAACTCATGAAATAACATCAATCTACAGTAGCTAAATGTAGATCTATGAATCTTAGAAGCTGAGTGAGGGTTAAACATTTAGGTCCTTCAACATGAAAGGGAAAGAACGTTTGATTAATAATGTTGAATTCAACAAACCCTTAGATATGTAGTAGTAATACTTTAATGATCTTGTAGCTGACCAGTGCCTAATCCATTGGAAAAATCCATGAATCAAATGCATACATATGGATATTTGATACTCATGTATATATTCATATATATGATCTATCTATTTAACTTGTAAATAAACATCAATGCTCAATTTAAATCCCATTCTTACATGATATGCCCATCAGTAAACTTGCAGCCTTGTTGATTCTCTGAAGCATTTACATAACCTCTTGGGTTATAAGCAACAATGAAATAACATACAGCCTTAAGGGACTGCAACTACAACCTAAGCTCTATGTCACAGATTGTAAAACATTGAAAGTTAGCTGATAAAGGGAGACATGATTCAACTGAAACTCAACCATCTGCTGCTCTTTGTATTATTTCCTTGAAATTATACAACCATATGCATGAAATGAAAAACATGAAACAACCTAACAGATCTGAACTATCTGTATTAACCTTCTTAATACTATTCATAAAAGAGAAAATGCTAAAAGAAATGGTGTCTCAGTATTGGGAATGCATCTAAAACTAGATCCAAAATTTGGTATCACAGTAATGAGAAAATTTTCTCCAAAGAACTGGAACCAATTGGTTTCTTAGTGACAAAAACTGGAACCAGAATAATGAGAAAAAAAGAGATTGATATAGAGGAAGGGATTCTCGGATTGAATCTACAATTGACATTTGTCCACATGAAATTCTCTTTATTTGCCATGACAAGACTCTCTCTAACTTCTCTCTTCAACTAAATATCTGATTTGGTTTCATCATTTCTATAACTGATTTGCAAATATCCTTTTCTGAATGATGAAAACTTGTCGAGTCATCAAAATATCTAAAAACCCACTGAAATGCTTGGTAAAATTCAAGTTTTGCTAAGTGAATGTGAGCAAAGTGAACTCTAACTACATTCTTACCAAGTTTTACTGATCCTCTAACTGGATTTTCAGTTTTTACCCCTTCCATTGAGAAAGCCCCAAATTTCCCATTTCTGGCTATAACTCAAACCAGGGAGCACCTGTGCACAATATAACCTCATATTCAAAAATTTTGTTTTGTTTTGGTTCTAGTGGTATATTGAAGTTGCCCATTTTTGACAAAAATTGCCCTAGATATGGCCCTCTGAAGATCAGGTCTCCATTCATGGCTTCCATTTAAAATTGCAATAATTTAATCCCTTCATATAGTTTGAACTATATTATAAATCAAATTTTATTTAAAATTTTTGCTCCTGCACGTGAAAGTCTAAGAAGAATAAAATAAGCTTTCATTTGAAACTTTTGAATTTGCCTCACAATTCCATCCGGGTCAAACTTGGATTGACTGGCTTGATGACACGTGTTGAGACATGATTGGTTCATTCCTGTACTTAGTCATCTCTCAGTCACTGCACAGTCACCCCTACCTCATCATCGCCACCTCATTACCACATGGCACTCCATTATTGGTCAAAACTCACATCTACCTCATCAATGCTATCAAGACCTACTGCCACATGTCGTCACCACATCAACCCTCGCCATGTCGCTATGGTAATTCTCGTATATCTTCCGTTTGGTGACATAGCGAAGACCACATGATCAAGACACATTTCAACATCTGTTGACATTTGAGATTTCCTACTGTCACATCATCCTACTTCAACATCTTGTTGTTTGCTGATTGCAACTACATGTGGGACCCATGGGCTTATTCGACTTTTGCCGCATTTGAAAGTTTTTTGACAACCTCGCTATGTCGCTAGCCGAATTCCCAAGATTTCTCGACTAGCGTAGGAGCGAGGCACCATATTTTTGAGTTTTTCAGTTGCCTTCATTCGGTTGACATCATCGTCTTGGTCTACATGTTCGATCAAAATTTTATGGTTGACGTCCTCCAACTATCACTAGCTATTGATGGGCCCCACACATCCTTCATGTCTTCATCTTTCAAAAAGCATCATCTCAATGAAAATAGTCTAATTGAGCGCTGGGAGTTTTATATGTTTAAAATTTAACCCACATTCCCAATGTGGGATTAAAGTTTCAAAAGAAGCTCCCTTGACTTGCGGCTTCATAGTTGCTTCCTTTACTTCGTTTGGCAACTCTTTCCTGGCGCAAACCTGTTACTCTTAAGCATAGCTTTTAATTGCCTCTATAATGCATGGATTTGCTTTAAAATGTCACTTTCACCATGGTTAGCTCCTTCCAAATGTTTTGTTTCACCCTACTACAGCTTTGTTTGTAATGGCGTCTCCTCTACAGACTTTGGCTACATTTATTTCCAACTGTGGGTTTTTTTTTTACTTTCTCTGCCCTTGCTCCAAATGACTTCTTAGTTGATAGATGCATGCCTTGGATGGTGGTCTTCTTTAAAGTGATGCTCCTTTTTTTTATACTGTGCGGGTCTGCACTCTAACGTGGGATTCATTTTTAGAAAGCTATGAAAAAACATGGACGTCCCTCCTTTTTATGCATTTTTACCTTACAGGCTGCGTGGGTTCTATTATGAAACTTCTCCTCAATTTGCTAGATTGTCTGGTCTTGACTAGCCTCTACTATAACATCCCCTTTAAACACTGGCAAATTTTTTGGTCTTTTGGCACTAGTTGGTTTTGCCCTCTGCCCACTGGTCTGCACCTTGATTCCTCCATTTTGAATGGGCATGAGCTTCATATTTTCAATGTGGATCCTTTCCTTGCATGAGGCTTCTATGTTTCTTGCTTGTTATGTAGTTGTGGACTTCTTAATTCTTTGCTACCTATGGATCTTGTTGATTGACATGGGGTTTTATTCAAGCTTGGCATTGGCTCTCATGGAAATTATTTTGAAACTTCCTTATAATTGCTGATTCCTATTGCCTAACATGGAGCTGGCATGGATGGATTCTTTTCTTGCATGGTGGCTAGTCTGGACTCCTGGTCTTTGGCATGAGCTTTCATGCTTTGAGTGTCTTCTTTAATGTTAAGGCTTCCTTATTAATGTGCCTGCTCCTTGGTTTGATGCGCGGTCTCCCTTTCTCTGGTGATTTTGTCTTAAAGTCCATACCTAGAAAGGAAATTTAGGAAAGTTTGAAACTGTGCTCCAAAATAAGACCATTATTTTGACAAGATTTGGTGGGATCTGAATGAAAACATTTGGCATCCTCCACATATGGCTTATTGGGAGTGTCAATAATTATAGTACCCATGGCCTTGTACCCATCAAATGGGTAAGGTAACTAGAAATAAGCTTGTCCATTTCATCTTCCAGGCCAAACAACACTACTCCAGACCAAGGTATAGTTTAGTGGTTCAGCTAGAGTTGGACGTGATCTTCTTGGATAGCAAGTTTTCTCACATTCCTTGGTAGACAATAGACTACTAGTAGAAACCTCTAATGCAATTTTTCGTTTCTTACATTCACAGACCAATTTTTTTTAGAACCACTACTCTTCTTAACAACAATAACCCAACCTTGTTGAGGTGAAGAATTAGGCTGTCCGGAATGACCAAGGCTGAAGAAACCTGTTGATATTTCCACAGGCTTATAGAAACTTGCTCCCTAATTGTCTTTTTCTCCTTCATTACAACTCCATATTATCTCTAGTGTAGACACCATAAATACTTCGATTTCTCCCCAAACATATATTTCATGTTGCAAATCCTGAGCCTCGAGATCTTCTCATTATGAGTTTTTTTTTATAAAAAATTTATACTAATGAGTTGAGACTGGTGAAGAGCTATGAGAACTTTCCTTTCCTGCTGCGGCTTCTTTGCACTTAAATGGCATTAAGCAAGCAACCTTTTGACTTTATCTTAACATCCTATTGATTTAATGAAATCAGTCGGGCCCCAAAGTGGGTCCGACTATTTTTGTTTTGTTTTCAAATGCCTGATACTTCAAAGTGATCCATTCACCCACTCATATTGATAAAAGTCAAGTTTGATCATTGAACCATCAATTAAAGCTCATTTGATCATTTTCTGCGAACTATCAAATTGGTACTAGAAGGTCCTTTGACTGGCCTTAAAAACTAATCCAAACCTTTGACCAGACTCTAAAAATTGGGACATTGATTTGTTCTGCACACTTGTACCATGTCAAATCTCATCTCATGATGAATTCGAGGTTAAAAGATATTCGCTGTCAAAGTTGACCTCTCAGAACTACCTGCAAGAACATGTCAGAAAACACTAAATTGGGTTTAAAATCGGCTTCAAAAACTAGGTAAACTGACACTTGGGAAGATAAAGAATGGGGCATTGGTTCTCTGTCATGAGGAGAGTATGAAATTGCAATTTGGTCTCATGAAGAATAACATGACGCATTTGGCGAACAGTCAAAGTAGGCTACTTGGATTTGCTGACTAGAAAGAATGACAAGAAATCAATTTTTTGCAAATTGAATTGACCTGGAAAAGTGTGCAAATGGATTCGTCATGACTTAAAAACTGACACACTCGGAGCATTTTTAGAGGACAACATAGTGGTACAATCCATTTGATTACACCTATCACAGATTTGGAGTTACAACATCCCAAACAGGGGTCCCAATCAATCCGCAAATGTTAACACCAGTAAAAAGTTATAAATTGCGTTTGGAATCAGGTTTGAAAATAATGCAAACAGATTCGTCATAAGTTGAAACTTGAAATATAACAAGTCTCTAATGTCTAAAATGCAATGTAATAGGAATTTCAACATTTGGGTCAACTGGTCAAAATTTATAACATGTCAAACAAGGCTTCCCAGAATTCTAAACATTTCATATCAGCATGACATTGATAACTGACCAACTTTGAGGTGTTCAAAACCTAGTCAAACGGACTCAAAAAGACTCAAAATATGAAACATAGGTTCCTAGATATGGAAACTAAACACTCCCAAAGTGGCGAGTCATGAAACATTTCTGGGTGTGAGATATTCACTTGCAAACATGGCCTCCTGTCGCTATTTGACACTTGGGTGAAAAATGCAAATTTGACACTAGCTCAAAACGAGACTTCACGAAATGGCTCAAAATGACAAATTAACTTCATGAAACACATAAATGCACTGAGTGGAAGGTGCTAGAAGCATTAAACACCTCGTAGGCCTCAAAGGTAAAGTCGGGTACAATCTCATCAAAAGCATTTATAAGGCTCAAATTCTCAATGGTACTCTAAATTAACCATACAATTTTGAGCGCCAACAACTCTGATACCACTTGATGCAGGATGCTCCCCTTAATATCATAAACTCATAATAGAAACAAAGAAACAAGACCAAATGTGAGAACAAAATATGGACTTCTTATTTACATTAGAAATGCGAAATTATAGGATTCATAAGTACAATATGCTAACCCACATGGGTGCCTTCAATACAATAATTTGCAAGACATGCTGTGAACTATCACCTATAGCTATCCTAGACAATGTTCAGGCCTTTCTTAAATAGGCAGTTTTATGCCACTCGAGAAGGTTCTAGATGCTCAAACTTAATACCTAGGGCCGACAGACCCTAACAAAACATATAGAGTCGGCCAAATACATCTTTGACAATTATTTTAGAAGTTTTGGGTAGCCCAACTTCGAAAGGCCATAACTCAGAAATTGTTGCTCCGATTGGCTATAATAACCACTTTTCAGAAATGCCAGCTCCTGATCTACATGCTTTAAACATCACTAGCACCCTTTTGTGGAGTTTTCGAACCTCATCCGGGCACTCTAAGGCCTCTAACAATGAACTTGAAGATTTTTCTACAAATTATTCCATCGAAAATCTGAAATAACTTCTTCGATACTTAAGCTAAAGCAATGAGATTTTTATGGTAGGCTTATATCTCTAAAATGAACCTTCCTATACAAAATGAGAACATTTTGAGCTCATATGAAAAACTTACTAAAAATAGAAAGTTCCCATAAATAGTAACCACCCTGTCTACTAGTCCTTATTAAAATATAAAAGACTAAAAATAAAACTATTTTTGGGTGATACAAGATTGCCCTTACATCTAAGATGCTCCTGCATCACAATAACACCATATTTATTAAATAGGGAAACCCTTGATCAAAGGGAAAATCCCTATTGAGATGGCACCTATAAAATGATTTATTAATATATAAGTTACTTGTTAGAGGATGTACCCTATTAGGAGTTAATGAAATACATTCATGTTGCCATACTTTTAGTCTATCCCTTTTAAGCTTCTAGTTTGAAGAGTTTTTCAATGCAATTATGTTTAATTTCTTGTCTAGATAGCCCCTAGGTGGCTCTATTCTTATCAAACATTCTAAGGTTTTCCTTTTATGTTCTTTCTAGGTTTTCCCTTCTCCACCTTCCCCTTATGCCTCCATGTAGGATTCTTGTCATTTCATTTCATTAAGGTCTTAGGTGATCTAGGATTGGGAGGGTTGATTTTTTGAGTAGTTTGCCAATGAGAAGAAAGTCTTACTTTAGATATGTAGTTTAGCCCTCGAAGAATGAGCAATAATAGCATCCATAGGCATATATCCATTCATTCATGCTGAAAAGACTAAGAGGAGAAAAGATATAAAGTTAAGAAACTCCTAGATTGAAGATCTAAAGTTAGAGTTCAATTCTGTGCAGAGAAATAAAACTTCATGTTTTTAGTTAATCACCCTATGGAAGTGAACATCTTCTAGTGTCTTTCCAAAGATTAAGATCATATCTTGATCATTAATGTTATTTTAGATCAAAAGCCATGATTTAAAAATGAATAGCTATGAAGATAAAGCAAGATAATTCATGCTCTATTCAGATGACTCCATGTGTCCAAAGGACCTAGGCATGGTGTTATAAAGAAGTTAACACTAGTACATTAGAGGTCAAATTTTGACCTAAAGTTTTGACCAACTCCTCAAGAGAGTTTCTCAGTACCTTTTTTTTTGGTTTTTATGCCTGAGTTGGTTGAAATTTTGACCAACTTAGGGTTTCCCAAGTTGGTGAAAATTTTGACCAACTTGGGTTCATAATATCAAAAAATGAAAATTATGATATTCACTATTTGATTAGGTATTTGGCATGGCTTATCTAATAAATTCATCATTAGAGTTTGAGCATGGGTTATTTCTCTAATTTGTTCCTTCGAGCCACAGTTCTCCATGCTTTGATATTCAGTCCCGTCTGTCTGGCTCTAATACAATAATATCTTATATTAATTGATTGGGTCTTTTGGTTAGGCCCTGTTAGGCATATACTAATGTGCACTACCATAGGACTACTGGTTCAATTATAAAAAGGGCTTTTTGATAGACTCCTCATTATGGTTCAAGGGTGACTTATTTCTCCTACTCAATTTCCTTATAGGCTATTAAAAGTAGACACTGCTATACTTTGATCCCCAAATTCTTGCCTCAACAAGCTCTACATATTAAAATGGTCCACTATCGAACCCTCTGGAGTGCTTCTCAGGTATGATAAATCTACATGTGACCTAATTTTTTTAGATAGGGTTCTTGATTTGAGACTCCTTTGTGGTAAACTATTCTGATCTTTTGTATATGATGTTGATTCTAGGTGCCATTGATTCACCTTTGCTTTAGCTTTAGGTTACAAATTTTTCTTTTCTTTTTGTTCCAGATTATTTAGTTTTAGATTACATTTTCTTATAAATGTTTTAATTCAAAAGGGTGAAAGATAAATTAATATGGTGTATTGAGGACACAATTTTTCAAGAGCTAAGTAGATTCTGCTAGTGTCTGTAGGTATTCTCACATGTTCTTTTTATTCTCTAGGAAATCTCTTCTTGTTGAGATAGGTGGGGTGTTTCCATTAGAACACACTTATTCTTTTGTTGTCTTGTAAATCTCTCTTTTCTAAAATAGGTTAGGGTGTCAGTTAGGTTTAATAGAAGTTTGTTGATGTGCTATAGAATAGCTGATGAGCTAGAGAAGAGGCAATGCAAAACTACCATTGTATCTTGAACTTCTCAAACAACATATGTATGGTAGTAATTTGTAAAGTACATCAGTGATGTAGGGCTAAGCTGATTTCGTTTGTGTCATCAAGTATTTTTCACTTATTCTTCTTGTTCTTCTGAAAAATATCTTTGGTGAAATGGGTGAGATGTTTCCATTGGGGTACCCTTGTTCTTTTCAAGTCTTGTATGGCATTTCTTTGGACCGATGACAATAAAATGGTTAAAATATTATTAATAGTTCTTGTGTAATAATGAGTCTTTGTTTAATCACTCTAGTTAATACTTGAACATGATTGAAAGGTGCAAGATTTATGCCTAATATGTGTTAAATGATGTCATTGTTTGTTAGACACTAGAACTTTTGGCTCATCATATTATGATTCTTTGCACTTTAAAAGAATATGTAAATGAATTTCAATGGCTACATCACACAAGCAATTTAATCTGACCTGAATATGTCTCCACCACTTCTTTGTAAGTGAAGATCTCAATGGCTACATCACAAAACCATCTAAATTTTGGTTCTTATTAGTGAGAATATTTTTATTCTAAGCAATGAATTGGATTTCTTTCTATCTTGAAGTGTGTGAGAGGTGAGAGGACTATATAGAGTAGGTAGTAGTGATGACATTGTGCATATGTGTCATTGTTGTGTATATGCTGACCAAATCGCTGTTATAATATGTTGTTGCTTGAATTTTGGTGAACAAAGATGTTTGTAGACATGTAGAATTCAAATTATATATTTTTCCACTCATGATCACTATGTCACTGTTATATTTTCAATGCTATACACTTAACAAAATTGTCCTTGTTTTCTATTTGCTTTACGATCTTCTATAGTATGTCTCCAAAATGGATGTCAAGAATGACTTTATTTATCCACTTTATTTTGGTTTGCTAGAGGCTTATTTTTTGCACAATTGGGAGCTAAAGTAGAAAATTACAAAGATTCATGTGTTATATGATCTCTATATACCCTGACACAAATAAAGTCGTCCATTAACTTGTGAATTCTTTGTTGTATTTTTTTATCTTATTTTGATCACCAGCTATAGGTAATCTTGAATATGATCAAGCCATTCCACTCATATATTCTTCATAACTTTCATCTCTCATTTGACATTAATAATAATGATGACAAAACAATCTTTCTCATACATTCTCACCAAAATTTTCAACGATTTCCTTAATTTTTCTTTGAAATTGATGATAGTGAACTTCATCTTTTGTATCTTTGACATCAATCACTTCTTTCTACCTTTTCCATCAATGACAATATTTCCAATAATCTTCCCCTTTAATAATAAATTTAATAACTCTCCTCCATTCCATTTCTCTCTCCCTCTATCATCAATGGAAAATGGATTTTTATAAAACTTCTATCGATAAATGCATCATTAGAAACTTTCATTTAAAAATGCATAAGAATATACTACTCCCTCCATCAAGGATTCCTAAAGTGCTCCCCTTGTGAAGGGTTCAATGCTCCAACTTGCTCTAGTGTTACATTTTGATGCATCTTCTCCTTTGAGGATTTCTCTTGAAAACTTTAACATCAATGCAATCATTCTTCTTATTTCTCTAATTCTCTCTTTCTATAAATCTTATTCTTTGATATTGATGATAAGGGAATTCTTATCATATTACCATCAATTATTCATTAATAGCTCAATACCTATTAGGTTCTCTAAAAATTATAGCATTCTTATCTCTTTCAAGCTTCTATACCACAAACTTACTATCTTTGATATTATTTGAAAGTCTAAGCCTTCAAAAGTTTCCATAGTGTGTTCTTTACACTGATATAGATTCCAAATCAATATTCTTCCTTGATTCTAATAAGTAGATTCCTTTCTTCAATCTTCTTTTTCTTATCTAGAGATGTCAATTTTTCTTTATCATCTCTCTTTATTTTCTCAAAGGGACTAGAGGATAATGTCATACATATCTCCTTATGAACTCATGTTTTTCTTTAGAAACTTAGAGGTATATGAATTAGTTTCTCCTCTTTCTTTTATATTATTTTTCCAAACTTTTGTAAGTCTTTCCTTTTGTCTATTATTGGCATCCTTTCTATTTTATTCTTTACGTGGTTCTACAAAGCCCTATCTACAATGTCATGCTATGTGCGGCTAGTTATTGTACTTCTAGCATACACGATTATAATTCAATTGTAGATGTTGAAGTCTCAACAAAAAGATGCCACAACAACGATATAGAAAAGACAAAGAAGTTGGTCAACATAGTCAAATCTACATATTGACAAAAAAATATAAATAAGTAAAATCAACATGAAAAGGGCACATGAATTCAACCAACATGTCAAATAGGAACACATGTCTACAAAAAAGAGGAACACCGTCCACATTATTGAATGCACTAATAGTATATCACAAAAATTATTACATCAAGATCACTAACGACTTCAAAAACCAATGACAATGGCAAGGTGGATTAACAGTGTCTCCACCATCATGAAAATGAAGGTGCTCCTTATTGAAATTGACCAATTTAAGGAGAAGAATGCATAGTAGATTCAATGGACTCCAACTACACAGTCCCCTACAACACTTATTTCTCTTTTGGCCATCTATACTTTTAGATCTGCACTCTCTCTTCACGATACCTTATTTTCTATTTTCTCCATTTTCTTCATACATAGAGCTCATACTATTCATGAATTATGTCTAAATGCATGTGCCATAGCTAAAATAGGGCTTGGTATTCCCAATCTCTATATTGAGTAGTATCAATGATATTTGAGCTATAACTTATGATTTTTGAGATCTCATGATGGTGCCTAGTCTCTGATATCCTATTGTTTAGCCTTGCATTTTCAATAGATAAAATCTCATTTCCCTTTGATTTTTTTTTTCACAGTTTTTGAAAAAATTAGTTTTTATGAAATTATTGTTTATCCATTAATAAGGAGTTAGCTAATGTCTTAAAGTAGAATATAATTATTAATCCTCTATAGTATATCTTTCTATCACTATCATGTAGAACTTGTAAGCATTGCATGCTTATCTTTGATGAAATTGAATCTTTCTGGTAACTAAGTATCCTATTTCTATTATAAGTTCCCACACATTTTCAAGTTGTTCTAAGCCATTTTCCAATGGCTATTTGAGATGCTAACTTCACAAAAACATCTAATTAAATAAGAGAAGATAAAATAATAATATAGGGCTACAAAATTAGTAGATTACTCCCTTATTAAATGAGAGAAGATTAAAAAAAAATATAGGGTATAGAATAATTCTCATAATACAAGCCTAGTTTAAATCCAGTCTAAGAACATAAGCCCATTGGCAAGCTTAGCAATAATTGTATCAACTCTAAAATGATATCTACAGGATCTAGAAGCCTATGCAATATTGTGCTACTTTTATGTATTTATTTAACATTGCTAGTCATATATTAGTAATTGTATGTTTGTTCTAATGTTTTAATCTCAAAGACACACAAAGACTCTAAGTTATCCATTTTAATATGAGAAAAAATTCCACACCAACAAGAGTGTGTTTTTGTATAATACGAGTGGCAGTGATATGGCTGGACCACTTTGTAATTCAATTATCCTTATGCAACCTAAGAATTAAGTTACTAAATGCAACCATTGATCATGAAAGAATATGGTGATTATCTTAGATAAAACATGGCAGGTGCTTTGAGAAAAGATAACAATTCATCTCATTACAACATGTAAAATGGTCTTGCGCTATTTCTTTTTTTTTAAAAATATCGAGCTCTTAAATTTTTTTTTGGTATTTGCTTTACATATTTTAAGTTTAAATGTTTCCAATTTGGGATTAAGGTCCATATGAGTATCATATTTGATGTAACTGACACCTTCATATTTTTTAGAGAGTAACCTTTAAAATGCCATAAGACCATAACTAGCTTTTGTTTGGTGACATTTTAGATTGTCATTCAAGACGAATAATAGGAAAGTTATAGAAACATATCTTTACAACCAATTTTTCTTTTTTCTTTTGTAGAAGTCTCTTTACCATTATGAAGGTATCTTTGAGATTTGGCCTTTTCTCTCTAAAAATGTTTTAGCCGCTACTAGTATGTAGGACACATTTTATTTGTTATAAGATTCTTTTCTAGAAACCAACTTTAATAAATGGTTCTTAGCTTGTTCTAATAATCTATAATATAAGTCAAGAAATTGATAAATATTAATATGGATAACTATAGGAGTATAAATTCTAGCCTTCTCTTGCAACCAGTTTGGTGGACAGGAACTAGATGATAACAAGGAGATTATAGAGGTAACATGTACTCTCTTTATAGTAGAGTTTCCTATTTTTGGCAAGGTTAGCATATTAGCTATATTTTGATTGCTTATTAGATATCTTTACTAGATATTTTAGGGGCAATGTTATTGTAAAATAATTGATTTTTTTTTGAAGTTTCATTTAACTAGTAAACAAAGTTATTACATTTTATCTTTTGTGTTTGTGTTGCTCTTTGATGATGTATGTTAAGGTCAATGGTAGTAATGCATCCCATATTTACAAGTTCTTGAAATCAATCAAAGGTGGATTTTTTGGTATAGCATAAAATGGAACTTCACTAAGTTTTTGGTTGACAATGATGGAAATGTAGTTGATAGATATGCACTGATAACATCTTTGTTGAAGACTAAGGTACTTGAAAATTATATCTTGTTATTTTGTCAATTTGTTCTATGAAAATTGCACTTACAATCTTTTCAAACTGGTTTGATTTGTTTGATGACACATCTAATAGGAATAATGGCTAATATATGTAACCTTATGTTTGCAGGGAGATATCAAGAAGCTATTGGATGTTTCCTAATGAATTGAAAAACTATGTTATAGCTATTCTTCCTATTTACACTAAATGTAAGAAGTAATAATTTAACTAAGACATGGTTCTATTGTGCCCATACAAGACAAAATGGATTAGTATTTACCATTCATAGTACATAATAATATTTTGCAATAATTGGAGAGTGTGCATGACTCACTTTTTGAGTGTTGTTGTTTGATATGAGTGTCTAGTTTAGGTTTGTCATGATTTAGGTTTAGTATTTACATAATGCAAATTAAGCTATTCATGGATATAGATAAGTTAGTCATGGCTATAGATTCTCACGGCATTATTTAATTAATGAATCTATTCTCATTAAAGAATAAGAAGAAAGAAGACCTAAGTTATTTTTCTTACTTAAATGCCTAATGAATCTTGTTTGTAGCCTACTGCTGTATTTTCTTTTGTATATTCTACATAAAATGTCATATATCATTAGCTCTTTTGTCCAACTTACCATGAATGATCACTTCATAATTCTTTCAATTTCCTCAATGACATGCTTAACTTTCTTTTTATAGCTATGCTAAATAGTGCCATGATTATTCAATCTATGGTCTTGTTACTTGAAGGTATGGTTTCCCATTGTATGTATAAAGTTTAGAGGAAGTTGGTCAAGGTGGGGGTTGTACTAACTCTAGACTTATTTTTTGATCACTTCTTCATCAGCTTGTAGTTACTATATTTCAGGTTCTCAATTCTTTTCCTTGTTCTAAAAATGAATTTTTTAATTTAAGATTTAGTATAAGTTTAAGATAGAGAAACATATTCACATATTCTAGAAGTCAACTTCCCACTATTTCACTTGCCTTTGAAAACTAGTCTTCAAGTTCCTATATCATTTTTGGTTGGGTAGTGTGTAGTAGTGAGTAGATATTTGATGCATATATGAACAAGAGTAAAATAATAGTAAATAAGTTATTTTTTCCTACAATTTATGTCTCCCACAATTTATGTCTTTGTGTTAACAAATAAAATAGGGGATGACATGACTAGATTAGGCAAAAGGTTCTTTATGATGGATTTTGAATTGGATATGGAAGTTATAGCCATTGGAGGACTTGTAAATTTGTTTTAGGTCTGCAAATCCATGAATCCAAAAACTACTATTGTTTGAGTATCTTCAAGTTCAAACATCTGAAATTAGAATAGTAAATCTATGAAACAACTAAAACTCAATCTCCAGTTTCTCCTTGAAGTGAAAAACACCATTAGATTGATAAAAATTAAGGTGTCTTTTGGTATAGAAGCTAACACTTCTCCCATAGTTATCCATTTTTAATCATAAGCACATCCTTAAATTTAACAAACTACCTAGAGCCACTAAAAATAAATAATCATTTGTTTTCTAGATTGGCACAACAAGCATATAATCATCCTTTTTAGAAACTAACTTCCTCCTGAGATAAACCCTATTTTTGAATAGGGAAATTTATAATTACTAGCCTATAATAGATAAAATTATAAGCACACAATTGGTGGGAATTTAAGAGAATCTATTGATCTAGCATAGGAATTAGCACAAGAATCTTGCTTGAGAGGAATAAGAAGCCAAAGTTAGTTTAATTGCTAAAATTGAGTTGTGACTTTATTGACTTGCAAAGGGGAATTTGCACAAGAATATTGGTTGAGATAAATAAGAAGCCAAAGTTAGTTTAAATGCTAAAATTAAGCCATAATTTTATTGAATTGCAAAGAGAAATTTTCTAATAGTTAGGAAAAAGGAGAATAGGGATATCAATTCTAACAAGGAAAATTTAGAAAATGAAGAAATCATAGAAGTTTGAAAAAAATCAATTACAAAATGTGGTCTATGACATTGTGCTAAAATGGTAAAAGAATCTTTCCATCATAAGATTTAAACTAAAAGAGAGATATCTAGCAAACAAGTAAGTGTCAAGCATCTTGCTAAACTAATGAGAACTATTATGTGTAACTGTTTAAGGATTCAAGAGATGTTGAACATATGACTCACAATCATTATTAACTATTACCTAGTTAGAAAATGTAATTTTCCGTGGTCATACAATAATGGCTAGAATTGCCACAAAGACATTAGTCTATGCACCAACTTAAAAAATGGAAAGTAATACTTGGGCCTTTGGAGAATATATTTATAAAAAATTTCTATATAAAATGATTAAAGACATACATTTAATGCTGATTTTGTGAGAAATTTATTTTGAAGATTTTAGAAATCTTCATAGTTAAACCTAGTATAGCTAGAAACAATCCCTTGGGTAAAATATCCATCTATTGTACGATAAGCAGTTTGAGCTCCCAAATCTGATTTACAAAATATGATAGACATCTGTGAAAGCCATGTAAAAATGATTAATGCATTCTAACTTTATGTGGGAAGTTGTGACTGATTTTATTTCAATATCTCTTATCATTAATCCTCTACAAGGAACAATCCTATTGCACATCATATTTATAGCCATGGACATTGATGATGTTACTTTTATTATTTTGAAGGTCACATCTTCATGCACATTATGTGATTTTGTATAAAATTCAATAAGATTAATTCAATACCTAAAAATGAGAATAAAACATTTATATTGAAGTTAAATAATATAGATAATTTATCAATCTTCCCAGGGTTTCCACAAGGTGAAGAGGAATCACAATAATAGTGATCTATAACTATGGGCTTTTAAGCATTTAGAAGTGTTATGTCTTCAAATACATCTGTCACATACCAAGAACCACCCTGTACATACATAAATATCCCTTGGCTCTCTTAATCACTTTAGTATCGATTTAAAAAAAATAATGAGCACACATTAAAATAAGACAACCCTTTTTCAGTCAACTCATTGTAATAGTTTAAATTCACTAAGATCTACTTGCTCTTGTATGTCTAAGAGATGCCTATGATAAATCTAGTTAAATGCAATATTGCTCATGGAACTAATTTTTGTTGACTTCATTATCAAGGATCATGGTAGATTAAATTAGTATAGTATTTAGTGTTTTTAAATTTAAACAACCCACCAAGTCTTTATTGTTGCTCCAATTTCTATCAAGTAAAAAGAATGTTATCTAGCATGATTTTTCCCACAATTTCTTCTTCCCTTTCTTTTCTTAGGCTCCCAATGTTGATAACAATAAAACAATATTAAAATCATCCCTTAGACATGTAATATCTTATGATGAAGTCCTTGAATACCATATTTCATAGCCTAGTCTACATTTGATATTTCTAATCTACAACATTGGATTATCCTAATAAAATGGAAATAAAATCATCCCTTGATTCACAATCAATAGAAATTGTTATTAGTGAATCATAAAAGAAAAAATATTTTATAATTTATTAAGAATTTTTAAAGATGATTGATAATATCAACATAGTTTGTACATTTAACAAGTTAACAATCTTATTTTTAAGGCCTTATCAAGCTAGGCATAAAATTGTATGGTAGGCCTTGTTAAGAGATATCCAAAAACCAATAACTCTTTATGCTATTAATTGAATACCATAACTATGATAGCTAAGGTTATACAAAATGCTTTATTTCTATACTTCACAAGTGATATGTATTTTAGACATATTTGGACATTGGATCCTTGGAGATGAATTTCTTCTATCACACGGATTTCATTAAGAGCTCTAATCTTTACTCCTATTGCTTGGATTTTTGAGGAGCAGGTTAATGCAAGGTGGAGTTGTTTATTGTCCCAAAACTACTACCACAACATTTATGCATTTTGTGATAGACACTATCTAAAACAACCACTAGAATGAATCATACCAAACTATTGAAATAAATAGTCACAACTATGATATGTGCATACTCTACACTAAATACAAACTTTCCCTATTAAATGACCCCAACTTATAAAAAAAAGGAGTAATGGGTGGAAAGTTTTGGTTGGGAGATAATGTAGTAGAAATTTTAGTGAACCTAAGTTATGAGGTTAATGGATTGTGCAATGAAGGCAACATACCCATCAATGAAAAAAATGTCAAGAAACAAGTTCTGGAAAACACAAAGTCAGTATACAATAGTAGAGGAATAGTGATCAATAAGATCAAGTAGGATGATGTAAGGATCTTGAGTAGAATTATAGAAACCAAGATATGTTCTAGATTTAGAGATGATGATATGACAACTAGTTTCATTCAATAAACCTACAATATTTGTGTAGAGAGAGAGAGAGAGAGAGAGAGAGAGAGAGAGAGAGAGAGAGAGAGAGAGAGAGAGAGAGAGAGAGAGAGAGAGAGAGAAGTGAATTTGAGTGAGATCCTTAGAGCACAGTTGATAAAAAAATTGGAGAGGATAAAGAAAGTTAAGAATGGCCAATTAGGATTCCAATCACTGATAACACATGTTATTCCACTTGATTAAAATATTTCTATTCACATTAGTTTTTGAATTGATTAGAAGTGATAAATGGACCATGGAAAAGATATCATAAATACATAAGAGATACTTTATTGAAAATGTCACCAACAATACAAACCTCATTGTGAAAATAAGTTAGAATGAGTTAAGAACAAGAGTCATAATTCTACCTTCTATTATATAAAAGTATAAAATTGAGATATACTTCATTGTAGATATAGACTACACTTACATTGAAGCATTAGAGCCAAGAATGATATATGTTGAACCTTTGGGTTATGAGATCACAACAAAGGATACAAAAGGATATGTCAAGACTATCCTTGAGTCAAACAAGGATGAAAAATTTGATAGAATTGGAATCTATGAAGAACCGATGAAATTAGTTAGCTATGCATTGTTGGAGAAGGAAGCAACTAAAAAGGTTGAGACAGTAATGAAGAAGTCTATGCTACAAGAAGGGATGAAAAAAGAAGAGGAAAGTACTACAAAGAAAACCATTATAGGTATGAAATAGATTGGGCTAAAAGGATTAATGTATGTAGCATAATTAGTAGCTATAGGACCATATGAAGGAGTGATAGTAGCCTCACTAGATCCAACAACATCAATTGCACCATACATAACATTGTCTCAACAACAAGCACTCATTACACCTACTATCCCACTAACACAATGATCAAAAGGAGAAGAAGAAGTAAAGATAGTTGGAACCAAGAGGAAATCAGTTAGAGTAGCTAAAGTGAAATAAGAATCACTAGTTTAGGATGAAGGCTATGGCAACAAGACTTGGAAAAGGCACAATGAGATAATGCAAGTACAAAAAAGATGATGAGAGGACATATTGAGTCCGAGAAGAAAACAAAAAGGAAACTTGAATTTGTGAGCTTAAGAAGGAAGGAATGGAAACCTAAGATTGAAAGGATAAACAACACAATTATTGATGAAGGTAATTTGGCTCAATTAAACAAATATTATCATCTAGATATATTGGAATAGATAGACAACATTTAGAAAATGTTGTAATTAGACATATTGTATTATCTAAAAAAGTGTTTGAGGATTTGAAAGATGAGATCCCAAAAGATCTCTAACAAAGATTAATCAACAAAAGGAAGAGGGTATTTGATGAAGACAAGGGTATCAACAAAAAATAGATAAAAAATCTATTTCAAGTATACATTGATGAGCATATGGACAACCTGGTCAAGAGTCTTGAGTTTTATCTTAGGAACAAGACAAGAGAAATTCTGATAATGGAAGAAAATTATCACAAAGTAAATGAAGAGACAAAGAACACTATAGTTTAAATGATGGCTGATCTAAATAAGGCAATAACAACACCTCAAGTCATTATTATAAATGAATCAATGCAAATTGATAACACTAAAGTGCCAATTGTTACAAATGAGGATCCATTTAAGGATTATGGCCCCAATGTTGGAAATTTGATCAGATAAACAAGCTCAAAGGAAGATGAGGAAGAAAAGAAGAAGCAAGAAGAGGATAAGGAAAAGAAAATGCAAAAAGAGGAAAAAGCAGAAAGAAAAAAAGATGAGGAAGAGAAGAGGTAGAAAGAAGAAGAAGACAAAAAAGAAAAGGAAGAAGAAATGAATGAAAAGAGAATGAGGAGAAAAAGAATAAAAAAAATGAGAAGAAAGAAAAAAGAAGAAAAGAAAAAGAAGGAAGAAGATAAAAGAAGAAGAAAAGAAAAATAAAGTCTTAGAAATAGATAATAGTGGGGGGGGGGGCTTGAATCATTCTATAATTTTTTTCCCACAACTAAATATTATTAATTACTTTATAACTTGCATATGAAAGTAAAACAACAATGCTAAATAGTAAATATAACCATACATAGAGAGAACTCATAACACTATTATTTGTTAACTAGGGAAACCCTAGCCAAGAAAAACCGTGGTGGGGTTGATAGCCAAAAGACAATCTGCTAAAAAAAAGAATCATATTAAGGATATTGACCCTATTAGGAGTCTTTTAAATACATATAGTGTCTTGAGTCCTTGTTAGAGGACTAGACCCTATTAAAAGCCTCAACCCTATTAGGAGTTTCTTCAACCCTATTAGGAGTTAGTAGTTCAAATAAAATGTATGCAAGAAGATCCCACTATCTTAACATGCAATATACAAATAAGTTTCTTCACAAGAATGGATATACATACAATACTATCTCACTATTGTGTCTCACACTTGCTCTAAACATACATTAGATTTTGCATCACATAAGGGTCGCATATTATTTAAGATTTCTTCATAATAGTTAACATCACTTGCACATCTCTCTTTAGCTACGCAAGATATGATATTTACTTATATCTCACACATTGTCAGAACTCTTCTTTGTCAGCCTTGATGCTTTCACATGCTTGACTAATTATATAATAACTTGGGTTTAACATATAGGATGTTAGCTCATCATAATTAAGTAATTATTTTGTTTCCATAATGATTCCTTAAGCCATACAATTCAATTTACTAATGTTGTATGTTCTGCTTTGTTAATTACTTGTACTAGTAATCCTTCTATAACTTGTGTCATACTATCTGTAGAGATCTATGTAATGACATACATCATCATGACACTACCATCTATCAATCCTCAACTATGCATGAGCTAACTTGAAGTCTGTCATTCATACATACCATATCTGTCACTGTATTGCTACTAACTGTCTAACACTTAGACAATTCTATAATTTTGATTACATCATAAAATGCCAAAATGGATATGTTTCCATAAATGATAACACTCATACATCTACCTAGCCATATTACGAACAATCTCCCCTTTTGGAATTGATGGCAATATTTGGGAAAATTGGCTAAGTCCCAAAATGATGTCATACAAAACAAAAGTAACTACTAAAAAAATGCCTTCAAAACTTGAAAATTTTATTCATGTCTTGATGGATCATTACATTCCTTATCACTCCTTTACAATGATACATAGCTAAGATCCCCCTTACATATACATATACAATTTTCCTTACATACTTCTCCCTTACATATACAAACATATACATATACAATTTTACTTACATACTTCTTCCCCTTTGATATCAATGGCAAAGTTGTAAAAAATCTGTACACACAAAATTGTCTTGCCTTCCTCTGATCAACTTGACATTCTGGATATACAATCTATGAAATCATGTTTCAGCTTATCAAAATGCTTCTTCTAGTTTTCTTTGACTATATCAGATATACTAATAAGTGTACAAAATGCATAGGATGCCACTTCCACTATGCTCAAGTTAGTATAGGGAATTTTTTCATAGGATGCCTTTGTTGCAATACACTCCTCCAATTGTCTCTGCAAAATGATAACTTTAGGAGATAAATATTCTTTGAGGACATAGAATCTCTTTATTACCTTCTCCTTACTAGATTCAATGCCTCTAATAACATTGTGAATTCTATCCATTTTTGTTCCACTATCCTCAATATTTGCCTTTGGTTGTTGCAATCTGATAGTGAGTGTTTGAAGCTCACTCATTTGGCTTTTGATTAGATTATTAAATTATGATAGGTAATTGTATGCCATTGCAAATTGTCCATACAAATTCTTACCTTCATCTATGCTCTTCTTTAGCTCTTTAATGCACACATTCAATCTTTGCAAGTCATTCCTAACATTTTTGCATCCTATGTCAAATAATGATGCATCATGCTTTGTCTAAGCTTGTATTGAAGCAATTTCAGACAAGGTGGAGAACTCTACATCAAAATATCTTACCAATTCTTTTTCCCTTTTTTGTAAGTCTAGTTCTATAACAAACATTTGTACCATCCTCTGCATTCTTCCCAGAACTTCTACCTTCTTTGTTTCTTCTTCTACTCTTTTTTTCTTTCTCCTTATTTGTACCTTTCCTTCTGTCTTCTTATTTTCTTCTTACTTCCTCCTTATTATTTTCTTCTCTCTTTCTCTCTTCTTCTTCTTCTTTCCTCTTCTCATCTTCTATTCTTTTTATTTCTTTCATTTTTCTTTTTTCTTCTTATTTTCTCTTTATTTCTCTCTTTCTTTCCTCTTTCTCTAATTTTTCTTCTCTACATTTTTATTTACTTCTTCATCATCTTCTTTATATGAGGTAGTATAGGCAGTAATATTTCCAACAATGTTTGTCCCATATGCTGCAAAAGGGTTCTTTTTAGTATCTATATTTATATGCCTACTATCCACTTTCATGGATTCAATACCAATAACTTTGTGTGGAGGTGAGTAAGTTTTTTGAGTTTCCTCAACCTCTTCTTCATCATCACTAGAAGTACTGGCCTCAACATGTACATGACTTGTTGTTTTAGGCTGCACACTTTTCTTGGTGACTATAGGTATGGAAGTCATATAATCACTATGGATTCTTCAGTTTCCTTCTTTACCTCTTCATATTTGCCTCCCATAAGAAGAATTTCTCTTCTTTTATTCCTCAAAAAAGGCTCAATGGCTTTCAAAATTCTTTCTACATCCTCATTGGTGTTGACTTCACATAGTTTCTAAATCATATTCTTTCTCAGCTTTGTGTCTTCCTTTACTACTCTTTTCTTTCTATTTATTAATCTATTGTATAAATCTTTTGGTATCTTATTTTAAATACTGTCAAACCTTTTATTCCTTAAAATTATTTTCCTCACTATAGAATTTTATAACTGTCTCCTATCCATGCTATTGTACAAGCTATAATACTTATTCAACTAAACAAAATTGTCATTATTTATAATGTGCACATTTATATTTTCAACTTTGGGCTTTTTTGTCACAAAAGCTTGCACCCTTGTCCAAAGTTTTTACCTAAGGACAACCTTGTGAAAAATGGAAACAACCTCCAAGCTGTGGGACTTGAACTATGAGTTTGAGCCTTTGGAGAAAGTCAACTTCCTTTGCTATCAAGATGCACCTTAACTACACTTGAAGAGGAAAAGGGAGAAGGAATACATGAAAGCAACTACCTAATCTATTCTAAGGAGGCGATGCACCAAAATAGAGTGTTCAATCCTACCTCTACCCATATATGCACAATTGAACTATTATGATATCAAAGATATACATATTCAAACTTGCTTAAAATTGACAATCACATGTAGATCAATCAACGAACATGAATAACACAAGGAAAGAAGGAAATTTACTTATATATCATTCATAGGTCAAAATAGATACAATCATACAAATTGCAAATAGCCACAAAAAATTGAAGAAAGGAAAATAGACCTTGCACAATACATCAATGGCTGAAAGAGATGGGGAAGAAGATCATGAATAGCTCAGTGAAAAAGGGAATTTATAATGCACATGAAAAATATGCCAAGGAAAATAGAGAAGAATCTAACCATACCCTTAGAAGGGATACAAAATGTGCTTTTATAGCTTAAGCATAACTAGATATTTCTGACTAAGAACAACTTCACAACCACTACATCCAACCATTATTGCAAATCTAGAAAATATCTAATCATGATACAAAACTAGATGCTAGAAATTCACTTGTACAACAAACAAGGATTTGAGAGGTCATGAACAATGGCCATTAACTTTTGATTGAGTAGATGGATCAACAAGTGGCAGTAGAGTGTTCTTTTACATTTATCAGACTTGGGGAATAGTGAAAGTGGTTATAGGAGATCAAAAAGATCAGATCTATCATCAAAGATTTGTTTCCTCTATCATAAGTGTGCCAAATCAGCTATTTCATTGGTCAATTGGAGTCAAACCATCAGGCCTTGCCATGTGGACCAATCATCCTTTACCATTCTGCCACTCTATAAAGTCTTCCTTCTTTGACCTCTCGTGATAGTAGCTTCACCACTACCTTTCTTCATTAACATATATTGCTTGTGAAACCACAATTAATTGGCTATCATTGCTTTGCTGCTTGTCCTTGACATCCTTTATTAACTGCTACAACCTTGCAAAGACTGAGATCATGACCACATTCACACCATTACCACTATGACTTGAGGTTTAGCTCCTAACCTTGCGACCAAGCAAAACAAAGAACTTGCTTGATCACAACTCTAACTATAGTTCCCTCCTAACACACCATGATAGCGTACTAGCCATAAATCTAAAAGATCTAATGGTGTGAAATACATCCTTGAAATACTAAAGATTTTACCTTTATCACACTATTGTAACCTAAACCGTAGTATGTCAAATTAACTTGGCAACCAAGAAAACACAATGCAAGCGTGCCATCAGGGCCTAAACCTTGGTTGATCCAACTAACTCTATGATAATGCGAACACAATGTAATCATGCCTTCACCACTTGAACTCCAGTTAACACTTAACCTACAGTGATTGAGCGAAACCAAAGGGTGATCACACAGTCATAACTTAAAATGTTTCAAAGGCACACATGAAATAAGACTATGAGACTTAGGATAAAAGACATAGCCAATGTTAAATTATTTTATGAAAACCTTTAATATTTGAACTTTGGAAACCCTAGGTGACCATTGAGCAACCTATTATTTGAATTTGATTTTTTTGGTAGGAGAGCATTTTTGGTTAACATTTCTAGTGACTTAGAGGGGATGAAAGCCTTGTTGGCATAAGACCAATAACTGCTAAAGATCTATTGGTATATAGAGTCTCTGAACTCTAAAAAACCTATCAGTTTCATCACTTTTGCCACATTCCAAGCTATAACACATGCCCTTGACCTCTGGAACTTTGTGAAACTGGAACTAAAACTCTCTACAACAAATCATGTGCTTGGAAAATCTTGGAAAATAGGAACAAAATAAAAAACTATTCTAACTATGTACATGAAACATTCATTGTTATCAAAAATAGGGCTTGAGATGTATTCCATTGATTGGAATAGGCAAGATTTCACCATTAGGCCTACTTGATTGGAAAGCATTGGTTTTCTTGCAATTGATGATCACATAGGGACCATTCCAAAGTGCATCAAATTTTGAATGTCATCCTGCCTTCGCTCTGTCTGCATCCCACTTCAACACAAGATCACCCTCTCTAAAAATTCTGAACTTAGCCTTCTCACCAAATCTTTTCTTCACCTATTGCTGATGTGTTTCCAAGGTCTATATTTCTTGATGTCTCTTCTTCTCCAACTCCATCAATTCTGTAATCCTTATTGTCATAGCATCATTTTCAATTAGTTCCAATTAATGGGCTAATTCTAGAGATAGAAACTCCAATGAGATAGGAATCCTTGCTTCCCTACCATACACCAACATGAAATGTGAGTATCCAATAGCCCTATTAGGTATTATTCTATCAGCCCAAAGGGTTGTTCACAATCTTTGGTGGTCCATCATGTTTGATTATCTTTAATAGTTCTTTTCATTAGCCTAATTAGATTCGTGTTAGATGACTAAACCAAGCCATTACCTTGGGGGTAGTAATTGGAAGAAGTACTTCGGTATATGCCATGTTCAATTTCACATGCACAAATCTAAGCTCCTACAAGTAATTTTGCATCATCTAAAATCATGGTGGAAGGGGTACAATACCTTGTAACATGTCCATCTAAGAATTCAAGAACTAAATTCTTAGCAACATCTTTTAATGCAATTTCCTCTATCCACCTGGTAAAGTAATTTGTAGTAGCTAGAATCCATTTATGACTAATCCCCATTGGGGAAAAAGGCTGATCCACTTGAATAGGATGAAGTGGAAGAGCTGCAAGCCTTTGCTCACCTGAAAAAAAGCACATTTTTCACATTTACTAACATACCTATGGTAATCATGGCATAAGGATGGCCATTAATATCCTACCCTCATTATCTTCATAGTAGTTGTTCTTACTAAAAAGTGGCCACCATCAAGACCATCATGAAGCTCCTTAATCATTCTCTCTGCTTGATCTGCACCAATACTCCTTAACAAAGCTCCATTAAAGCCCTTCCTAAATAGAATACCATCAATTATGGCATAAGAACTGGATTGCAATCTAAAATATCTTGTTTTTGCCCTATCCAATCCTTGAGGATATCCATTTCCTATAAGAAGGTCATCATATCATCTACCCAAATCCTTGGATTGTCATCTCTCACCTCTTATTATTATGTCAACACCAAGATAAATTCTTCATTTAATTTGTAAGATGAGATCATTTGCTTGCATAGTCCCTTCCCTCTTACCAAACTAGTGATTTGATGTCCACATCATACTCCATCACCTTAGTGATCCAATTTTTTCTCATTAATATTTCTAATCAATAGAAAATCTTTAACACTTGTATGAGGGACCAATGAGTGGATCTTATTATGGGATAGAAGATTTTTGAATTTCTTCAAAGATCTTATAACTGCAAGGGCTTTCTTCTCCACATAGCTATATTTGTCTTCATACTCCTTCAACCCTTTACTAAAGAGAGAAATAGGCCGTTCTTCATTCTTATCATTCAATTGAGTCAAAATAGAAGAAATACTTGACTAATCTCCTAAGGTGTAAAGAATAAAATCCTTATCAAAATTTGGATTGATGAGAGTAGGGGCTGAGGCTATGACTACTTTGATTTCTTCAAAACTTGCTTTAACTTCCTTGGTCCATGAAAAGACTATATTCTTTTTAAGCATAGCTATAAGAGGTTTCACCATGGTAGCTAAATTAGGAATAAATCTCCTCCTAGAAATTATTCTACCAAGAAAACTTTATAGACCTTTCTTGTGGTTAGGAAGGGAGAGATAATGTATTGCCTTTGTTCTCTCTAGATTAATGGTTAGACCATACTTAGATACAATGAGTCCTAATAATTTCCCTTGATTAGTGGAAAAGGCACACTTTCTTGGATTCAAAGATACTCCATACTCTCTACATCTTATAAATGGTTGTCTAAGATGGCTAAAATGATCTGCTACATTCTTTGAATACACTGTGATATCATCAAGGTAGACCAACATGTTGGTGTTTTAAAATGCTACAGGTTTCAAATTAATTTGATGAGAATAAGACATATATAGGGGCATCTAACTCCCATCCTTAACATATCTTTTTAGACACTGGGCCAACTATAAGGCTAGACCATTCTTCTACTTTAGGCTCTACAAAACCTAGGCAGGTGGACCTCAGATTCAATTTGTATGGTACTAGTGCTAAACATATTGTTGAATCTATTAACAACAGATTTAACCCTTATTTCTCCTAATGACTCATGTAATAACATAGATCTATAGTAGCTAAATTCAAGACAATGCAATTCATAAGTTGATTGAGGGCTAGACTTTGAATAACTTTTGACATAAAAGGGAAAATATGTTTTAATATGTTGATAATAGCAAGACCTAGATATGAGCAACAAAATTGAATGATCCTGCAACTAATCAGTGACTTATCTATTGGAAAATTACATGAATTACAACCATACATCTTCTGGAAATCTTTGACATAACTCCTACATCAAGATCCTGATCTATCTTTCACCTTATGCATAGACATCTACATCAAAATGGATCTCATACTCGACCTATCCCACCATGATGTCTGCAAACCATGTGATAAATATCAAGCAATTAAATGGCCCTTTATTCCACAAGAAAAATAATTCAAGCACATGCATTTTTTAAAAAAATACAACCTAATTTGTACTCTTGGTTCACAAATAAGAAGAAATTATAAACCCATGAACAGGAGACAAGATTCAAAATGAAGGTAAACCCTTTGCTGTGTTTTATTCATTTTCCTTGAAAATAAATACATAAAAGATGAATAGAAATGACCCAAAAATCACCTAATGGATGAGAATTATTTGTATAAAATTTAATGCTGCTCATTACAAGAGAAATTGCTGAAGGAAATATGGTGGAATCATAGTTCTAGATCCAACAAAGTGGTCTCACACTAAAAATTGCCAACCCTTACAATGGATGAGAAAGAAGAAGATATAGAAGGAGAGAATTCTTGGATTTGATCTGAGGACAACATGTGTCCACTTGAAATTCTATCCCTTACAGTTGCAATTCCTCTTTTCATCTTTCTACCCATTTGATCTGATTTAGTTTTCATCACTATCCTATAAAAAACTTGGAAATATCTTTGCTAAATGATGAAACCTTTGTCTCGCCAAAATAACTGAGCTACATCATGAAATGTTGGTAAAAATCTAGGTTTAAACTAATTTGAAGGTGACCAAAATCAACCCCAACTATATTTTTACCATGTTTTACCAAGCCTGTAACTGTGTTTTCAATTTTTACCAATTCTACTGAGAAGGACCAAATTTTACATTTTTGCCTATAACCTGAACCAGTGACTTCCTATGTGAAAACAAAGTCCATAATCAGAAAGTTCATCTTCTCCCAGTTTTGGTGATATATAATATCGCTATATTAGCATATTGGAAACCCCTTGAATCTCATTTTGAAAAACATACCCTTTTGCTATAAAACTCTAGTTTGCACTTTTAAATTTTTCAAAAATTAAAAAAATTCCAAAGTTCCAACTATAGAAAAAATGGTTCTTTGAATTTAAAACCATGTACATGTATTTTTTTGAGAAAATAATTAAAAATCATTTTATATTATTTTCAAATTTTGGCCCTACCCATGCATCTCGGGTCAAACCTAGTTTGACTAGGCTACCATGTGGTAGCACCTAATTGGTCAAACCCTGCATCGCCATGTCACTACCATGTGTCACTTGCTGATTGGGTCACCATGTCGCATGTTGAGTCAGCCTCATGCCACATTGTTGCCACATATTGACCATGTGACATGTATCACCTACTACCACCTTAGTACCTAGTCACTTGTCTACCTCATCTTGACACATCAATGCCAACTCATTGCCATGTGTCACCTTCTAGTTGGGTCACCATGTCACATGGTTAACGGTTGAGAAAATTCATTTTGGCAACATGGTGACCACCGTCAGATCCACTACATGGCATGATCTGGTGCATTCTAAAATCTAGACTGCTACATCAGTTTTTTGTTCACCATACACTACCACTTGTTAGATTCTAGTTTGTTGTCATCACTACCACTAGCTCCCACACCTTTCTCACTTCGGGAAGTTGCCATGTTTCTTGTTGGAAAACCTCCCATTTTCTAGTGGTGACATAGTGCCCACCAAATTTTGACACATTTTCTAGCAACTCCTACTCATGTTGATGTCATCGATCTCTGTTAGCATGTTTGGGTGTTCAAAAATTTTCATTGGTCATAGTCCGGCCGGTTGGGACCCACAAGCTCTACCACATACACTGTGGCTTACAAAAGCCAGCGTCCTATAGAAATTACATTTATTGTGTGTTTGGATATTTAAACACTTCAAGTATGCCTCCACAAAGAATGTGGGATTAAACGTTTTTAAAGATACTCCTCTCTACTGTAGCTCATCTTCAATCGGTGGCTCCCATTGGAGCTTCAAATGCTATGGCTTCTTCTTATGAGTCCCTATTGGATGTGAGTTCTCCTTGCACATTCCATATGACCTCCTTCATTTTCATGGTGCCTCCTTCTTAGGTCTATGGCTTGCTGAAATATGTGTGAGTCATCCTACTTGGTTTGCAACTATGATTTCCTCCTTCATGTAGTGGTTTTTCCAAGCAATGGTGTGCTCTACTAATGCCATCCTCTACTATGATGTGGGATCTCCTTTGCATGGGAAACATCTTCCCTATTTCATCCCTTACAGCTGGGAATTATGTACGTGGATGGCTCTATTATTAAAAAAATGACCCATTCCTTTGTCACGAGTGTTGTCTTCAAGTAGCAAGCTTTTCTTTGCACCCCTTTGATAACCCAGTGTGGTGGTCATTGAATTCACTTGTGAGCTTGGGTATCTATCCATATTTCTATTGTGTCCCCTTTGTGCATGCCATCTATTAGTTGACAAAATTATTTGAGGCATTTGTAAAGCTCAAGCATGATAATCTTTGTTATTGGAAGTGGGGACCCAGCCTCCAAGTCTGCTGCCTTATTTTTTTTTCTTCCCTCCTCACTTTTCAACATGGGAGCCTTTTAATCCCTTTCTGTGGCCTCTTTGTATTTCTATTCCATTGATTCAATTGAATCTTCAAGCATCTTTAAATCAAATTTATTTAGAAAAAATGCCTCCCCTACTGCTTCAAGCTTCTTAACAATTCCCCCTACTGATTTCAACATAACCTTTCTGCAAACTCTTGTAGTGAAACACCCTCATACGGGCCTCAACATATACTCTACTCTCTTCTCTTAGATGCAAGCATAATCATGAATGGGCCATGGAACAACACGGGAATCTTGAAGGGCTTTAGAGTTGTTGGCATGCATGCCATAATCTAATGTAAATAGCATTGCTCATCAATGTAGAGACTCTAATCCAAAAATTAAGTACATTAGCCTCAAAATTATAAGGGTCTCCAGGTTGCTTTTTGTGGGAAACATATAAAAGAGTGGGCAAATCATGGCCCTCATCATTGACATCTTTGCCCCTTTCTAGTAAAACATGAACTGTACTTGGGTGGTCTCATGAGATTATCTTTGGTTTCCAATCTTTGAAGCCATTTTTTTTTTCCATTTGTCATCTCGAGCATCACCTTTATCCATAGTACTGTTTACAAGATATTTCAACTTTAATATTATAATCAAGACAATTTAGTCTCCATGGCACTTTACTAATTTAATGGAATTAGTTGGGCCCCAAAGTGGGTCTGGCTAATTTTTTTTCATTTTTGAACACCTGATATGCCAAAATGATCCATGGAACACCTAATACTAATTGCACTCAAATTTAACATTTATGCATCACTGAGATATCCATTAAACTCATTTGACCATTTAGTTTGCAAACTATGATTTTTAGCTAATAGGGCCTGTCGGCTGGCTTTGAAAACTAAACCAAACACCTAATCGAGCTTTGAAATCTGACACACTGATTCTCTATTCCACATACTTTCACCCTTTTGAATCTCATCTCATGAAGAATCCTTAGTCAAACTATATTAACTGTCAAATTTTCCCTTTCAAAACTACCTACAAGAAAACATGTCAGAAAACACAAAATCATGTTCAGATTTGGCTTCGAAAACTGGGTAAACTGACACTTGAGGAGACAAAAATTGGGTAACTTTTTCACTATCATGGGGAAAATATAAATTTGGGACTAGGTCTCATGAAAAATAATGGGGAAAATTTGGTGAGTGGTCAAAGTGGGCTACTTGGAATTTGTAGACTGGAAGCATTGGTAGAAAAACATTTTTTGCAAATGGAATAGACCTGGGAAAGTGTGCAGATGGATTTGTCAAGATTTTAAAATTTGTAAACTTGAAGTATTTTTAGAGTAGAACATAGTGGTACAATCTATTTGATCTCACCTATCAAATATTTTGAGGTATGACATCATGAACAGGGGTTCTGACAAATCTACACTTCTTGACACCAGTAAAAAGTTACAAATTACATTTGGATTCGCTTTCAAAAACTAATCAAATGGATTCGTCATAAGCTCAAAATTGAAACATAACATTTATCTAACCTATTAAATGTAAAATAAAATGAATTATCTCATTTTGATCAACTAGATCAAAATTATGACAACTCAAATAGGGCCTTCCAGAATTTTGAACAATTCACATCAGCATAACAACAAAACCTGTCCAACTTTGAGGGATTCAAAACCTAGTAAAAAAGATTCAAAATGACTTGAAATAAGAAAAATAGGCTCTTTGGTATGGAAAATAAACACTCCCAAAGTGGTGAGTCATGAAACATTACTGGGTGTGAAATATTTAGACACAAACACAACCTCCTATCAATGTTTGACACTTAGGTAAAAATGCAGATTTGGAAATTGCTCAAAACTTCAAAAAATGGCTCGAGATGGAAATTTATCTTCATGGGATGAGTGAATACATTTAATGGTAGGTGTTAGAAACATTAAACACCTCTTAGGCCTTGAATGGATAGCTGGGTACACATGCATCGAAAAACGCTTATAGGGCTTGATTTTTTCAATGCTACTCAAAATTGGGGCTTCAATTTTGAGTCCCAACACAACACAAACCTTTCAATCATGTTCTTGAAGGGCATATCCATTAACTTTTGAAATGTGTCACCTGCATTTGTTAGTCCAAAAGGCATTTTACTATAGGCATAGGTGCCCCCCTTGGTGGTGAAAGTAGTCTTATATCTATTAGCCTCTTTGACTAATACTTGGTTATAACTTGAGAATCCATCCAAGAAAGAGAATCTCTTTGAACCACCAACCTTAGTAAATATATATTCCATTGAAGGGAGAGGGTGATGATCCTTAAGAGAGGCTTGGTTAAGATCCCTAAAGTCTACACATAGTTTGATTTCTCCACTCTTCTTTCTATTACAAACGAGGCTTACTACCAAAGAGGAATGCTAAATAGGGAAAATGATATTGGCCTCAATCAATTTGGATAGCTCTTCTCTCATTAATGGCTCAATTTTGGGATTCACTAGCCTCTTCTTTTTCCTAACATGATCTAGTGCTAATCTAGATGTACCCCAAAATGAGGTGATCCAAAACTAGCAAACAAACACAAAATAGAAAATGAATAAGAGCAGTGAGATTCAGATCTAGAGAGATAATATTTCATATATTCAACGCAAGAAGTTTACATCCAACATGTCTGGCTGTACAACCTTTTAGGATATGACCATTACAATGATGAATACATCTTTCAAAGAAGAACATATCTCCAGACTCAAATATGAACTTCTACCTCCAAGCTGCTCCACCTAAAATTCCTCTACAAAATATTATCTCCTTAAGACTTTATCCAAGATTCCCTACTTATACTAGTCTAAATCACAAGTCATCCCAGAATGCTAAAATCTAAATAACCCTAACATTAAATATTTGAAGAGCCACAAGTTGGCTTCTAGAAGAAATTAAATAACTAAAAATTGATACCTGAGAAAAATCACAATATCTCCTAGCTTTGATTGAATTAGAACTTGTGATTCAAACCAAAGGTAGTAATTTAGGTGCTCTAGAACCTCTTAAGCTCAATAAGGCTGATTCATTAAGGATGTCTTCAAATTCATCTTGAAAGTCTTGCATAGAAACCCATTATGCAAACTGCTAGAAATTGATAATCCAGAAGAAAATCCATATCTCCCAACTTATAATAACTTAGGACTTGTAACCTTAAAAAAAGATAGTACTCTAGGCCCTCTTAAATCCTTAAACTTTGAATCCTCAAACTCATTTCACAAAATTAGTTACACAGCCTACAATAGGTACCTAAAAACTAGAAAACACATCTCCAACCAGTAAGATAAAATGGCTCAAAATTAAACTCAATCCATCCAATCTCTATGAAATCACAAGAAAAGATTCTTTACTATGTCTTGAACACATACCTAACCATGAAAAGCATAACTCCACCAAAATCCAAGCTTGGTCAAAACTGGAAACAAACATAGAAAACTAATACTAGTGCTCGGGACATATAGGAAAATTTGACACCAACAGGAACACTCGACACATGAAGGAACTCTCAACACATAAAAGAACACTCGACACATGAAGGAACACTTAGCACACATTGAAACTTGGTAAACACTAGAACCGACCAACTTAGCACTTGAAGGATTGTTCGATTGAAAATGGTAGAATAAGTGGGATAACATGCAACTCCAAATGTTAACATGACATTGGATAACTTCAACTTGGAAATGATTGAAAATTTACTGGCACTCAACAATGTCTGTAATAGAATAAATGGGATAATGTGATGGCTAGGATGCTCTTACATTAGACTACTAGGGTAAATAGAAAAGACTTTAGATGCTCCTGCATGAAATTCTCCTATTAAATAGAAGAATGTGTCCCATATTTTGCTTCTGAAATAAAATTTTGTATTTAGCTTCATCTTCACAAAAGGTTTCCACTCCATAAAAGAAAATAGATCAAATCTGAAAATCAACCATCTGTGCTTCATCCATTCAAAAATTAGAATCTCATCAAATCAATCAACATATGAACTCAACTAAAAATCACAATGCTCCATCTGCAACTTATCATCAACATCATCCATAACATCATCCTCATACATGAAAACTAGATCAACAAAAATATCCAAATTACAAACTTGATCATCAAGAATATATAAACTTAGATCTATCATAGGAAAAGAATATAAATCTATAACATAGGAATTTTCAACCAAATCAATAGCAAATGAGTCCATATTAGGACCATGCAACAATAACCCTATATTATCCATACTCACAACAGTATATATATTCATTCTTCTAGTAACATGTAAATCAACATCATCAAAATCTACATTAGTAGTAACTTCCATATCCTTCAGCATCTCAGTAGCAACATATAAGTTTAGATCCATATCAGCAATAAAAAACATCATGTAAATCCACATCAATAACATCTCTAAAACCCTCAACCATATTACTAGCAAGTAAATCCATCTTCTTACCACAAGCAACATCTAGATCAACATCATTCATAAAAAAATGAACATATAACTCTAGATCAGCAATGACAACAAAAAATAAGTCCTCAATCACATCCATTCCAAAATTAACATCATTCTTTATAACAACATCCAATTCCTTACCAACATAAGTGAAACTCTTCTCTTTAGCAATCTCATTGCACACAACAAGATGCTTTGCAATTTCCATGTTGGATCTATCCATTTGCTCATGAAAACCAAAAGATACTTCCTCCATTTTAGCAAAATCATCATATACTTCCACAATATATCTTCTTCTCTTCATAATCTCTTTAACCAACCAACAAACCTTGTTTCTAATAATCAAATGCCAACTCAAATTAGACTCTTCAAAATCATGAATCCTTTCATGTAAATCATCCCAAAAAGAATCATACTCATTACTCTCAATATCATCAAGATGCCTTCCATGGTCTTACACTAACTCAATAGCTTCTACTCCAACTGCAAGTTTCCTCAACATGTCAAATAATTTTGGATCTACATCTCTCCTTCCATAAACCATCTTTACACATACAAATAATAATCAAATGGTGAGCCCTCTATAAGTGTAGGTCAAATATGTAGATTTGCCACCCTACACCAAAACACTAACTAGCTAGAACTTCAAAAATCAAAACCTTTCTTTGTTAAACTTTACCAAACCAATGTCCTAGTACAAACTACCTCACACTTCGGTGATCTACTTGCACACTTAGGAAAAATTGAGCTGTGATACCAAACGATCCAGTGCTAATTCCAATGTACCCCAAAATGAGGTGATCCAGAAACTAGCAACCAAACACACAATAGAAAATGAACAAGAGGAGCAAGATTCAGATCCAGAGAGACAATATTTCATATATTCAAAGCAAGAAGTTTACATCCAACATGAATTTGGGTTATGACCATTACAAAGAAGAATACATCTTTCAAAGAAGAACAAATCTTCAAACTCAAATACAAACTTCTACCTCTAAGCTGCTCCACCTTAGAATCCTCTACAAAAAATTATCTCCTTAAGTCTCTACCCAAGATCCCCTACTTATACCAATATAAGCCACAAGTCAGCAAAGAATGCTAAAAACTAAATAAACCTAACATTAAATACTTGAAGAGCCACAAGTTGGCCTCAAACAAAAATTAAATGTCCAAAAATTGATACCTGAGAAAAATCATGATATCTCCTAGCTCTGATTGAATTAGGACTTGTGCTTGAAAATAAATGTAGTAATTTAGGTCCTCTACAACCCCTTAATCTCTCTAAGGATGATGCATTAAGGATATCTTTAGATTCATCTTGAAAATCTCACACAAAAACCCATTTCGCAAATTACCAGAAATTGATACTCTAGAAGAATTGTCATATCTCCCAACTTGCAATGAATTGGGACTTGTGACCTTAACCAAAGATATTACTCTAGGAATCTTCAATCCATTAACTTCACATCCTATAAGTCATTATAAAAAATTAGTTACATGGCCTAAAATAGGCACCCAAAAACCAGAAAACACATCTCTAGCAGCCTGGTATAATGGCTCAAACTTCAACTCAATCCATCCAATCTCTACGAAATCACAAGGAAAGGTTCTCCAATGTGTCTTCAACAAATCCATAACCATGAAAAGAATAACTCCACCAAAATACAAGCTTGGCCCAAACTAGAAATAAAAACATAAAACTAATATTGGTGCTCCGTACATATAGGAAAATTCAGCACCAATAGGAGCACTCAACACATGAAGGAACACTCGAAACATTAAAGAACACTCAACACATAAAGGAACACTTAGAACACATTGAAACTTGGAAAATGCTACAACTGGCCAACTCAACACTTGAAGGATCATTCATTTGAAACTGGTAGAATAAGTGGGATAACATGCAACTCTGAATGTTAACATGACATGGGATAACTTCAACTCGGTAATGACTAAAAATTTACTGGCACTTGAAAATGTTTATAATAGAATCAATAGGATAATGTGATGGTTTGGGTGCTCCTACATCATAATAGGTTTGACATTATCAACTAAATCTATGTTATGTTGAAATAGACTTGGGTCAAAACCCTTTAAATTAAAATATGTCCAGTAAAATACATCATTAAATTCTTGACATAGATGAACCGAACTTTCTTGCTAAGTTTTAGAACATACCTTCCCCATGTTTAACATCCTTCCATCAACATCTGCAACTAACATATGATCATCTTTGTTTGCAGCAAGATTCATGCTTCTATCTGTTGCTTGGTCATCAAGATAGAAGACACTTTCTAAGGTAATAATACCCTTAGAAAACTTATTGGAGCTGAGGTTGATGATTTGATCACCATACTGGTCATGCAATCTTGACTAATTTCTATCTAAGAACTCTACTTCATTCTAAAAGATACTTACAATTTATGCATTAGATTCAAGGACCTACTAATTGATATTATATCAAGGATAGTAAGTCTAACCACCACTTTAATCTTCTGTTGCTTCTCATCTTCAAGGCTCCTTGGGACATCATAAGACACACCTACTACTACAAGTTTGTCAGTATATCTATTTCCTTTTCTAGGGATGCATTAAATATAAATGCATTAAAACTTTCAAGAAAATCCCATACTCTATGTTTATAAGACTTAAGCAAACCATTCTTCATGATATTTTGATTCCTCACCTGATTAACCACCAGCTCACTATCTCCATATACACTTAAGACTTGAATTTCTTTTTTTTGGGCAAGTAGGAGACAATACCTCATGCTTGGCCACATTATCAGTACAACTCAATTGAAGCCTAAATGAGAAGTAGTACCTTTCTATTGTAGGAGAAGCCAACATCACAGTAGCCCCTGATCCATTTTTATTTCTTGATCCATGAAAGTACATGCTCCATGTCTCACTTGTGTCTTCTTTGTTCTTCATCAGATTAGGACAAGAGCATCCTTCTTTGATATATAATAGGTACCAATGCCTATCTCCAAGGTTTCTGATATAGGATCAAACTGATATGCATTAGCCCATTCAGCTAAGAGGAAATAGGTATCTATATTAAAGAAGTGGTAGGCTCATTTTCTATGTCATTTTCATCTATCTCTAGGATGGTGTAGTTCATATTGATGAGATTAGGAGTGTAGGGCTCAATATGATGGAGGGCTAATGGTTCTCCTCTGATTGAAGCTTTGATTCCATACCTTGTTCTAAGAAACATGTATGATCAATTATAGGATATTTAACAACCTATTTGGGTAGTGAAATCTCTTGAAAGACAAATGGTAAAGTGTGGTTTAATCTCAACAATTGATATTGCTATAAATAATAGTCCACCAAGATAATTGAGAAAGGGGGGGGGGGGGGGGGGGGGTGGTTGAATCAGTTATCCAACAATTAAAACATTTATCTTCTTTAAAAAAACTTAACCATTCAACCAAATTAAAAAACAACCATAATAAAATGTACATAGACAATTACACCAAATATGCTGGCTAGGGAAACCCTTTATTAGAGGGAAAACCCCAGTGGGAATGATGACCACAAGATGATGTGCTAATATAAATATTTCTTATTATTGAATGGACCTTGTTAGGAGTCTATTATAACATTTAGTACATAGAGTCCCTATTAGGAGACTTTCAATCCCTATTAGGAGATTCCAACCATGTTAGGAGTTGTAGTACAATGTATGCAAGAAGATCCCACTGCCCAAACATGCAATTTCAACTACAAGAAGAGCTCACTACTCAAACAAGTAATTTACTATTATGTCCTCCTTTAATTTGATTTTTCAACTAAAAAAATCATTGTCAGATCTTGTATACTAGGCCATGAACCTCATATCCAAATATCAAACCTCATATCACCCAGAAAAATCATGACAATAAAGTTTCCTTCACTTCTGCACTGCTCTGCTCAACTTCACATTTCACTTTCGCTATTGCTTTTCATCAATTATAAAAACTATATCATTTCATATCATGATAAAGGAAAATGTCATTCCTTTATATGAAGTCTTCAAAAAAATTCCCTGAGTCAATTGTCAGACCTCCTCAATTAATTATTATAGGACCACATTAAGAACATGTTACACTTAGTGATAACATTCATCTTCCACCTTGCAACTTGAATAACTTTCCATACACACAATATTATGACAAGTGAACTCAGCCACATCATCACCGAAATTTCTTCTTCATGTCCCCAACCTCAATTCTTAGAATAACAAATCTACTAAGAGATATAACAAGTTTACTAGAACATACCTTTGTAAATTCTATCTTAGAACATACATCATCAAAACTCACATAACTTCTTGTATACTAATCCTTTCTTCTTTCGATGTTAACTAAATATACTAGATACTAAGAAGTATCTCCCAAAACCTCAGATAGTGTAAATACTCAACTAGCCATCCATACCAACTTGATCTTTCTGCTGTTCTTCTGTCGGATGCCACAGAAAACTACCATGTTGACATCAATGACAAACTTAGTCATGAATGTAACATATCATCATAGTAACATATCTACAATACTCCCCCATAGAAATGTCATTAGCATTCATGCTTGAAACCAATATTCTAATAGATATCTTGAACTACAGTACAACCAGGGCATGCATGTAGGTCCATTTCAACATTCCTAAGGATTCCTATAGTTTTGATAGTTTTACCATCTAACTACAATACATCCTTAACAATGGGTTCATATTTAATTTCTAAGATATTAGCAACACTCTTGGGGATTATTGAACTACTAGCCCTTGAATCAATCATGCATTTGTGGACTAGCTTATCTCTTATAATCAAAGAAACATAAAATGGAGGAGGTCTAACCTTTTGATTTGTTTCTACATCTTTTGATGGTTGTATCAAACTTACGACACTCTCCATGCTAGGCGGCTGATCCTTTGATTCAATGATCTCTAATTCCTACTATAGTATCTTCTTTTGTGATGGTATAGTAACAACAACACCCCACATAGAAATATTCACATTTGTCCTCTTCATCTACTCTACCACATTGAATGATGCATTAGGGGATTCGGTAGAAAACTTGGGAGGTACATGTGTAGGAAGTTGAGGTAGAACAACCAAAGGGTCATTCACATCTCCTCTACTATTATTTTTCCTTTGCTACCAAGGAGCATTAGCAAGTTGATTAGCATTGTATTGCTGGGCAACTACTTGTACATGAGACACTACACTTGATGTTGAAGCCTAATTTGGAGGAGTAACATCTCAACAACTCTTCTCTTTCTCCTAGTATTGTAAGCATAGGAATCCTAGTTTACATTACAATGCTTTTCCACCTGATGGTTCATGAAAGAACAACCACCCTGCTAAAAAGCATCAATAGGTTGATTAGCATTGTGTTGCTGAGAAATTGCCTCCTCTGGTGTAGTTAATACCAAGTAAGATTCTTCCTTTTGACACATGCAATATCCATAGGAGTAGTTACAAGAAGGGCAAAAATCTTGATCTTGGGAAAGATTGTTCTAAGGGACTAAAGCCCTATTTAGGTTGGTGTTTATAGTTTAGGGGTGGTCGATAGTTTTTTTTTGAATGTAGGGAACATGGCTATGGTTCAGAGGTCTATTATGTATGGAAACTTGATACTAGAGTTGAGAAGGCTTATTATTTTGAGCTTACCTCTTCATAGTCACCAACTCATTGCCCATTTTTTACAGTACTACACTATTGTCTTCCATCTTCTTTTCCTGATCCTGCATCCTCTTATCCACATTCTACATTAGTGTCTGCATCATGGCCTCAACCCTATGAACTCCATTAGAAGATGTGGAGGCTGTTTGGACCACAACAAGAGGATGACTTACAAAGGAAGTGTGAATATGGGATACAATAGGTTGATGATTGGGCATGTCAGGGAAGAAATGCATTAGGGGCCTTAGAGCTAACTTCCCTTCTTATATCAAGATATTTTTTGCTCTTATGGTAACCTCATAAGTATTTGGTAGAGTGTCCCCTACCATAGATTGTAGAGTGGTAGAAAATCACTATTAAAGCCTTTGAGGTAATACAAGAATGCATTACTAGGAGAAGGCTTTATTGCAGTAGATATTCTATCCCATGTCTTCTGAAATCTATAATTAAAACTAGTCATACATTCATGGGGTTCCCTCTTGATAGTTTTCAAATATTCTAAAAGTGATAGGTGATCACTTTTATCCTCAAAATGCTTGCATAGGGCTGCTCCTAACCCATCCCAATTAGAAATAGAATTACGAGGCTAGCCTCTATACCATTGTAGCACTTTCCTCTTCAAGGATGAAGTCAGAAGCCTAACAACAACATCATCCTTAGATATTCCATGTATATTAGAAACATTTGCAACTTCTTGGATGTGTTCTAAGGGGGGGATGGAGGTTTCACCAGTAAACTTAGGTATACTTTTAAGAGTTGATATTGATATGTCATGTCTTTGGGCTAATAAGAGAGGATTTCCACCATTAAAGGTGGTGAAAGCATGAGCTCTAGCCATGTAAGAAAGTGATCTATTGATATGAGTAGATGGTATTCTAGGCTAAGATCTAAAATTAAGAGGAGTGGAGATTGATCTTACAGGGGTATGTGTTACTGCTACACTCCTAACTAGTAATAGAGATACCCTAGCCTTTCTTCTTGGATTAGAAAATGGAAGCTCTTGGTATTGCAACTTACCTCTAGAAGATGCCCTTGTTTCATCTTTGGGCATGAATCATAGCAACTTGGTCTAGAAACCATATGTGGAATGAAGTAGAGTCACCAAGTGCTTGTATATTTGCCTCTTAAAGGCTTGAAAATATCAAGAACAACACTATCTTGTCAGCACATATTGGAAGCTTTCTTCTTTGACACTAATAAACTCAAAATCTTCTTAATTTTGTCCCATCGAGCATGTGCTAAAAACTATTGTCAAAAAAGCTTGTACACTTGTCCAAAGTTTTTACCTAAGGACAACCTTGTGAAACATGGAAACAACCTCGAAGCTATGGGAATTGAACTATGAGCTTGTGTCTTTGGAGAAGGCCAAGTTCCTTTTCTACCAGGATGCACCTAAACTACACTTGATGAGGAAAAGAGAGAAGGAATACATGAAAGAAACTACCTAATCTATTCTAAGGAGGTGATTCACCAAACTAGAGTGTTCAATCCTACCTCTACCCATATATGCACACTTGAATTGATACGATATCAAACATATACAGATCTAGACTTGCTTAAAATTGACAATCACATGTAGATCACACAACAAACATGAATAACACAAGGAAATAAGAAAATTTACTTAGATATCATTCACAAGTTAAAAGAGATACAGTCATGCAAATTGTAGATAGCCACAAAATATTGAAGAAAGGCAAATAGATCTTGAATAGTGCATCAATGGTTGAAAGAGATAAGGAAGAATATCATGAATAACTTAGAGGAAAAGGGAATTTATAATGCACATGCAAAACATGCCAAGGAAAATAGAGAAGAATCTGACCAAACCCTTAGAAGGGCTACAAAATGTGATTTTATAGCCTAAGCATAACTAGATATTTTTGACTAAGAACTACTTTACAACTACTACATTCAACCATTATTTCAAATCTGGAAAATATTTAATCATGGTACAAAACTAGATGCTAGAAATTCACTTTTACACCAAACAAAGGTCTGAGAGGTCTGGAACAATGGCCATTAACTTTTGATTGAGTAGATGGATCAATAGGTAGTGGTGGAGTGTTCTTTTGCATTTTTCAGACCTAGGGAATGATGAAAGTGGTTATAGGAGATTAAAAAGATTAGATCTATCATCAAAGACCTATTTCCTCCATCATATGTATACCAAATTAGCTATCATTGGTCAACTAGAGTTAAACCATTAGGCCTTTCCATGTGGACAAATCATCCTTTACCATTCTACCAATCTATAAAGCTTCCTACTTTGACCACCCATGATTGTAGCTTTACCACTACCTTTCTTCATTAATAGATATTGCTTGTGAAATTGTGACCAATTGGCTATCTCTACTTCACTGCCTATCCTTGACATCCTTTATTAATTTCCATGACCTTACAAAGACTGAGATCCTAACCACATTTTCACTGTCGCTACTATGACCCAAGGTTTACCTCTTAACCTTGTGACCAAGTGAAACAAAGAAATCACTTGATCGCAACTCTAATTGTAGTTCCCTCCTAACATGTTGCAATAGAACACTAGAAATAGATCTAAAAGATCTAATGGTGTGAAATGCATCCTTTAAACACTAAATATTCTACCTTTATCACAGTGTCATGACCTAAACCATAGTATGTCAAACTAACTTGGTGACCAAGTGAACATAGTGTAATCACACCATTAGGACCTGAACCTTGGTTGAGCCAACTAACTCTATGATAATGAAAATGCAATGTAATTGTGCCTTTTCCACTTGAACTCTAGTTAACACTTAACCTACTGCAACTGAGTGAAACCAAAAGGTGATCGCACGATTGCAACTTGAAATGTTTCAAAGAGACACATAAAATAAGACCATGAGACTTAGGATAAAAGATATAGCCAATGTTAAATTATTTCATGAAAACCTTTAATATTTGAATTTTTAAAACCATAGGTGACCGATGAGTAGCCTATCATTTGAATTTAAGTTTTTGGTGTGAGGGTATTTTTGGTTAATAGGCTTCCAGACTTTCTTACTAGTTGGTGTCCTTCCTTCTACAACTACATGTTCCACTAGTTTTTCTTTAGCCTCTTCATAAGACTCCTCATACTCATTGATTTGTAGTGTCTTCTTTCTCTTTCTAGATCCATTAGTAGTCTACTTGACCCTTTTCTTGGGGGTTGGTGTTGGTTCTTTCTTAACCTTCACCAATCTCTCAGATTTCCCCTGTGTAGATGTTGTTGTCACCACAACATCATCAGATTTCCTCTTTTGTTGACCTAGTTATAGCCTAATTGGTTGTACTTGTGCAATTGCTACATAAGGTGTAGTAGGTATTTTTGAAGTAGCCCCTACTACTATCACTTCCACAAATGGTGTTGCAATGACAATAGGTGTGGCTGCCAACACCTTAGATTTCCCACTGGTCTTCATTTCCAAGGCTACTCCTTTGATTTCATTGAATTCCTTTCTTATCATGCCTGACTCTTTAAGAATGGATTCAATTTTCTTTTCCACATTCTTTTTGATCTCTTTACTTTGAAGTTCAAAATGAACTTCCCTTATGTTATCTTCATAAGTACCCCATCTTGGACATTCGGTGTCCCTTTCAGACTACAATATAATCTTTTCATATCCTTCAATGAATTCTTCACTCATTTCATATCCCATGGGTTCAATAAAATTTACTCTAGGTTCCACTACTTCCATACAAGTAGTGTCAGTCTCTACCATAAAACATATTTCAACTTTATATTTCTCTATCATAGAGGGAGGATTCTATATCTTTGCTTCATTTTTGATTGGAAAATTTTTATCATCCTATCAATGTCTCTATCTCTGACACTTTTAGTTTAGCCTTGTAGCACTATGTGACCATCTTCATTGAACACTCATTATTGTCTAAATTTGTCATTATGGGAAACTTCTTGTTTGTATAGAAAAGTAGACATGTCAATAAGGATTTGAATCTAAAAAATATATTCTTATATTTCTTTAGCCTCACAATGTTATCCAACAACTACACTCTGATAATTTCATAGATGTTTACTTTCTTCTTCTCTACTGCCATTACATAAGCTACATATAAAAATCTTGCTGGCACTGAGTTCACTCTAGAGCTATGATTTAGTTTATATCCTATAATCTTTCTTAATACTCTAACTCAAATATCCTAAATTAGGTCAGCTCTATTGTTCCTTCTATCAAACTTAGTTTTCAAGTTTGTCTCAACAATCTTTCTTACATTCTTGTCATTTACTAGATTATAGCTTTCGTTGCTTAAACTTGTGACCTTATGAATTAGGTCATTCTCAATTATAATAAGCACATCATCTACCCAAAACATTTATTCATGAACTCTACTTAGAATAATTCAACTCCACTCATGATTATCAAATTTTGTGTAAAACATACACTTAATCAAGTTCATTTCATTAAGGTATGTGTACTCAAATTTTAGGGTTAGATATCCATTACACATAAATCCTAAATCCTTGTGAATATCTTCATCTCCAAGAATCTCAAATTTACAATGAATGTAGCTTCTAACATCTTCTACATGAAGGACATTTGGCAGGATTTGAGAAAATCCTCCTAATGGATCATCAATGAGAGAAACAAATGGGTGCTTCTTGAATTTGTACCTAGGTCTCTCACTTATATCACAAACTTACTAGCTTTCCATAATGATAACTATTGATTCTAAAAATTCAAACTTAAAGGTTCATAAAATACCTTTAATATCATGTATTAGGGCTTCTACAACTTTGCACTTCAAACATTTCACTTCGCACTTGAATTCACTATCAAATTGCTTAGAAATTCCTCTAAACTCTTTACATGATCAAATGGTACTAAATATCTTACTCACAATCCTTAAATCATTTAAATTTAACTCCATATTAAATGTGCATTTGCTTTATCTTCAAAATTTATCATTGATTATCAATAAACTTGTTTTCTTTCATACGACTTACTACAATCACAAAAATTCTTGCACATTCAACCATAGCTTCCTCTCTATAACATCGACCTCTTACTAATTGTGTAACTTCTAATTTGTGTTCTACCATCAGTTATGATTAACTGATTCTTTTCCTCTACTAGAAATGCTTAATTCAAATAGGATGAGTCACAAACAATTTTTGACTTCAGTTTTCCATCAAGTGCATCAAAATACCATTCATTCAAAACCATATTAGAACTTTTTGGATTACTTGCTTTCAAAAAAGCTTATTTGAATTCATCAACATGCTCTTTAATTGCTTCTTTCTGACTATTGTCATTTCTTTTTTCATTTTTTTAATTGTTCCTTTTGTAATTAGGATTTGTATTAAAATTCCTTTGTCCATGCTGCAAAATCTTGTTGTGTATCCAAAGTTATTGCATAACTAACATACAAGTGCATTCCTTCTTTGATTGGTTCCATTTTGATTTTTAGGCACTCTGAAATTCCTTGCAATATGTTCAGAATTGTTACACTTATAAGATAAAATCCATTTCCTTTCACCATTAGGTCTTTCTCCATCATTAGATCTACTTTGGGCTGTTCCTCTTTCATTACCTACTAGGTTAGTATTTCTAAACATTCTACTATTTCCATTACTACTATCAAACTTAGGTTTCTTACAATCTACTGCTTTATTTCCATAACCATGAAAATTATAACAATATAAATTAATGATAGGCTTAAAGGACTTTCTTGTACAATCTCTCTTCATATGACCAAATTCATTGCATATGAAACATCTACCTTTGAATTCATGTCTAACTTAGATGATTCAACTTTCTCTATTTTCTTTGGTTCAACATGTTTCTTAGAAAAATGAACTAGTTCAACTTCTTTAGATTCTTTTGTAGATATGCTTTATTCAATCTTACTTTGATTAGTTTCTTTAGGGTTAAGGGTTTCAACAATAGGGTTTGCAATATCCAAGACTTGTCTTATCATAAGAGGGTCTACTCATAAATTTTCTCCCTACTGCAATAGAGCTTCTCTAACTATACGTTATCTTGTGTCAAAACCCCTTTCACAATAGTATTGTACTTTTCTAACTCAACATATTCTAACTCAATAGAGTCTAATTCATATGTCACTCAAGTCAAATAGGATCTAAGGTTTGCATTCTCAATTTTTAGATCTGATTCATTCTTACTATCATCTTTCTTAAGAGTTAACTTAAGTTCAACAATTTTCAACTCATGTTTTAAGATCTTATTTTCTTTCTAGAGGATTCCTATTCCATCATTGTCACTAATATGCTCATTTGATTCCTTGTTGGATTTTAGTTCATCAGTCTTGTCTTTCAATTTGCCAATATAGACTTTTTCATCTTCATACCTATCTTTTAGGTTATCTTTTTCTTCTATTAGAAGATCAATTATTTCAAGAGCTTCTTCAAGATTTCTTTTTAACTATTCCATATTCATAGGGATCTTACTCAAGCTATTAAGCCTCTTCTAAGTAACTGCTCTTTGATACTAATTATTAGAAATATATAATATTGAGGGGTGGGGTTGGGAGGCGTGAATAAGTATTCTACAAACTTTTGCCCCCAACTAAATATTGTTAATTACTTTATAACTTGCCTATGAAAGTAAAGCAATAATGCTGAATAGTAAATATAGCCATACATAGAGAGAACTCATAACACCATTATTTGTTAACGAGTGAAACCTTGGCCAAGGGAAAAGCTTGATGGGGTTTATACACACAAGATGACCCACTAAACAAATGAATCTTGTTAAGGATATTGACCCTGTTAGGAGTGTGTCAGATACATATAGTGTCTTGAGTCCTTTTTAGAGGACTAAGCCTTGTTAAAATCTTCAACCTTATTAAGAGTTGGTAGATCAAATACAATGTATGCAAGAAGATCCCACTACCCTAACATGCAATATATAAATACGTTTCTTCACAAGAATATATATACATACAATATAGTCTCACCATTGTATCTACCACTTGCTATAATCATACACCAAATTTTGCATCACATAAGTCTTGCATATTACTCAAGATTTCTTCATAATAGTTTCCATCACATTCTCATCACTCACACATCTCTCTTTAGCTGCACAAGATATGATATTTACTTATATCTTGAAAATTATCAAACCTCAGCTTAGTTGGTCTTCATGCATTCAAATACTTGATTAATTATATAATAACTTGGGTTTAACATCTAGGATGTTGACTTATCATGGTTAAGTAATTATTTTATTTCCAAATTAATTCCTTAAGCTATGTAATTCAATTTACTAACGTGCTCTGTTCTACTCTATTAATTATGTTTATTGGTAATCCTTTTGTAACTTGTGTCATACTATATGTATAGATATATACATTGACATACATCATCATGATACTAATAGCTATCAATCCTCAACTGTGCAAGAGCTAACTCTAAGTTTATCATCTATACATTCCGTATCTATCTTTGTATTGCTACTAACTATCTAACACTTAGACAATTTTCTAACTTTGATTACATCATGGAATACCAAAATGGATATGTTTCCATAAATGAAAACACTCATACATCTACCTAGCCATATTTCCAACACAAATATGAAGAAGAAAAGAAAATAAAAGAAGAGAAAAAGAGGAAAATAAGAGAGGAAGAGGAGAGTAAGGAAAAAGAGGAAGAAGAGAAGAAGGTAAGTGTACCTATCTTGTTTAGGACACATCTTACTCTTGTAGCCCTAATAGGATGTACGAACAATGATTAGACCTAAATGATTGTTGGTCTTAGATTGGTTTTGAAAATTGAGTGACAACACACTTAACCATTTCTCAAGATAATGCCGAGTATAATATAGAAGTTGAGCTATAGTGTGAGCTGAGCTAGAGAACTTAATAGGTGCCAAGTGAACTTTAGGTGTTGAGCAAAGTTCAAGTGTTGAGTGATAAGTGATTTTAAGAAAACTATAGATGTTCAGCAAAGTATAGATGGTGAGTGAGATATTTTTCCTATATGTGCCGAGCATCAACAACTAGTAAGTGTCAAGTAACACAGAATCAACATATGAGTTGTGCCTTCACAAACTCAGATGTAAATCATTTTTGGAGCTGACATGGTGTTGGTGTTTGAAAATGCTGGAGGGTTTTCAATTATCCCCATGAGAATATGATATATCTAGGGGTATTTAACTCCCATTCTCAACATATCATTTTAGACACAGGGCCAACTATAAGGCTAGACCCTTCTTCACTTCAGGCTTTGTTAAACCTAGGCGGGTGGACCTTAGATTCAATTGATATCGTACTAGTGCAAAACACATCCCTGAATCTATTTAATACAAATGAAAACCCCTTATATCTCCTAATAACTCATGCAATAACATAGATATTCAATAGCTAAATGCAAATATGTGAATCACATAAGTTTAGTGAGGGTTAATCCTTTTCTAGCTCTTCAACATAAAATTTAAAAATGATTTGAATTTGATTTTGATTTTATGTGGGTGGGGAAAGTGGATGAAGACTAGGTATGAACAACAAACTTATGATCTTGTAACAGATCAGTGCCTCATCCATTGGGAAATTCATGAATCTCCCTCATGCATTTTTGGATATTTGATACTTATTCATATATTCAGATATTTGATCTATCCATTCACCTTGTAAATAGACATCAATGTTCAATTTAAATCTCATTCTTACCTGATATCCTCCTCAATAAATCTGCAATCCTGTTGAATCTCTGAAGCATTTACATAATTCCTTGAATTACAAGAAATAATGAAGCAACATACAACCTTAAGGGGCTGGACTTATGACCTAAGCTCTTTGTTCAAAGATCATAAAACATTACAACTTACTGAGAATGGAGACAAGATTCAAACTGAAACTAAACACTTGCTATTTCTTGTATTGATTTCCTTGAAATAATACATAAAAATGCATGAACTTAACTCATAAAAAACATAATAAACCAAACTATTCAATGAAAAAATGCTGTCATACAAGAGAGAAAATGGTGGGAATGAGAAACTGATGGGATGGGAAGGGGGTATCATAGCCAAAGCAAAGCTTCATGGTTTGGAACTAGCACATCCCAAACCTTCCATTAAGAATTCATCAATTCTAGGGCCAGTTCTACTAAATGCCTTCATTCTAGAGAAATTTTTTCTAAATTCCAACCTTTACAAAAGAGAAGAAGAAAGAATAAACAGCAAGAGGGAAATTCTTGAATTGAATCTGTAACTGACATGTGTCCCCTTTGAATTCCTTCCTAAGAAGCTGAAAAAAGCCTCTCTCTACCTTCTCTTTATAATTGCATATCTAATCCCATCATTTGGCCTCTACAAGGTAGAAATATTTGAGAAATTTCATGATGAAAGAATGTAACTGATTTTGGTGTTAAAATGAAATCATGGTAAAAGTAAAAAACCAGTTACAATAACCTCAAGAAGCCAAGAAAACATCTCAGAATAAATTTTCTTCACTTTCACATTTCACCAAGCCTTCATATATGTCCTTTAACCAATTTAGATGATCAATGTTGAAATTTCCCTATTCTACTTAGAACGCCCCAAAATTCACAAATTGGCTTATAGCTCAAACTGGTGAGCACCTATGCACAAACTGACTTCATGTTTCAAAAATTTAGATCTTCAGTTTCGGTGGTATATTGGAATGACCATTTTCGATAAAAAATGTCTTTGTTATGGCCTTCTGAAGTCCAGGTTCTCAATCAAAGCATCTCATTAAAGAAATGCAAAAAATTATCCTTATATATAGTTTTAAACTATATGATAAGTTAGATTTTATTTAAAAAAAATTTGCCCCTACACATGAAAACTTTGAGAGAAATACACTTTTATTTGAGACCTTTGAAATTTCCTAGTCTTTCAATTTGGGTCAAACTTTGTTGACCGACCGTGACATGTGGTACATTTTGATTGGTTCACACCTATACAACTGGGTGCCACATATCACCACATTATCTATCTTTCTTGTTGCCACATCAGCATGCCACCTTATACTCGCTATGTTTCTATACTAACGAGTGAGAAACTTCCCTATAGTGAGTTAACAATGGCCACACGATCCACCACGTATCAAGATCTCAGTAGTCAAATTCCACATCAGCTCTCATCATCTTGCCGCTTACCATTTGTCAATTTTTGGTTTGCTAATGCCACCACATCACTGAATCATCCTGTCAAGCGGGCCCCACAACTCCTCCTGCTAGATTTTTGAGTTTTTTTGGCAACTCACTACCTCGCTAGCTAGAAATCCTTGGATTTTTTGGCTAGCGACATAGTGACTAGCTAGATTTTAAACTTTTCCATTGCATTTGAATGTTGACATCATCTCTATTGTGTTTGGACATTCAAAATTTACTTCTTTTTGGTCAACCATGGGCCCCACCTTTGCATGCCGCAACTTCCTTGGCTTGTAAAAGCTGATGTCTTTAAGACATTCTAATATGTGTGTTAATTAGTATTTAAAAACTCAAGCAAGACCCTACCCACTCAATGTGGGACTAAATGTTTTTGCCAATCTTTTCACGTGTTCATTCGCGCGGGTTCTCTTTTTGTGTGAGCTTCTTCTATGTGCTATTTGCCTATGGTTCTTTCCTTTTAGATTGCGCCTCAAATGGAAGATGCCTCCACTACTTTGAATCCTCTCCTTTCTGTGGGAGACTTGTGTTTGTTATCTTTTTCTATCATAGCTCCTGGCCCTCTTAACTATCCACACATCAAGACAATTCCATCAACTAGACTCACTAGGCATTTTGGGTCTTGATCAAAAGGACGAGAGCCCTCTTTAAGCTTACAAGAAAAAAAAAATCATGAATAGACCCATATTTTTGCAAGGGCAAAGCCACTTCATTCATATTTGAATGAAATCCCTGTGCCTAGCTTCTGCAAATATATGGACGCAGCCAAACAAGAAGTTCTATAGCTGTGATGAGATCCTAGACATGTGAAATGAAGCGCAATGGTACCATCTTGAGGAATGTTGTTTTTAAATTGGAGGATAATTCCTCTTTAATTGAGAGGCAGGGGAACCTGTGACAAAAATGGAGTCTCCCATCTAATTGATGTGAAGTTTGCATGCACGGTCTTCACAACTGTCGCGCCCTATTCCTATCACTTACTACCTTAAAGTCAGTGCAAAGTGACCTTCTTTGAATGTGGCTCCCTTTGTCATGCTGCAGGTTTGGTTCTTATTTGCCAAGATGTGCTCTCCTTCCAAATAAGTCATCAACTAGCAGCAAGGAAAGGACACCTCCCCTGCTGCTTGGAAACATAGGCAATCATTTTCATCCTTTATTTTGCTCACGGCTTCACTTTCCTCCATCCCCTACAACAAGGTCAACTATACATATTCCAATGATGACAATGCCATTCACATGGTTGAACCTATGGATTCTAAATATTGCAACATTATTACCATTAAGGGCAAGCAAGATAACAACAAACCCAAGACACCATTTGTCTTGAGGGGCCCTACTTTCGATAAAATGGATAATATGCCTTCACAACACTATGCTAACACTATTACTCGCTCTCACACCAAGTTGGTGCTCAAAGGCCTTACGCCTCCTACTTCAAATCCTGAACAACACAAAGACAAAGCCCTTGCTGGTCCATCTAGTGAAGGTGAAAAACCCACAATGAACTTGACCATAGCCAGTTATATTGTTCTCGATTAGCTAAAATGATCTAATGCTTAGATTTCCATCTTTGAGCTTCTTAAAATCTCGCTTGCTCACAGGAAAATTCTGGATGAAGCCCTCACTGAGGCAAATGTTCCTCAAGATCTTGATCTTGAGCGATTCCAATCCATGGTAGGTCACCTGACCTCACCTTATCTTATGACCTTCTCCGAGGAGGATGAAAACTCACTGAATCACCCATACAATCAGCCTCTACACATTGAGTTTATGATCCACCAGACACATGTTCGTCGAGTACTCATTGACAATGGTGCTAGCCTAAATATTATCTCTACTGCTCTTCTTAGACAATTGAATTATTCTGAGGACTCTATCAATCCTTGACAAAAGATCACTATCAAAGTGTATGAAAAAGTGGAATGAGAGTCTCTAGGCCTTGTGGTTTTACCCATTCATGTTGGTCCTATGGAGAGGGATGTCACTTGTTAGGTGCTTGCCATGGATACATGAGATGCATGCTGTACCATCCACATACCACCAATGCATCAAGTTCCCATTTCATGACTTTGAAGTTACTATCCCTGCAACTACTAGCTGCACCTGCAATATGCTCAAAGCTATTGAAACTTTTGTCCTTGCTAACCATGAGTCTACTGATTATCACAACAATAAGCTGAAACAAATTGAGCAGTCATTCAAACTGAAAGAAACTGGTATGGGAGAGTACCACATTGAACCAGTGCTATCACTAACATCTCTCCTAGAGTCTCCTCGATATTATGGGAGACCCTCAGAAGCAAAGAAGCCGTTCGTGCTGACACCTCAGACCAAGTATAATGGCACTTTTATCAAGGCTACAGTTCCCTTAGAAGATGAAAGCAAAAACAGAGCCATTGCTACATGGCTTTACAAAGAAGAGGGTCTAGTGGAACTAAAAGAACAAGCTTGAGAAATTACTCCTAAGAAATATGGGCCTGGTCTTAGGGTTATGAAGCATTTTGGTTACAAGGGAACTGGTCCTATTGGGTGCAATAACAATGGCCTAATTGATCCTATCAAAGAAAAAGCTTGAAGCAATAGTGATACAACTGGCCTAGGGTTTAAGAAGGTCCCTTTCCATTTGGGATCAAACAAATTCATACCCGTACTTGAGAGTTCATCTAAAAATGAGTCATAATCTGATTCAGGTACTCAAGAGGAAGAATCTAATGATGAGGATTCCTATCCTCATCCTATCCCTTATGATCTTGCTAAATTCTTTGCTGAGCCAGATGACTTTGTGCCACATGTTAGCACTATGGATGATACTAGTAATTCTTCTAAGGATAATTCTAAGCAACTCAAATATCATTCAGAAAAGAGAGAATCTAGTCATTTATGCCGTATTGAGTATTTGTGTAAGAATCCAAAGGATGAAGGCAAGTATGTCCCTATCACTATTGGGGAGTTCTATAATCTCTCACCATGTAGCACCGATTCTCATGAATATGAATTTGACTCTCTTTTAGAAGCTACTATTGATAAAGACATTGATCAAGTGCATGTCTATGAAAACCAAATCAAAGTGGGTGAAACGTCTAGGGTTAGGTCACATGGGTCTGATCCAACTAGTGTCCTAGAGTCATCACTTACTGACATTCATATTTTGAGGTGTTTGAACACACCTATGGACAAATTCGCTGTAGGTCTCAAATTGCTGGTTCACACACTTAATGACTATACTGTGAACGCAATTGAACCAGCCACTACTCTCTCACTCACACATCTTGAGCTTATAGATTGGAACCCCAATGCATCTAACGAAGTCCCCATGTTCTAGAATGACTATGCTCTCACCTGTTACCTAAACGCTATCAAACCTATAACGTCTTCCACCAATGAGCAGAGTATCAACATGACTGAGGCCGACATTGAATATCTTAGTCATACAATTAAAAAGAAAAAAATGAAAGAGGTCCAATGGTGAAAACCATATTGTGGCAATGTTAGATCCCAAAAAAAGTAAAAACAAAAGATGTATCTAAGGGTGAAAACCTCTTTGAGGCGCCCGTGGATGAGATATTTGATGTCCTTCCTAGTCACTTTCAAGAGAGATCATCAGTGTTGGTAGAGCCAACACAACCAGTTAACCTAGGCATAGAAGAACATCCTCATATGATACATCTAGCATAGTCACTGTCACCTGAAGAGGAGGAAAAATTCATTGCCTTTTTCAAAGAAAGAAAATAAATTTTTCTTAGACATACTCTGACATGCCAGGATTGGATCCCGATCTTATCATGCATCATTTTTCCATAGCACCAGGCATCAAACCAATTAAATAGAAGCTTCAAAAAATGCACCCTCATGTTGCATTGCTCGTTAAAGCAGAATTGGAAAAACTTCTAAAAGATGATTTCATTCGTGCAATTGATTATGCTGAATGGATATCCAATATTGTTCCAGTTTTTGAGCACGATAAATCTATCAGGGTTTGTACAAACTTCTGTGATCTTAACTTGGCTTTTCCTAAAGATGACTTTCTGCTCCTTAATATTGATATGATTGTAGACATGATGGCTGGCTATGAGATGTACTCACTTATGGATGATTTTTCTGGATACAATTAGATAAAAATTGTGCCAGAAGACCAAGAGAAAATGGCTTTCACATGTGCATGGGGGACCTTTTGTTGGAATGTGATTCCATTTGGCTTAAAGAATGTTGGTGCTACATATCAGTGGGCTATTACTAAATTTTTTCATGATATGATGCATAAGACCATGGAGGACTATGTTGATGATACCTGGTCAAAAACACTAAATGCAATACTCATCTACAAGATTTGGGTCCCATCCTAGATCTTATGGAAAAATTTGGTCTTCGGCTCAATCCTAAGAAATGAACATTTGGTGTCACATCAAGGAAGTTTCTAGGATACGTCATCTCTGCAAAAGGAATTGAAGTAGATCCGAAGAAAGTACAAGCAATAATGGAAATGCCACCACTTCAAAACATTAGTCATATGAGAGGACTACAGGGAAGGCTTCAATCTATTCGTAGGTTTATTTCACAATTGGAAGATAGATCACAACCCTTCACAAAGACCTTACATAAGGGTGTGAAATTCAATTGGAGCCAGGATTGTGAGCAAAGCTTAACACAAATCAAACAATATCTTTTCAATCCTCCAATTCTTATGTCTCCTATTCATGGGAAGCCTTTGCTTTTATACATTTCAGCCACTAAAACATCTTTGGGAATCTTGTTGGCTCAAGAAGATAAAGATAACAAAGAAAGAGCTATTTACTACTTGAGCTGAACACTGGTTTCTTATGAGAAGAACTATAACATTATTAAGAAAGCTTGCTTGGCAGTTGTCTTTGCTTCCCAGAAGTTGAGACACTACATGCTTGCCCACACTGCACGACTTATGGCTAAAATAGATCCACTAAAATACTTGCTCGGTAAGGCAGCTCTCACAAGAAGATTGGCTAAATTGGTCATGATACTCAGTGAGTTTGATATCCAATATGTTGAACGCAAGGCTATAAAGGGACAAGCAATTGCAGATTAGCTAGCCGAGGCACCCATATAGAGTCTTCTACCAATGAACATTGATTTCTCGGATGAGTCAATTCTAACACTTACGCACCATACATGGGTTATGTTCTTCAATGGGTCCTTCACACAACAGGGATCAAGTGCTGGATTACTCTTTATTACACCACAGAGATACTCATTGCCCAAAGCGTACAAGATTCTGTTTCCTTATACAAATAACATTGCTGAATATGAGACTTTGATCAATGGCATGAAAATTGTAGCTGAATGGAGAGTGGATTAGTTAGACATCTTTGGTGACTCTCAGCTTGTTATCAATCAAGTAAATGATGTGTATCAAACAAAGGATGAGAAAGTAATTCCTTCCAAGCGCATGGTTGATGACTTGAAGAAGTATTTTGCACACATCACCTTCCAACAAGTTCCATGAGTAGATAATAAAGTGGCTAATGCCATGGCCACTCTGGCCTCCATGCTACAAATGCTTGAAAATGATCTCCGACATGGGTTCTTGGTGGAAGCGTTACACTACCCAGCCTATGAAACCCCTGATTCTAGAATGATCTGTTCTATTATAGGACAAGAATCATCCTACTAACATCACATCTATTCCTACCTTCATAATCAAACCATTTTGAAAGGTCTAACCTAGAATGAGAAACATTACCTAATCTGTAATGCTTCACATTATGTCATTATTGCTGACGATCTATATAGGAGAGGTCTCAACGAAACACTCCTTAGGTTTTTAGAACCTAACAAGTCCAAATGTGCACTAATTGACGTTCATGAGGGCATTTGCAGATCTCATTCCAATATCCTAACACTAGCTTGCAAACTCTTTTGTGCTGGTTACTACTGGCCCAAAATGGAGCAAGAAGCTATCAAGTACGCTAGGTCCTATAAGCAGTGTCAGTTACATGAGAATCTCATCCATGCTCCAGCCAGAGAGCTGATTCCCTCTACTACAACATGGCCATTTCAACAATGGGCCTTTGACTTGGTGGGACAGATTCACCCAACCTCTTCTAATGGACATAAGTTCATCATCACAACTACAGATTATTTCACAAAATTGGTAGAGGCAGTCCCTCTCATAGTTGCTGATGGAAAAACTGTAGCACTTTTTATCACAAACTACATCATCTGTAGATATGGTGTACCGTCCTCAATCATTACTAACAATGGAGGACAATTCAAGAACAAAGACCTCAAGGAACTATGCAAGAAATTCAAAATCACACAACATTGGTCTTCCATTTATTACCCCCAGGGTAATGGCCAGGTTGAGGCATCCAATAAGGCGATCCTCAAAATTCTCCATCGCACAGTCAACAAATCAAGGAGAGACTGGCATCTCCAGATCAATCCAGCCCTATGGGCATATAGGACAAGCATCAGGACTCCAATAGGCATGACTCCCTTTGGATTGGTGTATGGGGCAGATGCTGTGCTTCCAATAGAGGTCGAGATTCCTACCTTGAGAATCTCTATGAAAGGCCTTATCACTGATGATGACTATAGGATAGCTTGGCTTCAAGAGCTTGTGTTATTGGATGAACGACGATAAGTGGCATGTGATCATCTGTGAGCATATCAAGAAAGAATGACCAGAAGCAACAATCGAAAGGTCAAGCCACGTGACTTCTAGCTGGGTGATCTCATCTTGAGAGAGAACCCCAAGAATCAACAACAACAAGTACAAAAAGGAAAGTTTGAACCAAACTAGCTCAGTCCATACATCATTATTGCAGCATATGGATATGGTACCTATCAGCTTTCACAACCAAAGGAGAAGTGCTTAAAGAGCCTGTCAACACTCTCCACTTGAAGCGATTTTACAATTGATTTAATCTCAGCAAGCTCTCTGTACATATCTATATTTCTTGAAAAAATACCTAAAAATCAGAAAAAGTCTTGAAAAAATTGTTGCCCTAGTGAAAACCTAGCAATAGGTGCCTTGGTAACACCAAAAAAATTGAAAATCTCAAAAATAAAAAAAAAAATAAAAAAAAGAAAAATACAAAAAAATTGAAAAACAAGAAAAGTGCCATTGGTGAAAACCTAGAAATAGGCATCATGGTAGGAAAAAAAGGAAATACTGCCAAGAAGTGAAAACCAGGTAAATAGGCACCTCTTGTTCCTAATGCCCCATCTTGTAGTGCATCTTTTGGCTAATTTGTACAGTTACTTTCATGCTTTCGCTTTCCTGCTTTTCCTGCTTTCTGCTCATGCATCCATGGATTGAGTCTTGTCACAACTCGGGGGCATTCCCCCTTAGTGTCACTCTTTTTGAGATTCTCCTCTTAGAATCTCCTTCGCGACAGTCACCAGTGGTCCTCACTGCATCTACCTACTATTGCTAGTGTCACTCTTTTCAAGATTCTCCTCATAGAATCTCTTTCGCAACAATCACTAGTTGTTTCAGCTGTGTCTACCTACTGTTGCTAAGGTCATGTCTCCATATTCCTTCATGAAAAAACTCTCTTATGTCAGTCACTAGTCATCCTGGCTGTGTCTGTCTACTATCGCTTAACCCTTCTTAGGTTCTTCATTGTGAAGATTCCTCTTTGACCTCAGTCACCAGTCATTCTGACTGCGTCTACCTATTGTTGTCACCCTACTGAAGAGATTTCTTTCAAACATGTTTTGGACACTGACACTTGACATCAATCCCAAAACATTGAACTCAAAAATGATATAATTGTTTGGATATGCTAAGCATTTTCTTTTTTTTCTTTGTTTTGCTTTATCATATCTCCTCGAGGAACTTGATGATGTCATCTTCGACTAGAGAAGCAATGACTGGGGGTATGATCTTTTTCTTTGCTTTCTGTTTGTAGTTTAGTTCCAATAAGTTGATCTATTCCAATAAAAGGGGTGTCCACTATAAGAGCCTCCATCTCGTATTGGATGGCTGTGTGTACCTTGACTCTTTTTATACGAATATGCCAATAACATTGGTTCTTCTCCTTGTTTTTTGGAGTGAACTCTTCATGCTATAGTAAATACTGATACTCATCCTGCTAAGTGAATGTACGAGTCACTGCGAGTATATCTAGCATACTTCTGTCTCAGGTTATGAATGCAAGGGTCATTGTGGACATAATGAATACTGAATACTTAGCATAAGAGGGATCTCCCGTGTGTTTGGTGTGCCTGTCATGTAAGCAACATTCAGGTCATCCTAGCGTTTATGCTCTGATGCTTATGTTAACTTGCTATATTAAAAGGGAGAAATATTCTGGTCATTCTGGCTTCTTGAGCCTTGAATGCTTATATTTAATCCTGACAAACCTATAACATGTGTTCTATTCATATTCCCATGATTGCAATGTCAGTGTGAATTGTATAACATACGAGCTTTGTTCTATATCCAGTGATGATAAATTGTTGAGGCTTGGTAACTAGACCTAGGGTTGCATCTAGTTTAAGGTTGCATCTAGCCTAGGGTTGCATTTAACATAGTCTTGCATTGCATACTACACTTGCATAAGCATGCGATTTAATTGCAAATTTTCTTTCACCTTCTCTAATGAGGGATTTCTGATCTCTTCAAAGAGTCATGTTCTTCACAACTACACAAATGATTGATTAATCACTCTCTTGGCTACTTTGGCTACTCTAAATCTATTTTTCAGGATCAAATTCAAAATCTGACACACCTAAGTGCCTCCAAAATGTGTTTTAAAATTTTGGGGACCGATGTGATCGAATGCTTGTGTAGTCCAAATCTTTCTGATACTTTGTGATTCTTGGCACCCTTTCAACTCTACATTCTCCACCCTTTCAAATATACATTCTCCACCCTTTCAAATATACATTCTCCATATTTTCAAAATCCATTTTGGAAATAGTCAACTCAAGTCAACTATGGCTAAATCTGGTAAACTTTTGGTCAAACTTGGTCTTTCAGACCTCGCAATCATTACATAACAACTTTGAATTTTCTTTACATTGTTATGATCTCTTCTCTTTTCTACAAATCGTTCTGATCTCTTCTACATTCTGTTAATTCTTAGTTTTCTTCTATATCTCATGATATACTGCTTCATATCATATTTCTAATGTGTCATCTTTTGATTTTGCTCCCGAGGGGGTAGGATGATTACATCATTGAATACTTATTACTCGAGGCATCTTGTTCCCATCTTATGTCCTCATCATTCAGGGCATCTCATCACTTGGGGCATCTTGTTCCCTTCTATCTAGCATCTTTTCTATCTATCTTATCTTTTCATCAATTGATCAACCTTACAACAACTCTTCTCAGAGTTTGATGGATAGGTATTGGGACAGTCTAAACCTTGACTCCTGAGGATCAAGCCTCATTCTGGGGATGATTCTATGACTCATGATTGGATCTTGTTATCTTTTTTTCAATCTTAGGTATCTAGATGTTCTAGCTGCATCCTTGAAGGTTATGCTCCATTCTGGAGATAGTCTTCTAAATGCTTTCAATCTTGGGTATCTAGGTGTTCTATCTGGATCCTTGAAGGTTAAGCTTCATTCTGGAGATAATATTCTAAATGCTTTCAATCTTAGGTATCTAGGTGATCTACCTAGATCCTTAAAGGTTAAGCTCTATTCTGGAGATAATCTTCTAAATGCTTATCACTCTTGGGTATCTAGGTGTTCTACCTAGATCCTTGAAGGTTAAGCTCCGTTCTAGAGATAATCTTCTAAATGCTTATCACTCTTGGGTATCTAGGTGTTCTATCTAGATTGTTGAAGGTTATGCTCCATTCTAGAGATAGTCTTCTAAATGCTTTCAATCTCAGGTATCTAGGTGTTCTATCTGGATCCTTAAAGGTCAAACTTCATTTTGAAGAAATCTTTTAAATGCTTTCAATTTCAGGTATCTAGACATTCTATTTGGATCCTTAAATATTATGCTCCATTTTGGAGATAGTCTTTTAAATGCTATCAATCTTAGGTATCTAAGTGCTCTACTTGGATCCCTTAGGATTAAGCTCTATTCTATAGATGGTCCTTTAAAGCTGATCAATTGGTCTCTGTGTCATAGACTTCGAAACCAATCTCATCTTCACATCATGCTTTCTAATTTTTCTTTGAATTAAACATGCCGCTCACACATTCATTCAAAGAGGGGAAAAATGTAATACCCCAAAATTGGCTCATTGTCATGATACCAATTCTAGTCTATTTTTGATCAATCTTAAGTCCTATTTCACTAGGCAAATTCTTATTCTGCTACTCGCTACTTGACTTAATTGTCAGATGCAGAAAACCCTAATCTCCATTCATCAGGCTTATTATTTAATTCCTATAGTATTTATTCATATTAGTCACATTAAACTTATTGATTAATATTTAATTTAATTATTAAGTACTTATACTTTAATTAAATTAAATTATATCCTAAGGCTAATGTACTATGGAATTAAATTTATTTAATTTAATAAATATGCCTATTTTAATTAATCAAATGAAACTATTTAATTAAATGGAGAACTTACTTCTAATTAATTAAAACAAAGTTATTTTATTAAATGGGAACTTATTCCTAATTAATTAAATGAAGTTATTTAATTAAATAAGAAAAGTGCCTCTAATTAATTAAATAGAATTATTTAATTAAATGAAAAAGGTAATTATGAGAGCATATCTCATTTTATTAAATTAAATATCTCTCTAAAATCTCTATTCAGTTCAAAAAGGAAATTCTCAGTTCATTGCTGATCAAATTAGAAGTGACCCAGATCACTTGCTTTTACACTGAAGTCTATCTGAGTGGATTGACTCTTATACTCAGATCTTAGCCAGTTAACTCCCTTTGATTTGAGAATCTTCCTTTATGACTGAACTTAATCTTCAATCCTGACCGCTGATTGAAATCGATCTCAACCGTTGATGGATTCCAAGAAAGTCTATTTAAGAGACCCTAATTTCCTCATTACAGAGGTTGGAATTTGAATAGTATTGAATTGCTATCGAATTGAGTACTCAACTTTCTAGCTTTCATATTATTATTGCATTTAAATTCTCATTTAAAACAACAATGCATACATTTAGATTAATGCCTTCTATTTCCTAGATTAATTGTTTGCACTTCATCTAGATTACTTGCATATCATATAGATTAGTCGCATTTTCTTTTAAATCCTTCATTCTTAGAGGGTCTGGTTGCTTAACACCTCAAATATGAGGATATCTAACAAGAAATTCCCTTTAGATAGAAGGCAATAGGTTGCTTTGCCAGCTGATTTTTGGATGAACAATCCAATGTTCATTCCGGGATGAATCTGCAAATAAGTACCATGTTAAAGTGTGTGTGTTAGCATAGCCCGCATTTTCACATATACACTACCAACTATCATTTTAATGCCAGAAGGTCCCTTGACTAGCCTTAAAAACTGACCTGAACACCTGATCAGACTCTAGAATCTAACCCACTGATGCTCTCTTCTACATACACTTACCCTGCCAAATCTTGTCCTATGAAATTTTTTGGGTCAAAAGATATTGACCGTCAAAGTTGACCTCTTAGAACTGCTTGCAAGAAAACATGTTAGAAAGCACTAAATTGGGTTCAGAATTGGCTTAAAAAACTAGGTAAACTAACACTTGGGAAGACGAAATTTGGGGCATTGGTTCTTTGTCATGAGGATATTATAAATCTACAATTTGGGCTCATGACGAATAAAAAGGTACAAATGGAAATCGGTCAAAGTAGGCTACTTGGATTTTGTAGATTGAGACAATGTCAGAAAAGCAATTTTTGCAAATGGAATTGACTTGGAAAAGTGTGCAGACGGATTCGTCAAGATGTGAAAATTGGCACACTTAAAGTATTTTTGGAGGACAACATAGTGGTATAATCCATTTGATCTTACCAATCACAGATCTCAAGATATGACATTACAAACAGGGGTTCCAACAAATTTGCAAATGCTGACACTAGTAAAAAGATAGAAATTGCGTTTGAAATCACATTTGAAAATTGAGCAAACAGATTCATCATGAATTAAAACTTGAAACATAACAAGTCTCTGACATTTACAATGCAACGCAAAAGGAATTTTAGCATTTTGGTCAACTGGGTCAAAATTATAACATGGCAAACAGGGCTTCCCAAAATTATGAATATTTTGCAAAAGCATGAAAAATAGTAAAGTACCAACTTTGATGGATTCGAAACCTAGTCAAAAAGACTCAAAATGACTCAAAATCTGAAAGATAGGCTCTCTGGTATGGACACTAGACACTCCCAAAGTGGCGGGTCATTAAATATTACTAGGTGCGAGATATTTAGTTGCAAACATGCCCTCCTATCACTGTTTGACACGGGTGAAAATGCAGATTTGGCAAATGCTCAAAAGAATACTTCACAGAATGGCTCAGAACAACAGTTTAACTTCATGAAACAAGTAGGCATACTAAATGAAAGGTGCTAGAAGCATTAAACACCTTTTAGGCCTCAGACTGATAGCTGGGTACATATGCATTTAAAAGCATTTATGAGACTTGAATTTCTTGATGGTGCTCAAAATTGACCATGCAATTTTTAGTCCCAACACATGGGATGAATCTTGAAGGATCTTGAAGATAAGATTGAATCTTTTGCATTACCTATGAAATCAACATGTAGCCAATAAGGAAAATGGAGAAGGAATGCAACCAATAGGGAAAGTGTAAGAAATGAGTGGGAAATGAAGAATTAATATTGATAATAGATTCATACCTAACCCTTGGTCTTCAAAATCTTTAAAAAGGAGGATGATACCCCATTATGCAAGAGAGGATGCATGAGAGAGAAGTGTATGGGTGAATTATAGTGAAGTGCAGAAGGGTGAAAAGACTTAGTAAAGAAAAGAGCAATATTGTAGAACCTAATTGATCAAGAACAAAGTATCAAAACATCAAAGAGTGACATATTAGATCAAGCAAGGATCATAGTAGATAGAGAAGAACAAAGATCTGGAATTAGCAATTGAAGATTGCAAGTTATTATGATAAAGACTTTCTAATACTCTCTAGCAATTGTAGTAGATATGGAAACCCTATGGACTTAAGTTGGCCTAACAGCCATTTGTAAATCCTTTAACATGGTAGCATTCCAAGTGAATGTACTAAAGTCCTTTAACCAAGCCTACTTTTAGTAGGGTAGTTAAATCCTTTAACCAGGTCACTTTTAATAGGGTATAAAGTCTTTAACAGGATAGGCCTTTCATAGGGTAGACCATTGGAAGTGGTCAAACTTTGTAACCTTAAATAGTTGCATATTGCTATAGTGATACTTTGTGGTGTCATCCCCACCCCAGTTTTACCTTCTCATTTTGGAAGGTTTTTGGGTTACCAAATCTTGTGTTATCTATTTTCATGCATGACTTTACTTTCATGTTTGTTAGATGAATTAGATGCATGTGAATATTTTTAGCTAAAAGGTTTTAAAATGGTTAAAGTTAGTTACTTTTGATTCACCCCCCTAGAAGTAAATCTTCCCACTTGTTAATTCCAACAATTGGTATTAGAGCTAAGTTCTCAAGAACGAGCCTTCTAGCTTGGAGAAAAGATCTAGAAATGGAAGTCTACAAACTTGGGTAGATCATATAGAATTAGACAATTGATATACAACTTGCTTTACATGCTTTGGAAGAAGCTACAAAAGAATTGAGAAAATCCTTAAAGGGAAGAAGAGAGATTGCCATAGCTAAGAATGATACATAATACAAGGAGATTGGCACCTCAAATCTATTTTCAAATGGAGATTCCAAAGAATTTGATGCAGCAATAGTAGACTTGATGGAGAAAAATAGAGCTCAAGAAGAAGAAATTAGACCACTCAAGCTCTAACAAGAATCACAAGTCATGATGCTTTGTGAAGTGACTGAACAAAAGAAAAGAGCCATTGAAGACAGGACTATGCTAGAAGAAGACAAGATAAACCTTGCCAATAGATTGGAAGAAAAGTCAATTGAGCTTGCAAGAATTTCAAACATGCAGCTAGACACCTTGAGTTAGATGATGAACACACATCATGAACTAAATATTAAGAACATTGAGATCTCTACACTGAAGATGCAAAATGAACAACTGCAAAATGACCTAAAAAGAGAAAAGGAGATTACAGAAAGCTTCAACAAATCCAATGAGGCCATCAAGTACTTTGAGTAGCTAATAAAATCATCAAGGGCTAGCAATGACACTTTAGGACTAGGTTATGCCAACACTAAACAAGGAGAGTCATCCAAGACTATAGAAGAACACTAAACCTACTTGTCATTTCTGTGGTAAAAAGGGACATACCTCCAATGTGTGTAGAAACAAGAATGCCCATCAACATGACAAGCCTAAGAATGCAAGTCATTGTCATAAGTCCAAAAATCAAGGACATCAAGCACACAACTATAGGACTAGGACTATTAGGAAACCAAGATTTGAAGGTCACTACTACAATTGCAAGAAGTATGGACATAGAGATTTTGAATGTAGATCAAAGCCTATGTGGACACATAATCAAGTAGCAAGGGAAGGTAACCATGGACATCACTACAATTGGGACTACAACACTAGGTATAGTTGTCATTTCTACCAGGAATATGGACACATTCCTAAAAATTGCATAACAACACATTTCAGAGGGAACTACAATAGATGGTTGAGTTAAACCACACGTTTAGTTTTCTTGAAGATTGGTCATATTAGCAAGAATTACCCAACAAGGTCAAAGGCACCCAACTCAAAGAATGACAAAGGTAAATAGAAGGTAGATGTTGAACACATCAAAGGAGAAATGAATAAGACATGGAAGAAGAAAGATGGGTGCAACACATCAAATGAAGGGATCACTTCACCTAAAAGATCAAGTGGTCACACTTCATAAAATACATCAGTTGCTAAAATAAGAAAGTACTAAAAAGATGAGATTAGCATAAGCAAAGATGCAAAGTTAATTTTTCAAGATTTTACAAGTATTGCCAACTTGACCTCAAATGCCAAGTAAAATTCTAGTACATGCTGAGTTGATTGTGAAAACAGTAGAAGACAAATGACTAATAGAAGCCGAGTTGGTAGTGGAAGCTAAATGAAGAAGAAATTTTTAGTTGAAGTTGAGTAAAGAATACTCCTGTGGATGCCGAGTGTTAAAAAGGCAATGGAAGTCAAGTAATGTAGAATCCTTTAGAAGCCAAGTGGACAGTTGTAACTACACTAAGCTTTAAATGCAATGAAAATAGGGTATATTATCATGCTTTCAATCATTTTTCTTCATCATAAACAAAGAGCAGAGATGAGAAAGAGTGCAGAGTGAGTTCAAAGCAGATAATCCAGTAATTAAGTAGATTTCAATAGCATTATAACATGATTTCATTAATCTTGAGGTATTTGCATCTATGCTAAGTTATGCAGGTTAATATTTTCTTCATGTTAAAACCCTAGAATTGCAAAAATGGCTTCTAGTTCTAGGAAAACTTAGGAGAAGGAACCTTTCAAGGTCCAACTATTGTCCAATGAGGTAAAACAACCTAATTTTCACCCAATTCTAGAGGTAGCATCTCAGAATAACCTAGCTGGAGCCCTATCTATCATACCCCCCAAGGTTGTAATGGTTCAAGATGTTAGGAGATGCTATAATTGCAAGATTGGAGCTATAGGTGATATGGAAATGAGGGAAGCCCAATAGAGACTTTGTGATATTGGAGTGTTGAAGGAAGAATACCATATTGTTGAGAGGAAGGGTTTAACGTGTACCCTAGAGTTCCTCACCATTTTCAAGACTGAAGGGATCAGACTAGTGTTAAGCGAAATACATGATGGAAGTTTATGGTTGGAGGATGGCCCAATAAAAATCATGAAGAGAATTGTACATAGATGATAGGGTACCCAACCCTAGATCTGCCAAAGACCCTTAGGAGTGATTCTAAGGAGACAATTGAGAAAAACATAGGTGCTAAATGGAATAAGAGAGGGATGACAATTGACACCATACAAGACCCTCTAGTTGACTTTGCTATTAGGGTGATTACACACAAGTTCTACCAATCCACCAGACTAAACATTGTGCATTGCATTGTAGTGGATGTTGATTATAAACTAGTGAAAAAGGATCATACCTATGATCTTGCAAAACTACAACTACAACAGATTAATCAGAATCTAGCAGCTATCAGGAGAACCAAGGGAGCTCAATGACAATTCGGTGCTATTTTGGTTTGTATATTCTTTTATGTTCAGAATGAGTTTCCTTCTTTTAGTAAAGTAGCTTGGAAAACTAATAGGTCAATAATAGCTCAAGTTATTGAATACATAGAGCAGATGGGAGCTAATTTTGAGACATTAATGACTAGCTATTTTGAAGACTTCAAGAAGTCAATGAAGAAAAGGTTAAGAATTCTAGTGTCATTAGTGAAGAAACATGTAAATGATGTATGTTTTCTTGTAGATATAGATTATACATACATTTAGGCTGCCATACCAAGAGTGAACTAGTTAAGACCTCTTGGCTATGAAATAAACATAGATGAAGCATCAACAACAATAACTGCATTACTAGTAGAGGAAATAGACAAGGATGCACCACATTTTGGAACCTATGACATGGTGAGATCAAAAGTGGATATGGAGATGAAGACTACCTCCACACTAAAAAAGAAGGATAGACTTTTTAAGAAGTTAAAGGCCAAATTTGGTGAAGGCACTATAGAAGCAACAAAAGAAGAAGGTGAAGATGCCAAGGATGATGAAGAAGAGCAAAGTCAAGGACCACTTGCGTTAACCCAAGGTATGGGGGAGGATATAGAAGAGAAGGAAGGTGCTGAGCAAGAAGCATCCAAGGCTGAGACAAAGAGAAGGAAAGCTCAAAAATAGCCAGCTACACAACCCAAGGGAAAGAAGAAGGCTACAAAGGCAAGTCTAGCCAAGTCAACTACAAGGACTAATACTAGGGCTACAAATTAGGTAGAAAAAGAGTAGGAGAAGTAGAAGGCAAAAAAACAAGGAGGACCTATAGAGTAAAAGAAAAGAAGAAAGTATGTTGCACCTCTTGAATTAGACAAAGAAAGAATAGGGTCTGATGAAGAGAAATTTAGATTGGTAAGATGTTCTACCACATCTAAATTGGAAAGCATTTGCAATAACATTAGAGACAATGTAGATCTAACTGGTCTAAAGACCATAGATTTTAATATGTTGTCAAAAGGAAAACAAAAAATAGTGAAAGAATCCATCTACACTATGATGGGTAAGTTCAAGACCACCCCACTTGAACTAGACAACTCAATGCCTAAGGAGCTAAGTTCATTAGTTGAAAATAAGTGGCATTACTATCTCAAAATGGAAAAGGAAATAAGGGAGTAAAAACTGGCTTGAGTAATGCTAGACCTAACTAAAGGTCAAATTACTAAGGCTAATAAAAAGCATGGGAGAAAATTTGCACCCAAATATAGAGGCTTTAGAATTTTGCAAAACCAAATAGAAGATGTTGTGCAAAAGTGCACACAAATGTGGAAACTAATATATGAATTGACAATAGTCAAAGAAGGGTAGGAAGACCCTTTTGAAGGGAGAAATGGTGAAGAAGAAGAGGAAAATGAGAAAGAGGAGGAGGTAGAGAAAGAAAAATAAGAAGAAATAGTGGAGAAGACATAGGGTGAAGAGGCAACAACTGAAGAATAGCAATAGGAACAGAGCGTCCAAGACACCCAACTACCAAGACATCCAACTACCACCACCAAGTCCTCCACATACAACACCTGCACATATAGTAATTGTAAAGGATGTTCCTAAAACTTCAATTGATAACATCAACACATTGATTATAAAGGATCTCAAAAAGATCCTTCACCAAACTATAATGCAATCATAGCTATGTACAGATCAAATTTTGGTGAGTGTGGATGAATTGTAGAAGGATGTAGTAGAGATAACAAAGGAGAAGGAAAACACACAAGAAACATATTCTCAACCTCCCATAGCTACAATAGATCAACCTAAAAAGAAACAAGAACAAGATAAAATTGCTAAGGTTGATAATATAGTTACAGTCACAACAACTATTGAGGATCCAACAAAGGAACAAACATGACAAGATGTTCCTACTGCACAAAGCCAAGGAGCACCTCCTCAAATTATCATTATTCATCAAGGTAGTAGAGAAGAGGAGAAAGAAGAGAAGAGAACCCCTAAAGAAAAGGAGCAAGAGGAAATATAGACATTGGCAAACTTTCCTACCTTGGGAACTCCTACCAAGAAGCTGAGCATTGATGCAGTACCATTGCATATTTGAGCACTAGGCTCGAGCTCTACCAAAATTGTAAGGATACTTCACTATGGGGACCCTACAATTGATGAAGAAATAGTCATACCTAGTTATGACTCAAGGACAATGAATTTAGCATTAATTAATGAAGAACATGAGGCACTTGAGAGAAGGAAGAAAAAAGAGATACTCAAAAGTGAGTATAGATAGAAGCAAGCACTTGTGGAAATTAAAGATATATTTCTTGATGCTTTCAGCCTACAAGTACCTAATGAAACCCAACCCATCATGGAGAAATTGTCCAACATTGTGGACTAGGTATAGAATGAAGACCTTGATACAAATGTAAAATTATTAGAATGGTTAGAAAAGAAGTTTCAGATGAAAGTGAATGAGAAAATATCAAGTGAAATAGCACTTTCACAAGTTGAATTAGCTAAGAAGATTGAAAAGGCAAAAAAAATACTTGGGAATGTGCTCTCATTGTACTCCAAGTTGTGTGATTCATCCTATTTCACACAAGAAACTAGCCAAAGGATACTGAGCTTGGAACGAAATCTCAAGATTTCTAGCACATAGCTACCCAAAGATCTAGCTCAGAGTCAGAAGCATTTTGAAACTACACTTCACACACAAAAAGATTTAGCTATATTAATAGTAGAAGAGGCCAATATCAAGGCCAAATTGATACAAATTCAATCTTCCAGTACTCCACATTTAGAAGTACTCCATAAGAAATAGGCCTATGCAAAAAATGTTGTAAAGAAAGATCCTAATATTTCTACTTTGGAAGGCCTTGTACATCTTACAATAGAGATAGCTATCCAACACAAATCATTGGAAATTTCTTTAGATAATTGGGATGCTTCTATCAAGATGATTATGGAGGTGAATTAAATATTTTTGGCAAAGTATTCTATTAATTCTTAGGACCCTTTGACATAAGTGTCAAAAAGGGGGAGATAATTCATTATTACATCTAATAAGAATGGGGAGATATAATGTGTAAATAGAGAGGGGGAGATATAATGTTTTGGGGGAGAAGTGAAAAAGAATGGGAGATAATAGATTCTTTGATGGAAATAAAGAATATCCAAAAGGAGAGATATTCAAATTCACATTTTGAGGAAGAAATAAAGTAAAAGTAGAAACAAGGTACACAAGAACAAAGATAGACAAGGCAAAGAGTATCAAATACATCAGCATGAGACAAATTCAACACAAGATTTTTGGTAATAGAAATGATACATCAGCTTAGGGGGAGTTATGAGATTTTGAAGTATATAGAATTTTTAAACAAGTTTTTGAAATCTTGTACATATGCCAAACATAATATGTAGTATACTTATAGAGATTAGATTCATAATGTTTAGTTATGTGTTTTTGCCACTCATGTCAAAGGGGGAGATTGTTGGTCTCAAATTGGTTTTGACAATTGAGTGACAACACACTTAACCATTTTTCAAGATGATGCAGAGTATAATACAAAAGCTAAGCTATAGTGTGAGTTGAGCCAGTGAACTCAATATATGCCGAGTGAACTTCAAGTGCTGAGTGAAGTTCAAGTGCTAAGTGATAAGTGATGCCGAGCAAAGTATAGATGTTGAGCAAAGTATAGATGTCGAGTGAGCCAATTTTCCTATATGTGCCGAGCATCAACAAGTAGTAAGTGCTGAGTAACACAAAATCAACATATGAGTTTGTGCCTTCACAAACTCAAATGTAAACCATTTTTGGAGTTGACATGGGATGAATCTCAAAGGATCTTGAAGATAAGATTGAATTTTTTGCATTACCTATGTAATTAGCATGCAACCAATAAGGAAAATGGAGAAGACATGAAACCAATAGTAATAGTGCAAGAAATGAGTGGGAAATGAATATTTAATATTGATCATATATTCATACCTAACCCTAAGTCTTTAAAATCTTTAAAAAGGAGGATGATACCCCATTATGCAAGAGAGGATGCGTGAGAGAGAAGTGTATGGGTGAATTATAGTGAAGTGCAGAAGGGTGAAATGACTTAGTGAAGAATAGAACAACATTGCAGAACCTAGTTGATCAAGAATAGAGTATCAAAACTTTGAAGAGTGACATATCAAATCAAGAAAGGATTAGAGTAGATAGAGCAGAACAAGGATCTAGAATCAACAATTGAAGATTGTAAGTTATTAGGTCAAAGACATTCTAGTAATCTCTAGCAATTGTATTAGAAATGGAAATCCTATCAACTTAGGTTGGCCTAGCATCCATTTGTAAATCCTTTAGTAGGTTGGAATTCCAAGTGAATGTACTAAAGTCCTTTAACGAAGCCTACTTTTAGTATGGTAGTTAAATCCTTTAACTAGGTCACTTTTAACATGGTGTAAAGTCTTTAATAAGATAGGCCTTTGATAGGGTAGACCATTGAAAGTGGTCAAACTTTTTAACCTTGAAAAATTACATATTGTTACAGTGATACTTTGTGGGTGTCATCCCCATCCCACTTTTACCTTCTCATTTTGGAGGGTTTTTGGGTTACCAAATCTTATGTTATCTATTTTCATGAATGACTTTACTTTCATGTTTGTTAGATGAATTAGATGCATGTGAATGTTTTCAGCTGAAAGGTTTTAAAATGGTTAAAGTTAGTTACTTTTGACTCACCCCCCTAGTAAATCTTCCCACTTGTTAATTCCAACAATGATCTCATCTTTGAGAAAATAATTGATAAAAATAGAAAGATAAAGAGCTTGAAAAAATCTCTAATGGATGTCATAGAGAAGTTGCAGAGAACCCTAGTTTTAAAGATGATTGATCTTGATTCAAAAGATAGAGAAAAATCTACGATTCAAGCTTTTGATGCTTAATTCACAAGTCTATCTCATGTAGCAATAATACAAGCTCAAACTAAGCATTATGCAACTATGTTTGACACCATTTATCAAAACATCATAAATGACTTAGTTGCTCTTGATGCATGCATAACTAAAATAAGAAGACATGAGAAAGAAGGTATGACATTATATACCAAGTGTGCATTATCACTCAAATTCACCAAGGATAGTAAAGATGAGCTGAAGAGGAAGCATGATGAGATATATGCACTAGTATATCAACTTCAACAATCAGGTATGATGATTGAAGACATTGAGGCACTAATAGGGAAGACTTATAATGAGATAAGTCTTATAGATATGAATAGAGAAAGGACAAGAAAGAGGTTCTCACTTCTAAGAGAACATTCATCTCTAAAGATCAATACACTTGAGCAGCAAGTGGAAGAATGTCTAAGAGTGAAGACATCTTTTTACAAGTTTTTTTGTTCAGACTTAAATGTAGTTGAAATAACAACCTATGGGTCATGTACTCTTCTTAGTATCTCTAAGGGAGTCAAGGATTCATGGGAGAAGAACTTTAAGAGTTTGAAGACAAGATTTGATAACCCTATCACATGTCTATTAGCCTAATACAGAGGTAAAAGATTTTAAATTTTGAATTTTATATAAATTTTGACACCTTTGTCATTGATGTCAAAGGGGGAGTAATATAGGAAAATTGCATTGAGTATAATGTAAGGGGAGTAAAAAAATAATTGTATAATAGTATATAGAAAGGGGGAAGAGTAATTATGTGAAGCATTATTATGTATTAGGAGATATAAGGAAAGATGGTTATAAATGTAATGATCCACAATTTTGAAATTTTGTTAATGCCAAGATTTTGTAAAGTTTTGATCAAAATTTTGGGACTTAGTCAATGTTCCAATATGTTTCAATTAATTCCAAAGGAGGAGATTGTTGGAAATTTGTCTAAGTAGAAAATGTTGGAACAAAGTAAGAGTTCTCATTTATGGCAACATATACTTTTTTATAAAGATTCTATAGTTAGAAATGGAAAATTGTCTAACTACAAGTTAGTTATCTGGCAAAGTATATAGAGATTTGATCAATGCAATTAACATAGACATTATTGGCATATGCACAATTGGATACAAACATCATAAAGTGTCAGGATGATGTATGCCAAAGCGCAAGTCAATACATAATAAGTTATGGATTAATTATTAGTAAAGGAAGTGTACAGGGAAGAACATAGTATAACAGAAAAGTGTGAATAATTAGGGACACCATTAGAGATATTAAACCTAAGAGGAAAAGAGTTAGTTTTGCATTTTTTTGAATGTGTGAAAGTCTGAAGGATGATTGGATAGTTTTTGTAAATTGTAAAGATATAAAGAAAGATTGTGATTTGTGAAGTTATGTGGAAGTTGTAAGTGATATCTAAACTTATGTGAAAGTTTTATATGACATGTGACCTATATGTGATGTAAATTATGATGTATGATCAAAGGTATGTGAAGAGTAGCAAGTGTAATATTAGATATTGAAGATATCAACAACAAGCAACATGTTTTTGTATCTATCTCTTTGTATCAAGGAACTATAATGTATATTGCATGTTTGGGAAGTGGGCTCATCTTGCATACATTTTGTAATTGAACATAAAAACTACTAAAAGGGTTGAGGATTTAAATAGGCCCTAGTCCTCTAAGAAGGACCGAGAAACTAGATGTATGTAGTAGACTCCTAATAGGGTCAATATCCTTAACCATATACTTTTGATTAGTGGATCATTTTGTGGGTACCATCCCCTCTAGGGTTTGCTTGGCCAAGATATGGTGTTATGAGTTTACTTTGTGAATGGTTATGTTTACTATTCAAAATTGTTATTTTACTTTCATATGTAAGTTATAAGGAAATTAATAATATCCAATTTTGGGTTAAAGTTTTTAGAATACTGATTCACCCCCCCTCTTAGTATTCCCTATTGCTAACAACATGTTATTCTGTGAAGATTGATAGAGAAACATAGAAAGTTTGAGGTTGCGTAGTTCAAGGATTGAAGATGAGGTTATTCATATTAGAGAATATTTTCTAAAGAGTATCCTAATGAAGTGGTTAAGTGCACATGTGGAAACTCAAAGATAGTGGACAATTATTTGAGATAGTGTTTAGATAGAAGTTTTGGATAGCAATTCCTGATGTTTTTATTATATCTCTTAACGAGAATTGAATTTAATTAAGTCAATTTGTACAAAGGTGGAAGAAAATATTAGATGGTATGGTTAAGTGAACAATGTCATAGGTTACATGTGTGAATATTTATAAAGATCGTGAGTTGATAGTTTGGTTGTAATTATGAATAGGTGCAATTGTTAGAAATGGATAATATGGGGGGGGGGGGGGATTGAATTAGTATTCTACAAAATTTTTCCCAATACTAAATATTGTTAATTACTTTATGACATGCATTTGAAAGTAAATCAACAATGCTTAATAGTAAATATAACCATGCATAAAGAGAACTCATAACACCATTATTTGTTAACTAGGGAAATCCTAGCCAAGGGAAAACCCCGATGGGGATGATACCCACAAGATGATTCACTACAAAAGGATCTTGTTAAGGATATTGACCTTGTTAGGAGTCTATGAAGTAGATATAGTGTTTTGAGTCATTGTTAGAGGACTAGGCCCTATTAGAAGCCTCAACCATGTTAGGAGTTGGTAGAACAATTACAATGTATGTGTTATGGTTTAACAACACATGCCCCATTTCACTTAGAAATGGGGACCCCCTACTTTATTCTTTGGCTTTATAGATCCCTAGTCTAGGGTTTGAGTCCTTTTAGGGATTTTCCTACTATTCTTTGCCTAGTTGGGGTTTCTACCCAAAAACCTAGATTCTTGAAAACTCTGTTTCAAAAGAGAAAGTCATTTTTGCATTAAAAGATGTGCACTAGCAAAGTGCACTAAATTTCCTAAGGCACATAGGGGAAGCACTTCCCTCTTGAAGTGTGAAATAGCATAGCTATATACAATCAAGAGCTGCATTAAGCCCTAGGCCTATAAAACCTAGGACCCCCACCCCTCTCCTCACCTTCACTCTTCCCTCTGAGATATCATCTTCCACATCACCGCACCTCCAAAGATGCACTAGTTTTCCTTGAAACCTACACACATAGCAACATAACATTTAAAAAACATTGAAAAGAAGGTGCGTAGCTATGCACCTATCCAAGGTGCATAGGTGCACACCTTCTTTTTTTCATTAACCTGAAAACTTAAAAAACTTAAAAAAATTATACCTAATTAAAGGTGCACCTCTATAAGGTGCATAGTTGTGCACATTCACTAATGATATACTACTAAAGAAAAAAGGGTGCACACTTAGCACACCCTATGAGGTGCACCAAGTGTGCACCGTTTTTGTTTTACAATTGACTTATATTTTGCACAATGAGGGTGTATATTTAGCACACCCAATGAGGTGCACTAGGTACACACCCTCATTATTAAAGGTTTAAGTGTAGGGAGGGTCTCCTAGTGCACCAATGAGGTGCACTAAGTGCACCCTTTTTTGTTTTTAGGGTTACAAAAAAGGTTTTGATGTTTTTAGATAGTTCTGGTCAATTAGGGTTTTTGGGACATATTTTTGTTATTATTAGGGTCTATGTTATTTGGTTTTTCTTTGCAACTAGATTAACATATGTTGATTTTTCATAGATTAAATTCCTTCTTCATCCTCCTCCCTTGCTAAAAAGATGGTCTCAAAAATAGTGGTTTTCAAGTTTCAAGGTGTTCCAACAAAATCACACTTCCAAGATAATTATTTAGAGATTTAGGACACTAAACTCGGCCATATTGATTGGAATGTATTCCTAGTATTATGCAACAAACCTATGGAGAGATCCTCAATAATATATTCTCTTATTTGATTAGGACTAGTCAACATAGCATCACACCTAGTATTGGTACAGTCCTCAGAGTTGATCATGACACTGGTAGAAAACTATGTCTTCAAAGCAAGGGTCATGAAAAGTATAACTAGAGAGATCATGTTAGATCTTAGACCTAAAAACATAGAAAAGGTATTCCATCTTTTGAGGGTAGATTAGTTGATGCAGGAGCATCCAAAGGTATAAGGGCAATCCTGTGTCACCCAAAAAAAAAATTACCTAGACATAGTTTCTGTTTCATGTGTTTTCATTTCTGGATAGCCATTTGGGTCAAATAAAGGTTCCAACTCTCACAGTTCCACTATCAGTGTTTTGGGTTAGAGTAGTTAAGCACCTTGGGGTATGTGTAAATGCTAAAAAAAATAGGATTATGTAATTGAGCCATAATTATGATTAATCAAAAGATGTAAATTAGAGGGAGGATTAAAATTATAATTTAGAACATTCCAGAAAAAGAATCAGGTCAAAAGGCTACACGGCTTGAAAGTTATCACAATTTTTTATTTTTTGGAGACCTCTTAAGAATGCTTCAAAGTTAGGTTTGAGGCATTAAATGACCTTGTATAGGGCCAAAAAATGGGGGACGAGCAAAGCTGGTCCACAAGGCTATAGAGCACTCTTAGAGCTTTTTGGAAATGTAAACGGTTCGTTGATTGGAGCTATGGTTCAAAAGTTATGCCTCCCAAAAGTTCAGCTACCATTTCTAGATTCTTCTAATTTTGTACCAACTTCTAAAGTGAATTTTGGAGACTTCCATTTTGGCAGTGGATGCCAACTAGCACTTTCTAAATGTATTCCTAATCCTTAACCCTTTGGGGTCTATTTAAGGACATTTCTGGCATTGTAAAAGGCAGTTCAGAGTGGGTTTTGAGAGAAGGTACTGGGAGAAGAAATTATCTCCAAATTTATGCTATTGTAAGCCCATAGGGCATGTTTTGGAGTCTATTTTCTCTAAACTAAGTGTACTAGCATATTTGCATAGTTAATAAAATTTTCCCTTTCTTGTTGTGTCCATTTCGTGCTTGGGTTATGTCCCGATCATCAGTATATTAGATTAACATATCATTAGGCAAAAAGGTGGTACATAAAACATGTAGTGGAAGCATATGAATCATCCAATGCTCATGCTTAATTGAGAAGACTACTTTTGGGAATAAAGAAAGAAAAGTTGACATGAAAAGGGGCTATATGAAGGATGATATTGGATATTCAATAGTACTTTTGAGTAGAGTCATGGGGTTATTGGCATTAGGACACTTGAACATATAGATGGTGCATTTCATTGAGATCATCAAAACAACAAAGATGCCAATTGATTGGGCTTTGATTCTTAGTGAGAACTTCAACAAGTAACTAGTGGTAGTTAAAAACAATCGTAACTTCTACATGACATCCTATTTGGTGTACTTATTAGCTACAAGGGCAACAAACAATCTGGGATTGTTTAAAAAGGGCAACATGTAAGATGCAAAAGCATGGCCCTATATAGTATACCCTTGGCAAAGAAAAAACTTCTAGAGCACAACAAGGAATACATAATAGTGAATGATGCCTTTATTTTTGCAATTATTTGGTTCATTGAGGGGGATTATGCAAAAGGGTTGTTAGATGAGGCAGTGGAAATGATTTCAAAAATCAGTGCTTATTACATCTAATTTAGGACATTAAATTATTTGAGGGTAGTGGGTATGACTGTCAATCCCAAGAAACTCCCTAGGTATCCATCTGGTAGACTCATATTGTTGGAAATTGCTAGAGAACTCTTATTTCCATATAATAGAGTAAGGAAGCAACACAAGATAACCTAGGTGTGGCCCATTACTATAGGACCATTTAGTGTGGTCTGGAGACAAGATATTCTATCTTTTGAGTTTTGAGTGGGATCAATATCCCTTGGATGAATATAACTCTGCTCATCCCTATTTTGATAATATTGGAAGAGTGTAGTACTTAACAGGCAAATAATTCCAACATGAAGATGCAATTGAGGACTATTGGATAAATGCAATAGATGACTACAACATTCGTATAAGGGATTATTGTAGGATGAATCTCTATTTGGGAAGCAATGCTTTGAATATAAAGGTTTCTTTAAAGGTAGTACAACAAGATTCTAAAGAGGTTCTAGCTCCATTGTATAATAGAGATAAGATTTTTGATCGACCTATTATGAATGCAGAGATTGATAATTTAGAAAATTCAGATATTAATCATAGGGCTAGGAATGTCATTAAACTGACCAAGTATTAGATCAAAAGACCATTCAAATTGGATCTAATTCCTTAAGTGGTATTCTTCAATGCTACAACCTACCCAAAAAAGGTAGAGGAGACAAGGTGATAGTACCCACTTTCACAGCTTAGTCCCTAGTGAGGCTAAAAATAGTGCACCGACTCGATAGAGAGGTCAGATACTATAGGGCTCAAAAGGGTAAGGGTAAGAGGAAAATAACTTTGCCTCAAAAAGATGAGCCAAAAGAAGTAACAACTCAAGAACCACCATAACAAGGGACAAAAAATGTACAAGGGTTAGAGATTGTAGAAATTACATAGACCATAATAATCCTCAAGTGCCACCAACCAAATAAGGGCAAGGAGGAACTAAAATAGAAGCCTCCCCATCAGCTCCTAAGAGAACAAAGATCAAAACTCTGGTCAAGAGGAGACAAAAGGTGTTTAGAAGAGTTATTCATTTTCAACTAGTCTTGGAAGTCATTCCATAAGGGGAAGAAGAGAATGTTGAGGATGAAGAAGATAACCTTCCTTTGAGTTAGATGACTCATCTTGCTAGAGCAATAGAGTTAGAATGGAGAATAAGCTCCACCATTACACCACCATCCATTCCCACGTAGCCCATTCAATCTACAACTTTTGAGGATGATATGCAATACTGGTTTGATGAACAAGAGGGTGAAGGGGATGATGTCTTTTAGATGGTAGATTTTGATTTTATGCTGATTGGCACTAAATTGGTGGGAGATACAATAAGGGATACTCTAAATAATCAACCTCAACAAGGATTGGAGTCAATTTCTAGCTTAGCTACAAGGACCCAAAGTAGGTCCACCATCACCAAATTAAGGTACATTTTGTGTGGATTAAGGTCTAGCTACTCCACTCCCTCCAAGCAATGAAGAAGAATAGGTCCAAGCTGAACAAGAAGAAGAGCCAAAGAAAATACTCGCTATTGAAGTGTCAAAGGAAGGACAAATATGTGAGTAGCCTCATCAGACTTCCCAAGACATAGATGTGAAAATTGTGGACTCCATGGATACAGAGACTCTCGCTATGGATCTCTCACAAAAGGAGGACTCTGGAGAGGAGTGATAAGGGAAAGAGTATAGTAGAATAAATTCCTTATTCAAAAGGAAAATCTCTAATGGAACATACTCTAAGATGGTTTAGGAAAGAGGTGATTAGATAAAAAAGACAACAATATGATACTGAGGAAGAGGGAATGAGAGAATTGATTGAAGCTCTTGAAAAGCTCGAGGCACCTACAAAAGATGCATAAGCATTGGCCTTTGTGATGAGTGATTAGAATTAAGACTTATTTTCTCATGTTGCTATCCCTCCTCTATATGTGATATCAAGGAATTGACTTTGAAATATTATCAAATCAAGGAGGTCGTGCTTGGGAAACCCATGATGGACTCTACCAAGTTAATAGTGACATTGGAATCAAAGAAGTGTTTAGACACTTAAAATAGGATGAGATTGAACTAATGACTCTTTAGAAGTAGAATGATCTCTTAAAGGGATATTTGAACAAAGTAGTTTGTTCACTAGATCCTAAAAATCCTAAGGAGACTCTAAATGCAACACTTGAGAAAAGGGATAAAGAGACTATGCAACTTGATCCACTTTTGAAGGCTTGTTAGCAATGGTGAGAAAGTTTTGAAGAGAAATGTGTGTAGATTATCTAAGAAAATCTTAAACTACTACACCATATATAGAATAATGCAGATAAGCTAGTGGCTATTTTGAACTAGGATTTTGGGTTAATGGACGAAGTACATACCTAGGACAAAGACTAGCAAGCATTACAATCAATCAAGGGTCAAAGGTATCAAATGTTTATGGATGTATATATAGTAGAAGAGCTAGATAAAATTGATGATTAGATAGGGGGGATTATAGATGATAATAAAGTAATGGAAACATTGCATGTGAATATTCAGAAATTCAAGGACTAACCCCAAGAGAAAATTTTGGATGCAGAGAAACATTATGGTGATGCATGGTTAGACATTTTTGAAGATGATTCAAGCAATAAACTAATGAGTATAGAAGGAGTTGTTGAATAGTTTCAAAATACTTTTGAAGAAGCTTCCACTAATGATGATAGTAGACAAGTATTTAATACTGAAGAAGCATTACTAGATTTGGATGTGAAATTAGGAGATTTTACAGAGACTCACATTGAGATAGGTAATTATAGGAAAAAAGTGAAAGATAAATATGAAGATTTAGATTTGATAGATATAGCTCAAGTCACTAATATTATAGAGAAATTCAAGAGAAAATATCCAAACATAGCTCTAGTATAAAGGGGAACAAAACTCAGAAACTAGAATTTCAGTTTTAACACTTGGTGAAATTTTGCAATTTTTGGATCTACTTCCAAGGTGTGCTAGGTGCACACATGTGCTAGGTGTGCTACTTCTGAGTTGTGCTAGAAGTTTCTAAATAAGTCAGAAGTGCATCAATAGTTAATTACCAATTCTAAATTTAGAGCTTTTCATGCACTAAAAAGGCATTCTGATGGTAGTTTAACTCCTACAAACATCTAGTGAACATGGAGCTTCTGTTTTTGGTAGTTCTAGACACTCCTACATCATCTAAGAGATTTCTTCTTCTTATTTTCTCATGCTTTTTTTTAAGACATGTAAAGGCTCAAGCATCCATTTAATTATATAAATGTGGATGGAGTCCCACTAAGCTCTAGTTAGAGAGTTAGTTTGTTCATAAATATAATTATTTTGTTAGTTTAGATGCATATGTTTTCATAAAGATATCTCTCACTCTCAACACAAATTGAGGAGAATATTTCTTATAAATTTAGGAATGTAATATGTATTTTGTGCCATTATTTTGATGCAATAATATATGCTATTGGTGCATGCATTTGGAGTGTAGTGGTTCTTTCTTAAGTGTGTTATATTTTGTGAATGTATATTCATAAAGTGTAATTGAGCCAATAATTTTATTACGTTATTTTGATTGAGCGATCTTTTAATTTTGGTGTTTTCTATGGTTTTATAAATTTTGTCGATGTACTTAGTTCAAGAAGAGATTATCCATTTTTTTCCTACAAAGCTTTTTGTCTCACATGAGTGCACTTTCTATGGCCTTGCAATCTGATGAAAAGTGAAACATCTTACGGTTACTTAATTCCCATCAACAATTGCATCAATCGAATTAAGGAATCACTACTCCTATTTTCATTGGTTACCTACTTATCTTTTTAAAAGGCTTAATTCATAGATGCATTGATTCCATGGTTTATGTGCATTAGGGATTTACTTTTCAGGTCATTTGCTTAAACTTCTTGTTAACTTATCTTCATTATTTTCTTTTACAAACACTTGGTTAATTTATGAATTCATATAGTTGCATTGTTAGATTGCATTCATTAAAAAATAGAAAAATAGAAAACTATATTTCTTTTTGTGTATCTAATCTTTTGAGATAGAAAGTAGATTCAAAATCTTATCCAAAATCGATCAGAATCAGCAAAGGCTTCCATGTGAAAAAAAACATTTATCTTCAAGATTTTAGTAGGTTGCAAGATCACCCAAAACCTTGAAGTTGATCTTAGATTGGCTTTTCAAGAGAGGAGTTTGAAAGGGTTCCTAACATTAAGAATTGTGTAAAACAACAAATCAACAGAAGTGACACTAGAAGGAGGGCCCCTAACATTTCAAAACAAAAGAAAATAATTTGCAATTCCAAAATTCTATTATTTTTACAATTTCAAATTTTTTTCTGAGCTTCTAAGGTGTGCCAGGTGCGTAGGTCCACTAGGTGTGCTAGCTTCCAAGGTGCACCATATTTTTTGATAAAATGTACTTCTATAGACATACACTTTTTCTAGAATTGTTGCAAACTGGAAGATCCTAATTCATCATCTCCATTTTAGCAAGCTTTAAGATCTTCACCTAGTGCACATGAGTTCCTCAAACTTATCCATTTTCATAAGCCTCATAGTGACAAGGGATTACCTCAAATTCTACCACTTCCATTAAACATTTCATCATCTTCTTCAGTTGTGGTTCCACAAAACCCACCTATTATTCCACCAAATCCTCTAATGGCATTATTTGCAAATGTTGTAGATTCACTAATCAGAGGTGTACTCAATGACCTTCCTAAAAATCCTAAGAAGTTTTACCCAAGGTTCATTTATGGAGAGATGAGAACTATTGAAGATCACATCAAGGTATTCAAGAAAATTTGCAACCAAAAGTAGATTGCTAATGAGAATATGGTTCTTCATTTATTTCTCTACTCTTTGGGAGAAGTTGCCTTTAATTGGTATGTTAATTTGCCACCTAGATGTATTGGAGACTAGGATACTTTCAAGAAATTATTCTTGGAATAATTCAAAACTTCCATCAACCCAACTGCAATTTATCAACAATTCATATCAATCAAATGGGACTCATTTGAGATGGTTTCACGCTTCAACCATCACTTTCATATGGCATATTGCAAGTTGGAAATGCCATACACTATACCAATTGAAGTTTCTATTTAGATTTATCTAAATGCTATGGACCATCTTACTACTATTTTCCTAAGAAGACTTCCTTTAGTAAATATCGACACATTGGACAAAGTCTTCTCAGAAGCAATTACCTTTACTAAGTAGGCCAATCCTAATGGAGAAGGACTAATGCTTCTAGCTCAAGCTATTACAATAATGCCAACATATCCTATTGGAGCACCTATGATGCCTAGCCAATTCATACCTATGAATCTAGTTCTATTACAGTGGTCAACCACTCCATAAAAACTAGCTATAACATATCTAGGATATGGACGTCCAAAAGCTGCTTTCTTCAAGCAAAAACAACAACTTCTACTAAGGCAGACAACCATTTTGCCTCCAAGTTTGGTTAGATGAAGAAGACCATGCTACAAATGAACAATGAGATGACTCACTTGAGGTTATCACAATGATAGAATGATGATTTTCAAAGAAATAATGCTGGTCCTTACAACAACAAAAATTATGGTCAGAAGTACAATAGGAATTTTAGTGGGAACACCAATGCTAGAAACAATAATGGAGGAAACACTTTCAATCCTCTCGATCATAAAAATGGCTTCCAAAGATAGAATTGATAATGGATCACTCATCCAAACAATGGAATCATTCCTATAGATAAAAATAATAATAATGTTTAGTATGTGGATATCAATTAGTATGACGATGGTCAAAACACATCTAACAATGATGGTTCATATTAAAATGCAAATCAAGACATAACTCAGAATTTGCAAGCCAATGAAAATGTGCCTCCTGTGCAATTTAATGCTATGTTATTATAATTTTATGATTCTAGAAAAAGTACACAAGTGGAACAATTGACCAACAAAGAATTCTCATTTCCATTCAGTTAGGAACTAGACATTCAGCCTGAAGAAATGCTTGCTTTTTGCAATGACAATAGAAATACTTACAATCTATGAAGTAGAAAAGAACCTATGATAAAAGGGATTCCTCCTATATTAAAATTGACTCCCCCCAATCCAAGAGCACATAATAATCCATTAGCAATAGGCCCCTATATAGAGGAAAACAAAATTAGAACCAAGGAAATGCACCAATAATCTTGAAAAATCCTACCTAGTCTACTGAAAAGTATAGTGTGGTGGACGATTTGAAATGAAAAAAGGTGAACATGTCCATGTTTAACATTCTACAAAACTATCCTCATCAATGAGATGCACTAATGAAAAATATCTATCATACAAATGCACCCTATAATATGAATACTGTTCCTCAAAAGACAATATCTCAACAAGTCAATGCTTCAGAGGCAATGCCAATTATGTTTAAAGACAAGGTTATAGTGACCTCATTTTTTCTTAGTATCAAGATATATGGGAGAATCTTCATAATTTCCTAATTTATTTATGAGCCTCTTGTAATGTTATGCCACTATCAATAGCACCAAGGTTGGGAGTCACCCTTAGCCTTCTAATTTAATAGTGATACAATTAGATAAAATAAATGTAAAATTCATTGGTGTGTTGAAAGATGTTTGAATACAATTGACAGTTGAACCTCAAATTCAAGACATCATTGATATAAATGTGGTTGATATTATTGAGACATATAGATTGCTACTAAGTAGAGAATGGACAAAATGCCTAAGAGGATGGTTTTCTATGGATTTTACTCAATTATGCTTACCATGGAAAGGGTTGAATAATCAAATCAAGATAGATGTAGAGCAAAAGTTAAAAACAATGATTATAGAATACAATGCTCCAAATGAAGTGGCATTCTTATAATTAGAATTGGGCTCTTACAAGTGATGTTGTTTGATACAACTTCAACTAAAATATCAGATGATCAAAATGAAAAGTCTAGGATTTCTATCCCAAAATAGGAGGTCGTAACACAATTCATAGATAACATGGTGGCTAGCTTACAATGTTTAGGAGAAGAATTTGAGCTTAGTGTTTTTCTCCTCCCAGGATTTTGTCGATTGCATAAAGTTAGTCATTTAGAATTTGAATGTTCATCTTACGCAGAAGTAGTTACTAAGGTATTAACTTAGATAATGGAAATAAAGAGTGGTCACATTCCAAAAGATGAACCCATAGAAAGTCAAAGTTTTAAAAACATATCTAAATTAGTAGAAAAAGCTAAAGAGGAAGTTGAGGATCGAAATGAATCATATAGTGATACCTCTTCAAAATGGTGGAGGTTTGTCTTCTCCTCTACTAGGGATGATCAAAGTCCAAAGAAGGAGATGTTACATGAAAGTTCAAGGATGGACTTCAATAGTCATTCATCCTAAATAAAAAATGGATGAAATTATATAATTAATTGGGGAAATTTAGGAGAAACGAGAAAAACATATGCCCCCTATATCAATAGTTAACATTGGAAAATCATCAAGTCTAACTCGTGAAAGGCTATAGTGGATCCCCAAGAAACAATCCTTTTAGGCCCAAGCGAGAGAAAAAATAAGGAGAAATAAGCATAAAATTAGGAAGCCAAAGAAGATCTAATGTGGACACTTCACTTCAATGGTTCCAAATTCAAATTAGGAGCTGACACATGTATTGAGTTAATCAACCCTAAAGGTAAGTCTTTCTATGTAGCATATAGATTGTAGTTTAGATGTACTAATAATGTTGTAGAGCACAAAGCATTGATTTGAGGACTTCTTTTTGTACTGGAGAAAGGAATCACAACTCTCATAGTCAAGGGAGATTCTTAGTTGGTTATAAGACAAGTAAAGTCAGTATATTCTTTGAATGACAGAAGGTTGATTGCTTACAAGAAAAGAGTATGGGATCTAATGGATGATTTCAAAGCTTTTAACATAAAGTCCATTGCAAGGAGGAAAAACATGGTTGTAGATGCCCTCGCTATTTTAGCTAGCATATTAGAACCAGTCAAGAGAAAAAAATTGAAAAGATTTTAAGTAGAATTGGTGGCTACCCCATCTATCTTAGACAATATTACAAACTTCTAAGTCTTTCAAGATGATCAACATATACTCAAATTTCTCATGTGCAATGACCACTTTAAAGGGCAAGAGATTGATGAAACTCCAGATGATAAACCTAAGGATGATGAACTTGAATATGAAGAAGGGATCCTAAACTTTAAAACCAACACTATTCCTAAGGGTATAGTTGAGTTGGAGCACATTTTTGATTGTGATGAATCAAATCTTAACAAAAGAATGGTCAAAGAAAAGAGGACCAAGGAATGTGATTCATATAACTTAGGTACTAATGAAGATCCTCAAATGGTAAGGATTAGAAAGGTGTGCAATGCAAAGGAAAAGGAAGATATGCTCAAATTGCTTACAAAGTACAAGGATGTTATTTCTTGGAGCTATGAAGTGCTACAAACATATGATCCTAATATCATTATGTATGTAATTCCTCTAAAACTAGATGCCAAACCCTTCTATCAAAGGCAAAGCCCTCTTAATCCCATTATTGAACCCTTGATAACAAAGGAAGTTAAGAAGTTGCTTGACGCCAAAATCATCTTTCCCATTCACCATTCTACATGGGTGGATAACTTGATTCCTTTGTGGAAAAATATTGGAGAGATTCATCTTTGTGTGGATTTTTGTAATTTGAACCTGGCATCTCAAAAGGACAATTACCTTTTCCTTCATTGGCTGAAGTTCTACAAATTGTCAATGGTTCTAAAATTATGTCTTTCTTGGATGGATACTTGGGATACAATCAAGTAATGATTGATGAAGAGGATAGGCTAAAGATGACCTTCATGACTAAATGGGGAACTTTTACTTATAGAAGAATGCCTTCTAAGTTGATTAATGCAGGGGCTATAGGTCAATGAGTCATAGATGAAGCAAGGGATTAATAAAAAAGTGTATAGTCATCTATATGGATGACTTAACTATGTTTTTAAAGGATTGAAGCACTTACATAGCTGATTTAAGATAGGTATTCAAAAGATGTCACAAATATGGCATATCACTTAGTCCCAAGAAATGTTCATTTGGGGTTACTAAAGGAAAGCTACTTGGCCATATCATCTCTTAAGCTAGAATCTCCATTGATCCTGATAGAATTGAAGCCATTCTGAAGATACCAACTCCTTATAATAAAAAAGAACTTAAGTATTTCTTTGGGAAGATAAATTTTATGCAAAAATTCATAAGAAAATTTGCAAAGATAGTTTGTCCCCTTAATGATTTACTCAAAAATAGAGCAAAAATGGACTAGGTTTCGAAGATTAAGAAATCATTTGAGGATATCAAATTGGCCATTGCTATGGCCCTAGTACTGGTGAGTCCAGATTATGAACTACCTTTCAAAATATATTCTTTTGCTTTAAAACATTCATGTGTTGGGATTCGTACACAAAAGAAGGAAAAGGAAGATGAAAGACCCATTGCCTTTATGAGTTGCCCTCTGAAAAATGCTAAGTTAAATCATTCCAACCTTGATAAAAAATCTTTTTCTTTAATCAAAGTGATAAAGAAGTTTCTCCATTATGTACTAAGGAGAAAGGTATATGCAATTGTGCTTGATAAACAATCTTTTTCTTTAATCAAAGTGATAAATAAGTTTCTCCATTATATACTAACGAGCAAGGTATATGTGATTGTGCCTGATCCTATGGTTAAGACCTTACTGATGCAAAATAAACTTGGCAAAATGAGAGGGAAATGGATCACAATCCTTTAAGAATTTGATTTAGTGATTCAACCCATGAGGTTGGTAAGAGGCCAGGGATTATAAAAAATGATAGCAGATAACTAGATCAAGGATGAAAAGAAATTCTAGTTTGATGGTGAAACAAATATGGAATATTAGAAGAAGATCATAGTATCACAAGTTGATATTGACCAAGGTATAATAATAGACATCTATTACCAAGATATTGTTTACTATCTTTTACAAAATTAGTACCCCAATTGGATGAATAGTTAACAATGTAGGGGACTCAAAATGAAGTGTGTGTCCTACATGCTACATAATAGAAAATTATACAAAAAGAACAATGAAGGAGTTTACTTAAAGTTCTTAGGACACAAAGAAGTAAAAGAAGTTTTGGAATAGTTTCACAATAAGTATGGTACAAGGCATGATTCAATAGAGGCTACAACCCATATGATTCTAAGATTAGGGTATTTCTAGCCTACGATCTTTAAGGATACTTTTGAACATTTGCATACTTGCCACATTTGTCAAACAAGTTCTATTAGAAAAATACAACTTGCAATGCCATTACAACCAATGTTCAAGGTATGCTCCTTTGCAAAATGGGGGCTAGATTTTATTGATCCAATGAACCCACCATCATCAATTGGACATTATTTTATTCTCATAGCTATGGATTATTGTACGTGCTAGACAAAAGTTGAGATTTTCAAAAATTGCATAGCTAAGGTGTTTATAGACTTCTTGGAAGAACACATTATTACCGAATTTAGGATGCCATTATTTTTTGTATGTGATAATAGATCAGCTTTTGAATCAGTGTTCCTTACTCAATGGGAACTTAAAAATTAGGTTATTATCAAGTTCTCTTCAAATTATTATCCTCAAGGAAATGGTGTGGCCAAATCTACAAATAAGAACTTGAGCATGGTAATAAGATGTCTATTGAAGGAAAATCCTCAAGATTGGCATACTCAAGTCAACTATGCACTATGGACATACCGAGTCAGGGTTAAGAATGCTTTAGGGACATTTTCATATTTGTTGATCTATAGACAAAAGCCAATATTTCCACTTAACCTCAAGATTCCTATTTTAAAATTCATGAGTGGGTACACTGAAGATCTTGATAGTGTTGGTCTTAGATTGGTTTTGACAATTGAGTGTCAACACACTTAAGTAAATTCTAAAGATGATGCTAATTATAATATAGATGCTAAGCTATAGTATGTGTTGAGTTAGAAATTCAATAGGTACTGAGTGAACTTTAGGTGCCAAGCAAGTTTCAAGTGCTAAGTGATAAGTGACACCGAGTCACTATAGGTGTCGAGTAAAGTATAGATGCTGAGTGAGATAGAGTTACTATAGGAGCTGAGCAAGATAGAAAACCTATATGTCATGAGCATCAACAATTAGTAAGTGTTGAGTAACACATAATCAACATATAAGTTTGTACATTCACAAATTTAGATGTAAACTATTTTTGAATTGACTCAAGATGAATCTCGAAGGATCTAAAAGATAAGATCGAATCTTTTACATTCCCTATGTAATCAACATGTAGCCAATTAGAAAAATGGAGAAAACATGCAACCAATAGGAATTTTGTAAATATTTGAGTGAGAAAAGATGGATGAATCTTAATCATGGATTCATACCTAACCCTAAGTCTCTAAAGCCTTTATAAGGAGGTTGAAATCCCATAATTCATGTGTAAGCGAGAGAGGGTTGAGAGGAAAAGTAAGAGATCATGTGTAATGCATATGACAATGCTAGAAAAGTTTTTGAAGGGGTGAGAAGACTTAGAAGAAGAGAAAAACTATAGAATCAAGTCGATTAGAATAAAATATCAACACTATGAACAAAGAGTTATCAGATTAGGAAGGATTAGATCAGATTGAGTAGAACAAGGATATGGAATTAACAATTGAAGATTGTAAGTCAATAGATCTCAACATTCTACTATACTTTCTTACCATTGTATTAGGAGAATGAAAAACCTATGAAGATAGGTTAGCCTAACAACTATTTTGTAGAACCTTTATCAAGGTGATAAATCCTTTAATAGGGTAACATTCCAAGTGAGTGTTTGTAAATCCTTTAACTAGGTCACTTTTAACAGGGTGTAAAGCCTTTAACAAGGCAAGTCTTTCATAGGACATACCATTGTTGATGGCCAAACTTTGTAACCTTAACTAGTTACATATTGCTACAGTGATAATTTGTGGGTGTCATCCCCACCCCAGTTTTACCTTCTCATTCTAGAGGGTTTTTGGGTGACCAAAATCTTGTGTTATCTTTTTCATGCATGTCTTTAATTTTATGTTAATTAGATGTGTTATATTCATGTGAATAATCTTAGTTAAAAGTTTTAGAGGTTGAATACTATTACTTCTGATTCACCCCCCCTCTCAAAAGTAAATCTCCCCACTTGTAAATTTCAACAATTGGTATCAGAGCTAAGTTCTCACAAGGAGAAGCCTTACAACTTGGAGAAAAGATCTAGAAATGTAACTCTACAAACTTGGGAAGGTCATAGAAAATTAGGTGATTGAGATACTACTTGTTCTACATTCTTTGGAAGAAGCTAGGGAAAAACTGAGGAAATCCTTAAAGAGAAGAAGATAGATTGCCATAGCTGAGAATGATACATAGTACAAGGAGATTGACACCTCAAAAGTGTTTGCAAATGGAGATTCCAAAGAGTTTGATGCAAAAATAGTAGAACTAATGGAGAAGAATAGAGCTCAAGCAGAAGATATCAAAACTCTCAAGATTGAACAAGAATCACAAGCCATGATGCTTTGTGAAGTGATTGAAAAAAAGAAAATAGCCATTGAAGATAAGGCTATGATAGAAGAAGACAAGAGAAACCTTTCCAATAGATTAGAGGAAAAGTCTATTGAGCTTGCAAGAATTTCTAACATGTAGCTAGACACCTTAAGCCGGATGATGAATGCACATCATGAGCTGAATTTCAAAGACATTGAGATCTCCACACTAAAGATGCAAAATGAAAAACTACAAAATGACATGAAAAGAGAGAAGGAAATTGTAGAAAGATTCAACAAACCAAATGAAGCCATCAATTACTTTGAACAACTACTAAAATCACCAAGAGCCAACAATGATACTTTAGGACTAGGATACACCAGCACTGAAAAAGGAGAGTCATCCAAGATTATAGAAGAAAGAAGTGACAAAGGTAAGACCACTAAACCTACTTGTCATTTTTGTGATAAAAAGGGACATACCTCTAATGTGTGTAGGAGCAACAAAGCTAATCAGTATGAAAAACCTAAGAATATGGGTCACTATCACAAGTACACCAAGAAAGGACACCAAGCACATCACTACAAGACTAAGACTATCAGGACACCAAGATTTGAAGATCTTTGCTAAAATTGAAATAATTATGGACATTGAGATTTTGAGTGCATATCAAAGCCTATGTGGACACCTAATCAACTAGTAAGGGGAAACAATCATGGACATCACTACAATTGGGACTACAACACTAGGCATAGCTATCACTACTATCAGGAGTATGGACACATTCTTGAAAACTTCAAATATCAACGAGAATTTCCCAACAAGGTAAAAGGCACCTAACTTAGAATTCAACAAAGGAAAAGAGTAGGTAGATGTTGAACACATCAAAGGAGAGATGAATAAAACATGGAAGAATAAAGATAGAGGCAACACATCCAATGAAGGAATAACTTTACCCAAAAGGTCAAGTGGTTAGACTTCATCCAACTAAGCAAAAGAAGGTGTATGGAATTGATATTTAATGCTTTATCATACATAAGTTCCAAGACAAGCAGGTACTAAAAAGGAAAGATTAGCATGAATAGAGATGCAAAGTTAAAATTTCAAGTTTTTACAAGTGTTGCCAAGTTGCCTTTAGAGGCTGAGTGAAAACATAGTACACTTTGAGTTATCTGTTAAAGTCAGTAGAAGCCAAGTGTTTAGTTGTAGCTGAGTTGGTAGTGGATGCTGAGTGAAGGGTAACTCTAGTTGAAGTTGAGTAAGGAAAACTCTAGTATATCCCAAGTGGTGGAAAGACAATGGAAGCCGAATAAAGTAGAAATGCTTAAGGAGTCGAGTGGATAGCTGTAAATGCACTAATCATTAAATGCTATGAAATTAGGGTATATGATCACATTTTGAATAATTTTCCCCATCATGTCAAAGAGAAAAAGATGAGAAGAGTGCAGAATGATTTTGAAGTAGAATTTTGAGCATTTGAGTAGATTTCTACATAGATTCAACATAGTTTCATCGATTTCAAGGTATTTATACTAGTGCCAAGCTATGTGGTTTCAAAATTTCTTCATGTTTAAACCCTAGTTTGTAGAAATGGCCTTTAGTTCTAGGAAACCTCAGGAGAAGGAGGAGATTGAAGTTCAATTAGTGTCAAATGAAGTTAAGGAACCTGATTTTTGACCTATCCCTAAAGTTTCCTATAAGAATGACCCAGTCAGAGCCCTATTCGTAATTCCTCCTAAGGTAGTAATGGTGCAAGATGTTAGGAGATGTTATACCTATAAGATGGATGCCATTAGAGACATGGAAATTAGAGAAGTTTATGATAGGTTGTGTGAAAATGGAGTGTTGAAGGAAGAGTTTCAAATTGTTGAGAATAAGGGCTTAACCTATGCCCTAGAGTTCCCTACTATCTTTAAGATCGAATGGATCAGAATTGTGTTGAGTAGGATAAATGATAGTAGTTTGTGGTTAGAAGATGGCCCAATTAAGATATCAAAAAGGATTCTTCATAGGGTAATAGGGTATCCAACCCTAGATCAGCCTAAGACCCTAAGAAGTGACTCTAAAGAAGCCATTGAAAAGAATACTAGAGAAAAATGGAACAAGAGAGGCATGACCATTGATACCATTAAGGATCCTCTTGTTGATTTTTCTATTAGAGTCATATCCCACAAGTTTTATCAATCCAATAGACTCAACAGTGTACCATGTATTGTAGTAGATGTTGGCTACAAACTTGTTAAAAAGGATCATACCTATGATCTAGCTAAGCTATAATTGCAAAAAATCAATGAAAATCTTGGAGCTATAAGAAGAACAAAGGGAGCCCAATATAAATTTGGTGCTATTTTGATATGTATATTCTTCTATGTATAGAATGAATTTCCATCTTTTGGAAATGTTAGCTAGAAAATAAATAGGTCCATTGTAGCCCAGGTGAATGAATATATTGAACAAATGTGGGCAAATTTTGAGACACTCATGACTACTTAATTTGAATATTTCAAGAATTCTATGAAATAGAGACCGAGGATACCTATTTCACTTGTGGAGCAGCACACTAATGACATTTTCTTTCTTGTTGATATTGCTTATACTTACATTCAAGTAGCCATACCAAGGGTAAGATAGCTTAGACCTCTTGGGTATGAGATAAACATTGATGAGGCAACTGTAGCCATAACATCATTGTTAGAAAAGGAAGTAGATAAGAGTGCCCCACATTTTGGCACTTATGATGTGGTGATATCCAAGGTGGATATGGAACTAAAGACTGGTTCTACATTGAAGAAAAAGGATAAACTAGTGAAGAAGCTCAAAGAAAAATTTGGAGAAGGCACAACATAGGTAGAAGAAGAAGAAGAAGAAGAAGAAGAAGAGGAATAGGGGCAAGGAGCACTAGTATTAACCCAAGGAATGGGTGAAGATGCTGAAGAAGAAGAAGGTGCCAAGTAGGAAGAGGAAGCACCTAAAGCAGAGCTTAAAAAGAGGAAAGCACAAAAATAACCAACTACACAGTCCAAAGAGAAAAAGAAGGCTAAGCCAAGCCCTACCAAACCTACCACAAGGGTAGATACAAGGGCAACATCTAAGGTGGTAAAAGAACAAGAGAAGAAGAAAGCCATAGAACAAGGAGGGCCAATAGAGAAAAAGAGGAGAAAATATGTGGCACCTCTAGAGTCAGATGAGGAGAGGATAGAGACAAATAAAAATGAACAATTTAGAGTGATAAGTCACACCACAAAATCTGACTTAGAAAATATTTGTGAAAATATTAGGAACAATTCAGACTTGTTAGGGCTAAAAGGCATTGATTTTAACAAGCTGACAAGAGAAGAGAAAAACATAGTGGAAGAATCAATGGACAAGAAGGATAAGAAGATGTCTTTGATGGAAGGAATAATGATGAGGAAGAAGAGGAAAATGAAAAGGAGGAAGAAGGAGAGAAAGAAAAGGAAGAAGTGTAGAAGGAGATGTAGAAAGGTGATATGGAAACAACTAAAGAGCAACAATAGGAATAGAGTGTGCAAGACACACAATTGCCACCACCTAGTCCTCCACATGCAACAACTACACCTATAGAAAAAATAATTATGAAGGATGTTGCTAACACCTTTGGTCAGAACATCAACCCACCAACTATAGAGGATCTCAAAAAGATCCTTCACCAGACCACACTACAAGCACAATTGTATACTAATCCGATTTTGGTGAGTGTAGAGAAACTATAGAAGGCAATAGCTAAGATTATTAATGAGAAGATGAATCCAAAAGAACCACCTTCACAAACTCCAATAGCTACAAGTGGACAGCCACAAGAGAAACCAACACAAGATGTATCTACTAGGGTTGATTCCATAGTTACAATGACTTCAACTGCTGAGGAGAAAGAAAAGGAGAAAATAGGATAGAAGGATACCTCTAATTCTACATCATAGAGTCAAGGTGCACCTCCTTTGATCACTATAATTGATCAAGGCATAACTGAAGAAGACAAAGAAGAAGAGAAGACCCCTAAGGAGAAAGAATAAGAGGCAATACAAACATTGGTCAATTTTCATACTACAGGGACTCTTACTAAGTATCCAAGCACTGATGTAGTACCATTGCAAATATAAACACTAGGCTCAAGGTCTACCAAGGTAGCAAGGGTACTTCATTATGGAGACCCTGCACTTGATGAGGAGATAGTCATACCAAGCTATGACTACAAAACAATGAACATAGAATAGATCAATGAAGTGCAAGAGGCACTAAAGAAGAAAAAAAAGTAGGAGATATTGATGAATGAGTATAGGAAAAAGCAAGCATTGATAGAAATCAAAGACATCTTTCTAGATGCTTTCAGCTTGTAAGTACCTGATGAGACAAAGCCCATAATGGAGCAATTATCCAACATAGTAGACTAGGTACAGAATGAAGACCTTGACACCAATGTCAAATTACTTGAATGGTCTGAAAAGAAATTTCAAATGAAGGTAAATGAGAAAATATCTGGTGAAATAGCACTCTCTCAAGTAGAACTAACTAAAAAGGTTGAAAAGGTAAAAATAGTACTTGAGAACATATTCTCACTATACTCCAAATTGCGTGATTCCTCATATTTCACACAAGAAAGAAGCTAGATGATATTGAGCTTGGAAATGATACTCAAAGTATCTAGCACATAGCTACCAAAGGATCCAGTTCAAAGTGAGAAGTAGTTTGCTACAACTCTTCACACCCAAAAGAAATTAGCTGTACTCATAGTAGATGAGGCTAACATCAAGGCCAAGTTGATATAGATATAGTCTACAATAACCCCTTGCATGGAAGTTTTGCATTAAGAAATGGCCTATGTAGAGAATGTCTTGAAGAAAGATCCCAATCTTTCTACATTGGAAGGCCTAGTACACCTTACAGTAGAGACAACCATCTAGCTCAAAGCATTGGAAATTGCATTAGACAATTGGAATGCTTCTCTAAAGATCATAATGGAGGTAAATAAATCCTTTTTGGCTAAGTATTCAATTCATTCATAGGACCCTTTGACATAAGTGTCAAAAAGGGGGAGATATGATAAAAGGGGAGATATACCCTAAGGGGGAGATAATAGATAACGATATAATACATTATGGAGATAACAAATGAGACCCAAGGGGGTGATATAACCAAAAGGGGAGATAATAAAATTTTGAGTTTTGAGGAGTGATAAAGAGATACAGCCAAAAGAATACAAAAACTACAAGGGAAGTGTGTGAAAGGGGGAGTAAAAATAGAGAAGATAGAAATAGAGAAAACAAGGGTAGAATGATAAGGTAGAGAATAGAAATAGCATGAGTCAAATCCAACATAAGGTATAAATGACACATAAGCATAGGGGGAGTTACAAGTTTTAAGTTAAGTGTTTTTGACACTCATGTTAAAAGGGGAGATTGTTGGTCTTAGATTGGTTTTGACAATTGAGTGTCAACATAATTAAGTAAATTCTAAAGATGATGTCAAGTATAATATAGATGCTGAGCTACAATATGTGTTGAGTCAAAAATTCAATAGGTGCCAAGAAAGTTTCAAGTGCTGAGTGACAAGTGATGCTGAGTCACTATAGGTGCCAATAAAAGTATAGATGCCGAGTGAGATAGAGTTATTATAGGAGCCAAGCAAGACAAAAATCTTGTATGTGCCAAGCATCAACAATCAGTAAGTTCTGAGTAACACTGAATCAACATATGAATTTGTGCCTTCACAAACTTAGATGTAAACCATTTTTGAACCAACTCAAGATGAATCTCGAAGGACCTAAAAAATAAGATCAAATCTTTTACATTCCCTATGTAATCAACATGTAGCTAATTAGAAAAATGAAGAAAGCATGAAAGTAATAGTAAAAGTGTAAAGATTTGAGTAGGAAAAGATGGATGAATCTCAATCATGGATTCATATCTAACCCTAAGTCTCTAAAGCCTTTATAAGGAGGCCAAAACCCCATAATTCATGTGTAAGAGAGAGAGTTGAGAGGAAAAGTAAGAGATCATGTGGAATGCATAAGAGAATGCTAGAAAAGTTTTGGAAGGGGTGAGAAGAATTAGAAGAAGAGCAGCATTATAGAATCAAGTTGATTAGAATAGAGCATCAACACTACAAACATAGAGTTATCAGATTAGATTATGGAGAACAAGGATTTGGAATCAGCAATTAAAGATTGTAAGTCAATAGATCAAGACATTCTACTATAGTTTCTTAGCATTGTATTAGGAGAATGAAAACCCTATGATGATAGGTTGGCATAAAAACTATTTTGTAGAACCTTTAACAAGGTGATAAATCCTTTAATAGGGTAACATTCCAAGTGAGTGTTTGTAAATCCTTTAACTAGGTCACTTTTAACAAGGTGTATTGCCTTAAATAGGGTAGGCCTTTCATAGGGTAGATCATTGTTGATGGTTAAACTTTGTAAGCTTAACCAGTTATATATTGCTATAGTGATAATTTGTTGGTGTCATCCCCACCCCAATTTTACCTTCTCATTCTCAAGGGTTTCTGGGTGACCAAAATCTCATGTTATCTTTTTCATGCATGTCTTTACTTTCATGTTAATTAGATGTGTTAGATGCATGTGAATAATCTCAGTTAAAAGTTTTAGAGGTTGAATACTATTACTTTTGATTCAGCCCCCCTCTTAGAAGTAAATCTTGCCACTTGTAAATTCCAACAGATAAGGTATAAATTAGACTAATGAATCTTTTGGAGATAGATAAAAAGTAGAAAATTGCTTGGGAGCATATGGAAAAACATCAAGCTGTTGTCAAGAGGTGATTTCACAAGAGGGACACAATAAAATATTTTAGAATATCTAACCTTATTATACTTTGGGACAAAGAAAATAAAAGTTGAATAGCTACACTAAGTTTTAGCACTTGTGGATCAGTCCTTATTAGATGGTAGAAATTTTGGGAGAAAATATTTTTAGGCTGAGTTCCTTGGAGGTGGAATTGGTTTTGTTGCCAATCAATGGAAATTTTTTGAAATATTACTTTGAGGCCTAAAATTAAATAAATAATTTTCTACAAGTGTGTTTATTTCTACAATTATGTTTATTTATGCAAGTGTGTTCCTTTTTGATTGCATGTTTTCTTTGAGTTGTGTGTTTATTTTCAAAGGTATGTCAGTCTAGGGGTTAGGTGCACTCAAGATTTTATCTTGACATATCTTATAACCACTCTTTTGGTTTCAACTTTTTGGAAGAGCTATTTCTTTGTCAAAATATTTTAATGATTTTATTTCTTATACTAGCTGAAGAATAGATGTTACTTGTAGTAATAGGGGACTTTTAGTCTTGAATTTAGAATTTTAGATCGACAAGTTTTCAACACTTCACAAATTTAAAGATTGACTATCTTTGGTGTTTTTGAACCAAGGTTGAAGGTCGCAAGGGATAGTCCAAACCCTATCAGTTCAAACAAAAGGGATCTTCTTGAAGGAATTTCTAAGATCTTTATTTGGCATGGGAGTTTCTAAAAAGTTCTTAAAAGAGGAATGCAAGGGATGTTCACTAAAGTTTGATATGAGAAATGACACCAATGTCTTGGCCACACAATCTAAGCATGGTTAGAGTATAGAGAGAAAAAGAAAAAAGAAAAGGGAGTTAAGATTGAAAGATTCTAGAAAGTTTGAGAAAGGTAATTTGACTATAGGGATATGCACTCCAAATAAGCTATCTAATATAAAAAAAATTTCTTTATCAAAGAATCAAATGCTAATATTACAAACTGTTGGTCTAATTTTTCACAATGCGTAAATTATGGAAAAATTTAGTGAAAAATCATTTGAATCTTGAAATCTTGCAAAATAGGGTTTTGTTCCTTATATTTTGAGAATTTCTAAAAAACCCTAGGTCTTGTCTTTTAAATCTTATCTTGGCATGGAAATCTTGAATGTTGAATTTTCTTTTCCTGCTTGTTTTAAAGTTATTATTGAGTTTAAAAATAGTTTTATCCCATCGTTGGATCTTATTTGATCCACGGTTGTCACATACTCGCTATAGCAAGATGCTTGAAGATTACACATAGCGAGGTAGCAACCATTGTAGAACTCTGTTACGATACTAAAGAATAAAGCTGGCACTAGAAAGGGGTGTATTATGGTCATGTGCTATCTCCTAGGATTATTAGTGTCAGAAAGGATGCACGAGGAGGAATTCACAAATGGTGTCACCAAATTTGAAGTTTCTTCGGTGACTCGCTAAGTCGCTATTAAATAATCTATGTGACTTGCCAATAGAGAGGTAGCGACTGGTCAGAAGGTTGTGATGTAATGGAAATTTTAAAGGGGGTGGGCCCCGAATAGGTGATTCATCAAAAATGAGTTATGCAGATTAAATGACACGGTAGCATCCTACCTAGCATTTGTAGGCCAGAAGTTTTGACTCTGCTAGAGCTTCTTATCTCACTAGCTGGAAGGTTGGTAATTTCATCAGTAGTGAGGTAGCGACATGCCTAAAAATAAAAAACATAGTAAGGCTAAGGAAGTGTGATGTAACTAAAAGTTTAAAATAATATATATGTGCTTACATGTTAAGCCATCTAAGCATCATCAATGCCCCAGACCCAATACCCATTCATAAAGCATATAAGGGATCCCAATCATCAGATCAGACTAGAATCAACAGTCCTCACTATCTCGCTATGAAAAGTTGCAAGTTGTTTAATTTATGTGACATAGTGAGTATGGGACCTACTAATTTTTTGGGTACTTTATGCAGTTTCTTTACCTTTGATTTGATCTCAAATCAACAACCGTCGCTATCTAACCATGAAGAGTTGCTCAGAGGATATGTATAGCAAGGTATCGAGTTGATGAGACGTGTCCTCAGTCATCTGTGGGCCCAATTTGAAATACTAGCATTAGAGGGAGGGGTACAAAAGGAAGTAGTTTGTTGGTTTGATTGCCAATATGCTAAGGGGAAAAGTGAGTTAGCCCAATTTTCATTCCGTGATCATTGATTTTGTTTTGATCAATGATTGGTGCTTACTCGCTACTTGAAAGTGCAAGAAATTTAAGGAATGTGGGTAAGTGGTAATGCACATGACCATTTTTCTGCCATAAGTTTGTTGCTTTTTGAATTTGAACTGCCTGATGTGGTGAAAATTGACAGATGAGATTTGAAACTCTGATGCAACTTGAGAAAAAATGACTACGGGATATTATTTTGGCACAGAGCTCATTCAAATTGCAAAAAATTAATAGAGCATAAAGAAGTTTCAGAGCTAGGGCACAAAGACTTTTATCTAGTGGTCCAAGGAGTTGTTGTGGGAATTATGCAGAGAAGAAGTGCAATTTAATGTTGCAGATAAAATTGCAATTATATTTAGATTTGTTTTCATATGATTTGACTTCTCCAACAATTGTAAGGATGAATTGAATGTTTTTGGAGGTGGTTGAAGCAATTGTTTTTTGGCAACTACATAGTGTTGATTTTCACAACAAAGCAAATGTGGCATGATTGAGATCAAATTTGAAGCTTCAGTGAATTTGTCATGATTTTTTGATATTTCTCCATGAGATATTTGCATATTTTAAAGTGAGATATATCATATATTTTGGCATCATTTATAGTTTTCAATTGCAGGTAGATGAGGAAGTTCAATTTCAGCAACTCCAGATTGAAGACATTCTCAGTGGGAGAAATATCAATTCTAGACTGCATTTCCTGAGATATCTTCTCTCCTATATATCTTCCTTTTCTAATTATTGTAAGGGTTCCAATTTTTAGGACTTGTGAGACCACAAGGTTGGCTCTAGATTTTAGAGTTGTGATACCATTTTCTTAGTGTTATTCAGTTATGAATAGCATATTGTATTCCTTTTGAGACATTTTTTATTTTACACAGTCATTCCTTGTGTATTTTCTGAGTTTTGATGTGTAGATCATGTATTGATGTCTATTTGCAAGTCAAATAGATAGATTAGATGCCTGAATATATGAGCATACTTTAGGTATCCATCTTCATGTTAAGGTTTAGTTGATGCCCAATGGATAAGGGACTGGCTAGCTTGAAGGATGCATGTTCTCTGTTGTTGCATACCTGGGCCATGCTGAGATACAAATCTTAATCAAATACCTTTCTTTTGTGTTTAAAAATTAAAAGAGTTTTCCCTCTCTTAGTTTATCAGGTTCATGTGCTCTGTTAAGTAGCTATTTCATCCATGAATGCTCACATAAACATAGAAGATTATGGGATTTTATCTATTTTCTAGATTTAGTTGTATGCCTTTGCACTGGTACGATATAAAGAATTTGAGGTCCACCCGCCTAGGTCTAATAGAGCTTGAAGAAGAAGAAGGATTTATCCTTATAGTTGGCCCAAGAATGCAGTCAAGTGCATCCATCATAGGAATTTGCTAGCCTTAGATGCATTGGTCTAGTTTCTTGGCTATTTCCAAAACTGTTAAATCAGGAGCCAACAAGATGGTGACTCCATTGGGGAATACACTCTATGTTATCATAAACCAATATATCATTTAATATCTGTGTTTACCTTGGGTAGAGTTTGAAGTAAGCATTTCATGTTGAAGTTTCCTATGGATTTGGAATTATTATACATTTTTCTCAAGACTGTTACTAAAGGATTTGTCATTTGTTCAATTCTTTTTCCCATTTTGATAGAGTGGGTGGCGACTCAAAAGGTTTTAACTAGTGTCAAGATTAAGAAATTTGTTGTCTCAAAACCATGGAAAATAAAAGAAATACATGGGAAAATGTGAGGAAAAACCCAGGAATAAAATTACAAACTGATCTCCCTCCTAGAGGAAGACAGATTTGGGCTAGGAAGGGAAATCATATGCAAAAAGGAAGCTATTCACATGAGCAAATAGTAGGGAAAGATAATGCTCACCATTCTGCTATTGAAAATGTACCTTTCTCCAAAGGTCTTAGATCTCACCCAATTTTTGATGATGATTTCTATAATACCCTTAAAATGATATGTCAAGAAAAGGTTGTGCGACCATATACATTTGGTCTTGAGGATAGGACTAGTAACAATCTTTTCTAGCGTAGTGCAAACCCTTTCATGTCAGATTATTCCTCTGAAAAGGTCAAACCTAAGCACTTGGAACTTGAAAGTTTTAATGATGAGAAAAAATCTAGGTCTGAATTCACTATCCCTGATCCTGTTGAGATTGAAATTTTGAAAGCACAACTTGTTGAGCAAGAGGTGATTAATAGGAGATTTCAAAAGGAAAGGGAAGAAAAGATCACGAAGGCTTATGAAGAAAAGCAAGAATTACTTAGGTGAATCAATGCTATGAAAAAGAAAAATGAGATAGCAGCTAGTACCTGGCAGCCTAAGATTGTGGGACAAGTTGAACAACTTAAATGACAAGAGAAAAATTTGTTGGAAGCTCAGAAAGTGAATCTAGATTGACCTATAATATAATAAATTAGGAAATATACTACTCTAGAAGTTGATAGCAATAGAGTAAAAAATGTGGAACCTTTTGTAGGGGCTAAGGACAAAGGAAAAAAAAAGGAGATTGGTATTAAGATCAATGAGCTAGTAAAGATAGTTCAAATCTATGATTCCATGTCACTTTCTAATATTGAGTTGGAAAAGAGAAGGAAAGAAAAGGATGCTTTAGCTAAGAGACTGAAGATTGCAGAAAGTGAGATTGCCATAGCTGAGATGAACAATAAGATCAAATTCTTGGAAGATACCAAGAAGCAGTCTACGACTATGCCTAAAGATGATGATGGATCTAATGTTGCAAATCAAAATACTACTAAGGTACCCGTTTCTTTCTTGTTTTCATCTTCACTAAAAGTAGATCTTAACAAATCTGTTGGTGATGCCAGCACTAGTAATACTAAGAAAGATAGTGCTAATCACCCCATGATTCATTTAGAAAGAAGACTTGTTCAATTAGAAGGTTATAGGCAAATATGTTTTGACAAAATCCTTGGTTTCCCAAATCCTATCCCACAAGAAATGAGGAAAAGATTGCCTAAATTTGATGGAAATAATGCTATTTCTTGTGAGGACCATCTGAGGAGTTTTCTTGATATGATGAGTGATTATGAGGTTGAAGCTAAAGATGTCATTATGAAGTTGTTTGTGCAGCCATTAGCTGAAGATGCTAGAGAGTGGTTCAAGAGACTTCTTAAATTGTCTATTTTTGATTAGAAAGATATTGAGTATTGTTTCAAAGAGCAATATGGTGACAAGAAAAATTAGAGCTTAATTTTGAGTGAATTCAATAAGATTAAGAGGTTTCCTAATGAATATGTTACTGAATTTAACACTAGATTTCAGAAAAGGATGTACAAGCTAATGCAAGCCATGTGAATTGATGACAAGGTGTGTGTGATCACTTATCTGAATGCTTTTGATGGAAAAATGGCATACCAACTTAGGGATAAAGAGCCTAGGACCTTAAGAGATGCTTTTAGGATTACCATCAATATAGAAAATAATTTGAGGATTTTAGGGAGATTAGAAAGCAAAAGAGATGATCCTAGATTATTTGGGAATAAGGGAAATGGAAGGGAAGAAAATAAGGTCATAGGAGGAAAAAAGCAAGAGCCTAATGAAATGAGTTAGATTCTAAATGCTATAAAAGGTCTAAATATTCCTTAGGTAAAGAATGTTAGGAACCCTACTGATAATAGGGCCCTCTATCAATCAAATTTCAATAAACAAAATAGGCTGCAAAATTTCCCTTATAACACTACTTGGAAGGATGGTCAACCTAGTATCCCTCCTCCCAAGAACAAAAACAATAGGGTGACCCCTAATGCTTTGTCAAAAAATTCTATAAATTTGGTGGATGATCCTGAGTTTGTTGCTGAACCTAAATGGTGCTTTGCATGTCAATTACCCCATTCCCCTAAATCTTGTGCAGTAGCATTGTCTTTCCCAAGAAATCAAACTATAGTAGAAAAGTGCCATGAGTAGGAGGAAAATAATGATGATGTAGGATGCAATTTGTTTGAATCACATTATTTTGACTGTGAAGATTATGATAGGAATGTGTATGACCAAAGACAATTTTAGAATGTCATACAACAACAAGTATTTTCTGATGAGAATGATTTGGAAGATAATGTGTGTAATATGGTAAATGCAAAGGAAGAAGTAACACTAAGAAAACCTTCTAGGGAAGAAATTGATCAAATTACTACCAATATGATAGCTCAGGTTCAGACTAGAAACATGGCTCAGAGAGATGAAATTAATAAGGTAGCTAGTATCTTCATAAAAGGGGTTGATCCTAAGAAGAGGGAAATTGTGAAACCTAAAGAAGCTCCTGCTGTGAAGGTTAAAATTACTAATAGAAGATGGGAACAAAAGAAAGGAGGAAATCCTAAAGATAAGGAGTTTTCAAATAATGTCCCTAGAAAAATATATGAGAAGGTATCAAGGATCATCACAGAACATGATAAGAATCATCAAAATACTCTGAACATTGTGGATAAACCAGATTGCAAAAGGAATTTGACTAATGATAATCCTCTTGGTTCTTCCATAGATATGCTTGCACTTTTATCTTAGATTACTATTAAAGTTCCATTGTCTGAATTGCTAAAAATCCCTGAACACCAAAATAAAGCTATAGCATGGTTGGGAAATATTGATGTAAAGGTAAGTCAGGATTGTAATGAAAATCATTGTTCCAAATAAAGAAGTAATGAAGAAGTAAAGAATAATGAAGATGAAGGAGTTGTCTCTCAAATTACTCAAATGTTTTGAGATAATTTTGTAAATTAGTGTTTGAGAAATGTTGTACCATTTTTCTTGAGTATTTTAGTAAATGGTAAAACATTAAAGAATTGCATAATTGATTCTGGTGCTTTGAACACTGTGATGCCTTTTGAAATAATGAAGGAATTAGGCTTAAAGGTGGATACTACTCAAGGAAGGTGTTTTTCTATGGATAAAAGAGAAGTGACAGTCATAGGCACTATAAACTCTTTGCCATATAGATTAACAACCGGCCCTAACAAAGAGCTTACTATGAGTGTATTGGTTGTTGATATTCCACCTCAATATGGCATGCTGTTATCAAGAAAGTGGAGTGCTTCTATGGGGGGAGTTTATAGTGTGATTTGTCATTTTCTACTTTCAATATTGGGAGAAATTTGATAAAAGTCAATAGGGAGCCTAAGAGTATATACATGATAGAGGAAGATGACAACATGAAAAATTTTGTGGATATAAATATTAATGCATTTAGAGCTGAGGTTTTGACTTTGAGGAAATCTAAGCATAAGTCTTAGTTAGAAATGGAAGTTGACACAAAATAGACAAGGGTGATCTATGGACTATGTTTTTTGATGGTGCATGTTGCAAAGATGGATCTGGTGTAGGCATTTTGTTGATATCTCTAGTAGGGGTAACATACAATTTCTCCTTTACTTTAAGTTTCCCTTGTACTAACAATATAGCAGAGTATGAGGCTTTATTGTTAGGTCTTAGATTAGCTCATACGCATGGGATAAAGTGTTTACATGTTGTAGGAGATTCTGAATTGGTGGTATCCCAAGTAAGAAATGCTTATGTGTCAAAGAATAAAAGATTGAAGTAGTATAGAAATGTAGTGTGGGACATGGTTGAATATTTTGATGCATTTGGAATAATTTGGAAGGATAGGAAAAATAATAAAATGGTCAATTTACTAGAAAATATAGCAATAAAACTTGATGATATCACATTTGGTGGTGTATCTAAAATTGAGATTCAAACTAGACCTTTTGTCCTTGATAATGTTCAGAATTGGAAAGTGTTTGAAGATGATAAGGATATTATGAGATTTTGAAATTGTGAGCATATGTTGTCAGGACAAGAAATTGATTATGTAGCCTATGTGTAAAATGTACATGGAAAAGATACTATTTTTGGGCAGGAGGTTGTACAATTAAAGACAAATAAAATTCCAAAGGGTCTAGTTGTTTTACAAACTATTTTTGACAACCAAGATAGGTCACAAATGAACACTAGTGGATATAATGCCAATGATCTAGATGAGGTGAACTTGGGAACTCAGGAAACACCTAAAAAGGTATATATTGGTAAGAAATTGCCTCCTAGAATTAGGAAAGATTTATTAAACCTGCTAAGGAAATATAGACATGTGTTTGCATGGTCATATGATGATCTAAAGTCCTACAGGGAGGATATTTTTCAACATGAAGTCCCTTTAAAACTAGATGCTAAGCCTTTCAGACAAAAACAAAGGCTAATAAACCCAACCTTGGCTCCCAAAATGCAAGAAGAATTGATCAAGTTAAGAGATGCTGGGATCATAAAGCCTATTAGACATTCTTCTTGGGTATCCAATTTAGTTCCTATCAGGAGGAAAAATGGAGACATAAGGTTATGTGTTGACTTTAGAAATCTCAATATATCTTCCTTAAAAGATAATTATGGATTACCAAATATGGAAGCTATGTTGCAAAGGGTCATTGGTTCAGAGCTTATGTCAATGATGGATGGGTTTTCAAGTTATAATCAAGTAGTTGTTAAAGAATTAGAATAGTTTAAAACTACTTTCACTACTCCATGGGGTACTTATGTTTATGTTAGGATGCCTTTTGGACTTACCAATGCTGGGGCTACTTTTCAAAGGGCCATGGATGTGGCTTTTGCTAATATTATTGACAAATTCTTGGTTGCATATCAGGATGACCTAATTGCTTACTCCAAGGATGAAAATGATCATTGCATGCACCTAGAAAGGTATTTATTAGAGCCCTTAAATATGGAATATCTTTAAATTGAAGGAAATGTAAGTTTGGTGTCACTGAAGGAAAATTTTTAGGACATCTAGTTGGCAAGCATGGAGTAAGGATTGATCCTGAAAGGGTAGAAGGAATAAATAAGATTTAGAAGCCCAAGAGTGTTAAAGGCATTCAATCATTCTTTGGATAGATCAATTTTCTTAGGCCATTTGTAACAAATTTTGCAGAGATTAGTAGGCTTGTATCAAGAATGCTAAAGAAAGGATCTAAGATAAAATGGGATGGTGAACATAGTATTGCATTACAAAAAATTAAGCAAGCTATTAAAGATGCCCCTATTCTTAGAGCTCCAGATTATGACAAACCAATGCATATATTTTATTTTGCCTCATTTCACACTGTTTCTGTAGTACTATTACACAAAATTGAAGAAGGTTATGAGAAACCTATTGCATTCTTTAGCAAGTCTTTATAGGCAGTAGAGCTTAAGTATGACATCAATGAAAAATAGACATATGCACTGGTAAAAGGGGTGAAAGCTTTTAGGTGTTACTTGATGGGAGCTATTGTCATTGCTTTTGTTCCTACTGCTACTGTGAAGGACATTTTTTCACAATAGGAGGTATCTAGTAGGAGGTGTAAGTGGATTAATAGGATACAAGAGTTGAACATTGATATTTAGATTACTAAATTGGTTAGGGGTCAAGGTTTGCCCAAGTTGATGATAGAAACTAACCTACAGGAAAACCAAATTAATCAACTTAATGGTAGTTGTAGAGATAATCTTTGTGATATGGGTATTTCTGATTGGTACAAGGACATAATTTATTATTTACAAAACATGAAATCTCCATTAGAGTTAATAGATAACTAGAAAAGATCCCTCAAGTTGTAGGCTATAAGGTATGTTATAGTGCAAGGTCAATTATGGTGGAGGAATATGGGATGGGTACTTTTGAAGTGTCTAGATTAAAATGAATCCAAAAGGATCCTAAAATAAATGTATGAGGGTGTATGTGGTGGTCACTATAAGGCAAAAACCACTGCTCATAAAATTCTTCGGGCTAGTTTTTGGTGGCCTACACTCTTCAGAGATACTCATGAGTTTGTAAAGGTTTGTGATGCTTGTCAAATGTTTAGTGGAAAGTTAAAATTCTCTAGGAATTTTCCATTAAGACCAGTTGAAGTGCAGGCACCTTTTCAACAATGGGGAATTGATTTTATAGGCAAAATCACAAACAAGTCCAGTGGAGGTCATTCTTGGATCTTAGTTGCCACTGATTATTTTACCAAGTGGGTGGAAGCAATCCCTACCAAGAATGAAACAAGCAAAGTGGTGATCAACTTCATTTTAAATAATATTATGACCAGATTTGGTTGTCCACAAAAGATAATAATAGATAATGCTATGTGTTTTAGATCCGATTAGTATAAGGAATTCTGCAAGAAATATGGCATTATAGAATATACATCCTTGCCTTATCATCCTCAAGGGAATGGTTAGGAAGAATCAAGTAATAAGAGTATATGAAAAATTATCAAGAGGATCTTAGGAGAAAACAAGAAGGCTTGGGACTCAAGGTTGCCATTAGCTCTATGGGCTGATAGGATTACCTGTGAAAAAGGCCATTGGATGTGCCCCATTTAATTTGGTCTATGGTATACAAGGTAGACTTCCACAAAATAATCTCAAAGAGATGTCTAGATTTGTTTAATTATATGAAGATGATATCATTGATGGGATGCAACTTAGAATGGATGATATATTGCAACTAGAAAAAACAAGGAGAGAATCTGTTAGTCAAAATGCCAAGTTGCAATCACAAATGAAGCATTTATATGAAAAAAGAGCAAGTAATAGGAAATTTGAAATAGGTGACATGGTACTAATGTGGAATGCTAGATTGGAAGATAAAAGAAAGCATGGTAAATTTGACCCAATATGGCTTGGCCCATATAACATTTGTGATAAAAATGGAGAAGATTCATATTTTTTGAAGGATTTAACTGGAGGTATTCTTGAATTGCCAGTTCATGGACAGTTCTTGAAGAGGTACTTTTCTTAAAAGTATTTGTTTTCCATGAACAATAATTTTAGGGTTCTTGGTTTTCCTATACATTCTGTATACTTTGTAAATCCCTAAAAATAGTCTCTTTGTATAGTTTGGTTTCTTGTTTCTTGTTTCTGTGTGTTGCTCTGTGCTCTCTGAAAAAGTTGTCATCCCTGTACCAAGTATGTGGTTTTCTCTCCCATAGATTCTGAATTCATGCATAGACTCAAGTAATCTATCATCCCTAAATAGAGCCAATGTTGGTTTGATTTTTCACAATGCAGGAATTATGGAAAAATTTAGTGAAAAATCATTTGAATCTTGAAATCTTGAAAAATAGGGTTTTGTTCCTTATATTTTGAAAATTTCTTAGAAACCCTAGGTCTTGCCTTTTAAATCTTACCTTGGTGCAAAAATATTGAAGGCCAACTTTTCTTCTCCTACCTGTTTTGATGTTGTTGTTGAGTCCTTTTGAAAATAATTTTATCCCATCATTGGATCTTATTTGATCCATGGTTTTCGCGTACTCGCTATAGCAAGATGCTTGAAGATTATGCATAGCGAGGTAGTGACCATCAAAGAACTCTGTTATAGTACTAAAGAATAAAGCTAGTACCGAAAAGAGGTGTGTTATGGTCACATGGTATTTCCCAGGATTGTTAGTATTAGAAAGGACACACAAGGAGGAATTCACAAATAGTGTCACTGAAATTGAAGTTTCTCTGGAAACTTGCTAAGTCGCTACCAAAAAATCTATGTGACCTACCGATAGTGAGGTAGTGACTGGTCGGAAGGTTGTGATGTAATGAAAATTTTAAAGGAGGTGGGCCTTGAATAGGTGATTTGTCAGAAATGAGTTATGCAAATTAAATGACACGGTGGCATCCTACCTAGCATTTATAGGCTGAAAGTTATGACTCTACTGGAGCTCGCTATCTTGCTAGCTGGAAGGTTGGTAATTTTGTCGGTACCAAGGTAGCAACATGTTTGAAAATAACAAACACGATAAGGCTGAGGAAGTGTGATGTCACTAAAGGTTTAAAATAATATATATGTGCTTACATGTTAAGCTAGCTCAACATCATTAGTGCCCCAGACCCATGCCCCATTCATAAAGCATATAAGGGATCCCGATCATCAAATCAAACTAGAATAAATAGTCCTTGCTATCTCACTATGGAAAGTTTCATGTTGTTTAATCTATGTGACATAGCGAGTATGGGACTTGCTACTTTTTTGGGTACTTTGTGCAGTTTCTTTACCTTTAATTTGATCTTAGATTAACGACCGTCACTATCTTTCCATGAAGAGTTACTCGAAGGATATGTATAGTGAGGTAGCAAGTTGATGACACGTATCCTCAGTCATCCATGGACCTAGTTTGAGACACCAACATTAGAGGGAGGGGAATAGATGGAAGTAGTTTATTGGTTTGACTACCAACGTGCTAAGGGGAAAAGTGAGTCAGGCCAATCTTCATTCCATGATCGTTGATTTTTTTTTGATCAAGGATTGGCATTTATCTGCTACTTCAAAGTGCAAGAAATTTAAGGAATGTGGGTAAGAAGTAATGCACATGACCATTTTTCCACCATAAGTTCGTTGCTTTTTGAATTTGAACCACCTGATGTGGTGAAAATTGATGGATGAGATTTGAAATTTTGATGCAACTTGAGAAAAAATGGCTACTAGATATTAACTTGGTGTAGAGCTCATTCAAATTGCAAAAAATTAATAGAGCATAAAGAAGTTTCAGAGCTAGGGCATGAAGATTTTTATCCAGTGGTCCAGGGAGTTGCAACGGGAATTATGCAGAGAAGAAGTGCAATTTAATGTTGCAGATGCAATTACAATCAGATTTAGATTTTTTTTCATCTGATTTGACTTCTCCAGCAATTGTAAGGATGAATTGAATGTTTTTGGAGGTCATTGATGCAATTTTTTTTTGGTAACTGCATAGTGTTGATTTTCATGAAAAAGAAAATGTGGCATGATTGAGATCAGATTTGAAGCTTTAGTACAGTTTGTGATGATTTTTTGATATTTCTCCATGAGATATTTGCATATTTATAAGTGAGATATATCATATATTTTGGCATGATTTATGGTTTTCAATTGTAGGTAAACGAGGAAGTTTAGTTTCAAAAACTCTAGATTGAAGACATTCTCAATGGGATAGATGTCAATTCCAAACTACATTTCCTAAGATATCTTCTCTCCTATATATCTTCCTTTACTAATTATTGTAAGGGTTCCAATTTTTAGGACTTGTGAGACCACAAGGTTGGCTGCAATTTTTAGAGTTGTGATACCATTTTCTTAGTGTTCTTCAGTTATGAATAGCATATTGTATTCCTTTTGAGGCATTTTTTCTATTACACAGTCATTCCTTGTGTATTTTCTGAGTTCTGATATGTAGATCATGTATTGGTTTCAAGGAAATTAATACAAAGAGTTTAACTTTCTTAGTTTCATTCTGATTCTCATTTCCTTCTTCTATTATTTGTAATGTTTTGTGTTTGAGAACAAAGAGCTCAGACGTAGTTGCAACCCCTTAGGGTTGTATGTTAGAATAGACTTGCTATTGGAACAAAGAGCCAAGTAAATGCTTGTTTATACTGATAGGGTTGCAGGGTACAACATAAGGATTTTGTGATAAGTACGAGAGTTGTTATAAAGATTAATGTCTATTTGCAAGTCAAATAGATAGATCAGATGCCTGAATATATGAGTATACTTTAGGTATCCATCTACATGTTAAGGTTTAATTGATGCCCAATGGATAGGGGACTAGCTAGCTTGAAAGATGCATGTTCTCTGTTGTTGCATACCTGGGTCATGCTGAGATACAAATCTTAATCAAATATCTTTCTTTTGTGTTTAAAAACTAAAAGATTTTTCCCTCACTTAGTTTATTAGGTTCATGTTCTCTATTAAGTAGCTATTTCATCCATGAATGCTCGCATAAACATAGAAGATTATGGGATTTTATCTATTTTCTAGATTTAGTTGTATGCCTTTGTACTGGTGCCATATAAAGAATCAGAGTTCCACCGGCCTAGGTCTAACAGAGCCTAAAGAAGAAGAAGGATTTATCCTTATAGTGGGCACAAGACTATAGTCAAGTGTGTCTATCATAGGAGTTTGCTAACCTTAGATGCATTGGTCTGGTTTCTTGGTTATTTCCAAAATTGTTAAATCAGGAGCCAACACAAGCTATGTGGAGAAAATATTCAAAAGATTACCCAAGACCTAAATTAAAAAGTGATAACCCATCAAGAGTCTTTAGAATTGATTCTCTCATTTGGTCATATAAGGGATTGATAAACAACTTTCTTGAGGATTCCCAATGAATGGATCAAAAGGGGTGGAAGATTTTTTCCAATTTGTTAGAAACTTTTGGTAGATTGCATTCTGGGATGTCAAAGGAAATGGATACACCAAATACACCCTAAACTTGGAGATTCAAGATTCTAAGGTTTTGACTATAAAGTGACTCAAAATATAGTTGGAGTATTCAAAATTTAGTTGGTTCTTAGCACATATCAGAGGATCGTTTGCTAATGAAGAAATTTCTTTGTCATTTCTTCCTTTTGATCAGGGCTATTTGTTATGGTTTCAAAAGACACACCCCATTTAACTTAGAAATGGGGACCCCTACTTTATTTTTGGCTTTTTAGATCCCTAGTTTGGGGTTTGAGTCCTTTTAGGGTTTTTCTTATTGTTCTTTTCCTAGTTAGGGTCTCTACCCAAAAACCTAGATTCTTGGAAACTCCATTTTGAAAGAGAAAGTCATTTTTGCATTGAAAGATGCACACTAGCACACCTAGCACACCTCACCATGTGCACTAGTGCACTAAATTTCCTAGGGAACATAGGGGAAAACACTTTCCTCTTGAAGTGCATAGTAGCATAGCTGCGCACCTCCTAGAGGTGGACTAAGCCCCGGGCCTATAAAATCTAGGACCCCCATCCCTCTCCTCACCTTCATTCTTCTCTCTGAGCTATCATCTCCTACATTGTTGCACCTTGTGATATGCACTACTTCACTCTCACACTTACACACAAAAGTAACATAATGCTAAAACAACACCCAAAAGAAGGTGGACAACTACACACCTTTTTTGGATTAACCAAAAAACTTAGAAAATTAAAAAAACTTATACCTAATTAAAGGTGCATAGTTGCACACCCTCACTAATGATACACTACTAAAAAAAAGGGTGCGCACTTAGCACACCCCATGAGGTGTGCCAAGTGTGTACCCTTTTTGTTTTATACTTAACTTGTATTTTGCACAATGAGGGCACACATTTAGTGCACCCAATAAGGTGCACTAGGTGCACACCCTCAATATTAAAGGTTTAAGTGTAGGGAGGTGCACCTAACACACCTCTTAGGTGTGCCAATTGTGCCCCTTTTTTTAGGGTTATAAATAGGGTTTTGATGTTTTAAGATAGTTTTGGTCAATTAGGGTTTTTGTGTTGTATTTTTATTGTTATTAGGGTCTATGTTATTTTGTTTTTCTTTGTAACTAGACAAATAGACATTGATTTTGTGTAGATTCAATGGCTTCTTCAACCTCCTCCCTTGTTGTAAAGATGGTCCTGAAACTAGTGGTTTTCAAGTTTCGAGATGTTTTGATGAAATCGCACTTCTGAGATGAGTATTTGGAGATTTAGGACATTAAACTCAGCCATATTTATTGGAATGCCTTCCTAGTGTTGTGAAAAAAACCTATAGAGAGATCCCCAATGATATATGCTCTTATCCAATTAGGGCTAGTCAACACAACATCACACCTAATATTGTTATAGTCCTTAGAGTTGATTATGGTACTGGCAGAAAATTATGTCTCCAAAGAAAGGGTAATGTAGAGTATAACTAGAGAGATCATGTTAGATCTTAGACATAAGAACATAGAAAAGGTATTCCATCTTTTGAGGGTTGATCAATATATTAGATTGATATATCATCACGTGGAAAGGTGGTACATAGAACATGTAGTGGAAGCATTTGAAATCATCCAATCCTCATACCACATTGATAAGACTCCTCTTGGGCATAAAGTAGGAGAAGTGGAAATGACAAGGGGCTATATGAAGGATGATATTGGATATTTTATAGTACTTTTGAGTAAAGTCATGGGGTTATTGGCATTAGGATACCTGAACATATGGATGGTGCATTTCATTGAGACCATCAGAAAAATGAAGATGCTAATTGATTGGGCTTTGATTCTTTGTGAGAACTTGGATGAGTAACTGGTGGCTGTTAAGAATAACCATAAGTTTTACATGATATCCTATTTGGTTTACTTGTTATATGCAAGGACAACATCCTATCCATGATTGTTTAAAAAGGGCAACATGTAAGATGCAAATGTATGACCCTATATAGTATACCCTTAGTTGGTAAAGAAAATCTTCTAGAGCATACTAAGGAATAAAAAATATTGAATGATGCCTTTATTTTCTCAATTATCTAGTTCATTCAAGAGGATTATGAAAAAAGGATGTCAAATGAGGTGGCTGAAAAGATTTTAGAATTTGACGCTTATTACATTTAATTTAGGACATTCACTTATTTGAAGGTAGTTGGTATGAATATCAATTCTAAGAATCTCCCTAGGTATCCATCCGATAGACTCATATTGTTGGAGATTAGTCAAAAACTCTTGTCTGCATATGATAGAGTAAGGAAGAAACACAAGATAACTTGGGTGTCACCAATTACTATAGGACCTTTTAGTGTGGTCTAGAGATAAGATATTTCATATTTTGAGTCTGAGTGGGATCAATATCCCTTGGATGAATGTAACTCTTCTCTTCCCTATTTTAATAACATTGCATGAGTGTAGTACTTAGCAGGAAAACAATTCCAAAATGAAGATGCAATTAAGGACCATTGGATTGACATAGTAGATGACTATGATATCCATATAAGGGATTATTGTTGGATGACTTTATTTGGAAAACATTGCTTTGGAGATAATATTGGAAATATGAACAATCAATCAAATAAGGTGAGATATGTGGTTTTCATTTATGGAAACGTGTGTTTTGCAATTTAGTCATGATTATTTGTGAAGGGAAATTTTCTAAGTATTGGGCAATGTTACAACAACATGACAAGATTTGTTGATAGAAAAAATTCCCTTGGAATATTCTATTGTACAATTAACCCTAGATGCATGAAATCATCTTGATGATGCATACCAATGCACATTTTTGTATGACCAACCTAGTTCAAGTTATGGAGGAAATAATGATGTAGTTATTTCATAGTGCAGAACAGAGCATTTTAGTAAACTATGTTGAATGACTTGAAGAATTGTTTTAATTATCAAATCTTTATGAGTCAACTCTAAGTTTGATATGTGAGTCAACTATGAAATAATTTATTAATATGTTTGATATAAGTAAAAAACTTCAAATGCAATGAGATACTATGTGATGTGAAGTAATGTTATGTGATGCAAATTGATATATGCGAAGTTATGCCTTGTATGAATAATTGATAATCAAAGGAATTGCAAAGTATAGAAAGTGATCTAGTGTTGTATGTATATCTATTCTCTTGAAGAAATAAATTGTATAGTTTCATATTAGGGAAATGGGCTCTTCTTATACACATTTGTATATGATCTACCAACTCCTAATAGGGTTGAAGCAACTCCTAACAGGTTTGAGGCTTCTAACAAGGTCTAGTATCCTAACGAGGACTTGAGACACTATACATTCTTCATAGACTCCTAATAGGGTCAATATCCTTAACCAACTTCTTTATATAGTGAATCATCTTGTGGGTTTTATCCCCATCGAGGTTTTCCCTTGGCTAGGGTTTCCCTACTTAACAAAATATGGTGTTATGAGTTCTCTTTATGTATGGTTGTTTATATTATTTAGCATTATTGGTTCTCTTTCTTATGCATGTGACAAAGTAATTAACAATATTCAGTTGTGGGGAAAAAGATTACAAATATTGATTCAACCCCCTCTCAGTATTATCTATTTCTAATAGATAAAGGTTCCTTTAAAGGTAGTACAACAAGATTTTGAAGAGGTCCTAGATCCATTGTATAATAGAGATAAGATTTTTTATCAACCTATTATGAATGCAAATATTGATAAGGAAGAAAATTTAGATATTAATCATAGGGTTAGGCACATCATCAAACTGACCAAGGATTTGATCAAAAGACCTTTTTAATTGGATCTGATTCCTCAAGTGGGAGTCTTCCACACTATAGCCCACCCAACAAGAGGTAGAGGAGCCAAGGTGATAGTGCAAAATTTCATAGCTCAGTCCCTAGTGAGGTTAGAAATAGTGTACCAACTCGATAGAGAGGTTGTATACTATAGGGCTTATAAGGGTAAGGGTAAGAGGAAAATAACTTTTCCTCAACAAGATGAGCCAGAAGAAGTAACAACTCAAGCACTACCACAAAAAGAGGTAGATAATGTACAAGGGTTAGTGAACATAGAAATTACATAGATCCTAGATAATCCTCAAGTGTCATTGACTAAACAAGGGCAAGGAGGAATTGAAACAAAAGTACAAATAGTGTCTCCTCCTCAATAGGAAGTACAAGTCTCCCCATCATCTCCTAAGAGAAGAAAGACCAAAACTTTGATCAAGAGGACACAAAAGGTGATTAGAAGAGTTATTCCTTTTCCACCAGTCCCAAAAGTCATTCTAGAAGAGGAAGAAGAGGACGATGAAGATGAAGAAGATAACCTTTATTTGAGTTAGAGGACTCATCTTGCTAGAGAAACCAAGTTAGAATGGAGAAGAGGATCTAACATTACACCAACATCCATTCCCATGCAGCCTATTTAGTCTACAACTTTCAAGGATGAGATGCAATAGTGGATTGATGAACTTGAGGGTGAAGGGGCTGATGTTTTTTAGATGTTAGATTTTGATTTGATGGTAGTTGGTACTGAACTAGTGGGAGATGAGATAAGGGATACTCTAACTAATAAACCTCAATATGAGGATTGGAGTCAATTTCCACCTCAGCTACAAGGACCTAAAGTAGCTCCACCATCACCAAATTAGGGTAAATTTTGTGTGGATAAAGGTTCAACTACTCCTCTACCTTTGAGCAATGAAGAATAATAGGTCCAAGATGAAAAAGAGGAAGAGCCACCAAAAAAACTTACTAATGAAGTGTTAGAAGAAGGAAAAATATGTGAGTAGCTTCAATAGACTTCCCAAGATATAGAGGTGAGAACTATGGAGTCTATAGATATAGAGACTCCCGCAGTGGATGTCTTAAAAAAGGAGAAGACTCCAGAGAGGAGTGATAAGGAAAAGAGCATATCAAAACAAACTCCTTATTCAAAATGTAAATCTCTAATGGAACATACTTTGAGATGGTTTAGGAATAAGGTGATTAGAAACAAAAGACAATGATATGATACTGAGGAAGAGGGAATGAGAGAATTGATTGAAGCTCTCAGGAAGCCTGAGTCACCTCCAAAAGATGCATGAGCACTGGCATTTGTGATGAGTGATTAGAATCAGGACTTATTTTCTTATGTTACTATCCCTCCTCCACATCTAGATATTGATGAATTGACTCCAAAGGATTATCAAATCAGGGAGGTTGTGCTTGGGAAACCCACGATGGACACTGCAAAGTTAATGGTAATAACTAGAATGAAAGGAGTTTTTAGACACTTAGAATAGGATGAGACTGAACTAATGGCTCTTAAAAAGTAGAATGAGATCCTAAAGGAATATTTGAATGAAGTATTTGGTCCTTTAGATCCTAAAAATCTTGAGGAGACTCTAAATGCAACACTTGAGAAAAGGCATAAAGAGATTGTGCAAATTGATCCATTTTTGATGGCTTACTCGATAATGGCAAGAAAGTTTTGAAGAGAAAGGTGTGTAGATTATACAAGGAAATCTTAAACTACTCCACCATATGCAAAATAATATAGATAGGCTGGTGGCTATTTTGAACTAGGATTTTGGGTTAATGGATCAAGTACATACCTAGGGAAAAGACCTACAAGCATTACAATCAATCAAGGGTCAAAGGTATCAGATGTTAATGGATGTATATATAGTAGAAGAGCTAGATAAAATTGATGATTGGATAGAGAATATTGAACATGAAAATAAATAAATGGGAACATCACATGTGGATATTCATAAGCTCAAGAACACAACCCAAGAGAAAATTTTGGAGGCAGAGAAACATTATAGTGATGTATGGTTAGACATTTTTGAAGATGATTCAAGGGATAAACTGATGATTGTAGAAGTAATTGTTGAATAGTTCCTGTGGGCTCTTAATGTAACAGTTTTAAAAACAACCAAGAAACTAGACAAATGACTCTAAGGCTAGCAAATTCCTATGATGAATGCACCTGAATTCAGTCTTGGGAAAACTATAAGGCTTGACCCTTCTTCACTTCAGGCTCTACAAGACCTAGGTGGGTTAACCTTCAGATTCTAAGATATGGTACCAGTGCATTTAAAACATAAATTTGAACCTATTTATTGCAGATGAAAACCCTTATAACTTCTAATAACTCATGAAACGACATAGATCTACAATAGCTAAATGAAAATCTATGAATCTCATTTGTTGAGTGAGGGTTAATTCTTTTCAGCCCACTACAAAACATGAAATACTAAATTTATTTTGAATAAAAGATTTTGCGCAAATGACAATCATATCAACTTGCATCAGATTTAGTGATTAGTGCCTTATCCATTGAAAAATAGAGTCATTACCAATAGGATGACCTAACCTGCTTGCATTATAATCAAGTTTATCAATTGAAATCCCCAAATCCAATTCTTACAAAATATCCCCTTCATACACCCAAAATCCCTATCAAAATACTGAAGCATTTACCTAATCTCCTTGAGTCAGAAGAAACAATAGATCTAATACACAACTCATCCAAGCTGTCTTAAATTGAATAAACCTTATTTACTCAATTACAAAATTAATGGCATATGAAGAATCAGGAGATAGGATAAGAAAACCCAGATAATTCATTGTAAATCCCCTTTTGTATTTATCCTTGGAAAGACCAAATACATAAACTGGTAACACTAAATGAAACTCTAGATAATTCACATAATCTAGCATCAATCTCCATTTATCTCAGAAAACAATACATGAGAATGAACTAAAAATTTGCATAGGTGCGGGTGTGTGGTCTTCACTACTAGAGCTTAGCTCAATAAACAAGAAGCAAAACCAATCACATCCATGGTTTCACAATAGAACACTGGAACCCTGCTAGTATTACCCAGAGAAAACTGCCAACCCCTTCAAAGAATGAAAGATAGAAAGATATAGGAGAAGACGAATTCCTAGATTTGATTTATGCTTGACATGTGTCCACTTGGAATTCAATCCCTTGCAACTGAAAACCTCTTTCATCTTTCTACCATTTTGATCTGATTTTTTTTCATCATTACTTGTAATTGATTTGAAAATATCCTCTATTCAACCATGAAAACTCTTTGAGTCACCAAAAATATCTGATAACGTCATGAAAATGTTGGTGAAAACTTAGTTTTTACTGAATATAGGTGAACAAATTTGACCCCAAGTGCATTTTCACTATCTTTCAACCATGTTTAGGTCATTACCATGTTAAAAATTAGTTCTGAATTTTAATACCTGAATGTAGTTGCAAATTGAGAACCTAAGAGAAAACCTTGAATAGCTTGAACAAACTTCTTCCTCTGCAAAAACTAACCTTAGAATCAGAAATTTCATTTTCTCACAATTTCGATGATATATAATATTGCATATTTTTCCTATAAGAAACCTCCAAAATCTCGATTTGAAAATCATCCCCCTGGGATGGCACTCTAGCTTGCAACTTAAATATTAATTTTTCAAAATTAAATTTTTTTCTAAAGTTCAAACTTTAGAAAAACCCCATTTGAATTTAAAAACCTATCTGAACGTACACTTTTGATAATAATAAAAAATATTTTTTATTATTCTTTCAATTTTCTCCCTACCCTCTGAATCTGGGGTCAAACCTCTATTGGCCAAGTGCCACATGTTGCTCCATGATTGGTTGACCTTCATCACTAGACTACCTCATCATTGCTATTCAGGACCATCTACCACGTGGCAGAATCCTACTTACCCACAATATTTAACTGGTGCGCATCTTCATCAAGTGGAATTGTGCCATCCATTAGATCATGACATGTGTCATGATCCTGTGCTTTGCCTCTAATCCTGCTCATCTATGCCACCTCACTACTAGCCAGGACCTGCTTTCCATGTGTCACATGCCCGCATTCCTACTTTGTCTAATCAACGAGCATCTTCTTCTTGTGAAATTTTGCCAACCCTCAATCTTGACACGTGGCGACATCTTGGCTCATCTCCATTTTGCATGCCACACCATCTCACATGTGTGTTTGTTCAAAATTTTGTCAAAGTCATCCTCCGGCTAGCACATCTAAGTCAGGACCCACAACATAGCATGCGCCCCTTGAATTTCAAAAAGGTTCTTTCTTAAGACACTACTCATAAGGTAAGGATTTGTATTTAAACTATATGAATCTTCTTTTCCTAGCCCATGTGGGATATTTCCTTTATGTTGTTTTCTCCCTTGTGACTGCAATTTTATTATGTGGGTATCTTCTTAAATCATGCATGGCTTCTATTAACATTTGCATGTTCTATTGTAAAACATTGATTCTTCTTCCATGTCTCAACGTGCACAACTAGCTCCCTTTTTAGGATGGATGCTTAGACTGCATGAGCCTCTATTATTTTAGTGCGTAATCTGCCCTGTTTAAAACTTGTTGCTGATGGCTTCATCTCATTTTCTATGTGAGTAACTTCTATTGAGGTTGTAGCTATCTCTACTTTTGATTGCATCAATTGTTCTTTTCTTGCACAATTTTAATGGCATCTTTTCTCACTCTTCCTTTAACCATGCACATTCCTCCATATTAGCTGTGGATCTGCTTGCCTTTGACTGACAACTTTGAATGCATAGGGCTGTCCTTTTTTATTTGTGTGATGCTGAGTGTAAGGTGCCTCCCCTTCTAATGTTCTCTGTCACCTTTCCCTTTGTTTATCATGGACTTGCTTGACTTCTCTTAACCGTGGGCTCTTCTTTACTTTGACCTGCGGCTTATATCACTGCCTTTCCCTTTGTTTGTAGGTTGTGGCATTCTCCATTATAATGTGTGGATATGTTCTTAAAACAATGGCTTGGTTACTTGACACTTGTCTTACCCATGCATGGGTTCTTTGAAACTACCTTTCTATACCCTTTCTCTGATATCCCTGCCACTGACCTTTAACATGGAGCTCCTTCCAAAAGCTTGCGTGAGGTTCATTTATTTGGCTTCTCAAACTCTTTGTGGGCATCTTTTTGACATCTAATGAAATTCCTTTTCATTCATTGGCATGGTAACTTTAGAACAATTGAGAGTGAAGGTGGGTTGGTCAACGCCCAAATAGTTTATGTGGAAGATAAGTTCATCAAGCAGACCATGTTTTCTTCTCCAAACAACCCATCCCACACCACCATATACAAGCCCATATAGAAAAATGGAAGATTCATTGAAAGTTTTGAAGTCCTCTTGCAACTTATTCCAAACACCTTTTAATGTTGAATGAAAAGTTTCCAATGCACAAATCCATTTTTGTATTGAAAATAGAGGACTCACAACTTAGAAGAGATTGAAGAACAACAGATACAAGGTTCTCTTTAAAATTTCCAAATACTTGCTGTTACTATTAATTTGAGCATTACTATACAATCCATAATATTATGACGCGATGAAATTGCAACATTTACATCCTCATATGCCTCTATAAGGTGACAATCGCAAATTTCAACAACCTTATAAATATCACTTAAAACTATTCCACATTTGAAATAATCTAGGAGCCATAACTGCTTGTTGAACTTAATCGGGCCCCAAGTGGGTCCGACTAATTTTTTTTTCATTTTCAAACACCTGAATTCTCAAACTAGCCTATTGAACCCAATATTGATTAGAATCAAATTTGATCCCTGACTAATCATTTAAAACTCACTTTTTCACTTTCTGTCAAATTGTCAAATTTGTGCTAGGAGGTCCATTGACTGGACTTAAAAATTGATCCAAATAGATAATCAGGCTTTGAGAATTGATACACTGATTCTCTGCTCCACACTTTTGCACCCTGTTGAATCTTGTCTCATGATGAATTTGGGGTCAAAAGATATTCACTATCAAAGTTGACCTCTCATAACTTCCTGCAAGAAAACATGTTAGAAAGCAATAAACTAGGTTTAGAATTGGCTTCAAAAATTGGGCAAATGGACACTTGGAAGAATGAAACTCGGGGCGTTGGTTCTCTGTCATGAGGAAATTATAGATCTGCAATTTGGGCTTATGAAAAATAATCGAATGCATTTGGTGATCGGTCAAAGTGAGCTACTTGGATTTGCTGACTGGAAAGAATGACAAGAAATCAATTTTTGCAAATGGAATTGACCTGGAAAAGTGTGCAAATGGATTCGTCATGACTTGCAAATTAGCACACTTAAAGTATTTTTGGAGGAAATCATAGTGGTACAATCCATTCAATCTTACCAATCATGGATCTCAAGATGTAACATCATGAATAGGGGTACCAAACAATTTGCAAATATTGACACTAGTAAAAAGATAGAAATTGCATTTGGAATCACATTTGAAAATTGATCAAATGGATTCGTCATAAGCTAAAACTTGAAACATAACAATTTTTTCACATCTACAAAGCAACACAAAAGGAATTTTAACATTTTAGTCAATTGGGTCAATGTTATTACATGTCAAACAGGGCTTCCTAGAAATTTGCACAATTACACAAAAGCATGAAACAGTAACTGACCAACTTTGAGGGATTCAAAACCTAATCAAACGAACTCAAAATGACTCAAGATCTGAAACATAGGTTCTTGGGTATAGACACTAGATATTACCAAAGTGGAAAATCATAAAACATTTATGGGTGCAAGATATTCAGATGCAAACAAGGCCTCTTGTCACTGTTTGAAACTTTCGTGAAAAATGCAAATTTGACATTTGCTCAGAATAAGACTTCGCCAAATGACTCAGAATGACAATTTATCATCATGGAACATGTGGATGGGCTAAATAGAAGGTGTTAAAAACATTAAACACCTCAAGGGCTCAAAAGTATAGCTGGGTACAATCTCATTTAAAAGCATTTATAGGGCTCAATTTTCTCAACAGTGCTCAAAATTTAGGCTACAATTTTGAGTGCCAATAGTTCCAAAGACTTTCAAAGAAGCTTCCACTAATGATGATATTAGACAAGCATTTAGGACTAAAGAAGTATTGCTAGATTTGGATGTGAAACTGAGAGATTTTGCAGAGACTTGCACCAAGGTAGGCAATTATAGGCAAAAAGTGAAAGACAAGTGTGAAGCTTTAGATTTTCCAGATGTAGCTCAAGTCATTGAGATTATAGAGAAATTCAAGAGAAAATACATAGACATAGCTCTAGTATGAAGGGGTACAAAACTAAGAAGCTAGAATTTTAGTTTTGACTCTTTATAAAATTTTACATTTTTTGGACCTACTTCTAAGGTGTGCCAAGTGCGTAGGTGCACTAGGTGCATTGCTTCTAAGATGTACTACTTCTAAGATGCACTAATTTTTTTTGAAGAAGTCAAAGGTGCACTAACAAGTGACTGCTAGTTCTAAATTTAGAGCTTTTCATGCACTAAAAAGGCATTTTGACGGTAGTTTAACTCCTACAAACATCTAGTGAATGTGTAGCTTCTATTTTTGGTACTTCTAGAAACTCCTACATCATCTAAGGGCTTTCTTCTTCTTATTTTCTCATGCTTTCTTTATTTTAAGACATATAATGGTTCATGCATTCATTTAATGATATATATGTGGATGGACTCCTACTAAGCACCAGTTAGAGAGTTAGTTTCTACATAAATAAATTTGTATTATTAGTTTAGAAGCATATGTTTTCATAAAGATATCTCTCACTCTCAACACAAATTGTGGAGAAGATTTCTTATAAATTCAAGGATGTAATATGTATTCTAGGCCATCATTTTGATGCAATAATATATGTTGATTGTGGTTGTATTTGGAGTATAGTGATTCTTGCCTAAGTGTGTTATATTTTGTGAATGTATGTTCATAAAGTGTTATTGAGCCAATAGTTTTATTTTGTTATTTTGATTGAGCAATCTTTTAATTTTGGTGTTTGCTATGGTTTTACAAATTTTGTTGGTGCACTTAGTATGGGAAGAGATTATCCATTTTGTTCCTGCATAGCTTTTTGTCTCACATGAGCGCACTTTCTGTGGCCTTGTAATATGATGAAACGAGAAAAATCTTATGGTTACTAAATTCCCATTGATGATTACATCAGTAGAATTAAGGAAACACTACTCCTATTTTTATTGGTTACCTACCGATCTTTTCAAAAGGCTTAATTCCTAGACATGTTGTTGCCATGGTTTATGCCTATTAGGGATTTAATTTTAATGTCATTTGCTTAAACTTCTTGTTACCTTATCTTCATTATTTTCTTTTACAAACACTTGGTTAATTTAGGAATTCATATAATTTCATTATTAGATCACATTCATTAAAAAATAGAAAATTAGAAAAATATATTTCTTTTTGTTTGTTTAATCTTTTGAGATAGCAAGTAGATTCAAAATCTTATCTAAAATTGGTCAAAACCAGTAAAGGCCTCCCTATGAACAAAAACATTTATTTTCAACTGAGCATATTCCAGTAGGTTACAAGATTTCCTAGAACCTTGTAGTTGATCTTAATCAGCTTTTCAAGAGAGGAGTTCAAAAGGATTCCTGCCATTAAGCATCATGTAAATTGTCTGTTCAACAGTATGCAAGAAGAGAACACTTCCCTAACATGCAATTATACAATTAAGTTCTTTACAAGTATAGGTATACACACAATACTTTCTCACTACTATAATTCAAACTTCCTCTGATCATACATCATATCTCACATCAAAAAAGGCTAATATATCTTTCAAGCTATATGTACAATAGTTCAAATGTTGTACAACTTCCATCACATATCACACTTATTTGCCAGCCTTCATGTCTTCACATGGTTGACATAATATAAAATAACTTATGGATTAATATCCACAAATTTGGTTCATCATGACTTAGTAATTATTTTTTCACCAAATTAATTCCTTTAAAAGTCATACAACTCATATTTCTGATATGCTTTGTTCCACTCTGTCAAATACCTGTACTGGTATTATAACTATAACTTGTGTCATACTATTTGTACACATCTACACATTGGCATATGTTATCATAATGTTGTCATAGAGTTATCCTCAACTATGCATAAGATAACTCAAGGTGAGTCAACCATACCCATTACATCTGTCTATGTACTCTTGCAAACTATCTAACACTTAGAAAAATTTCTAACTCTAAATGCATAAATGAAATGCTAAATACTTGTTTCCATAAATGAAAACTATCAAGACATCTAACTGATCATATTTACAATAATCTCCCCCTTGGACATTGATGGAAACAATTGGGAAAATTTTCTAAGTCCCAAAATGATGTCATACAAAGAAAAAGTAACTATACATATTTTCCTTCAAAACATAACAATTTTATTCATTTTTTGATGGATCATTACACTCCTTATCACTCCTTACATTGATACATAAGTATACTCCCCCTTACATATACATATACCATTCCTTTCATATATTACTTCTCCTCTTTTCATTTACATATACTTCTCCTTAGTACATACAATCATACAATTTTCCTTACATATTATTACTCCCCCATTGACATCAATGGAAAAGGTGTAAAAAATTGTATTCAAAATCTTGGTAACTTGCTACTGGTCAACTTGATATTCTAGAAAACTAATTTGCATGTATAAGTTTCAGCCTTTCCACTTCCTTCTTCCAGTTCTCCTTAACTATATTGGAAATACTGATTAGTGCACATAGAGAATAGGATGCCACTTCAACTATGCTCAAGTTAGCACATGCAAAATTATCATAGGAAGCCTTTGCTACAAGACGCTCCTTCATTTACCTTTGGAAAATGTTGATCTTAGGTGAAAACATTTCTCTAAGAGTAGAGAACCCTTTTACTACCTTTTCTCTATCAGACTCAACCTTTGATTATATTATGGATTTTTCTCCACTTCTATTCTATAGTCTTCAATGTTTTCCTTAGGGAGCTATAACTTTATAGCAAGTGTATGAAGTTCTCTCATCTGATCCTTTATTTGATTCTTAAATTTTTTTTGGTACCTGTATGACAACATGCACTGTCCATACAACATCTTACCTTCATCAATGAATTTTCTTAACTCCTTTATGCATACATCAAGTGCCTTTTGTCATTCCTTACGGTCGTGCACACTATATCAAAAAGTGCTACATCATGCTTTTCTTGTGCTGGTGTTGAAGCTACTTCAGATAGGGTTGTGAATTCTTCATCAAAGAATTTCACCAATCGTTTTGCCTTTGACTGCAGGTCTAGATTAGCTATAGTTGTAGGAACTATCTTCTACATCCTATCCAAGACTTCTAATAATGTCTTCTCCAAAGACTATACATATTTGTTGTTTTCAAATAACTTTCATAATGAGCTCACTAAGCCTTGCTGGTGGTCATTGTCATTAGATAGTGCTTCAAACATTTTGAATGCTTATGATGGGGTTGATATTGATGTTACAATAGGTATAATTATTGGGGCTACATGGGTATGTCAACCTCATGCTGAAACACTACCTTCCCAAGTTCTGACTCCACATGTTTCAGATTAAGCAAAAATATTGATTCTTTCATCACAATCTTCCACCTCTATTTAAGTTCAAAATTTTCTTCTTTTTTCTTCCTTTCCTTTTCTTCTTGACTCTTTTTCTTTTCCCCTTTTTCTTGCTTTTTCTTTTCTTCTTCTATCCTCATTTCCTCTTCTTTTTGTTTCCTTTTTGCATCTTTTCTTTTCTTTTCTCTTTTTCTCTCTATTTCTTTCTTCCTTTCTTCTTATTGCTTCTTCTCTTCTCTTCTCTTTTCCTTATCTCTTATCTTTACTTCTTCATTCCTCTTCTCATATGTCTATTTATTCTTTTCCTTTTCTTCTTCTTCATCATCAAAGCTAGTGTAGGTTATGGTATTACCAACAATGGATGTGCCAAAAGCTACAAATGGATTTTCCTTTTCTTCCATTGTCATATGTGTATTATCCACTTGCATAGATTCAATACCCATAACTATGTGTAGTGGTGAGGGTGCCTATTTGTTAGAAATAATAGTCCACCAAGATAACTGAGAGTGGGGGGGGGTGTGGTGAATTAGTTATCCAATAATTAAACCACTTATCTTCATTAAAAAAACTTAACCTTTCAATCAAAGTAAACAACAACCATGCAAAGATGCACATAGACAATTACACCAGATATGTTGACTAGGGAAACCCATGATTAGAGGAAAAACCCCAGTGGGAATGATGCCCACAAGATGATGTACTAATAAAAATCTTCCTTGTTAGAGGAATGACCATATTAGGAGTCTATTACAAAATTTAGTACAAAGAATCCCTATTAGGAGACTTTGAATCCTTGTTAGGAGATTGCAACCCTTTTAGGAGTTGTGGTATAATGTATGCAAGAAGAGCCCACTGCTCATACATGCAATTTCAACTACAAGAAGAGCTCATTGTTCAAACAAGTAATTTACTAGTATCTTCTTCTTTCCTCTATACTTTCCTCTATCCTGTCAACTAGACCAATCATTGTCAGACCTTGTAGACTAGGTCACAAACCTTAGATACAAATATCAAACCTTGGATCACTCAAAAAAAATCAGTAATGAAGTTTCCTTCACTTCTACACTGTTCTACTCAACTTCCCATCCTTTGCTACTTTTTGAACATTTACAATTCACATATCCTCATGTCCACACATGTCATGATAAAGGAAAATACCCTTCCTTTATATTGAGTCCATAAAATGATTCTTGAGTTGGCATTTAGTCCTTCTCAACTAATTATTATAGGACCTCATTAAGAACATGTTATACTTAGAGATAACACAAATCTTCCACCTTGCAACTCAAATAATTTTCTATACATGCAATATTATGATGAGCGAGCTTAGCCACGACATCCTCAACATGTCATCTTCATGTCCTCAACTTCAATCATCAAGATATAAAAGTTTCTAAGAGATATAACAAGTTTACTAGAACATGCCTCAGTAAACTCTATCTCAGAATAGAGATCACCAAAACTTACATAATTTCTTCTAGACTTGTCCTTTCTAATTCTAACATTAACTACATATTCTAGATATTCAAAAGTATCTCTCATAACCTTGGGTCACTATCATGCTCAACTAGCCATCCATACCAACTTAATCTTGCTGCTGTTCTTCTATCAGATACCATAGAAGACATCAAACATGCTATGTTGACATCAATGACAAACTGAGTCATGAATGTAACATATCATCATCAAACCAATCTCTCCAATCTTGCCAATATTCCAACAATCTCCCCATTTGGCATTGATGGCAACATAGATGAAAAACATCTAGTTCCAAGAATACCAAAAAAAGATAAACATTCTTCAAATCCTCTTCATCAATCATACTCCCCCATTGATATACCTCAATGTACTTTGTGCAAAACTATTATTGCAAATTCATGCTAAACTCTCCCCCATAGTTTTATGTTTTTCATCCTAAATTCTCTCCCATTAACATCAATGTCAAAAGTTTCTACAACCAATATCTTTGCATCAAACTCTACAATAACTGGTACTTGCTAAGCTTGAGTGTTAAAAGAAACTATTCAAAATAACATCAATAAGAGTCCTAAGTGACTCTATCCATCACATATACTCTCCCATATAAGAAGCATCAATATGTTGTCGAGAAAAAAAATGTTGCTCTGTTACTCTAGACTGATGAACTCTTGCATCTTCTTGTTGGATACAATTGTTCAATTGTGTGTTGTCTTTGATGTCACAAAAATGCTATATCAGTCAATAGATAGAGTCTACCAAGCTCAGAAGGTCAGCAAGGCAAAGAAATAGTTCTTACCGAGCTCACTCAGTCATCAAAGGAAATGTGGCAGAAATAGTTCTTATCGAGCTCACTCAGTTATCAAAGAAAATGTGGCAAAATTAGTTCTTATCAAGCTAACTTGGTCATCGAAAGAAATATGGCAGAAATAGTTCTTACCGAGCTCTCTTTGTCATCAAAGGAAATGTGGCAAAAATATTTCTTATTGAGTAAACTCAACAGCCAAAGGATTTTAAGGATATTGCAATGTTAACCAAGTCAAGAAGATTAATTTAGGAAATTTCTGGAAGCAATATTCACCAAGCAAGGTTGGCCAGTAAAAGATTTCATTGTTTTATGAAATAACACTTATTTGTGTAGAGTAATATTTGTAGCTGGCTGATATATGGTTTATTGGTAAATGTAACATGTAAATGAGCCTACTTGACAATCTGAATGGTATAATTAAGAGGTCAAGTTGCAAACTCTAAGTGTGTGAGATGAAAGTGTGTGGAATTAATGAGATATGAGGACTGATTATTTTGAAAGCAAATTTAAAGGATGATCAGAGATCATTGAGGAGCAACATAACGATATTTGATCAAGGAGGATCTAATGATGCTAAACAGAGACCTGGAGCTAGCAAATTTAGTTGCATCTTGTTCAGGTCTATTCATTGTTGCTTTCTAACCATTGTAGTAGCAATTTCAAATGTCTTAACAGAGTTGGTTTAACAACCATTTTGTAAATCCTGTAACAAGGTGATAGTTTAGTTGAATTGCTCTAAAGAACTCTAGCAAGGCCACTCCTAATAGGGTGATTAACTCCTTTAACAGGGTCACACCTAACAGTGTGTATTGTAACCTTTAACAGGGTTGGCTCCTCATAGGGTTCACTTTAGAAGAGTGAAAAATTGGTGACTAGTTACTTAGTGGTTTTTCCCATATTGGGTTTCCATGTTAAAATCTGGTGTCTCTTGTGTTCATTTTGTTTTCTGTTATATGCACGAATGCTTGAAGATAAGTAATAATTTAAATTTACCAAACTACACCATCTGTTTACCAAGTATTAGTAGTAACTAGATCTTTAAGACAACTAAGGGATTTGTGGATTAATTTTTGTCAGTAACTAATTCACCCCCCTCTTAGTTACTCGATCTTTAATCCCAACAATTGGTATCAGAGTTGTTGGTGCTTATAGGAAAAGATTTAAAGGGTCTAAGCTAAAGATCAGGATGTCTTACAAAAGGGAAATTTCAAAACTTAATAGGGACAACTTCTCAGTATGGCAAGGATTGATGAGGCTTCATCTAGATTCTATTGGTGATACATGGCTAAAGTAACTCATTGAAAAATATGAAGAACCTTCTGGTACATTATCTATCAATGATATTGCTGAAAAGAAGACTCACAACAACATGATGATAGATATAGCATCTGCTCTGAGTTATGAAGAATTTGATGACATCAAAGATTGCAAAGCTACCTTTGAAATGTGGAACAAGCTGAAAGAGATCTATGGAGGAGATGATAATGTGAGAAGAGCCAAAGAAAAAAGTTTGAGAGGACAATTTGATCAAATGAGGATGAGAGAGGATGAAAACATTGCAAAGTATGTTGAAAGAGTTAAAGCATGTGTTAGTGCAATCAAAGCATCTAGAGGAGATATCAATGAAGAGACAGTTATAAGTAAAGTTCTTAGAACCCTACTTCCTATTCATGCAATCAGAGTCTCTACAATTCAAGAAAGAAGATGTGAGGCAAATCATAAAATAAATTTAGAGGCCATAGTTGGAAGATTGACTGCATTTGAGCTAGACAACTATGATAATTATGTTCCAGCTGCCAAAAATGTTGAATCAGCATTTGAAGCTAAGCTTTCACTCAAAGAAAAAGGGAAAAAGATGAAGGATCCACAATCAGATAGTGATGAAGAATTAGAACAAAGTTTAGACAGTGATCTTGAGGTAGTTGAAGCTCTACTAGCAAGAAAATATTCAAGAGGCAAAGGGATATACAAAGGTAAAGTTCCTCTAATCTGCTTTTCTTGTGAAGAAATTGGAGATATTGCTACTAGGTGCCCAAATAAGCAAAACAAAGATGAGAAGAAAGGTCATAAGTACAATGGCAAGAAAGACTTCAAATCATTCAAGGATAAAGGTAAGAAAACATGTTTCATGGCTAAAGATTCTAATGATGAAGAAGAAGATGAAATTGTCTACATTGCTATGAAAGATGAGTCTGATAATGATGAAGAAATGGTACTCATATCTCATATGAGAAAAAATGATACATGGATCATAGATAGTGGTTGTTCTCATCACATGACTAGTGATAAAACTAAGTTTGAGTACTTTGAAGACTATGATAGCGACAGTGTAAGATTTGGTAATAATGAACCTTGTTGTATAAGAGGAAAAGGAAGAGTCTCACTAACCAAGGAACTTGTATGTGATAATGCATATTGGGTAGAAGGAATAAAACATAATTTGTTGAGTGTGGCACAACTACTCAATAATGGATTCAAAGTAGAATTTATGCATGGAAAAGAAAGATTGCTAGATGACAAAGGAAAGCTGATTGGATCAAGCACTCAAACAAAAGGTAACTTATTTTATCTTGAACTTGGTGAATGTTCATGTTTTATTGCTCAAATTGAAGAAATTTTTTTATGGCATAGGAGGTTATTTCATGTAAATTTTGACAACTTGATAAAGATCAATAAATTCAAGAAAGTAAGAGGTATTCCTAACATAAAGAAACTTGAGGTTGGTCCATGCAAGAATTGTCAAATTGGTAAAATGGGAAAGACACGTTTTAAAAGCAAGAAGTATCAAACTAAAGAAGTTCTAGAAATTGTGCATACTAATTTGTGTGGACCTACTGGCATTGAAAGTTATACTAGTGAAAAATTCTTCATTCTGTTTGTTGATGATTATTCAAGAATGATGACTATCATGTACCTAAGAGAGAAATTAGAAGCATTTGAAAAGTTCAAATGGTATTTGGCTAGAGTAGAAAAGGAAATAGGCAAAAGAATTAAATGCTTAAGATCTAACTGAGGTGTTGAATTCTTTTCACATGAGTTCAATAACTTTTGCATTGAAAGGGGAATCAATAGACAAGTTTCAGCACCTAGAACACTTGAACAAAATGGAATAGCAGAAAGAAGGAATAGATCTATCATGGATTGTGCAAGAACCTTAATGATTGAGAAAGTCATTGCTATCAAATACTAGAAGGAAGCTATCAACACTACAATTCATACCCTGAAATAAGTATAGCTAAAAGAGAACTCATTCAAAACACCCTATGAGTTGTGGTATGGCTATAAACACAATGTAAGTTATCTAAAAGTATTTGGAAGTAAATGTTACATTTTGAAAGAATCTAGAAAAGGTAAATCTTATGTAAAAAGTGATGAAGGAATATTTTTGGGATACTCTTGCAAAAGCAAAGCATATAGATGTTTGAACTTATCTACTCACAAAGTCATAGAAAGTGCACATGTGAAAGTTGATGAGTTTGCAGAAAGATCTAAAGAAGAAAGAAAAAGGTACCTGAAGACTATAAGAGATTTGTTTACCTTGAACCTGATACAATGCCAAGTATACCTATTAATTAGGAATCCTCAACTCGAGAGTCTTTAGTTATCAAGTCATAGGAAGTTCAAACTGAGCTAATGCCTTTCGAGTTGCAAGAACTTGAGTTGCAAATAGAAGCTACCGAATCAACATCTACCGAGCCTGAGCAACCAGATCTAGAAGAAAAATTTGAGATACAAAAGGATAACAATGGTAGTCATTCAAAAGGCAAGGAGCCTATTTTAGCCAAGTATGTTAGGAAGCATCATGCACTAGATCAAATCATTGGAGATAAATTAGAAGGAACAATGACGAGAAGTAAGTTGAAAGACACTTTTTTACTTGCTGATTTTGAACCTAGAAATGTCAAAGATGCACTAGATAATAAAAGTTGGATTGAAGCTATGAATGAAGAAATAGAATAGATAGAGAAAAACAAAAAAAGGACTCTTGTACCTAGACCCAAAGACAAAAATGTGATTGAAACTAAGTGGGTATTCATAAACAAGTTCAATGAAGATGGTAAGGTGTCAAGGAAAAAAGCTAGACTAGTATGCAAAGGATACTCTCAAGAAGAAGTTGTAGAGTATGGAGAATAATTTTCTCCTATTGCAAGATTGGAAGGTGTCAGAACCACACTTGCATATGATACATTCAAAAGATTCAAAGTTTTTCAGATGGATGTCAAGTTAGCATTTCTCAATGGCATATTGGATGAAGAGGTTTACATTGAACAACCTGAAGGTTTTGTTGATCCAGACAAGGACATGGTCTAAAAATTGCATCAAGCATTATATGGTCTAAAACAAGCCCCTAGAGCATGGTATGAAAGATTGCATAACTATCTTATTCAGATTGGTTTTCAAAGAAATAATGACAACATTAGTTTGTACATAAAGGAAGGATCAAATAATAAATTTTTTTTGGCAAAAATATTTGTAGATGATACTTTGTTCATATGAAATGATGATCATTGCAAAGAATTTTTAAAAAAAATGAACAAGGAATTTGAGATGTCAATGTTTGGTGAAATCAAATTCTTTGTTAGTCTTCAAATTCAAAAGAGTAAGAATGGAATCTACATCACTCAATCTAAATACATCAAGGAGATACTGAAAAAGTTTGGTATGGAGGACTACAAACTAGTTGGGACTCCTATGTGTACTGGATTAAAACTGACCAAGGATGATGAATCAAAGGAAGTAGATTAGACATTGTATAGATCTATGATTGGAAAGTTGCAATATGTAGTGCACACAAGACCAGACATTGCCCTTGCAGTAGGAATTGTAGCAAGATTCTCACCAAAACCAAAATAAAATCATATGATGGCAATCAAAAGGATCATGAGAAACTTAAAAGGAATTGAAGATTATGGATTATGGTATAAACTTGGAGGAAATCTAGATTTAAAGGTGTTCACCAATGCAAATTGGGTAGGAAATATTGATGACAGGAAGAGCACAAGTGGAGGAGCATTCTTTCTTGGAAAAAGGTTGGTTTCTTGGAGAAGAAAAAAGTAGAATTGTACATCTCAATCCATAGCAGAGGCTAAATATGTCACAGCAATAGTAAATTTCTCAAACATTGTGTGGTTTAAACAATTATTGGAAGGTATGAAGCAATAAATCAAAGAACCTGTTGTTATGTTTTGTGATAACACAAGTGTAATTAACATCTCCAATAATCCAGTGATGCATTAAAAAACAAAGCATATTGCCATAAAGTATCACTTTTTTAGAAAATTGGTGCAAGAAAAGGAAATAAGATTGGAATATGTCCATACAAAGGAAATTTTTTTTGACATATTCACAAAGCCTTTACCTAAGGATGCATTTTTGTATCTAAGAGGTAAGTTAGGGGTCATTCCCCTATCTGAAGCTCACTAAAATATAGTTCTAGTGATGCATCAACAAAAATAGAACTGAAGATCTATTAGTTGATGCAACAAACCAATGAAGACATTGCATATGAATTAGTACATTAGGTACAATGCTATTTAGTTGTTGGTTTGAATGGTCTTTGGCATATGTTGTCAAAAAGGGAGAGTATACTGTCATATCTTTCTAAAGTTTGAAAAACAATAAGAGTTTGTGTAAAAGAGAGAGATTATTATGAAAGAGGGAGTTTGTTGTATTTGAAGAAGACAGTGAAGTATTCTGTCAGTAAAAGACTTGTTTTCAAATTTCATTCTGCTATGACATGTTGTGTTGCCATCAATGCCAAATAGGGAGATTGTTGGACACAATTGTTCAATTGTGTGTTGTCTTTGATGTCACACAAATGTCATAACAATCATCAGATAGAGTCTACCAAGCTCAAAAGGTTAGCAAGGCAAATGACAGTGTCTACAGAGCTCAGAAGGTCAGCAAGGCAAAAAAATAGTTCTTACCAAGCTCACTTGATCATCAAAGGAAATATGACACAAATAGTTCTTACTGAGCTCACTCAGTTATCAAGGGAAATGTGGCAAAAATATTTCGTACTGAGCTAACTTGATCATCAAAGGAAATGTGGCAAAAACAGTTCTTACTGAGCTCACTCGGTCATCAAAGGAAATGTCACAGAAATAGTTCTTACGGAGTAAACTCAGTAGCCAAAGGATTATAAGGATATTGCAATGTTAACCAAGTCAAGAAGATTAACTTAAGAAATTTTTGGAAGCAGTATTCACCGAGCATGGTCAGACAGTAAAGGATTTCATTATTTTATGAAATAACACTTATTTATTTAGAGTAATATTTGTAGCTGAATGATGTATGGTTTACTTGTAAATGTAACATGTAAATGGGCTGACTTGACAATCTAAATGGTATAATCAAGAGGTCATGTTGCAAAATCTAAGTGTGTGAGATGGAAGTGTGTGGAATCAAGATATGAGGACTGATTATTTTGAAGGAAAATTTAAAGGATGATTAGAGATCATTGAGGAGGAGAAAAGTGATATTTGATCAAGGAGGATCTAATGATGCTGAATAACAAATTTAGTTGCATCTTGTTCAAGTCAATTCATTGCTACTTTCTGACCATTGTAGCAGTGATTTCAAATCTCTTAACAGAGTTGGTTTAACAGCCATTTTGTCAATCCTCTAACAAGGTGATAGTTTAGTTGAATTGTTCTAAAGACCTCTAACAAGGCCACTCCTAATAGGGCGATTAAATTCTTTAATAGGATCACACCTAACAGTGTGTATTGTAACATTTAACAGGGTTGGCTTCTAATAGGGTTCACTTTAGAAGAGTGAAAAATTGGTGACTAGTTACTTGGTGGTTTTTCCCATATTGGGTTTCCACGTTAAAATCTAGTGTCTCGTGTTCATTTTGTTTTCTGTTATATGCATGAATGCTTGAAGATAAGTAATATTTTAAATTTACCGAGCAACAACATTTGTTTACCAAGTATCAGTAGTAACTAGATCTTTAAGAAATCTAAGGGATCTGTGGATTAATTTTTGTTAGTAAATGATTCACCCCCCTCTTAGTTACTCTATCTTTAATCTCAACACTTATTACTCTAATGTATCTACAAATACTCAAAAGTCTCTTTGGGAAGAGGTTTAGTGAATATATCCACAACCTACTCTTTAGTCCTCACATAGTCCAATTTGATTTCCTTTTCTACAACTTTTTCTCTCAACATATTAATCTTAATAGAAATGTGTTTATTCCTTGAATGCAATACTAGATTCTTAGACATATTTACTATGTCACAATGTATAACAATAGGTTCACTGATTTCTATCCTTATATCCTTCAGCATCTACTTCATCCAAAAATTACTTGATTACATTTATTTGCTACTACAACATACTCTAGTTTTGTTGTACTTACAATCCTACTTCTTGCTTAACTAAGAAACCAATCTTTCTCCAAAAAAGAAAGGTCCTCCACTGGTGCTCTTTCTATCATCCATACTGCCTACCCAATCTACATCAGTATAAACACTTAGAGTAAAATCATTAGATTTGTCATACAATAGTCCAAATTTTGACGTTCCTTTTAGATATTTGAATATCCTTTTCATTGATAAATAATGTGTCTTTTGGGATCAACCTAAAATCTTGCAACAATTTCAACTGCATTTTCTATATCCGACCTTGTGTAAGTCAGATATTGCAAACCTCTAATCATAGATTTGTACTTCTTCTATTCAATAGTAGGTGTCTCATCCTTTGTACATAACTTGTGTCTAGTTACCATAGGTGTTCCAATAGGTTTACATGTTTCTGAACCAAACCTTTTCAATAAATCCTTTAGGTACTTAGTCTAAGAAATAAAGATTCCTTCTCTATTTTGTACTATCTACAATCCTAGGAAATATTTCATCTCTCCTATCATACTCATTTCAATTTTTTTTATTTCTTTAGAAACCTTCTTACTTTTTTCATCATTTCCTCCAAATATGATATCATGAAGGAATATTACCAAAATCATAAAACCATTATCAGTTTCTTTCCAATATAGATTGTTATCTGCCATACCTTTTCTATATCCGAGCTTTGTTAGATGCTTATCCAGCCTTGCATACTAGGTTCTGGATGCTTGCTTCAATCCAAACAATACTTTCCTTAGTGTACATACTATATCCTTGTCATATATCAAAGGACATCCTTTGAGCTACTCAATGTATACCTCTTCTTCAAGTTCTCCATTTAGAAATGCTAGCTTGACATCCATGTGATATACTTTGAATTTCTTCTGTGCTACATATGGCTAATAATAATCTTATGGCTTCTATTCTACTGACTTGAGCATAAGTCTCCTCATAATCTGTTCCTTCTTGCTAGGAATAACCTTTACATACTAATCTTGATTTCTTTCTTACAACTTCTCCTTGCTTATTCCTCTTATTCTTGAATGCTCATTTGGTTCCTATCACATTCTTATCTACTGGTTTGGAGACCAATTCCTCTTTCATGGCTTGTTTCTAGCAATCATCTTTACATGCTTCATCTACATTCTTCAGGTCAATTTGACATATCAAGCATAGTTCTTCATTAACTCTTCTTCTTGTCATCACACCTTTGTCTTTTCTTCTGATGACCTATTTAGATGGGTGATTCTTTATCATGTTCTTTCCTAAAGTAGGAGTTTTTATCTCAACTCTTGGCTCTACTGAAGGTTATAAGCTTTGTTCTTTCCTTTTCTCTCCTTGATTTTGCAAATCATTGTTAGTCTCAAGAAATACCTCATCATTCCTTGGCTTAGTAACAACATCATCATTTGAATTATAATCAATTATTCTCTCTTGTACTCTGAACTTATCATCAATTCTTATATTAGCACTTTCGATAATAGTCTTAGTTCTCTGATTATAACATCTATAAGCCTTACTTTTCAATGAATAAAAAATAAACACACCTTCATCACTTCTAGCATCGAACTTACCAATGTCATCATCTCTCTTAATGTAACACTTCCAAATATTCTGAAATACTTAACTATAGGTGAGTGACCAAACCATAGTTCATAAGGTGTTTTTTCTTTATCTTTCCTGACTTGAACTCTATTCATAGTGTAGACTACTATATTCATTACTTCTCTCCAAAATGTCTTGGATACATCATTTTTTGCTAACATAGCTCTAGCTGCTTCTATTACAAAGTTGTTTCTTCTCTCTACAATACTATTTTGTTCAGGGGTTCTTGGAGCTGATAGTTGTCTTTTAATTCCATTTTCCTCATAAAACATGTTAAACTCATTTGAAGTAAATTATCCTCCTCTATATGATCTTAAACATTTAATATTTAGATTAGATTCATTCTCAAATCTATTTTTGAATATCTTAAACTTGTCAAATGCCCCAGATTTCTCTTTTGAGAAATGCAACCCACATCATTCTAGAAAAATCATCAACAAGAATCATAAAATACCTTTCACCATAGAATACTCTTGTCTTTGTAGGACTACTGAGATCTATGTGTATAATCTCCAACTTCATTGTAGTGGTAAACTTCTTGCTGGGAAAAGAAGTTCTATTATGCTTTGGCAAAACACACTCCTTGCAAATTGTGTTAGTAGGCTTTACAATCATCGACAAATCTCTAACAACAAAATTTTTACTACTCCTCACAATACTATCAAAATTTATATGATAGATTCACTTATGCCATAACCAACTATCATCTACCTTTGCAACCAAACATGTCATTCTAGTAGGATTCAACTAAAATACATTACCTCTAGATTTAATTCCTATTCCAATTACCTTTCCATCTTTATCTCTGATCATGCATGTCTTTTCTACAAACTACAACTGATAACTTTTGTCTACTAATTTTCCAACACTCAAAAGGTTGTGTTTTAAACCATTAGCAAAGTATACATCCTTAGTATTAGTTTTACCATCAAGAGTTATAGATCCAAAAACTTTTACTTGGCATGCTGCATTATTTCCCACTTTGACAATTCCTCCATCTTGACTTTTGAAATTAACAAACTTGTTCATATCACTAGTCATATGATGTGAACAACTACTATCAATTATCCAATTAGATTTCTTCTTAACCTATGATACCAAAGCTATCTTCTTTGGAATTTCCTCTTTAATTTACACAATCCAATTTCATCATTACTAGCACTTAATTCTTGATCATCAAAATCATTATCTTCATTTACATACAAAAAATCTCTATCTTTTCTAGGCTTATGACTTCCCTTGTACTTTTTCTCCCTTTTAGGACACTTGATGCATAATGACCATATTCATTAAAAGTCCAACTCTTAAAGATTTTCTTACCTCCCTTTTATCTTCTTACTAGAAGGGCTACTACTTCATCAATCTTTCTTTCTACTTCAGATCTACTACTGCTAGCAATATCTCCTCTAGGACTTTTGCTCCTTGATAGGTTACATTGAATATTCAAGGCACTAAATGCTATCTCTATTCTAGTTAATTCTTCAAATTGTCTAAGTTCAGTCAAAATTGCTTCAAGTCTTCTAAGAAATGTCTCCTTTGTGAAATCTTTGGTACATGATATCAACAACTATATCATCTAAACTGCTTGCTTGAATGGTGGTGTTAGAGTTTTCAATATCTTCCATATAACCTCATCATCTTCTTTGTTTTCTCCTTGAGCTTTAATACCTATAGTAATTTCTGATATCCTACCTATATATGTTCTTACAAATTCATCTTCCATCATCTTAGAATCTTGAAATGTACAAATCCAACTTTGTAGCCTCAACTTCTTAGAATGTGCATCACCTTCAAAACTATCTTCCAAAGCTTTCAAAATCAAATGTAAAGTAGGAAGTGATTTTACCTAATTGTACTCAATTTCAGGAAGTGCAGTAAATAGTTCTTCTCTAGTGCTCATGTCACACAAGAAAAGATCTATTTTTCTCTTCATGCACATTTCCAAATCTTTTTCTTCAATGTTTGTCTTCATTGATTTTGTCAAGATCCAATATCTCGGACCCATACACAATAAATGTGTGTTCATCTTTTCCTTCTAGTTATTATAGTTTTTTCCATCAAACTTTGGACTATCTTTTCTAAACATGTTCACCATGGATCTCCCAAAGTTATTAAACTTTTTCTTCAAGGACCTGATGCTCTAATACAATTATTAGAAAAAATAGTCCACCAAGATAACTAAGAGGGGGGGGGGGGGGGGGGGGGGGGGGGTGGTGTGTATATCAGTTATCTAATAATTAAACCACTCATCTTCGTTAATCAAACTTAACCGTTCAAGAAAAGTAAAAAATAGCCATAAAAAGATGCACATAGACAATTACACCATATATATTGACTAGGGAAACCCTTGATTAGAGGGAAAACCCTAGTGGGAATGATGCCCACAAGATCATGTAATAATATAAATATTCCTTGTTAGAGGATAGACCCTATTAGGAGTCTGTTACAACATTTAGTACAATGAGTCCCTATTAGGAGACTTTGAATACCTATTAGGAGATTCCAATCCTATTAAGAGTTCTTTCTTTGCTATCACTTTTAGTAGTTTCAGTGGGATATTTATTTTATTCTACAAGTTTCAGTTTCTACCCTTTTTGCTGTCAGGTAGGGCCTTCCCATTTTGTTTTTTTTTCTCCATTTTAGCTTCCGTTTCTTGTAGCAATATATTAGGAGGCTAAGAACTAGTGTTCCCCTCCATTTCTATTTGTTGGTTTTACCTAGTTGGTTGAGTATGAATGTTTTCCCTATTTTTGGGATGGGGGTTTGGGGATTTGAGACATTATATTGGTCATTTATGCATACAGTGTTCAAACTCATTTATTATTGAATTTTTAGGGCTTTTGTACCTAAAGGTGAAATGGGTTTTAATTTTAGAATTTTCTAGTCTTGGGGTTTTTACCTCATTTTGTGTGCCACCCAATTTTCACGAGGTTTCTTGGTGTGAGTTGGGTGATGGACCTGGATTATCCATTTGGATATTGATCAGACCTTTATTACACTTTTATGATGCATTGGGATGCATGTTAGATCTATCCTCCCGAGTCTATTTTCGATTGAGTGACTTTCTACTTTGTGTTCTCATCCAATCCTTGTGTTATGATCTTTGTGATGGTGGTGCACCACACATGAGTACATGCATATACATTTTTTGGGTGACTTGTGGGGCCTGATCTTTTATGGTACTTCCAAAAGTCATGATCACTTGTGTTGGGTTGGGAATTTGCATACCTATAGGCACTAATTGTTGGATAAGCATGGGCAGGGTAGGGTGGCATATGGAGGGGGCTTCTACCTTGTAGCCTAGTGATCATTGTGCTGAAAGGGTTGACGAAGGAAGTTCTAATTAAGTGATAACTAAATGAAAATATTGGGTGGTAATAAACTTAAGATAATTAAAACTGGACAGTGTGCATTTCATTAGCAAGAGTAGCTGCCAATATTAGCTTGCGCTTGTCAATGCCAGGCGACTCTCCATGATGTCAGCCCCTACTTAGTAGCCCATCAAGTTGTCTAACTTATAGGACCTATAGTTTATGCATTGTCTATGTCTTAGATTCAGTCATCATACTGCCTAGTCTGTGTGTTAGCCATGGATTTTTGCTTTGCATGTGTTTGTGGATGGATCATTATTTTTATTAGCATGATGGGTGTGGACCTATGGATGCCATGTGGTTGGGAGTTATAACTACCTATACCACTGCTAGGGACTAGTAAACAAAGATAGTATATTATTCTAGCCTAACCATTGCTGAATGCTTTCACTTGGTACTTTGGGTTCTAAAGTATGCTTTCTTGTGATTTATGCTTTCATTTGGATGCTTTTTTATTATGTTTTCATGATTTTAGTTACTAATACATTTCCTTATTATGATGATGAGCATGTGATAGGTGATGTTATCTACTTGTAGGAGTATCTTATGCTTATTTCTAGCATGTTAGATTTCCTTATGCTTATGTAGTAGCATGTTTAGTAGTGACATCCCTATTACGATAGTATCGACAATCTGATCAGTGACTTGGGATGTTATGCGTGGGGGATGGCTAGGGCCCATGATGGTCTTATGATGCCACTGATAGTTGGGAGGAATCACATACTTTTTTTTTTTGTATTGCTCATTGTGTGTGATTTCCATTTATTGCAATGTTCCTTTTAGTATACTATGATGCTCCTATTTTTTCCTTCGATGTATGATTAGATGGTTAGATATTATTTCTAGCTTTCCATCTTTTAGATATGGTTTGAGTGTTCTTTCCTTGAAATGTGAATTAGGTACTCCCTAGTGTGGAGGAACTTTGTTACTTAGTTTACTTAGCTTTCTTCTTTGTTTTTTGTTTTTGTTTTCTAGCATATTGACTTGAGACCTCATGTGAAATTGCACTTTCTCACATGAGACTGCAAGTCTTTGCATGGTGTGTTGGGTTTCTTCACATGGCTTGACACTTTCTCATGTGAAACCCTACACTAGTTTTGGGGTGTCTTGGTTGTATGACCAAACACTTCCTCATGTGAAAATGCACTTCTTCACATGGTATGTGGCACATCTTTGCATGAGAATCTAACACTCTGTTGGCTTTGCACAAAAAAATGGGCTATCTAGGTTTGTCGGAGAAAATTTTGGAAGTTTCTTTTGGATACCCTTTTAGGTTTTACACCTTCCTAGTTCAAAACATATTTCCTTTGGGGTTTAAAATATTTTTAGATATATGCGATGAGTCTTTTGAGATAGGTTCTAGACCTCTATGAGCTCAGATAAAGATTCTAGGAAATTTCAGGGCTTCAAAAATTTAAACTTAGCCAAATTTTAGGGCTTCAAGATTTTAGACTTAGCCAACTTTTAGGAGTTAGCTTTTGTCTTTCAACTTGGATGATCTCTTTTGTTTTCTTTTTGTGTTTTGGTTCGTAGTGGCATTTGGAGATCTGTTGGTGTTTGGATGATTGTTAGTTTTCCATTGCAATCTTTGTGATCTATGTATGTTGTTTTCAAGTGCACTTACACTTGTAAATTTTTTTTTTATCTTGCTTGTATTTCATCCTTATTTCCAAGGATCTCTAGGAAGGGCATTACATTTAATATTAGAGCCCATGTTGCAACATTGGGATCTCTATGTTATGCTTCCACTATGGTTTTGTTTACTATTGTGTATTGCTATATTATATTTGATTATTTGATATCTTGTTTGTTGATGGTTTCAACTCTTATGCTTATGATCTGATTTTTCTGACACCACCTTGTTGTTCCCATAGTAATGCCCTATTCTTGTAGACCTGGTGGCCATGGTGGTACCCATAGTGGTAACCATGGAAATGAACTCCATGAGGAGGGATGATAGGAAGGAGAGGGAGAATAGAGTAATTCTAATCAGAATGTCATAGGAGCATTGATGCCAATGCTGTAAGAAATCCTTACTTAGTTGGGCCCTCATGTTAAGGAGTGCTAGCATGATCATGATTAGGAAGAGGGATCTCATCATGGAGATTCCCATCAGTTAGAGAATAGGGAGGAAGAACATGAAAAGGAAAATTCTCATACATCACCTAGTGGAAGAAGGCATTGATTGAGGGGCCGTGGTTGGGATGATGCTGATCTCACTTAGATTGAGATGATGTGAGAACTTTAGAGGTCCAAACCACAAAATTTTGATGGCTAGGGACTAGGACTCAAGGCTGAGACCTAGTTACTTGATATGGGGCATTCTTTCTCATTATTACCTTATGGGAGCAATGTAAAAGCCCATTGTGAAATCATGTATCTAAGGGAATATGGTTCCATTTGGTGGGATGGAGAGAGAAAAAGGCTTGGTATCAATGTCATAGATCTCACCTAGGAGATCTTCAAGTAAAGGTTTAGAGAGAAGTTTCTATCACCACAGTATTGTGAAGCTCACATTGATGAATTCCATGAGCTTAAGTAAGGCTTTATGATGGTTGATTATTATGAGAAGAAGTTCCATGGTCTAAAGTAGTATTTGAGCTATAGGCATGATGATACACTCATCACCCAATAGTTTTTTACAGGCCTCAGAGACTCCATCATTGGAGATGTCCGTGCTCATCAACCAAGGACACTTGCTCTTGCCATGGTGAAGGCAAGGATCATAGAGAGAAATGTAGCTAGGGGATATAGTGGTAAATATGGTTCTCAAAACCAAAGTGCATGACCTTCAAGGTAGGATACACAATATTCTCAGTCCTCTAGAAAGGCCCAGACTTAGTCAACACCCTTTCAAGGTGGTCCTCACCATAAGAATAAGAGGAGTTACTAGAGTATGGGTGGACAGTCTTTAGATAATTTAGGGAAGAAAGGAGATAACCAAAATTGTAGACACAAATATCAATAGGACCATCCTTTGTAGAGGATGCAGTAGAATTCTAGTAGAGGTAGTGGACCATATCCTAGTGCTACTTAGGGTGATTGTGGGATAGGTCCCAACTTTACTAGGAAAAACTATTCTTGTGGCTAGCCTGACCATAAATCTTTTGATTGTTTGTTCAAACCATCTTCAGGACTTGGTAAGGGTGAACCAAGATCTGAGTCTACAATAAGATATGTGGGTTGGAATCATAGTGTCATTGTGGTGGTAAACAACCATCAAGCTAAGCATCAAGGTACGATAGTCAAGGCTATAGGTACATTGCATGGTATTTTAGGTTTAGTTTTGTTTGACTCTAGTGCTTTAGATTCTTTCATTTCACCATATCTTGTTCAATGATGTGGACTAGTGGTAGTACATTAGGTTTATAGGTGGCAGGTTGAGTTAGCCATAGGTTCCAAAGTGGCTATTGACTCATTGGTCAGAGGTTGTAGTTTGAATTGGGGAACCTTCACCATCATAGCAGATCTATGTATTCTACCTCTGGGATCATATGACATTGTGTTGGGCATGGATTGGTTAGCCACCCATCAGGTGACTATCAATTTCCATCGCTATGTGGTATAGTGTGTGGATGACACAGGTAGGTAGGTGGAACTTTTGGGAGTTTAGAGACCAGTCTTGCTTCATATGATCTCAGCTAATTTTTTGAAGTAGAGTGTGTAGAAGGGTTGCTAGTTGTTTCTTGTGTCTATCAGTGATCTTGAGGTAGTTGAGAGCTATATGGTGACACTTGATGATCGCCCACTCCTTTGTGAGTATGTAGATGTGTTTCTTGATGATATTCTAGGTATGCCACCATAGTGTGACATTGATGTTCAAATACATCTTGTACCAGTAGCATAGCCAATTTCATGAGCTCCTTACCACATGACTACTTAGGAGCTGAGTGAGCTCAAATTTTAGTTGGAGGAATTGTTGGCCAAAGGCCATATTTGTCCTAGTGTATCCCTGTGGGGTGTACTAGTCATCTTTATGAAGAAGAAGGATGGATCTTTGCATTTGTAAATTGACTACCAATAGTTGAATAAGGTTACAGTGAAGAACTGTTATCCTTTTCCAAGGATAGATGACTTGTTCAATTAGATGAAGGGAGAACAAGTGTTCTCAAAGATTGATCTTAAGTCAGGATACCATCAGCTTTGTATCCAAGAGGTTAATATTCATCCAACAACTTTTTGTACATGGTATGGGCATTATGAGTTCACAATTGTACCCTTTTGATTAACCAATGTGCCATCAATGTTTATGAGTTTGATGAATGGTGTATTTTGCACTTACCTCAATCAGTGTATCATTGTATTTCTAGATGACATATTGATCTTGTATATGAGCAATGTTAGTATGCTAATAGAAACCAAATTTAAATAAAGCTTCTACAAACTAAACACAATTCATAAACTTCAAGATAGACTAAGATGAACTCTCAATTGAAAATATGAGCCATTAATGGACTCTCTCAATGAGAAGCTCTCTTATTGAGTGGCTTTGTCTAAATAGATAGGATGTATGCTCAAGCTTATGCTTCAAAAAGGGCTTCAAATGGAGTTGGAATTTGGGTGTGAGTGTATGGTTTTGATGTAAAATGGCTTCTTAAAATGGCATTATGACTTTACTTCATGTATTGTGTTATTTTGCAAAGGGGAAGGATCTAATTTATAGGCAAGAGGCTTGAGGGATTGAGGGCTAAGATGCAAGGATGGGAAAAAGCTCATGGAGGGCTCAGATTGCATGAGAGGAGAGCACATGGATTGTGCTTCCTTACAACCAATTAGAGAGTGACACATGTCACAGGGTGAGAGGATGGAGGAAAGGGGAAGGATGAGTCAACAAAGGAGGCTCAAGGGATAAAATCTTCATAAAGACCCTCATAATGGCTTGCAAGAGCAATAAAAGGGCTTGGAAGAGTCATTTATGGCCTAGTGGGCTTCATTAAATTTTATGGTTGAGATATTTTGAGGGAGATGAGAGGAATTTCGACTTGGGCTTGATTAGGAAGGTTCTAAGCTTGCTTAGGCTAGTGCAAATGATTAGAGGATGGATTAGGATGGTTTAGAATTAGCTTAGGGATAGGCAAGTGGATGGCATTTAATGAGGGTGGGTGAAGGAGGAGATATTTGTTAACTTTGGCTTGGGTTAGTAAGTATTAACCCATTTTTAGGGAATGTGACAAGGTTAGGAGGGGATTAGGATTAGGTTTAAAGACATCTTCTAGAAGAGTCTAGACTTTGGATGAGGATAAAGACTTTCTAGAATAGTCTAGAACTTCCTAGGATGAGGATGAAGACTTTCTAGAAGAGTCTTAAACTTTTTAGGATGAGGATAAATTAGATTTTTAGGAAATAAATAAAGTTTTATTTATTTCAAGGGTTTGGGTTGAGGAGATATTTATTAAAACTTTTTTAATAAACATGAGGATTAATATTTAATCTTAATTAAATATTTTGAGTTGGGATTAGAGGTAGGAAATGATGGGATTAGCCTTTAATCAAAATTAAAGAAGGATTAGAAGATTTTGGAAGAGGTTAGTGGTCTCAAGGAAATTGGCCAAGTTTTGGGCAAAAAATAATTTATTTATTTATTTTGAGTTTTTTGGTTAATTTATTAATTAAATAATTAATAAATAAGGAAATAACGTTTAAATAAGATTTAAACATTTTTGGAAGGGATTCGTTAATTAAATATTTTTAATTAAGATAAAGGGATTTAATGGCATAAAAATTAATTAATTAATTAAATAATTAATTAATTAATAAATGATGATGTCATCAGGAATTTTTCAAAAAATAAAAAATATTTTATTTTCTAAAGGTTTTTAGGTGTCTACATTTTTCCCCTCTTTGATGTGATGCCACAAGTGGCATGGCATCAAAGATAAGAAAATAAGATGCCCAAGGCTAGAGTAGAAGAGGAGAGAATGGACTGTGAGATGCCCCCTCAAGAAGGCGGCGGGGAGAGAAAGCGAGACTCGATGGCTTCTTGAAAAGTACAAGAATCTGAGATGAGCAAGAAGACTTAGATTGGCTTAAGAGAAGAGGTTTAGTTAGCTCAAACTCTCACTATGGGAGAATGATAAAGGGAGAATCAGAGGCACAAGAGGAAGCAAGCTTAAGATCTCAGGGATTGCAGAGGATGAAGGAGCGGAGTGCTATAAAAAGGAATCCAGGATAGGGAGATGGATGATGGGATTAAAAAGCTGATGCAACAAGATTTCAAAGAGTCAGATTGGCAGAAGATGGGTTTCGAAGATCCCTAGGACTAGAATTGTGGATCTTGAAAGATGAGGCTTGGTGGATTGATTTGGATTGGTGGATCCCTAAGACTAGGATTGTGGATCCCTAAAGCTAAAGGTGAGGAGTGATTCAAAGAGATACTGATGCATAAGCTGGGGTAGGAGAGACAGATGTTGGATATGGATGGGGGATAATTGAGATGAAGGAAAACCATTGAAGATTTTTGAGTGGGGGAGATACTTCAAAGATAAGTACCACCATGTAGTTGAGCGCTAGATTTTATATAGGATGGTTGGTTAATTGCCAAGGTTACTAAGAACATCAAGGCCTTTTCACCAACTGTCCAGAGGACTGACGAACTGACTCAAAACAAACATGCAAGGATTGCCCCTGTATCACACATGAATCCCAGAGGAAGCAGTGTGGAAACAACACTGGGTAACCCACAAGTAGAAAAGAAAACAAGCAAAAGACATGATCAAGATCTTATGCTCTGATTGCCCCATTTGTAGTATACCATGATATGGAAGATCGTGGCAACCTTGAGGAGGGAACAAGGAGATTTCTTGGAAAAGATATTTCAAGACCCAACAAGGAAGAGTCCAAATCAAAAGAAAGTGAAAATCCAAAAGAGAACTGTTTGCCAAAGAGATTGGTAGGACGAGGTACTAACGGACCAAGATCAGACATGAGGAAAGCTATATCCTGCAAGGACCTATCGGAGAGCACCTAACCTAGTGGATTTGGATGAGTGATGTGTCTAACAAGCTGAACTAAGAAAGATAACACTTTGGTGATAGGAAATCTAGCTAAAGGATGCATTGGAATAGCTAACCAAGATGTGCGATGGGTGCAAGATGCTGATCAAGGACGAACTGACATGAATGCTGGATAGATACAATGGTACTAAGCTAAAGAGGATGTACAAGCTGATGGACCAAGATATATTAAAAATGTACAAGTTTGTTCATGTTTTGGTTTTTGTGAGATGGAAATGTTTGTGAAGGATGGGATGTCTATAATAGGTGATAGGTGGATAGGTAGATGGTTTGCGAAAAGCTTAAGTGAAAATCGGGTTTTGTGTGTGCACGTGATAATATACAAGCTAGGATACAAGATTATTTACAGGCTAGAATATGGTACAAACTTTGGACAAGATTCGGATATACAAGGTATGGTACAAGATTTACAAGGTATAATACAAGCTTTGGTACAAGATTTTACAAGCTGAGGTACACGATTTTACAAGCTGTACAGAAGGTATTTACAAGCTCCATTAGATTTTGGATATTTGGTTGGAACACCAAGGGAACAACCAAGTGTTTTATGGGATGGTGGGTGAATGGATGAGGGATAGGATAGTGATAGATAATGGATTAGTCTTAGTACACAAGGCACCTGAATTATCGGGTTTTCAGCAAGGTACCTATCCAAGGCGCTTGAATTGCCAAGTTTTCACCATTGGACGCTTATTTCTCTTTACTATTTTTTTTTTTTTTTTTCAAAAACTGGGTATACCAAGGATCTTCAAGCATAGAACTTCTTGAGATGAATGATGTTACTAGGATCATTCAAGAATTATCCTTCTGGTGTAGATAGTTGATAGGCTCCGGAGCCAAAGGAAGCAGTGACAACATAAGGACCAAGCCATGTAGGTTCAAACTTGCCTTTCTTTTGTCGATCTGCTTGGACTTTCATGTTTTCTTTGAGGACCATGTCACTTGGCTGAAAGTTTCGTGGAAGCACCTTCTTGTTGAAATTCAAAGACTATTGAGGAGCACTAAGTCCATTTACTTTAGGTATTGTGTGCTTGAGAGACCATCACTTGTATGTCAACTTGAGTAAATGTGGGTTCTTTCAGTCAGAGGTGAAGTATTTGAGACACATCATTACAAGTGATGGAATTGTAGTAGATCTAGAGAAGATTCATGCTATCATGGACTAGCTAGTACCCACTAATGTCTTAGAAGTTCATAGCTTCATGGGATTGGTGGGTTACTTGTAATGCCCCGCTCGGAGATCCTTGGAAACAAGGATTCAAATCAAGCCAAGATTTTTTTTTTACAAGTATGAATGCAAATGACAACATCATACAGGGATCACAACAATCGCAACGGAAGACTTCAACACAATCCCAACAACCAACGAATCTCTGAATGCCACTAGCAACAGATACACCCAAACAAAAGCCAACAACCACCACAACAAGATGAGGGCACAAGAAATGACCGCTCATCAACAAAACACCAAGCTGGGGTAAAAAGCAAAATCCTGAAATTTGGCTAAGCCTAAAATCTTGAAGCCCTGAAAATTGGCTAAGTCCGGATTTCTGAAGCCCTAAAATTTCCTAGAATCCATAACTTATCTCTGAGAGGTCTAAAACCTATCTCAAATGATTTTTCACATATATTAAAATATATCTTAAGTATAAGGAATTAAATATACATCAACTTTTACTTAAACGATATATTTTAAACCCCAAGAGACAACAACAGAACACGAAAAATTGAATTTCAAAAGAAACCTCCTGAATTCAAAATGCAACAACATAGGCTTGAAGAACGCCCAAAAGGGTATCCAGATCAACTCTCAAAAAGATCGGATCACGAAGAAAAGTTCCCGCTGATGGCACGTGCAAGTTTTTCACAAAAATTGTGTGACACTTTTTACTAAGGGAGGGCGACACTTCTCCCTTACTGCATGCGACACTTCTCAAGAAGGCGTGCGATACTGGAAAAGTATCGCGTGACATTTCTCATAAAGCCATGCGACACTCTTCTAGTGTCATACGACATTTCTCTAGTAATGCGTGTGACACTTTATAGTATCGTATGACATTCTTTCTATGGGCATGCGATACTTTATCAGTGTTGCACAATGCTGAACAAATGTCGACCATAGAAAGTAAAAACACTTCTAGAACACAAAAACGAAGAAAAATTGACAAAAGAACCTCCACACCGAGGAGTACCGAATCCCCAAAGGCTCGAGGAATGAACACTCGAGTGCCAGAACAACACAGAAAGAAGAACATCAAACCATCTAAACTATAGCAACAAAAAAACACACTGAACTAAACATCACAGAGAACAAAAGCAACATCACAATGTACAAAAATACATCTCAGGAACAAAAAAACCAAACTAAGTACACGGTTCCTCCCAACCGCCAATAGCATCATAAGACCATCGTGGATCCTAGCCATCCCCTACGCGTTACATCCCAAGCCACTGACCAGATCGTCGGTGCTGTCGTAATAGGGATATCACTACTAAAAACATGCAACAATATAAGCATAAGGAAATATAACATGCTAGTGATAACGCATAAGATAATCCTATAGTAGATAACATCACCTATCACATGCTAAACAACAGTAAGCAATAGATATACTACTAAAGCAAATCACATCATCTAATCATATGCTAAACATCATAATAAGGGAATGCGTCAAATAAAATAACATCATCTAAACATGATATACAAGCATCCCAAAGAAAGCATAAATCACAAGAAAGCATACTCTGAAACCCGAAGTACCAAGTGAAGACATCCAGCAACGGTTGCACTAGGACAAAAGATCGTCTCTATACATCGATCCCTAGCAGTGGTGTAGGTAGCTACACCTCCCAACCACGTCGTACCCGTAGGTCCACACCCACCGTGCTGATGGAGATAGAGATCCAACCACAAACACACAAAAAAACACAACATCCAAGGCTAACACTCACGCCAAACAGTATGATGGCTGCAACCAAGAACCTAAGACAATGCAAGGAGTACAGGTCCTGGTCAGACACTCAATAGGCTACTACATAGGGACTAACATCATGGAGAGTTTCTTGGCATCAAAAAGCCCAAGCTAGGACTTGCGCAGATTCAACATCCCTCAACAGAAAGGCTCTTGCACCCCAAACCTTTTTATTATCTTAAGTTTTATTATCATTCACACATTTTATTTAATTTTCACTTAATTAAAGCTTCCTTCGCCAACCCTCTGGGCATAATGATCACCAAGCTGCGAGGTAGAAGCCCCCTCCATATGCTACCCTACCCTACCCATGCTCATGCCACGACAAGTGCCCGTGGGCATGCATACTCCCATCCCAACCCCAATGATCATAACTTTCGGCAAATCCATGGAAGATCGGGCCTCACAAGTCACCCAAAAAATGTACGCATACGTACTCATGTGTGGCGCACCACCATCACGAAGATCATAACACAAGGATAGGAATGAGAACACAATGCAAAGAAAACACCCAACTGAAAGAAACACGGGAAGGATAGATTCTACACGAATCCCAAAGCCAATAAAACCATAAATCATTAAATCGCTCAATCGGCCTGAATATGAGAGTATGGATTCTACATGAATCCCAATGATGCAACAAGACCAAACATCATGAACTCACTCAACCAGCCTCAATCCAAGAGTATGGATTCTACACGAATCCGAGCATTCACGAACAAAAGCAAAGGTCCAAAAGAAAACATAACAAGTATAAAATCACTCAACCGAACACAACGTCGGGAGTACGGATGCAACATGCATCCCAATGCAACATAAAAGTGAAAAAGTGGTCTGACTAATATCCAAACGGATCATCAAGGTCCATTACCCACATTGTGCCAAGAAAACTCGAGAAAATAGGGCGGCACGAAAAATGAGGTAAAAACCCCAAAAAAATTGGAAAACTAAAAAATTAAAACCCATTTGGCCTTTGGGTTCAAAAACCCCAAAAATCCAAAAATAAATGGAATTAGACACCGTATGCAAAAATGGCCAGCATAACGTCATAAAATCCCAAACCTCATCCCAAAAAATAGGAAAATGTTCATACCCGGCCAACCGGGTAGAACTAACATACAGAAACGGAGGGGAAAACTAGTTCTCAGCCTCCAAACAAATGACTACCAAAAATAGAAGTAGAAACGAAGCAGAAACAATAAAACAGGAAAGCCCTACCTCACAGCCAAAAGGGAAAAACGGGAATCTGAACCATAAAATAAATATCTTGCAGAAGTGGCTGAAAATTGCGGCAATCCAAGGTTTCCCTGAGCTGGATCCAATGAGCCCAACCTCGCGATGATCACACGCCTGTAGCTCCCACAACGAACAAAATAGTAAATCCTCATGAAGAGGATTTTGGGTTTTACTCTCGAACTTTCCAATTTGAAAGTGAGAAGTGAGGAATTAAATTCCTTTTTGGATATTTATTCACTTTTCGAGTGAATAATCGATTAGGGCAAATAACCAGCCAACCTAGTTAAATCCTGAATCGACCCAAACAAAAATAGCCCATTCCTATAAATAGGAATTCATCTATGGAAAAGTTGCTGGAAATTAAAATAAATCAATTTAAAAGCCCGAAAACCCAAAAACACATAAATCTTCTTAACAACTTTTGCGATAAAGCAAAACTCTAAATGCACAGACACGCTTACTGGTCTAATCACATAATGCAAATGAGTTCGGATTTAATAATCACTGAAAGGTTTAATTTAAACATTTAATTAAGGATATGTCGACCATACAAGGACAACATTGGTAAAATATGAACGGCTGAATCACTAACTTCATGTGCCACTACCAAGGATATAAATCCTGCACACTAAACAACACAATCAAGTGTAATTGCATATAATAACACAGCCAAAGCAATAATGCGTTAAATCACCTAATTTGACCATTTATTTAATTATATTAAAATAATCTATTTACATCACTCACGTTCACATAAAGCATAACAACGTAGGAATGAAGTAAATAACCATAGCATTAAATCCATCACATAACATAACCAGAGGTATGTCCAAATACCAGATAACCGGATATCATCATAAAACACACTGTCATCTCAAAATGGCATCATCATGCAATAAGATTAACTGAACAAGATAGTAGTCTAAAATCCATGATACTGAAATCAAGGTGTAACATCTGACCCTCGGGTCCTCTCAAATGTAAACATAACATGAGTACAGATATCTCTCAGATCAAAATAAAACAAGGTAAATGTTCGCAACACATAACCAAATAAATCAACATGGACAATCCATTTCTAATCATTAATGCATTTAATAAAGATTGATTACTCTGCATTAAAAGGGCATTTAAAACACATAAGAAACCACAGTCATAAACATGACTAACCACTACTACAAGAACCTAGTCCAGTGTAGCATGGTAATGGTACATAGTGCAATCTCTGCACACATCTCAAGGTAATCACGAAACAACCTCATGATACCACATCAATCCTGGTAACCACTGGCACAAATCTCAGTGAACCAAAAATCACACCATAATCTCAAAGATCAGTCAAAAGCATAATCAAAGCAACTGATATAGAAACATAAATCTAAACACCTCAACGGTGTAGACCACTCAGGGTCACAATCATGATCCATCACAACAAAAGATTAGCAAGGTTGCATCCATTAGGATGACTTATAGAAGTCAAATGGGAGAGGCACTACATTACTAATGTCGCTTTGTGAAGGATTTCACATGAGTAGCTCATCCCATCACTTCTCTTCAGTGTAAAGGGAAGAAGTTTGTTTGGACAAACCAATGTGAAGCTACATTTAATGCTCTTAAGGAGTGCTTGACCAATGCACCAGTCCTTACAATGCCTAATCTTGCAGGTGATTTCATGGTTTACACAGATGCATCATTGGAAGGCATGGGTGCATTGTTGATGTAGGATGGTCAAGTGATTGCATATGACTCTAGAAAAATCAAGGACAATGAGATTAACTACCCCACTCATGATTTGGAACTCGCGTTCATAGTGTATGCCCTTGTCTATTGGAGGCATTTTCTTTTGGGGCATAGGTTTGAGTTGCATAGCAATCATAGGAGCTTGCCATATATATTTACTTAGCCAAACCTCAATTCACAACAATGTCATTGGATGAAGTTTTTGTGTGAGTATGAATTTGATGTTCATTACATTAAAAGGAAGGAGAATGTCATTACAGATGCCTTGAGTAGGAGGCAACATGACATATTAGTGATGTCATTAGGAGTAGATTTGTGAGGCTGTATCTTGGAGGCTTTTCCTAGTGACACTTGGTATCAAGAGGTGAGGGCAAAGATCAAGTCTAGACGTACCCTTGAGGGGAGATTTTTTGGTTCTGTGCTTGAGTCTAATGGACTACTATGTCACATGGGGTGTATCTATGTACTCATGTTGGGTGATCTTCTTGCCTTGATTTTGTTGAAAGTGCATTGTGCATTGTATATCACATATCCTGCAGTCAAGAAGATGCATGCTGATCTCAAACAACTGTTCTTTTGTGCATGGATGAGATGTGATGTTGTTGATTGTGTTTCTAGATGTCTTGAGTGCAAGAGAGTGAAGGTAGAGCATTAGCATTCGATGAGTCTTTTGCAGCCACATACCATTCTAGAGTGGAAGTGGGATACGATATCTATTGATTCTATCATAGGGTTGTCTATGTCATCATGGAGACATGATTGTATCATGGTGGTAGTGGACAATTTGTCTAGGGTAGCACATTTTTTACCCATGAGAGCATCATACATAGCTTCTTCTAAAGCACATGTTTTCTTGGCAGATATTGTTCATTTGCATGGGATTCCTCATTGAATTATTTTAGATAGAGATCTAGTGTTTTCTTCTGCATTGCAGACATCTCTCCTACATGTGTTGGGTGCTGAGCTCAATTTTAGTTCAGCTTATCACCCAGAGATCGATGGTCAGATTGAGAGAGCGAATCAGGTTCTAGAGGATATGCTTCACATGTATGTTATGGATAGGTAGGTGAAGTGAGAGGACTATTTGTACCTTGTTGAGTTTATATACAACAATGGGTATCATAGTTCTCTTGGCATATCACCTTTTCAAGCCTTATGCAATAGGCCATGCCGTACCCCTTTGAGTTGGGATTTCTTAGATCACTAATTTTTTTTGGGTTTGGAGATGCTTTAGGATATGGAGCAACATTTTTTTCACATTAGAGAGAATTTGGTTACTGCTTAGGATAGGTAGAAGAAGTATGCAGATGCCCATAGATTTTTTCATCACTTTTCTATTGGTGACAAGGTATTTTTGCAAGTGCATCTAAGGAAGAGCCCCATCCATCATGGGAAAGGCTCTAAGTTGGCACCACATTTTGTCAAATATTCTCAAATCCTCAAGAGGATTGGTCCTATTACTTATTGACTAGCATTGCAACCTAGCCTATTGTGCATCCATGATGTTTTTTATGTTTCTTTTTTGAAGCATTATATTCCAGATGTGACCTATGTTCTTGATTGGGATGCTTTGTAGGTAGTAGACTAGCAACTTACTTTGGAGCCCATTTGTATCCTATAACACCAGAGGCTAATCTTGCAAGGTCAAGACATAGAGCACATAAGGGTCCAATGGAACCCAAGCAATGAAACTTCTATGACTTGGAAGGATGCTACATGATTGAGGGGATTGTACCCCTATCCTTTTTCTAGCTTCTAGGAGTAAGCCTATACTAGTGGGGGAGGATGTAGTGCCTCTCGTGTTTGCAGTTTGTACTTTTCCATTTTGATTCGAGAGATACTTGACACTCTTATTGTTATTTGTACCTTGAGATGACTTGAGGGTAAGATGCTATACTTTGATTTAGTACCATAGATGCTATACTGCTATGCTATTTAGTTTATTATATTTGCATGTTGATGCTATTTTGAGATGACAGTAGATTAAGATGATATCTAGTTATATGGTTTATTGGGCATATTTGTTGATTATATTATGAGATGGATTCTATGCTATGATTATTTACTTCATTTTTTTTCTTTAGGCTTTATGCGAACATGAGTGGTGTAAATGGATTAATTAGTCATTTAATGAGTTAATTGCTTTGGCTATTATATTATATGCAATTGCACTTGATCGTGTGTTTTAGAGTGCAAGATTTATATCCCTGGCAGTGGCACATGGAGTTAGTGTTTGGCTATTCATATTTTACCAATGTCATCCTCGTATGGTTGACCTATCCTTATTTTAATTGTTTAAATTAAAACCTTTTGGTGATTACTAAATCCAAACTCATCTACATTATGTGATTAGACTAGTAAGCATGTCTGTTCATTTAGAGGTTTGCTCTATTGCGAAAGTGTTAAGTGATTTTCTATGATTTTAGGTTTTTGGGTTTTAAATATTTTCAGATTTAATTTCTGGCAGCTTTTCCTTAGGTGAATTACCATTATGGACAATAACTTATTTTTATTTGGGTTGATTCAAAGTCTAGCTACTCTACTTGGCTATTTTTCATAATTGACTGTTCACTCTAAAAGTGAATAAGTATTAAAAAATGATTTTTTTATTCACTTCTCACTTTTTGAAATAGAAATTTTGAGATCTTTTTGAGAATCCTCTTTTGAAGGATTGAAATTCTATTCATTTTGGGAGCCATGAGCATGAGTTTTTTGTGAGGTTAGTCTCATTGGATCTAGCTCAAGGAGTTCTTGCTTTGCTATCACTTTCAATAGTTTTGTTTGGATACTTATTTTATTCTACAGGTTTTGATTTTTGCCCTTTTTGCTATTAGGTAGGGCCTTCCTATTTTGTTGGTTTTTGCTCCATTTTAGCTTCCATTTCTTATAGCAATGTGTTAGGAGACTGAGAACTAGTGTTCCCCTCTATTTTTGTTTGCTAGTTCTATCTAGTTGGTCAGGTATGAATGTTTTCCCTATTTTTGGGATGGGGGTTTGGGGTTTTGAGGCGTTATGCTAGCTATTTTTGTATACAGTGTATGCACTAATTTATTATTGGATTTTTAGAGTTTTTTTACCCAAAGGTCAAATGGGTTTTAATTTTGGAATTTTCCATTCTTGGGGGTTTTACCTTGTTTTGCATGCCACCTGATTTTATCAGATTTTCTTGGTGTGAGTTGGATCGTGGACTTGGATTATCCATTTGGATATCAATTGGACCTTTATTACACTTTTATGATGCATTGGGATGTATGTTACATCTGTCCTCCCAAGTCTATTTTTGGTTGAGTGACTTTTTCCTTTGTGTCCTCATCCAGTCCTTGTGTTATGATCCTCATGATGGTGGTGCACCACACACAAGTATGTGCACATACATTTGTTGGGTGACTTGTGGGGCCTGATCTTCTATGGTACTTCCAAAAGTTATGATCATTCATTTTGGGTTGGGAATTTGCATGCATACGGGCACTCATCATTAGATGAGCATGGGTAGGGTAGGGTGGCATATGGAGGGGGCTTCTACCTTACACCCTGGTGATCATTGTGCCTAGAGGGTTGGCGAAGGAAGTTCTAATTAAGTGATAACTAAATAAAAATACTAGGTGGTAATAAACTTAAGATAATTAAAACTAGACTGTTCACCTTCTGTTGGGAAGAGTAGCTACCAATATTAGCTTGGGCTTGTCAATGCCAACTAACTTTCCATGATGTCAGCCCCTACTTAGTAGCCCATCGAGTTATCTAACTAGGACCTATAGTTTATGCATTGTCTATGTCTTGGATTCAGTCATCATATTGCCTAGTGTGTGTGTTAGCCATGGATGTTTGCTTTGCATGTGTTTGTGGATGGATCATTATCTCCATCAGCATGACTGGTGTGGACCTATGATTTACATGTGGTTGGGACCCATAGCTACCTATACTACTACTAGGGATTGGTGTATAGAGATGATCTATTGTTCTAGCACAACCGTTGCTGGATATTTTCACTTGGTACTTTAGGTTCTAAAGTATGATTTCTTGTGATTTATGCTTTTATTTGGATGCTTGTTTATCATGTTTTGATGATGTTAGTTACTAATGCATTTCCTTATCACGATGATGACCATGTGATAGGTGATGTTATCTACTTGTAGGAGTATCTTATGCTTATTTCTAGTATGTTAGATTTCCTTATGCTTATGTTGTAGCATGTTTAGTAGTGATGTCCCTATTACAATAGTACCAATGATCTAATCGGTGACTTGGGATGTTATGCATGGGGGAAGGCTAGGGCCCATGATGGTCTTATGATGCCATTGGTAGTTGAGAGGAACCACATACTTTGTTTTTTTGTATTGCTCAATGTGATGTCATTTCCATTTATTGCAATGTTACTTTTAGTACACTATGATGTTCCTTCTATTCTTTTCCTTTGCTATATGATTAGATGGTTAGATGCTATTTCCAGCTTTCCATCTTTTAGATATGGTTTGAGTGTTCTTTCCTTGAAATGTAGGTCTAGTAGTCCCTGATGTGGAAGAACTTTGTTACTTAGTTTATTTAGCTTCTTTGTATATTTTCTATTTTTGTTTTTTGGTGTGCTAACTTGAGACCTCGTGCAGAATTATACTTTTTCATGTGAGACTGCAAGTCTTTGCATGGCATGTTGGGTTTCTTTGTATGGCTTGGCACTTTCTTGCATGAAACCCTACACCAATTCTAGGGTGCCTTGGTTGTACAACTAAACACTTCCTTGTGCAAAAATGCACTTCTTCACGTGACATGTTGCACATCTTCAGAAGTTGGTTTTAGATACCCTTTTAGATTTTACACCTTCCTAGTTCAAAATAGATGTCCTATGGTGTTTAAAATATATCATTTTAATATATGTGACAAGTCTTTTGAGATAGGTTCTAGACCTCTATGAGCTCAGATAAAGATTCTAGGAAATTTCAAGGCTTCAGAAATTTAGACTTAGTTGAATTTTAGGGCTTGAGGATTTTAGACTTAGCCAACTTTTAGGAGTCAACTTTTGTCTTTCAGCTTGGGTGATCTTTTTTTTTTTTTTTTTTTTTGCTGCTTGTGTTTTGGTTAGTAGTGGCATTTGGAGATCCATTGGTGTTTGGATGATTGTTAGTCTTCCATTGTGATCTTTGTGATCTATGTATGTTGTTATCATGTGCACTTACACTTGTAATTTTTTTTAAAAAATCCTTCTTGTATTCCATCCTTGTTTCCAAGGATCTTTGAGTGGGGCATTACATTTCCTCTATCTTATCAACTAGACCAATCATTGCTAGACCTTGTAGACTAGGTCATGAACCTTGGATCCAAATTCCAAACCTTAGATCACTCAGAAAAACCTCGGCAATGAAGTTTCCTTCACTTCCATACTATTCTGCTCAACTTTTCATCCTCTGTTGCTTTATGGATATTTGCAATTGGGTGAACCCACAATAGTGGGTTACACTTTTTCGAAGGAAGAAATTCCTCCAAAATCACGAAAGATGATTTTTTTGCCTAAAAAATTTCGATAGAAAGTACCCATATAGTTTCTATCAAAACTAATTTGCACCCTAGTTTCGATTGAAACTAAGTAAATGGAAGAAAAGAGTCCTTAATAGTTTCGATCGAAACTATTTAGGAAAAAAAATCAACCTAAAGAGTTTCGATAGAAACTATTTAGTTTCTATCGAAACTAAATATTAATAGTTTCTATCGAAACTATGTAAAAACTTTTGATAGAAAGTTAGTTTCTATCGAAACTAGAAAACTAGATGTCTTTTGCAAATTCTATAATAGTTTCAGTTGTTTTAATGGCTTCTAGGCTCAATTACTAGGTCTAGATGGAGCATTGAAATCATGTCATTTTTCATTATAGAAGTACTCTGAACAAGCTTTCTAATGACTATTGTAGACACCTAAAAACCTTTAGAAAATAAAGTATTTTTATTTTTTGAAAAATTCTTGATGACATCATCATTTATTAATTAATTAATTTTTATGCCATTAAATCCCTTTATCTTAATTAAAAATATTTAATTAAGGAATCCCTCCCAAAAATGTTTAAATCTTATTTAAACATTATTTCCTTATTTATTAATTATTTAATTAATGAATTAACCAAAAAACCCAAAATAAATAAAAAATTTATTTTTTGCCCAAAACTTGGCCAATTTCCTTAAGACCACTAACCTCTTCCAAAATCTTCTAATCCTTCTTTAATTTTGATTAAAGGCTAATCCCATCATTTCCTACCCCTAATCCCAACTCAAAATATTTAATTAAGATTAAATATTAATCCTCATGTTTATTAAAAAAGTTTTAATAAATATCTCCTCAACCCAAACCCTTGAAATAAATAAAACTTTATTTATTTCCTAAAAATCTAATTTATCCTCATCCTAAGAAGTTCTAGACTCTTCTAGAAAGTCTTCATCCTCATCCTAGGAAATTCTAGACTATTCTAGAAAGTCTTTATCCTCATCCAAAGTCTCGACTCTTCTAGAAGATGTCTTTAAAACTAATCCCAATCCCCTCCTAACCTTGTCACATTCCCTAAACATGAGTTAAAACTTCCTAACCCAAGCCAAAGTTAACAAATATCTCCTCCTTCACCCACCCTCATTAAATGCCATCCACTTGCCTATCCCTAAGCTAACCCTAAACCATCCTAATCCATCCTCTAATCATTTGCACAAGCCTAAGCAAGCTTAAAACCCTCCTAATCAAGCCCAAGTCAAAATTGCTCTCATCTCCCTCAAAATATCTCAACCATAAAACTTTATGAAGTCCACTAGGCCATAAATGTCTCTTCCAAGCCCTTTTATTGCTCTTACAAGCCATTATGAGGGTTTTTATGAAGATTTTATCCCTTGAGCCTCCTTTGTTGACTCATCCTTCCCCTTTCCTCCATCCTCTCACCCTATGACATGTGTCACTCCCTGATTGGCTGTAAGGAAGCACAATTTATGTGCTCTCCTCTCATGCAATCTGAGCCCTCCATGAGCTTTTTCCCATCCTTGCATCTTAGCCCTCAATCCCTCAAGCCTCTTGTCTATAAATTGGATCCTTCCCCTTTGCAAAACAACACAATCCATGAAGTAAAGTCATAATGCCATTTTACATCAAAATCATACACTCACACCCAAATTACAACTCCATTTGAAGCCATTTTTGAAGCATAAGCTTTAGCATACATCCTATCTATTTAGACAAAGCCTCTCAACAAGAGAGCTTCTTATTGAGAGAGTCCATTAAATGGCTCATATTCTCAATTGAGAGCTCATCTTAGTCTATCCTGAAGTTTATGAATTTTGTTTAGTTTGTAGAAGCTTTATTTAAATTTGGTTTCTATTAGCATACTAACATTGCTCATATACAACTATGAATTTGATACATTTTGAATTTGTTAGGTATACATTTTTGCATGTGAATTAAATAGAGGTTCGTTCTAAAAAATAAATCTCTATATTGAATGCTCATGGAAAAATAGTAACTAAGAGAATTTTTTTTAAAAAAAATAACTACGGTCTCTGTATTCAAGTCCTCTATCAATCAAAAAAAGAAATTTTGAAATTAGGTAAATATATAATAAGTTACATGTGTCAAAAGCCATGTATGTCCAGATTCATGTTCGGTCAACTGTAAATGCTAATAAAATATGAAATACTAAGGATAAAAATATCAGATCACCTCTATGGTTTTGGTATGGATGTTAAAAAATTAAATTTGAAAGAATCACATTGATATGTATTGTAGAGAAAAAGTTATGTGTGTCAAAAACAATGTCACTTTTTAAAAACCAGGTTTTTGATAACATACCAGTTTTCATGGGAGAAAAAATAATTCAATCAAATCAAGTCAATTTTTTTTACAAAAAATATATTTAGATTCTACACAGAAAATCCTAAAAGACTCTAGTTTAGTTCATCTTCAAATTCCTAACTGTTAAATGGCAATTTGCATCCGAAAGTGAAAGTTTTCTTGAACATTCATAGTTCATTGTCAGTTTAGGAAAAAAAGTGTAACCCACTATTGTGGGTTCACCCAATTTGTATATCCTCATATCCACACATGTCATGATAAAGGAAAATGTCCTTCCTTTATACTGAGTCCATAAAATAATTCCTAAGTTTGATGTTAGTCCTTATCAACTAATTATTGTAGGACCTCATTAAGAACATGTTACACTTAGCGATAACACAAATCTTCCACATTACAACTTGAATAGCTTTCTGTCTATGCAATATTATGATTAGTGAGCTTAGCCATGATATCCTCAACATGTCATCTTCATGTCCTCAACCTTGATCATCAAGATATAACCTTTGCTAAGTGATATAACAAGTTTACCAGAACATGTCTCTATAAGCTCTATCTTAGACCAGACATCACCAAACTTACATAACTTCTTCTATGTTTGTCCTTTTTTCTTTTGATGATAACTACATATACTAGATACTTAGAAGTATCTCTCATAACCTCAGGTGGTTATCATGCTCAACTAGCAATCTGTACCAACTTAATCTTTCTACTCTTATTTTGTCAGATACCATAGAAGACATTAAACATGCTATGTTAACATCAGTGACAAACTCAATCATGAATTTAACATATCATCATCAAAGAAATCTCTCCAATCTTGTCAATCTTCCAACACTTTTGTGTCTCCTCAACTTCTTTGTCATTACTTGAAGGTGTACTTACTTATACATATAGAAGGCTCATAAGTTTAAACTTCACACTAACCTTTATTACTGGAGGTACTGAGGTCATATATTTCACTTCTTGGTGTTTCAAAAAATCATGTTTAAAAAACCTTGTAATTGGAATAGAATTCATCTAGGGGCAATTAATTCCCATATTCAACATATTTATTTAGACACCAGGGCCAACTATAAGGCTAAAACCTTCTTCTACTTTAGGCTCTACAAAACCTAGGTGGGTGCACCTTAGATTCATTCATATGGTACCTATGTTAAAGTATACACTTGAATCTAACAAAGTAGATAATACCCTTAATCTTCTAATACTTATGCAAAAAACATAGACATGAAATCACTAGAATATAGACTTATGAACTAGATAAGCTAAGTAAGGGAAACTCTTTTCAACTCCTAAATAGAAAGGGAAAAGGATTTGATTATAATTTTGATTTTAGGAAAACTAAGACATGAAAAACACAATACTTTGATGATTAGTGCCTTGTCTATTGGGAAATCCCACAAATCATTGACATACATCCTTGGACATCATTGATACATCTCATATATTAGGACTTCCTAATATATCCATTCACCTTGTGAATTAGACATCTACATCATTTCTAACTTTTATACTCAGCTTCTCCCCTCATAAAACCTACAACCCTATGATGATAAACTAAGCATTTACATGACTCCTTGAATCACAAGAAAAATAAAACAACATATACAACATAAAACAAATTGCAACTAATTTTAATGCTCTTTGTTAACAAAACACAAAACATTACAAACTAAGTGAACAAGATACAAGATTCAGACTGAAGATTAACTTGTTGCTGTAATTTTATTCATTTCCTTGAAACAAATACAATAAGATGCATGAAATTGAATCATAAAACTGCTGAATATACTAAGACTATCACTTTATTCATTACTTTCTATTCTTTACATGAGAGAAATGCTAAAGAACTGGAACCAACATTGAAGAAAGAAAGAAAAGATAAATATATATGAGAGGAAAGAAATCCTGAATCTAATCTAGAAGTGACATGTCTCCATTTGAATCCCCATCCCCCACTACTGCAAAGCATCTCTCTTCTCTCTACATCCAAAATCTAAAAGGAATCTCATCATTAAGCTTTAACAAACTCAAAATATCTTCTCCAACTGATGATAAACCTTATTCTGACCAAAACATCAAGTATGCATATGAAATACTAATAAAATATTCTACTAAATTGATTTAGAGGTGAAAAAAAATATCATGAATTGCATCCTTACTATCTTTGGTGAACAACTAGTTCACCATTTTTCCAAAAATAGAATCTGAACTACCCTAACAAAATGTGGTTGAAAAAAGGCACCTAGAAAAAAACCCTAAATAGCTCAAATAAAATACTTCATGTGTAAAATAAAACTCCAAATATGTAAAGTTCATTCCAAGGCCATTCTGTTGGTATATGATAGTCATATATTGGCTGTTTGGAGATACCCAAACTGTCCCTTTGAAGATCAGGTTCTTGTGTTGACTCTCAAGTTCGCATTAGTACAAAAATTTAATTTTGGCCTAAAGTTAGATATTTATAATATAACCTTTTTTGGATTTAAATGACCTATGATTTCAAAAGGAAAATAATAAAATATTAATTTTATTAATTTTAATAGGAAATGGTAGATTTCATGTATTTGGCGACTATTCTCTGGCTCACAACTAACATATTCCAAAGGATTTTCTAACATGACTATGTAGAGTGCATAGTCAAAGCATCCTTCCACATATATCCATTTAATGTACAATGAAAGTCTAATAATCCCACAAATATGAAAGATTGTATTGTATGTAACAATATTTGGAATTACACCTTCTTTCAATAGTTCATATTCATATTTCTACAGTTCATATTTGATAACATTCTTGACTCCTTCTTTAAGGAAATGTGTGAGGGAACATTTCTCATCATTGGCTGCCACATATTCAAGTGCATCAGCAAGTGCAAGTCAATAAAATTCACCAAGTCATGCAAATTAGAAAGACCCAACCTCTCCATTCTCTCAAAACATTTTAGGTTTGATTATTTTAGTAGTTTGTAATCTTCTTTGGTCTACAAATTCAACACACCCAAAAATTCTCCTCCATAGAAAAAATGCCTCTCGCCATTTTTGACATATCTACTCCACTCAGCCTAAGGCACAACATTACCTAACCTTATGCCAAGGTGAGGAAAGTCTTTTATATTATTGTAGCCACCGTTATGGTGAGCTCGAAAGAACATATTTGTTGGCTGCTCCTTCAATTATCTTACCACATAATTAATCAATGAGAGAATGATGGAAAAGTTTTGGACCACTCAACAAATATAGATGTCAAATCAAAAACAAAACTTTCTCATCAAAATTTTTATACACCATTCTGGTAGTGTGCACAAATGATCCTCATGAGAAAATGACTAGCTTCGTTCATCCCATACTATTTGAACTAAGAAACTTGGAATATTTGGATGTTAGTAGAACAATTTTATAGGCCAATTGATTCCAAAGGTGTTAGGAATGTGGGAAAGGTTAAGATATTTAAATTTTTTGACAATAGGATTTGTAGGTGGCTTGCCATGGTAGTTGGGGAATCTATCAAGCTAAAGAGTATTGGATCTCACTTCTTCAATAAACAAAGAAGAAAAAATGTCAAGCCTTCATTGTGAGGTAGAGCACTCCTATGGCCACTCTAATCCTAAGCATTACACTTAGGAGGTATATTTGTTGCAGTACAAGTTTCAGCAATGGGGCATGCCTTTCCTCTTCCCTCACACACATCTTACTTCACCTTTGCAACACTACTCATACCATAGCCCATTCAATCTCAAATCAGTATTATCCTAATATAAAATTGGATCCATATTGGAGATTATCTTAAATTTTACTTTAATCATGTTAAATCAAAACATCATGTAAGGAAACTTGGCAACAAAGAATATAACCGTTTCCACATAACCCATAATAAATCTGAAATAATCACAGAATTAAAATCCACATGCAAGAGAATAGACAACATACCCATAAAATGTGACACAAGATATACCCTGGGAAACCCTCATTGAGGGAAAAACCTAGCCTCCAAAAGCATCCATCACCATGTATTATTCAGCAAAAATACCATTGCCATACAACCATGGTAGCCTTCATGGCCATAGCCACAACTGAGCAAACTATGTGAACAAGCATGAATCCACACATCCCATGCCATGCTTTCAACCTTCACAAATGCTCCCTTGGCTAACCTGTCAAGCCTTGTCTCGCTCGACTCTTGCCTTTTGTCTTCTCCTTGTCACTCTATCTCTACAACAACTACCCTTGTGGCTGCTTATATAGTAGCAAGTCCCACAAAACCACTAAGTGGTATTACATAAACCATGTGCTAAAACCATGTGCTACCTAACCCACTGACCCCACATTTAATATTGGGCATTTAATTCTTTTCCCCAATATTAAATAATTACATGAAATATTATCAAAATGTTACAATATTACATAATAAAATAAAATAATAAAATAACAATATTATGCAATGTGTGCAACACCCATTATCTCAACAATCTCCCACTTGTTGTATACATTGCATAGGGTCAATCCGTAGCCACATAAATAAACAAGGGAACAATCCCTCCCAGCACATCCACCATCATGGATCAAAATACACCAAGTGCTCCATCCTAGTACCCGCAACAAAATCAAAGTATCTAGCATCTCGAACATGAATGATCTCACCTCCTATTATGCCACTCCCACTGGACATACATAGAAGCCATCCAAAGAGAAAACCACCCAACCTGTTGCATTAGAAGATCATAAAATCCTATACCAACTAAAATTCCAAGCACAAAAACTTGATCCAAAGGTAATCACATGTATCCGTAGTTGTCAAAATATCCATAGCTGAAATAGCACCCACAGCAAGTGCCAAACCCATCCAACTATCCATACCTCAAAGGTATAACAAGTGAATCTTATATCACCAACATATCCAATCTATAACCTGCAATCACAAGCCTCAAGAGCAATACTTGCCACATATATACCAAGAAGCTCCCACTGCAAAAGATAATGTCAAATCTATAACCAATCCACTCAACACATCTCAAAGAAGTGAATCCATGTAGCATCAAGGACATCCACAATACATAAACTGAAATCCTGCAAGAACAACTCTCATAACAAGTCTCCAATAGTCTCCCAAATTCTCCACAACCAACAGAGGAAAGAGAAAGAAATAACCATGTCATCTCTCACATGACATACATGAGCACAAACTAGTGATCACAATCTCTAACCAATCTCAAATCTAATGTAGGCAAAACTGAACATCCAAGAAGATAACCAAGACCAGAGAAACCATGCAAATCATAACCTGTATCATGTCCTTCTACACACACCTCTAGATGTAAACTGTGCAAGTATGATCTCCTCCATAAAACCCCAACAAGAAGCCTCAACAACACCCAAACCATACCATATAACTAATCATGGATGTAAGCCTCTCACAAGAAGATCAAACTCAATAAACCCATTCCTAAACCAAAGAATAACCATTCCTAATCCAAGGAATATGCCCAATATAAAACCATCTCCCAAATTCAACCAGCATAACAACATATGCACATGGAGATAACCAATGCTAAACCATCTCTCAAATGAACCCTCCAGAACTAACTCATGTACCATAGCTCAAGATCCATATCCATGAAAGACAAGCATAAATATAATGCAACTGAGATAAACAATGGGCTATACCTCTCAAGTAGCAAACCGCCGAGTAGACCAAGAGTGGGGAATGAGAATGCTCATCAAGATACCCAAGTCTCCAACCAAGACTCATCTAAGAACAATCTCCTCTCAAGTCCATATCAGGTGACTGCCCCTTGGACTTCCTGCTGAAACCATCAACTGTCTCAACAAATACTTCTCTAATCCAAGAGAAATCAGCGTCACCACTGTCTCTAAGTATCCATGAGCACCTATAACCAATCAATCCATGCCAACTCCAAATGCAACATAGCAATATCATGAAGTATCCAACTTATGATCAGTGTACTCAATACCAAGAAACTAAACCAAGATCAATGTCAAAGTTCCAACCATGGCCTCAAGAACATAAACATGACAATATGATCTTACCATCTCAACTAAAGAGATAACATGCTCCACATGAACACACCATAACATGTCACAAATCTAAACGCGTATCAAGAGTATACCATGACATAATAATGAAACCATCCTCATACCAAGGATAACATGTCAAATAAAAAATATAAACCACACCTTTGCCAAGAACCCTGTGAGTCCTCAAGATGCAACCATCTCCACACACCATGAAGAAAACCATCTCCATATACCAGGAAGAATCATCTCCACATACCATGAAGATAACCAAGAACTCCATGAGTCCTCAAGATCTAACCATCTTCACACACCATGAAGATAACAAGTGCACCATGCAAATGTCAAAGACGCTTCTGCAGCAACAGGATCTAAGACAAACCTCCAACATCTGCAAACACTCAATAAATATATCAATGCCAAAAACTCCCACTCAATTGTGGTACCAAGTCACCTATGGCATCATAAAATCCATCCTCTCCAAACCAAGAAGATATAAACCAAACTAAGAACTAATCCTGCACTGTCACCCCATCATTGTCACAAGCTCCCAATAAACTGTGTATCCAAGCTATCCATGACATATGATGAAAAAACCATCTTCTAACCATGAGAATCAACCAAGGCATCAAACCATCAAAGAACTCAAAGTGCACATCATGAGCTCCTCAAAAGAAACCAAATAACCATGATCCTCTACCAAGAAGATATACCACCATAACCAAATCAGAAATCCAAGCTAATGAACATCAAGGATGTACCTGTATATCCAATCATGTCATGTCAAAATCCATGGCACCATGATCACATCCATGAACTGAGCATCTGGCTCTCAAAGTCCAACCTGTCAGCATAGTCAACCACAATCATCCACCATGACTTTACCTGGTAACAACATCTCATCCCTTCTACATGAAAAAAATAGTAAATCATGTGACTTAGGGCATAGACAACCCAAATCCAAGCCACCAATCTGAATATGCATCAATAATGAAGATCAATGGGCAAAGACAACCCATAACCAAGCTATAAATGCAACCTATAAGTATAGACCACTTACAACATTGCACAACTTGTAGACCCAACAAGTCATCATGCATATCCAAACCAAACACTAATAACCATATCATCATGAGATCAATCTGAAATATGAACTGAGTATACAATGACATCAAATCTTAAATCTCCAATGCCATAAACTCACAATGTTACCATAGTCAAAATATATTAATAAACTATTTAGATCAATATATCACTAAATAAATCATGCCATACCTGCACCAAATTTGAACCAATTTGTAGAGCTCTCCAAGAGCTTTCCGTTGACTACTCGAAGTCCAAAATCTGACTCCGTATGCCCAAGTTATGCCCTAATCCGTACTCAAAATAAATAACATTTGACTTTAGGGCACTTAAAACCTGAAAAATTTTCAAAATCATAGAACCAAACCTACACCATCTTGTAGTGCTCTGAATTAGCTTTTCAACGCCTATAAGAACTCTGAAATCTGATATTTTGAGAGAAAGTTATGGCCGTTTTACTAAGACAGTCTTTTTACCATTTTTAGTACGATTTTTTATTTTTTATTTTTTTCAGTGACGAAAAATTCCGACGGGATTAAATTTGACGGCCATCATGGGCTGAAATCAAAAAAACTCTTTCATTTCCTCTGAACATGGCCAAACTAGGGCATATTATATATCAAATTTTATGGAAATGCCAACCCGGATCCAATGGTGAGGTCTGTTTTTACCCAGGAGGTCATTTTTGCAAGCTACCCCCAAAAACGCTCATTTAAATGAAACATCCGAAAAAATCCTTTGCTCCAACAATTTCACATGCCCAAATCTTTTAACATCCCATCATAACAACAAATTCAAAAGTCTCAAATCTGCAATAAATCATTCATATATCTTGCCATTTTCTTTTATCCTCTCATGCATTCCCATGGATTCAATCTAGGGTTACAATAATAAAACCATAGCTCTGATACCACTTGTAAGAAAACTTGGCAACAAAGAATATAACCGTTTCCACATAACCCATAATAAATCTGAAATAATCACAAAATTAAAATTCACATGCAAGAGAATAGACAACATACCCATAAAATGTGACACAAGATATACCCTGGGAAACCCTCATTGAGGGAAAAACCCAGCCTCCAAAAGCATCCATCACCATGTATTATTCAGCAAAAATACCATTGCCATACAACCATGGAAGCCTTCATGGCCATAGCCACAACCGAGCAAACTATGTGAACAAGCATGAATCCACACATCCCATGCCATGCTTTCAACCTTCACAAATGCTCCCTTGGCTAACCTGTCAAGCCTTGTCTCGCTCGACTCTTGCCTTTTGTCTTCTCCTTGTCACTCTATCTCTACAACAACTACCCTTATGGCTGCTTATATAGTAGCAAGTCCCACAAAACCACTAAGTGGTATTACATAAACCATGTGCTAAAACCATGTGCTACCTAACCCACTGACCCCACATTTAATATTGGGCATTTAATTCTTTTCCCCAATATTAAATAATTACATGAAATATTATCACAATGTTACAATATTACATAATAAAATAAAATAATAAAATAACAATATTATGCAATGTGTGCAACACCCATTATCTCAACACATCATGCTTGCAAAGATGTAAATTTCACTTGGTAACATACTCAATCCATGGATTTAGAAATATATTCATAATGGTGGACATTGCATGGTGATTTAATATAATTCACCCCAAACCATATTCTTGAATATTTTATTCTTTTTAAATTGATGTTCATGATCATTTGTACTATGCTCATTTCTAATTTTTCTTTGGAAGTATTTTCCCTCCAGTTGACTCACTCTATTTGTTGGAACTAGTCAGGGCCCGAGTTGGGTCTGAATTAAAAAAAAATTCAAACTAAAACAATTGAAATATTAGATTGATCCAATGATCTTATGTTGTTGAATAAAATCACTTTAAAACATTGATTCAACCCTTAAAAAACCATTTTAAACCTTTCCTACAAATTGCTAATTTCATGCCAAGGGGTCCTCTCACTAGCCTAAAAAACTGACCAAAACACCTGAGTGAGCTCTAAAATATGATATATTGATTCTCTATTCTACATTCTTGCACATTTTTAGATTTCATCCCATGAAAAAATCTGGGTCAAAATACATTGACCATCAAAGCTGCCTTCATGAAACTGCCTGCAAGCAAACATGTTCGAAAATAATAAATCACATTTGGTTTTGGCTTTGAAAATAGGTCAAACTAACACTTGAGGGCTTGAAAACTAGGACATTAGTTCACTATCATGAGGAGAGTATGATTTTATTATTAGGGCTCATGAAACATAATTGGATGCATTTGGAAAGCAGTCAAAGTGGGGTACTCAGAATTGTAGAATGGCAACACTAGCAGGATATTAATTTTTGCAAACTTGATGGATCTAGTAAAGTGTGGAAACAGATTTGTCAAGATTTGGAAACTGGCACACTTAAAGAATTTTTAGAGTAGAAAATAGTGGTACAATCCATTTGGTTTAGATAATCATGGATTCAAAGTTATGACATCTTGAATAGGGATACTGATCAATTTGCATTTTATGACACTAGTAAAACTTCACAAAATCACATTTGGAATCATGTTTGAAAACTGATCAAACAAATTTGTGATAGGCTCAAATCTAGAACATAAAAAATCTCTAACCTCTAGAATGAAATGAAAAAGGAAATTTCTCATTATGGTGAACTGGGTCAAAGTTACAATTGGTCAAACATGACCTCCCATAATTATGAAGAATTAACATCAGCTTGACAATAGTAAACAATCAACTTTGAGGGATTCTAAACCTAGACAAAATATATCAAAATGACTTTAGAATTGAAGCATAAGCTCTTTGATATTCTTAATAAAAACTCCCAAAGTATCGAGTCATGAAACATTACTGGGTGCAAGATATTCAAATGCAAACTAGGCTTCTTGTCGCTATTTGACACTTTGGCAAAAATGCAAATCTAAACTTTTCTCAAAATGAAACTTCACAGAATGACTCAGAATGAAAATTTATCATCATGGGATGCATGGAAATACTGAATGAAAAGTGTTAGAAACATAACACACCTATTAGGCCTCAAAAGGATAGCCTAGTAAACATGTATTAAATGTGCTTTTAGGGGCTCAAAATGACTCAAAAGCTTATAATAGTACTCAAATGGAGATGCAATTTCAAATCCCAATAGTGGCTCTATTTGGGGATGCATATGCCTTGAAGGTAGGGAAAGGGTTCAAAATACTAAAAGAAGAAAACCACACATTTGACAACAAAGCTCTTAAACAAATTATTGAAAGCAAGGAAATCTACTCGTAAACTTTACAAATGATGGCCTCGAGCAACTGAAATTTATAAAAATTTCTTACCTCTATCATATATATGATTTTCATCTTCATTTTCATGAGGTAAGCTGAAAACATCTTTCTCATTAGTTTCACCAATCATATTAGTATTCTCTGTTAGTTCATTTGGCAAAACAAAATAACTCTCATCACTCTCATAATGCATATACAAATTAGCATTTACTTCTACATCATGCGCACTATGAGAAAGTGAATTAGCATGCTCATATAAACTAAAATCAAACTAAAAGCCATCATGAACAAATGACTGATGCATGATATCAAGTGGAAACATGAAGGATTCATAGTCTATTTTAATCAAAGGGTTTCATGTGTCAAAAGTTGGCAACTCACCTTATGTAACTGGGTGTGAAGAATATTTTAAATCTGATTTCTCATCATTAGCAGTCTTGATACTCATCCAATTAGATTTTTCATACACTGAAACTCATTCACACTCCAACAATGGATTAGTCACCAAGTTTGAAAAACTTTCATGAAAGTGCTGACATGAAATGTGCTGATCACAATCTTCATTAAACAACTCATTAGAGCGAACTTTGAACTTATCATCAACACATAATGAAAAATTAGAATCATATTTATAACTTCCAACCTTTTCCTCTTTGTCATATGAACAATTAAAAAAAACTTGAACATTATTCGTATGATAATAATTTGAAACAATATGAAACTTCTCCCTAATGGTACTCTCCTCATAAGAAAAGTTGTCATGTGTATTGACACTTAAACCATTATCACACACACCTCTAAAAGTTGACAAAGAGTATTATGATTTTATATCAATTTCAACATCAAACCTTGGGGAAAGGACTTCATCTTGAGAGAAAACATAACAAGAGACAACATGAGCATCTAGAGAAATATTTGCGTACCTTTCAAGATCATGAGCTAGTAATTTTGAAATATCATCAATAGTCAACAAGAATTTAGCACAAGTCTATTCTCCATGGCTTTGATCATAATCCAGTTGTTATGAAAGAATTATAGCAGCAGTACTATTAGTATAAAAATCTGAAAAATTAGAATCATTAGTGCAACATTTTACCTCTTCTTTTTACAAAGCCTCTTCACTAGGTGATTCACTTTCATTTTCATCAAATTAAAAGTTATCCACACTTTTGTTATAACTTTCTCTACTCTCATGCATGCTATCACATGATTCATTTTCAGTCACATAACCATCTTCATCCTGTTGACTAAAATCATCTAATTCAATAAATCTAGAATCCATCTCTTCACACTCGGAAGACAAATTATCATTATCTATGGATTCAATAGATTCACTATTACTTTTAGAACATTCACATTTTCTATTAGAGGATTTAGTATAGAATTCTTTGCTACTTAAATCACTCTCAAATTTCTTGAAAAGACCTTCAACATGTAAAATATTTTGTACTCTCAAATGTGTTGGCTAGTCAACTAAATTTGGCATAAAGACATCTAGGAAAACAATAGACCGAGAAGATTCCTTAGGTTGTAAAGATAAATCCAACCCAAGGAGTGCAGATTTGAAACTTCTATAAATTTGATCATCTCTTAGACCTTGAACATTTCCTACAACATTTCTTATAAATATGACAATATGATTGCGGAGTTTTTTTCTTATCTCTACAATATCTTCAACCACACTTTCATAACTTGGTAACCTAACTTTAGATCTAAAATCTAATTCCATCTCTAAAAAAACTTCTACCTCTTTCTCCTGGTGCTAAAAATCACTAAATAGAGGCAACCATTTCTAAAATTTGACTCCCATGAAAGAGAACACGTGAAAATAAAAATATCTTCAAGTTTTGATGCTGAACTTCAATATGCTGATTTGGCATGGGTGTAAACATCACTTCTTCACACCATTAATGAAACCCATGTAGAGGCACCACCTCCTTGAAGAGGGAAAATGAGATCATTTCTATGACTCACTTTTTGACATTCCAATTTCTTATAATAGTAGATTTCATACAACACTACAAACTATAAATCAAGAACTTATACTTCTTTTTCAAGAACCATGTTCAAGAGCTTTAGATTTTCCCACAAGCTAAAAGTCCTTCAATATATACAATATGAAATCAAGTAGGAACACTGGTATAGAGATATAGAGTTTCCACTCACACTTAAGAGAAATAAAACATAATCTATCTCTTGACAAATTTGAACCAGACTTTCAGAGTATGGAAAAATGAAAATCATCAAACTACTATTAGAGATTTACAAACTTGAAAAGACATCAAAATATTTTGTTCATTCTTGACTTTGATTTTACAACAACACTTCAAAAAAAAAATGACTGAATTGATTGAAGATGAACTCTCCTAGTAACAACACAATTTACACTCAACCTTTAAAGCTACTACTACAAATGAATAAAGCATTACTAGGAGACAAAATTCAGCAAGGGTATGAAAAGAGCACCATAGTTCCTCACTACTATATTACTTTCCTTATGTCTCTCCCTAGAAAAGTCACCATTTTGTTGGTGTTTCAAAATGTCATGTTTCAAAAAATTAGTGATAGGAATAGAATGCATCTAGGGAAAATTGATTCCCATATTCAACATACTTAATCAGACACTAGGGTCAACTATAATGCTAAATCCTTTTTCTACTTTAGGCTCTGCAAAACCTAGGTGGGTGTACCTTAGATTCATTCATATGGTACAAGTGATAAAGCATACACTTGAATCTAACAAAGTACATAATACCCTTAATCTTCTAACACTCATGCAAACAACATAGACATGAAATAACTAGAATCATGACATATAAACTAGATAAGCTATGCGAGGGAAACTCTTTTTAGCTCCTAAATAGAAAGGGAAAAGGATTTGATTATAATCTTGATTTTAGAAAAATCAAGACATGAACAACACAACACTTTGATCCTGTAGCTGATTAGTGCCTTTTCTATTAGACAATCCCACAAATCATTGAATCATTGACACATCTTATATATCAAGACTTCTTGACCTATCCATTTACCTTGTGAATCAGATATCTACATCATTTTTAACTCTCATACTCAACTTATCCCTTCATGAAATCTATAACCCTATGATGATAAACTAAGAATTTACATGACTCCTTGAATCACAAGAAAAATAAATCATCATATACAACCTAAAATAGATTACAATTGAGTTTCATTCTTTGTTCACAAAACATAAAAGATTACAAACTACATGAACATGAGATAATATTCAGACTGAAGATCAACTTGCTATTGCATTTTTATTCATTTCCTTGAAACAAATATAATAAGATGCATAGAATCAAATCATAAAATTGTTGAATATACTAAAACTATCACTTTTTTCATTACTTGTTGTTAATTACATGAGAGAAATGCTGAAGAAATGGTAGAATCATAGTCATACCAAAAATTTCAACCTAACTGGAACCATCCTTGTGGTATTACATCAGTGAAAAATGTCCAAGAACTGGAACCAACCTTAAAGAAAGAAAAAAGAGAGAAAGATATAGGGGAGGTGTTGGGGGCTCATTTTGCACAAGGCCAATGACAGGAATCTATTGTGTGATATCCTCTCTTGAAAAGCTAATCCTTTTGAGATCATTTCTAAGGTTCTGTATTTGTCTTGCAACACACCAAAATCTAGTCAGTTGAAGATAAATGTGATTATTCACAAGGAGGCCTTTGCTAGTTCCAAAACACTTTTTGTCTCAGAATTGAAGTAAATCTGCTTTCTGTCTCAAAATCACACACCAAAAGAACAATTTTTTTTTTTTTTTTTTTGTATTTTTGTATTTTTTGATGAATGCAAACTACCAATGAAACTAAAATGCATTCCTATCCTAACAAGGGGTTTAGCAAAGAAAATAGTGAAACTGAAAGCAAATAACTTGAAATTGGAATCCTAAATGGACATAAGCTATAGAAAACAACACGCTGTGAGCTAAACTTTCGAAGAAATTGGTAGGAAACCAATGAAAACAGGAGCAGTGCTTCCTAGAATCCATTGATGCAATTGTCAATGGGGAATTTTAGTAACTAAATGATGTTTCACTCATCATCAAATCACAAGGCCACAGAAAGTGCACTCATGCAAGAAAAAGAATTATGTAGGCACAATTGAGTGAAATCTCCTCAAGTTAGATATGTCAGCAGAATTCGTAAATTTGTAGCAAACACTAGAACTAAAAGATTGCACAAATAGAAACAACTCAATAAACCTTTGGCTCAATCAGATTCAAGCAAGAATCACTACACTCCAAATGCGAGCACCAAAAGCATAATTTTATTGCATAATAATGGCTGCCCTTGTTACATTTTACAATGGGGTATTTATAGGAAATCGTCTCCTCAATTTGTGTTGAGAGTGAGAGATATCTTCATGCAATAAAATGCTTTTAAAAAATTTAAAAAAAAATATATATATATAGACTAACAATTAATTTGGTGCTTAGAGGGACTCCATCCATATTTTATTCATTAATTGGATGCATGAGCCCTTTATATGTCAAAAAAAAAGAAAGCATGAGAGAGAAAGTAGGAGGAAGCCTTTAGTCAAAGTGGAAGTGCATGGAGGTGCCAAAAATAAAAGCTAGTCCTTAACTAGGTGTGTGTCGAAGTTAAACTGCCATCAGAATGTGTTTTCCATGCATGGAAAGTGCTATTTTTGGAACTAGCAGTTAACTATCACCACACCTCTGAATTGTGGAGCTGCGGACCTGTAGAGATGCACACCTCAAAAATGTGGAGCTATAGACCTATGTACCTACAAAGTTGCACACCTTAAAAATGTGGAGTTGCATACCTATGGAACTGTGCACCTCAATAGCTCAAATCCCCAAAAAATCAAAGTTGTCAATTTTGAAAACGGTTTTTAGGTTTTGCTCAAATGGGGTTTTAGATAACTTTTTGTGTAAATTACTTGCCCCTTTTTGATGATATATACCCTCTTTATAGCCAATCACTTTCATAAACTTGAACTGCTTCTACTTCTTCAATCTAAAATCCCAAGGCACCTGCATTGGTTCTTGTCATTAATAGCTGCATAAGATGAGGAAACTGTTCTGCTTCATGTCTCCAACCTCTATATCTTTGACTTTTGTCTGCTCTCCAACTACCCTATCCTTCTTGGTGAGAAACCAAGTGATCCAGATGAACACATGTTTGAAACTTTTTCATATTTTTTTCACAAGATTTTTTAGGCATTTTTAAATGGCTTTTTTGAAGGTCTTCTGCTCAAAATTTTAAGTTGAAACCTTCATCAATCTTTAAAATTAGGCAGTCGAAGGCTCCCTATTTTAGGTACTAAAAGTAGATCTTTGGTTCTTCTTTCCAATGGTGTAAACGATTTTTATTTTTGAGCTATAGGTCAAAAATTATGACCTCGACAAGTTGAGGATGCCATTTTTACCTACATGACACAAAAATGGCATTTGTTAATTGGAAATAACGAAAACCTACAAAATGTAAAAGCATTTCTTTAATTAACAATTGGCAAAAAACTATGAAAAGATGCTAAGGTGATATGGAAAAGAGATATGCGTGGTGCGTGGCTTGATGAGTACATGCAGGTACAACATGGTGCGTGCATGGGAACACGACATGGTGGTAGGGAGGCGTGCATAAGCATGTATGGTTAGAGGATGGCTACTCATTAGAAATGCATTGTGTGGTTTGTAAGAGCACACATAGATGTGCACTAGTAGTGCATTGTGTGGCCCACATGAGCGCGCGACGTGCATAGATACGCATTGGCAATGCATTGCACAATGTGCATGGACATGCCCTAGCGGTGTATTGTGCAGCCTGCGTGAGTGCACAACGTGTGTGGGTGCATGCTAGTGACACCTTACAGAGCCAATGCAAGCGTGCAGTGGACATGTGCATTGATGCATGCTGGCAGGGCGTTGTGTAGCGCATGGGTAGACGTGTAGTGAAAATGCAAGTTTTATGATTTTTCAATTTAAAAAAAAAACTTTTCTATTCTATTATTATTATTATTTTTTGTGGTTTTCCTAATTTTTTCTATGTTTTTGTGTTTTTTCAAATTTTCAAATTTTTTTGTAATTTTTTTGAATTTTGACTCTCAAATTCTAACTCTAACAAAACTTTCTTCTCCCAACTCTCAAACTATGAGTTTGGGAGTTGAAAAAGTAGGGGGTCCCCATTCCTATTAAGGAATGGAGTGTGTCTTGTGGACACCACAACAAGAGGAAAAAAATCCCAGATCAAATTTGGAAGTGACATGTGTCCACTTGAATCTCCATCCCCTACTATTGTAAATTATCTCTCTTCTCTCTACAACCAAATTCTGAAAGGAATCTCATCATTAAGCTTTAACAAACTCAAAATATCTTCTCCAACTAATGAGAAACCTTATTCTAACAAAAAAATTAGGTATGCATCTGAAATGCTGATAAAATCTTCTACTAATTTAATTTAGAGGTGAGAAAACAACATCAACTACATCCTTACTAGCTTTAGTGAACACCTAGTTCACCATTTTTCCAAAAATCAAATCTGAACTACCCTAATAGAATGTGGTTCAAAAATAAGCTCCTAGAACAAAATCATGAATATCTTGAATACACTACTTCCTATGCAAAAATAAACTCCATATATAGAAAGCTCATTCTAAGACCTTTTCATTAGTATATGATATTCAGATATTGGCTTAGCAGAGATGTCCATAATTTCCCTTTGAAGATTAGGTTCTTGTCTTGATTCTTAGGTTTGCATTATTTCAAAAGTTTAATTCTAGCCTAAATTCAAAACTTTATAATATAACATATTTATGTATTTAAATGACCCATGCATGTGATTTCAAAAGGAGAATAATAAAATATTAAACTTTTGCACTTTGAAAATTTCCCTCTCATTTTTCTTCTGGGTCAACCTACTTTGACTAGGCTTGACTCTTGTCATCATGTGATTGGTCCATCTCTACTCCGTCACTACCACCTCATTAATCTATTAGGTTCCTTGTCAGGTCATTGTCATGTGGCATTCCTTGATTGGTCGAAATCCTCTATCATCACTATTTAGGCCCACTACCATGTGGCGGCATGATGCTTCCCTACTTTCCTTAACTTCATTACATCTTCAATTTTTGGGGATGCACCAGCTGTCAGATCTGCCACATGTTGCCATCTTGAGTGTCAAATCTAGAAATTGCCATATAACACCTCCTTGATTTCTATTCCAGGTGTTGTCTTGTGATTTTCCCTCTAGTCCATGTCAATACTGAAGTCAACATGTTTGTTTAAAATTTATATCCTCCCTAAACTTGGCCATCCATCCATGGGCCCCACCACACAAGCTTGCATCTTCAAAAGCCTTTTTGTCTTAAAGATAACTGTTTATTTTTTCTTTGTGTATTTAAAATCCTTTAAAACACATGACATAATCAATGTGGGATAAAATAAACATGTTTTTCAATTAGACATAGCACAATATAGACATGGGAAATTCTGCTTGATTTCCAACTACGAAGGCCTTGGCTCACATGAGTCTTTGCCTTTTCCTCCACTCTAACATGCTACATGGGAAGACAAAGAAATGTAAGACACCTCAATGTACATGGTCACAGGGAAATGGTAGATTTCATGTATTTGGTGACTATTCTTTGGCTCAAAATTGAAAGATTCCAAAGCATGTTCTAACATCACCATGCAAAGTGCATAGTCAAAGCATCCTTCCACATTTAACCATTTAATATACAAAGAAAGTCTAATAATCCCACAAATATAAAAGATTGTATTGCATGTAACAATATCTTGAATTACACCTTCTTTCAGTAGTTCATATTCATATTTCTATAGTTCATATTTGATAACATTATCAACTCCTTCTATAAGGAAATGTGTGAGGGGACATTTCTCAACATGGAATCCTAGATATTCAAGTGCATCAGCAAGTGCAAATCTAGAAAATTCACCAAGTCATGCCAATTACAAAGATCCTGCCTCTCCATCCTGTCAAAATGTTTCAAGTTTTATTGTCTCATTTTAGCAGTTTGTAATCTTCTTTGGTCTATGAATTCAACACACCCTACATTTCTCCTCCATGGAAAAAATTCATCTCCCCATGTGCATCAAAAACATTGAAACATGTGCTAAACACAGCCCAAGGCATGACACCAGCTAACCTCACCCCAAGGAAAGGAATGTCTTTTATATTATTGCCACCCCCCTTATGGTGAGCTTGAGAGAACATATTTGTTGGCTACTCCTTCAATTATCTTCCCATGTCATTAATCAACAAGAGAATGATGGGAAATTTTTGGACCACTCACTGGATATAGATCTCAAATCAAAAACTAAACTTTTGTGTCAAACATTTCTATACACCATTCTAGCAGTGCAAATGACCCTCATGAGAAAATGATTGGGTTCTTTCATCCCATGCTATTTGAACTGAGAAAATTGGAATATTTGGGTGTTAGTTCCAATAATTTTATAGGCTAATTGTTTTGAAAGGAGTTAGGAATGCAAGAAAGGTTAAGATGTTTAAATTTGCTGACATTAGGATTCACAGGAGGCTTGCCATGGCAGTTGGATAATCTTTCAAGCTTTAGAGTATTGGACCTCACTTCTTAAATCAAAAAAGAAGAACAAATGTGGAGCCTTCATTATGAGGTAGAGCACTCCTATGGCCACTCTAATCCTAAGCATTACACTTCGGAGGTATATTCACTACAATATAGGTTTGAGCAATGGGCCACACCTTTCCTCTTCCCTTGCACACATCTTACTTTAACTTTGCAACATTTCTCATACCGTAGCCCATTCAATCTCAAACCATCATTATCCTAATATAAAATTGGATGCATATTAGATGTTAGCACAAATTTAACTTTAATTACTTAAATCAAAACATCATGCTTGCAAAGACGTAAATCTCACTTGGCAACATACTCAATCCATGGATTGAGAAATATATGCATAATGGTGGACATTACATGGTAATTTAATATGATTCACCCTAAACCATATTCTTGAAGATTTTATTCCTTTGAAAATGATGTTCATGATCATTTGTACTATGATCATTTCTATTTTTTCTTGGGAAGTATCTGCCATCCATAACACTCACTCCCTTTGACAAAAGCAATCAAGACCCAAGGTGAGTGCGACTAAATTTTTTTTCAAACTGAAACACTTGAACTATTAGATTGATCTAATGAGCTTACCTCATTGACTGAAATCACTTTAAAACATTGATTTAACCCTTAAAAAACCATTTTTAACGTTTCGTCCAAACTACCAATTTCATGCCAAGGGGTCCTCTAACTAGCCTAAAAAACTGACCAAAACACCTAATTGAGCTTTGAAATCTATTATACTAATTCTCTATTCCACATTCTTGCACCTTGTCAGATTTCATCCCATGATGACATCTGTGTCAAAAGACATCGACCATCAAAGAAGCCCTCATGAAAATGCTTGCAAGAAAACATGTCAGAAAATAATAAATCACATTTGGTATTGGCTTCTAAAATAAGTCAAACTGACACTTGAGGGCTTGAAAACTGGGGCATTAGTTCAATGTCATGGGGTGTGTATGATTCCATGGTTAGGGCTCATGATGAATAACTAGGAGTATTTGGAAAGTGGTCAAAGTGGGGTACTCAAAATTGCAGAATGGGAACACTGGCAGGATATTGATTTTTGTGAACATAATGGACCTAAGAAAGTGTGCAAATGAATTTGTCAAGATTTGAAAAATGCCACACTCAATTTTTTTTTCAACTAGGTACAATCCATTTTCTTTTTAAAATGATGGATTCAAAGTTATGACATGTCAACAAGGCTACTAATCAATCTGCATTTTATCACACTAGTAAAACTTTACAAATTGCATTTGCAATCGCATTTGAAAGCTGATAAAACAAATTTTTCATAGGCTCAAATATGGAATATGACAAGTCTCTAACCTCTAAAATGTAATGAAATATGAAAATTTTCATTATGGTCAACTAGGTCAAAGTTACAATTGGTCAAACATGACCTTCCAGAATTCTAAAGAATTTACATCAGCATGACAATAGTAAACAACAAAATTTGAGGGCTTCAAAACCTAGTCCAAACATATCTAAATGAATTGAAAATTTAAACATAGGTTCTTTGATATTCTTAATAAACACTTCCAAAGTGGTGAGTCATGAAACATTTCTAGGTGCAAGATATTCAAATACAAACTAGGCTCTTGTTGCTATTTGACACTTGACAAAAATGTAGATCTAAACATTGCTCAAAATGAAACTTCATGGAATGACTTGGAATGGAAATTTATCATCACAAGATGCATGGACATGCTGAATGAAAAGTGTTAGAAACATAAAACACCTCTAGGCCTCGAAAGGACAACTGGGTAAATATTCATTAAATGTGCTTATGGGGGCTCAAAATGACTCAAAAGCTTAGAACAATACTCAATTCTCGGATGAAATTTTGGGTCCCAACATCACTATGGCCTCCTTAATTTCTTTTCTTACATCCTCATAATTTCCTCACATTGGAAGAATTTCTCTTCTCTTGTTACTTAGCAAGGGCTCAATTGTTGACATTAAGGTCAAATCATTTGTCAATTAGTGACTTAACACTTAGCTATTTACATTTCTATTGAGCTCCATATGCAGAAAGAAGACTCTCATAAGCTTCATAGTGCCTACTGAGAATCTAAGACATAATATAGTGTAAGTCATGTGTACATGGTAGATTCACATATTCATAAGACCTTAGAGTAGAGTGCAAATAGAATGACAACAAACTAATCTAGACCCAAAAGATCTAACGAATAAATCTAGACCCACAAAATCACTGTCAAATAGAGACTCCATGAGCATCCCATGTTTTCCTAACTACAACTACTAATATTTCTCTTAGACTAGCATCTTAGTGATAGTTATAGAATGCAACTATGCTATGAATGCAACTCTACAAATGTCTATGCAAGATCTATGTAAGAACGTAAATTATATGTGTATAATAACCCTAGAATACTATGATATATGCATACAACAGACTAAACAAGTGCTAAATGATATCAATAAACAATATAAAATTGCTAAGAAGATACTAAAATGACATGATATTTCTATAAAAAAAATGCTAACATGCTAATCTACAAATATCCCTATAGTGTAGATGCATCAAACTTGGGTCCCTTTGCTCTTGAATTTCCCTCCTATTTATAGGGTTTCAAAAGGGGTTGGGGTAAAGATTAGGATTTCACTTTTGATTGGAGGATAATTTTTAAACTATAAATATCTTATAAGGCACCAAGAGGAAGACTCCAAGTGACTTAGTTTGTGAGGATAACAGAGGATTTTTTAATTCTTTTAAATGTAAAAAGGGGGATTTTCACTTTTGTGAGAATAAATGGCTTTTATTAATTTAATAAATGTTCTATTTATTTTCAACTTTTTTCTTTTCCATTTTGTGAATTATTTTTCCCCTTTTTAAAGTTGATTTAGGTCCCTTTTGATTTGATATATGATTTGATTGATTAATGACCTAATGTAATGATTGATTTAAAAGTCTATTATTTTCCTCTGATTTTATTCTTAATTTGCATCATTTGATCAAAACTTGTGTTGTTTTAGGTCTTTGTCAATTTTTGGGTGTCTACATCATGCTTTATAGTTTCTACCAAGCATCACTGGAAATGTGTAGTGTAAATTGAGCTTAACAGAGTCTACCAAACTCTAGAAGTAGATATCAGATGCAATCAAGCTTCATAGAGTCTATTGAGCTCATCAGTGTAATTGATGAAGATTTTAGTGTTAATGGAACTCTGTAGTGTCTACCAATTTTATCAATGTCTATTGAGCTATAGTGTGTTAACCAAGCTAAAGGAAGATAGTGTTGATCGAGCTATAGTGTCAACCAAACCCTTTAGTGTTTATTGAGTTCTTCAATGTTCATTGAGTCACCAAGTGTTAATCAAGTGGTCTTCAAAACTTGAGCTTCAGTAGTGAGTTGAATCAGTGAATTATGTTTGAATTTGGTGTTGTAGCTGACTCCAAAAGGTAATTAATTAGTTTGGTATATATTTAATGCATTGTATAATATCCAAATGAGGAAATGAATGAGTTACAAGTAAGATGTAGATGAATGCAAATTAAGAAGTCAAGGCTACAAGTAGTATAAGGAAAAGCAGAGTCTTATCTATCATCAAAGGTGATCATTATACATGAATGTAATCTCATACAACAAACCAAGTTGCAAAGTAGAGATCAAGTGTTGATTCATCCTAATAGGTGTATCAGTCAAATCCTCTAACAAGATAGACTTAATCATCTTGTATAAATCTCCTAACAAAGTGCATACTTAACTCTATTATATAAATCCTTTCTCAAGGTAGACCTAACAATCATTGTTTCTCCTAATAGGGAAAATCATCAAAAGTGATCAATTGTAAGCTTCAATAGGCTAAATTTATACTATAACTTAATAAAGATTGTGGGTATCATCCCCACCCTAGTTTTACTTTCTATTTAAAAGTTTTTTGGGTTGCCAAATATTTTGTCAAGTGTTATGAATCTTTTATTGCTTTCAATATTTCATGCATGCAATTAGATTATATTATATAGTGATGGTTTAATTGGTGAATTAAAGTATAAGTTTTATTGGTTCCTGATTCACCCCACTCCCTCTTAGTCACCTAGTCTCTACAACATTTCTAACAATTGGTATCAAAGAATTAGTTCTCACATTAGAAGTTTAATAACTTGAGAAAAGATTAGAGGCAATGAAAGTGTATAGATTGGATAAAACTATTGATAATGAAAATCTAGATCTACAATTGGCCATGAATCAATTCAAGAAAGTGAAGGAGATGCTCTCTCAATCCTTGAAAAGAAGAAAAGCTGTTATAACACAATAGAATGATAATCTTTACATTAAAGAAAAAATTGAAGATATTTTCCAAGATAGAAGTCCAGATGAACCTAATGCAACAATCAAAGAACTACTTGAAAAGAATCCCACTCTTTAAGAAGAAGTCAAAAAGATGAAAAGAGAGCAAGAAATTCAATCAGTCAAAATGTGTGAAAATATTAAATAAATGGAAAAATTCAAAGAAAACAAGAGATTTCTAATTGAAAGGATAGAAGACAAGGATAATGAAATTCATCAGCTATCCCTTCAACACCTAGATTTTATTGATTGACTCAATGATGAAAATCAAGAGCTTGTCAAATTAAGAACAAAAAATGAAAGATTGCAGAATGAACTTAGCATATAAAAGAAAACCAATGAGAGGATGGTGATATCTAAAGAAAGCATGAATTAATTGAATGAAAAACAATAATTTAGACACAAAGGAAAAGTTAGATTAAGGTACATAGAAGAAGGTGAATCATCTCAACAAGGAGCTCAAAAGAACAAAAGACCTACTTGTAATCATTGTGGAAAGATAGAACATACATCAAACAAGTGTTGGAGAAATGGAAAATCAAAGTTTAGTGGAAAGTGTTATAGTTGCAACAAACCAGGACATAGAGAAAGTGAATGCAAAGAGAAAACCAAGTTTTAAGGGAAGTGTTTCAATTATAATAAACAAGGTAAAAAATCTCCAAAATGTAAAACCAAGAAATGGAACCCAAAAGAACAAAATGTCAAAGCTATATTTAGTTTGGATTACAAAACATGGTGCAGATCTCACTATTATGGTGAGTATGGGCACATTGGAGAAAATTGCATAAAACACTGCATGAGTAAGAGAGACACTACAAAGAGACATTTTGTATGTACAAAACTTGGATGTCTTGTTAAGAACTATATAAATTGAGGAAGAGTGGAAGATGAAAAGAAAGAAAAGGCTGACAATATCAAAAATCAAAAGAGGCAACAATGCATAAGGAAATCCCCTGAGGATGCAAGTCAGAGTCATGAAATTTTTGACACCCAAGTCAATGAGTTGGGTGACTCAAATATTTAAAACTAGTTATTTATGGAGATGAAGAAGAAGATAAAGATGAGAAACTTTTATTTCAAAAGACTACCCCCACCTTGGAACAAAGACTACAAATACTTCAATAAGGTGGAGGTATGCCATATTTTAAGTCTCTTAAGTATGACACTAGGAGAATAGAGGAGAAGAAAAAAATAAAGGAAGCCCTAATGGCTAAAATGGAAAAGTAGAAGCACTCTCTGAGTGAGCTAACTTCTCAAGTTCTAGATGCTATACTAAAGGTAGTTGCATCTATATGGGAAAATGTAGTAAATATTACTAGAGACATTAGAGAAAAAATTTGAGGAAACTTATGCCAAGCTTATCTAAGGGAAGTGAATAAAACATTGAAGAAGAATTAACAAAAGATGACACCTAAGTTCAAGGCATTCCTAATCCTATCTAAGGATATTGAATCTCTTGTATAGTCAAACACAATTGTATGGAAGAACATCTATGGATTGCATAAACCTACTGGGGACGTTGCACAAATAGATGATGTTGAGAAAGATGATGAGGAGATAAATGATGATGAAATTGAGAATGTAGATGGAGATGATGAAGAGGATTAGACTAAAAGGGGAGATCTTCCTTACATCTAGAGCATTTAGGACTCAGATCTAGAAACAATAGTAGCAAAGGTAATGGCCTCCCTCCCACTCTCTCCAAGAAAAGCCTTAGTGCCATCTAGCTTAGAGAAGGCCAATACTAAGTCAATTGTGGAAAATAATGTTCCATAAAGCAACCAATTGACTATTGGAGCAATCCAACCAAGTATTATGCTGAACACTTCATCTGCTAACCTACATACTCTAGTTGTCTCAATAGAAGATCAAACTAAGTCTCAACCAACAATAGTAATTTCTCCTATTGCTACTATTATTTCTTCATTGAGCAATGTTGTTTCTTTGCCAAGTGTATCTACAATAAGTGCAATGATAGTTTAGGTGAAGCCTCAACTAAGCACATAGGACTTAAGGAAAGGAAAGGAGATTATTCCTTCTATTGTTTAGAAAGAAAAGGGTAAAGAGGTAGAAGCCTCTACTAAAGAAATTGATCTAGAGGAGGACACTGTTGTACCAAATTGGGATCTTTCCAATCTTACTTCTTATGAAATGGATACCCTTGGTGAGCTATGGAAGAAAAGAGCTAGACAACAAAAGCTCAGAGAAGAAAAGAAAAGAAATCAAGTTCTTGAAGACATCAAAGACATATTTGTTGATGTACTGAGTACAAACATTGATGGAAAACAACAAATTTTGGATCAACTTGTTGAAATTGTTCATAAGTATAATGAGGAAGTGAACGGACAAGAAAAAATTATGCATAGGTCATAAAGAAAATTTGAAAATAATGTTTTGTAGAAGGTGACTAAGAAAATAGCCATTGATCAAGTCAAATTGTCCACCATTCTTTCTAGATTTTTAAAATTCTGTAAATAGTGTTGTTACTTTATTTGTGAAGTTGAGTGAAACATCAAATTTTACTAAGGAAAAGAGGGATAAGTTATCTAAGATGGATGCTGACATAAAGGCAAGTGTACATCTATTGTCACTTGGTCCTAGCAATAGTTCTACACATTTTATGAAAATTAGATATCTAATAGATCTATAAGCATAATTGTTGAGGGAAGAAGCTAGGATAAGGGACACACTAGAAGGAATTTAGAGCATGATACTTTCCAACATGGATGCAAAGAAAAAACATATTACAAATGCCAAAACATTGATCGGTGGCAACAATTTTTCACTAGCTGATCACATGATGAAACTATTAGTTGAGGTATATATAGCTTTGTATAGTTTAAAAGTTTTGCAGGAGAATTGGGACAAGAAAATATCCATACTTTGGAAGGTACACAATGATTTCCTTTCACAATAGAGTTAGTGTTTACTAAGAAGTAACATAGAAGTCAAAACTGAGTTGTAGATCCAAGCATGGTTATAGGGGGGGTTTTGACTTGTATTTTTAGTATTCAAATTTTGGGTATAATAAGTGTTTTTGTCACTAATTGCAAAGGAGGATATTGTTGATATTAAGGTCAAATCAGTTTTGAATTAGTGACTTAACACTTAGTTGTTTACATTGCTACTGACCTCCATATGTAGAACGAAGAGTCTTTGGAGCTTCATAGTTTCTACAAAGTATCTAAGATAGAATGTAGTGCAAGTTATGCTCCATAGTTGCTATTGAGCCTCACAAGTAGTATGCCATATAAACTAAGCTTAGGTGAGTCTACTAAACTCCAGAAGTAGATATCAATTATAACCAAGCTTCATAGAGTCTACTGAGCTCACTAGTGTAATTGATGAAGATTTTAGTGTTAACTAAGCTCTATAGTGTCTATTGAGTTTATCAATGTCTACCAAGCTACAATGTGTAAACCAAGCTAAAGGAAGATAGTGTTGACTGAGATTTATTATCAACCAAGCCCTTTAGTGTCGACCAAGTTCTTTAATGTTCATTGAGTCATCGAGTGCTAACTGAGTGGTCTTCAGAACTTGAGCTTCCATAGTGAGTCGGCTTAGCGAATTATGTTTGAATTTGGTGTTGTCACCTACCATAAAAGGAAATTAATTATAATGGTATATATGTAATGCATTTTATCATATCCAAAAGAGGAATTGAATGAGTAACAAGTAAGATACAAATGAGTGCAAATTAAAAAGTCAAGGCTACAAGTAATATAATGAAAAGTAGAGTCGTATCTATCATAGTAATGTGATCATTATACATCAACACAATCTCATACAAAAAACCAAGTTGCATAGTAGAGATCAATTGTTGATTCATCCTAACAAGTGCATTAGTCAAATCCTCTAACAAGGTGTACTTAACATTCTTGTATAAAACTCCTAACTAAGTGCATACTTACTAATATTATATAAATACTTTCACAAGGTGGACCTAACAATCATGATTGCTCCTAATAGGGAAGATCATTAGAGTGATCAATTATAAGCTTTAACAGGACAAATTGATACTGTAGAAATAAAGATTGTGGGTATCATCCCCACCCTAGTTTTACTTTCTATTTGGAAGCTTTCTGGGTTACCAAATATTGTGTCAAGTGTTGTGAATGTTTTATTTCTTTCAAACTTTCATGCACGCAATTAGATCATATTATATGGTGATGGTTTAATTGGTGAATTAAAGTATAAGTTTTATTGGTTCCTGATTCAGCCCCCAACCTCTCTCTTAGTCACCTAGTCTATACTACATTTCCAACATCAATACCCTTCAAAATTTTGTCCATGTCCTCCTTAGAGTTAACTTCTCATAACTTGTTAATCATTATTTCTCTCAACTTGGTGTCTTCCCCTGTCACTCTTTTCTTCCTATTCAATAACCTATTGTATAGGTCCCCTAGAATCTTACTCTGAATATTATCAAATATTTTGTTCCTTAAAATCATATTCCTCACTATAGCATTCCCTATTTTCCTTCAACCGTATTATTATACTAGATATAATACTTATTTAACTGTACATAATTGTCATCATTTATAATTTACATGTTAAGTTTTTCTACCTTTGGTTTCCATGGTTTCTTTCCTACTAGAGTTCTTCCTTCTTGTGTTGCTTTCTATACTGGTCTATCCTTAGTTTCATCCTCTAATTCCTTAGAAACACTAACTTGTAAAGTCTTTCTCCTTTTTTTGGGTGCACTTGTGGTCTTCTTGACCCTTTTCCTAGTGGATGGTGTAGGTTCTTGCTTTACCTTTACAAATATATTTGACTTCCTCTATACAATAGGTGTTTCAACCTTTGACTACCTCCTAGGTTGATCACTTCATTTTCTCACTGGTTGTACTTGTGTAACTACTACATATGGTACCTGCACACTTGGTTTTTATTAATAGTCACACCCTTAGAAGGTGCTGCAACATCAATAGGTGTTTCTATTATCACTTCAATTTGTCAACTTACCTTCATTTCCAATGCTATGCCTTTGACTTTATTAAACTTCTCCCAAGTCATGCATGATTCCTTAAGAATGGAATCTATCTTCTTTTCTACACTTTTCTTTATTTCCTTACTGTGAAGTTTAGAATGAACTTCTCTCATTTTCTCTTCATAAGTACCCCATCTAGGGCACTTAGTGTCCTTTGACTGGAGTGTAATATGAGCATACCCTTCAATGAGTTCTGCACTCATCTCATATCCCATGGGCTCAATGAATTCTACTCATGGTTTTGAAGCTTCCATACATGTGTTATTAGTTTCCACCATGAAGCATAAATCATCCTTATACTTTTCCACCATCGAAGGAGGTATTATATAGTTCTATTTCATTTCAGTCTAAAAAATCTTCATCATTGTATCTATATCACTATCTCTGACATTTTCCAACTTTTCCCTATAGCATTAGACCACCATCTTCATTTTGCACTCATTACCTTCCCAATTCTTCATCCCTAGGAACTTCTTAGCTACATAGAAAAACAAATGTGTTAATAAGGACTCAAATCTAAAGAGTACATTCTTGGTCTTCTTAAGTTTTGCAATATTGTCCAATAACTATACTTTTATTATCTCGCACAAATTTTCTTTCGTTCTTTCAATTGCCATTACATAGGCTACAGGAAAGAATCTAGTTGGTATTGAGTTATTCCATGAACCACGGTTAAACTTTACCCTAAAATCTTATTTAATATCTTGACTCCTCTATCCTAAATCATGTCCACATTCATTTTTCTTTTGCCAAATCTAGTGAGCATGTTAGTCTCAATAGTCTCTCTCGCATTTCTATCATTTATAAGGTTGCCTCCCTCATTACTTAGGCCTATGACCTTATCAATTAGGTTTTTGTCAATTATGACATACACATCACCTAACTAAAGCATTTCATCATGAACCTTACTTAGAATGATTCTAGTCTAGTCATGATTGTCAACCTCACTATAGAACATATACTTCACTAGGTTTAGCTCATTTAGGTATGCATACTTGAATTAAAAAGTTAGTTCATTATTAGACATGACTCCTAAGTCCCTTTGTATATCCTCATATCCTACACTTTCAATTTTGTAGTGGATATAACTTTTGACATCTTCTACATGAAGCACATTCTATAAGATTTGTGAAAATGTGCCTCAAAGGTCATCCACAAGAGAAACAAATGGATGTTTCTTGAACATATCTTGTCCTTTTATTAACATCATATACCATCTGACTAGCCATTAAATCTCTAACTATATGCATTGAAAAACTTACTTTGAGCTCCATAAAATACATTAAAAGTTGCGTTTAGGGCTTCTACAACTTTGCACTTCAAGAAATTCTTTTTGCACTTCAATTCTCTATCAAATCACTCTTAAAGTTTCTCTAGACACTTCACATGATCAAATGGTGCTCACAATCTTGCTTGAAATCTCTAAATCACTTCAAATTAGACTCTGCATTAAATGTGTATCTACCAAAAATTCAATTACTGTCTCTGTTTAATAGTAAACTTGTTTTTTGTCTTCTAGAATTTCCATCATATCTAAGCTTGTAAAATTGACCATAGCTTTCTCTCTATGTCCTCTACCTTGTATTAACTACTTAACTTCTAATTCACTCTCGAAGATCAATTTTTATTAACTGATGCTCTGCCTCTTCTAAAACTACTTAATTCAGATAGGATGAGTCATAAATAATTTCTGACTTCAATTTCCCTTCAGGTGCATTGAAGTATTTTTCATCCAAAATTTTATAAGAACTCTCTCAATTAAAAGATTTCACAAATGCTTCTTTGAATTCATCTACATTTTCCTTTATTACTTCCTTTTAACTATTATCACTGCTATTTCCATTCCTTCTATCATTTCTATTTTTTTTTTTTTTGTGATTATGATTCTTGTTGAAGTTCCTTCTATCCATTCTATAATATCTTGCTATGTGTCTAGATTTATTACATAATTGACATATAGGTGTATTCATCCTTTTATTGGTTCCATTCTAACTATTAGGTGTTGTATGATTCCTTGCAATGTGTCCTGGATTGTTACACTTGTAATATAAACAAAAATCTTTCACCATTGGGTCTTTCTCCACCATTGCATCTACTCTACGATCTTCCTCTTTCATTACTTATAGGGTTAGTATTCCTAGACATTCTACTATTTCCATTATTACCATCAAATTTAGGTTTCTTACATTCTACTACTTTATGTTCATATCCATAAAAATTATACCAATAGAAATTAGTAATAGGTTTAAAAGACTTACCTATGCAATCTTTATTCATTTGTCCAATTTCATTTCATATAAAACATCTAGCTCTAAATTCATGTCTAACTTACTTGGGTGATTCATCTTGCTTGGGTTGATAAGATTTCTCTATTATCTTAGGTGCATCAAATTTCTTATAAAAACCAACTATCTCAACTTCCTAATTAGTTTCCTTAGGTATTTATACATCTAGATTTGATTCTTTCTAAATTTCAACTTTCTTGGCTAACTTTTCTCGATTAAGGTATCCAAGACCTGTCTTGTCATAAGAGGGTCTCTAATAAAATATGTGCTCATCAATTTTCTCATAACTTTTATAAAGCTTCTCTAACTATTTTTTAGCTTGTGTCAAGTCTTGTTTCACAATAATATTGTATTTTTCCAACTCAACATGTTCTATCTTGATAGAATCTAATTCAAATGTTACTTGACTCAACTGGGATCTAAGGTCTACATTCTCATATCTCAGATCAATTTCACTCTTACTATCATTTTTCTTAAGGCTTAACTTAAGTTAAACAATTTTCAACTCATGTTTCAAGATCTCATTTTCTTTCTTGAGATTTCCTACTTCATCATTGTCACTAGTTTTTACATTTTATTCCTTACCAAATTTTAGATCATCAATATTGTCTTTCAGTTTTCCAATGAAAACTTTTGCATCTTCATACCTATCTTTTAGGTTATCTCTTTCTTTTGTGAGAAGGTAAATATGTTCAAGATCTTCTTTAAGATTTTTCTTTAACTATTCCATATCCATAGGGATATTACTCAAGCTATTAAGCCTCTTTAGAGTAATTATGCTCTGATACCAATTGTTAGAAATAGATAATACTAATGGGGGGGGGGAGGGGTGAATCAATATTTTATAAATTTTTTCCCATAACTGAATATTGTTAATTACTTTATAGCTTACATATGAAATTAACCCAATAATGCTGAATAGTAAATATAACCATGCACAAAGAGAACTCATAACACCATTAATTTTTAACTAGGGAAATTCTGGCCAAGGGAAAATCCTAGTGGGGATGATACCCACAAGATGATTCACTACACAAAAGGATCTTGTTAAGGATATTGACCCTGGTAGGAGTCTATGAAGTACATATAGTGTTTCCAGCCCTTGTTAGAGGACTAGACCCTGCTAGAAAATTTATCCCTATTAGGATTTATTTCAACCATGGTGGGAGTTGGTAGGAAAACTAAAATTTATGCAAGAAGAACCCACTTCCCTAACATGCAATTGTATAATTAAGTTCTTTACAAGTATATGTATATATAGAATACTTTCTAACTACTATAATTCATAGTTTCTCTGTCATACATTGGATCTTGCATCACATAAGGGTCATATATCTTTCAAGCTATCCATATAATAGTTTGCATGTCGTACCACTTCCATCACATATCACACTTATCTGCACAAGATAAGATCTTTACTTATACCTTGCACATTAGTAAATCTCTTCTTAGTCGGCCTTCATGTCTTCATACGCTTAACATAATATAAAATAACTTATGGATTAATATCCAACAGGTTGTCTCATCATGACTTAGTAATTATTTCCTCACCAAAATAATTCCTTTAGTCATACACCTCATATTTTTGATATGCTTTGTCAAATACCTGTATTGGTATTATAACTGTAACTTGTGTCATACTATCTATACAGGTCTGTGCACTAGCATACATCATCATAACACTATCATAAAGCTATCCTCAACTATGCATAAGATAACTCAAAGTGAGTCATCCATACACATCACATATGTCTTTATATTGCTGCAAACTATCTAACACTTAGAAAGTTTTCTAACTCTAAATGCATAAATGAAATGCTCAATACATGTTTCCATAAATGAAAAATATCTAGATATCTAACTAACCATATTGCCAATGGTAATGTTGTAATGTAACATGTAATGTAATATCTTAAGGTGGTCTTATATTATAAATTGTAAATTTGGAAAGCCTTGAGGTCGAATCAATAATTTATTCTAGGAATTGGTATTAAGGAAATATTATTTCCTTGATGAAGTATAGGATTTGATGGTGAGAATGTGTAATGAGATTATGCGAACTTGTATGTGAGATCCACTAAACTTGATATTGAATATCTTTTGATTAGACAAGTGTTCAATGCAATTAAAGCATGTTGAGATAACAAAGAGACTGCATTTGGAAAATAAGTTGCTATGGATAGTTATTTACAAGTAATATTATAAGAAGGAAAGTACTAAGACTACTTGGATAATGAGTTTGGTGGTTTTTCTCTAAAGCTATTTGGATAGTGGGTCTTTCTATCTTCCACAACTCCTAATAGGGTTAACACAACTCCTACTAGGGTTTGAATCTCCCAACATGAATTCAAAGTCTCCTAATAGGGACTGATATGGACTGGATGTATTTCATTGACTCCTAACAAGGTCCATCCTCTTACAAGGAACTTATATATTAGTGCATCATTTTGTGGAATCTGTTGGCCTAGTTTTTCACCTTTTAATTTTTTTGCATATTTTAGTAAAAATCTAGTTGCTTGTTCAAAATTAGGGTTATGTGTTTCTTTTTTGTTTGCCCTAAATAAAAAACACTAAGTTCATGTTAACCTAGTATTATTTGTGCCCTATATTTACAAAAATAAGGTTGTATTGGTTCATTTAAAAATAAGTGAGAAGTTTTGCCCTTAGAAAATCTTTACTTTAAATTTTTTGTGTATATCTTTTGAATATAATTTCTCGAAAGTCTTTTACCTTAGCCTTTGCTTTAACTATGGTTTTAACCATGAGTTAATTTTCATAGTGTTCCTTTAAAAGTCTTTAATCTTATATGCTTCAAGCCTTAACCATTAATCATTGTAGTGCCTGCCCCTCAGTCGCATTTCTGTCATCATTGCCAAACTCTTTTAGGCCAATTTATGTTGGATGATTAGTATTATTATTTTAGAGATTATCAGATGTTGGTTTACACTCAGTTTATTATATGATGAGATTACTTGGTACTCTATATTTCATGCATGTATGATGATTATTCAATATTTTCAGTTATCGATGACGATTAGTTAGATGGTTTATTATCACACGTGCTTTCTTATGGATACTTACCCCATACTGCATGTGTATGGTGTGCATGTTTGTTTTATTTATGTCTGGTGTTTCTGATGTGGTTAAGGAAGGGAGTCGTAGTCACCTGCTAGTTGGGATCTACACGATGCACCACTTCCTGCCATTGTCTATTTAGCTTAGAATATTGTGTTTGTACATGCGTGGATTTTATGTAGGTTGCAGGTACCGGGTATCGACTTCCCTGAATTGTCAGGATGAGCTTACCCTATCACACTGTCTCAATGGTAAGAGAGGGGAGATAAACTCTTAAGTCCAAATCCTAAATCCTTTAGCCAATTGTCCTAATTGAATAATTAGGACAAGTATCTGAGTTAAGTACCCTCCGAATGCATCAAATGATGTAATTTTGTGATTATAAGCCTTTTGTTTGATTTGGTATGTGTTTTTCTATGTTGGGTTTTCGTATGTTGCTTTATGAGTCCTTGGTGTATTTTCTATTAATTAAGTCTAATTAAAAAAGTTAATTAATGATTTAATTTAATGGAGAATTAATATGATATCTTTAATATTTAATTAATTGAGAAATTAATTAAATAAAAGAATTAAATTTGGAAATTAAAGTTCAAAGATAAATTTAGAACAGGATAATATTTATTTAATTTAATAATAATATATTTGGAGTTCATTTTTAAATAAATGCTAAATATTATTGTTATTTAAATTAATTAAATATGTTATCAATTAAGTTTCTAAAATAATTAAAGGTTGAAAGATATTAAATTATTAAGAATTCTAGATCGCATGATCTAAGCATGAGTTTAAATATGAGAATTAAATTAAAAGATTAAATAATAGAAAATAATAATGTTATTTTAATTTCATAAAGTGCACATAAGATTAAAGTAATAAATTAATTTAAAATAGAAGTCAAGTAGAATATTAAATAAAGTTATTTAATAAATCAACTTAATGTGCATGAAAGTTGAATGCAAAATAAAAGAAAGGATAATAAAGGTTAATTTGGAGTTAACTCAGTTATGCAATGAGTCTTCTTGGTTGAACGCACAATTAGTGCCCCGATTTGAGGAGAAATTGCTTATCACAACTTTGGGGGTTCAATTTTGGGATAGACGAATTTGGACGAGAATTTTTGAGAGACAAGTTTTGGAAGCAAATTTCAGAAGGCTGATACCAAAAAAGTTTTCCAGAGAAAGGTTATTGAAGAGGAGCGAATTCTCTTGCAGTTTTTGGAGATTGCATAATAGCATCAGGTTGAGGTAGGGTCTTGCGTTTAATCACGGGTTGAATTATGCAATTTGATAATCTTGTCTTCTTCGTGCTTGTGGATTATCAATCCAAATTGTCTGGATTTCACTGTTTGATCCTTTCGCTCTCTTATGAACCTTATGATATTATATTGTATTTCATCTATATAATAGAATTGGAAGAATAAATCAATTTGAAACTCTTGTTCTAGATGATAGAATTTTTACAAATTAAACTAGTGAGAGCTTTTGAAAGAAAAGAAAATCTTAATGGGAAAATTTTATTAAAATGAAAGAGAAGAAATTTGTTATATAAATTTTTACACTGAAAAGAAAGGATATTCTTTTAAGGAATATTTTAATTTAGAGATTTGAGTGGTTAGTTCTATCAGATTAAAATTTCAATCATTTATTAAAATATATATATATATATATATATATATATATATATATATATATTGAAAAAGAAGATTTTTTTTTTTTAAACAATGTTTATAAAATTAAATATATTTGAAAAGTATTAATATAAAATTTTAAACAAAAAAATAAAATTTGTATGTTTATGGGAGGGGGCGGGAATACCCACCCCCCCCTGTGCCTACCTTTATTTACCACCGCCGACAGTCTGCTGGCGCAGGGACTGCGTCAGCCAGGCTGCCGTAGGCCCTGCATCAGCAGGCCTGCCGCGCTGGCCATTTGAAAGGCCGGTGGCCTATATTTATGGTATAAAGTTTTATTTATTTTTTATGTTTTATTATTATTATTTTTAAATAACATTAAATGTATTTATTTATTATTTTAATTATTAATATTTATAAAAAAATGTTTTAATGATATTATTAATTATTATTAAATAAAAATATTAATAAGATTATTAATAATTCTTAATTATTATTTAAATGAAAGTATTAACAAAGTTTTATTATTGTTTATCTAAATAATAATTTATTTAAAATAAGTTTATTTTAATTAATAAAATTATTAGTAATTATATTAATTATTAATAATTGATAATTCTAGAGTTGGTAATATAAGAACTTAGTTGATTATCATTAGTTAATTTAATTAAACATTAGTTAAAATTAAAATTAACCATTGATGAATATAGTTAAATGAAAATTGTAAACTGATAAATTACCTATTTATTTTTAAGTATCTTGTCTTTAGATCTTTTTAAGAAAATTGTTTTTAATCAAATTAGGGTTTTAGCTTGATCCTAATTAAATATAAGAATAGGTTAAGGGATATATATTGTAAATCATAAGTACCTAAATTATACACTGGAAACGAGAATAGAAACCCGTACATTTGAATTAACATTATATTATTAAGATTAAATCAAACTGTGAGACTATTCTATATTTCTATGTGTTATCTGTATTATGGGGTGTTTAGGTTTTTTCCTAGCATTGACCAGTCCTAGGTTGTTACCAGAGGCTCAGGGATTATGTGAATGTGATGTTATGTTGTTTTGATCTCGATCTTTTAAACCCAACCCTGGTGATGTGTTGATATGCTCTATGACATGTTTGTGTTTACTGTTTGTTATTGGTTTCCAGTTTCCTTGTGTGAAGCTGAGATGTATGTATTTGAGATACTTGACTTAACCATTTTTGAGTCTCGATCAGTTATATTTGATAACCATTTTTGAGTCTCGATTAGTTATACTTGGATTGCTTTTCGGTCACTTGAGAAGACTGAAGTGTTTGTTATGTTCTTGATGATGTCATGTGTTGACTTAACCGTTTTGGAGTCTTCGATCAGTATTGTAATTTACTATTGCGATACTTTCTGGTTGCTCATTGGAGAACCATTGGATTTTGTGATTTATCATTGATGCCTTCAGTTGCTGATAGAGAACTGTCATGGTCATATGATTATTATTTGGTGCTTAACTGTTGCTCATGAAGAACTGATGTAGTTTTGTGGCTTATCTTTTATGATGTCTTTTCAGTTGCTTGTATAGGACTAAGGTGCTTTTATTATGATTCTTTGATTTATTATTTCATGAGCCTAGGGTAGGTTATCTATGTTAGTGTCGAGAAGTGGCTTGCAATGGGGATCGGGGCCCTAAGAGGCTGCCTGGAGTAACCCATTGTAAGTTGTTTAAATAAGTGAAAACATTTACACTAAATAAGGGAAAATGAACCTAATAAGATAATTGTATGTTCTCTCCCATGCCTTGAGTGCTAGTATAGACTAGGATGGGGTAGAGAGAACACTTGGTTATGACCTTGCATTCCATAGTATGCCTCGTCAGTACGAGAGGATACTAGTGGCCGCAGGGATCAGTAGGGACTCGGGATTCCTAAGGGATTGCTCGGGTAACTTCTACATGACTTTTGCGATGACACTTTCTCGCTTGCATATTAGGTTTCCTACGTGTCTTTGTGGTGCCTCTGGGTCTAGATGTCTATCTATGTTGGAACCCTTAAGTTAGTATACTTTTAGGATTTCCAGACTTAGAGAGTACTTGTGTTTTGTGTTTTGATACCTTGTTTGGGACTTGAGACTATCTCCTCAATGCGGTGGGAGTGGACCATTTAGGTTCCACGTGGTGGGGTGGTAGTGCTTTTACTCTTACCATTGAGATCCATTCCGTGGTCACCGTGGCTGGAGTTTTCGTGAATGGCATTTACCTTCAGTATGTTCTTGGATTATTATGATGGATGGTTAGATTTTATGATAGATGTTTTATCATTATGGATGTATGGATGTATCATGTATGGTGAATAGTTTCATATATTTTTACGGTACTTTGTATCATGAATTTGAGGATGTTGTATCTTTATCTTTACATATGTATATTCTTGTAAGCCTTTCATACCTTGTGACTTATATAGTGGATGATTGAGTATTTTGAATTAATTTGCCGAGAGGCATTCGGAACAAATGTATATTATGGACATGGGACTTTCTGATTATTCTTTCATATGTATGTGATAGTTGTTAGACTTAGAATTAATTAAATTTAAACGTGACTCAACGTCTTGGGATCTTTAAGAAATGTAACTTACAATGTATGTTGTCAATGATTACATGCTATTGCTTCCACTACTATGTGTTTGATGTGTATGTTATACCTTCTTACTTTAAAAAAAAAAAAATGTTTAGCAAACCTAGTGAAACTTTAGGTTAATTCTTTTGGATCCCTTGGCAGGGCGTTACATCTGGTATTAGAGCCCGAGTTTCTACATTGGGAGCTCTAGGTATATTGGAACGCCACTAGTGTTAACTTGTTGAACAAAAATGCAAACCTTAAACTGAAACTTGAAACTAGTCGAACTAAAAACATAACTTAAATTGTTAGTTGCATAATTTGCATATTTCAACACTTAGACTTCAAAACTAAAATTATACTTAAACTGAAATTATAGGTAAACTGAAAATTGAAACTATCTTGTTTGCAAAACATGTATCTTTTATCTATACATCATAACTTGTATATTTTCCAATGAATTTGGGATGTTGATCCTTGTTTAGAATGTTTTAGGGAATCTATTTCAGTATTTGTTAAAATGAATGTCGGATCAATATGGTTTTCGGTTTACTATTAAACCAGAATCATATTGCTCTAACTGTGTTGCAATGTTCTCAGTAGAGCCATATCCTCATATAGGGGGACATGGTTCAATGGGACCCGCACAGTGAGTCCTTAGCTTTTCTTTTGTTGTAGGCTTCCAAGAGTAAGCCTAAGTCTAGGGGGGGTGGATGTAGTGCCTGCCCCTAAGTCGCATTACTGTCATCATTGCCAAACTATTTTAGGCCAATTTATGTTGGATGATTAGTATTATTATTTTAGAGATTATCAGATGTTGGTTTACACTCAGTTTATTATATGATGAGATTACTTGGTACTCTATATTTCATGCATGTATGATGATTATTCAATATTTTTAGTTATCGATGACGATTAGTTAGATGGTTTATTATCACACGTGCTTTCTTATGGATACTTACCCCATACTGCATGTGTATGGTGTGCGTGTTTGTTTTATTTATGTATGGTGTTTCTGATGTGGTTAAGGAAGGGAGTCATAGTCACCTGCTAGTCGGGATCTACATGATGCACCACTTCCTGCCATTGTCTGTTTAGCTTAGAATATTATGTTTGTACCTGCATGGATTTTATGCAGGTTGTAGGTATCAGGTATCAACTTCCCTGAATTGTCAGGATGAGCGTACCCTATCGCACTGTCTCAATGGTAAGAGAGGGGAGATAAAATCTTAAGTCCAAATCCTAAATCCTTTAGCCAATTGTCCTAATTGAATAATTAGGACAAGTATCTGAGTTAAGTACCCTCCGAATGCATCAAATGATGTAATTTCGTGATTATAACCCTTTTGTTTGATTTGGTATTTGTTTTTCTATGTTGGGTTTTCATATGTTGCTTTATGAGTCGTTGGTGTATTTTCTATTAATTAAGTCTAATTAAAAAGGTTAATTAATGATTTAATTTAATGGAGAATTAATATGATATCTTTAATATTTAATTAATTGAGAAATTAATTAAATAAAAGAATTAAATTTGGAAATTAAAGTTCAAAGATAAATTTAGAACAAAATAATATTTATTTAATTTAATAATAATATATTTGGAGTTCATTTTTAAATAAATGCTAAATATTATTGTTACTTAAATTAATTAAATATGTTATCAATTAAGTTTCTAAAATAATTAAAGGTTGAAAGATATTAAATTATTAAGAATTCTAGATCACATGATCTAAGCATGAGTTTAAATATGAGAATTAAATTAAAAGATTAAATAATAGAAAATAATAATGTTATTTAAATTTCATAAAGTGCACATAAGATTAAAGTAATAAATTAATTTAAAATAGAAGTCAAGTAGAATATTAAATAAAGTTATTTAATAAATCAACTTAATGTGCATGAAAGTTGAATGCAAAATAAAAGAAAGGACAATAAAGGTTAATTTGGAGTTAACTTAGTTATGCAATGAGTCTTCTCGGGTGAACGCACAATTAGTGCCCCGATTTGAGGAGAAAGTGCTTATCACAACTTTGGGGGTTCATTTTTGGGATAGACGAATTTGGACGGGAATTTTTGGGAGACAATTTTTGGAAGCAAATTTCAGAAGGCTGATACCAAGAAAGTTTTCCAGAGAAAGGTTATTGAAGAGGAGCGAATTCTCTTACAGTTTTTGGAGATTGCATAATAGCATCAGGTTGAGGTAGGGTCTTGTGTTTAATCACGAGTTGAATTATGCAATTTGATAATCTTGTCTTCTTCGTGCTTGTGGATTATCAATCCGAATTGTCTGGATTTCACTGTTTGATCCTTTTGCTCTCTTATGAACCTTATGATATTATATTGTATTTCATCTATATAATAGAATTGGAAGAATAAATCAATTTGAAACCCTCGTTCTAGATGATAGAATTTTTACAAATTAAACTAGTGAGAGCTTTTGAAAGAAAAGAAAATCTTAATGGGAAAATTTTATTAAAATGAAAGAGAAGAAATTTGTTATATAAATTTTTACACTGAAAAGAGACGATATTCTTTTAAGGAATATTTTAATTTATATATCTGAGTGGTTAGTTCTATCAGATTAAAATTTCAATCATTTATTAAAATATATATATATATATATATATATATATTGAAAAAGAAGATTTTTTTTTTTAAAACAATGTTTATAAAATTAAATATATTTGAAAAGTATTAATATAAAATTTTAAACAAAAAAATAAAATTTGTATGTTTATGGGTGGGGGCGGGAATACCCACACCGCCCCCCCCCCCCCCCCCCCCCCCCATGCCTACCTTTATTTACTGCCGCCGGCAGTCTGCTGGCGCAGGGACTGTGTCAGCCAGGCTGCCGTAGGCCCTGCATCAGCAGGCCTACCGCGCTGGCCATTTGAAAGGCCAGTGGCCTATATTTATGGTATAAAGTTTTATTTATTTATTTTGTTTTTTTATTATTATTTTTAAATAACATTAAATGTATTTAGTTATTATTTTAATTAATAATATTTATTAAAAAATGTTTTAATGATATTATTAATTATTATTAAATAAAATTATTAATAAGATTATTAATAATTCTTAATTATTATTTAAATGAAAGTATTAACAAAGTTTTATTATTGTTTATCTAAATAATAATGTATTTAAAATAAGTTTATTTTAATTAATAAAATTATTAGTAATTATATTAATTATTAATAATTGATAATTCTAGAGTTGGTAATATAAGAACTTAGTTGATTATCATTAGTTAATTTAATTAAACATTAGTTTAATTAAAATTAACCATTGATGAATATAGTTAAATGAAAATTGTAAACTAATAAATTACCTATTTATTTTTAAGTATCTTGTCTTTAGATCTTTTTAAGAAAAATGTTTTTAATCAAATTAGGGTTTTAGCTTGATCCTAATTAAATATAAGAATAGGTTAAGGGATATATATTGTAAATCATAAGTACCTAAATTATACACTAGAAATGAGAATAGAAACCCGTACATTTGAATTAACATTATATTATTAAGATTAAATCAAATTGTGAGACTATTCTATATTTCTATGTGTTATCTGTATTATGGGGTGTTTAGGTTTTGTCCTAGCATTGACTAGTCCTAGGTTGTTACTAGAGGCTCGAGGATTATGTGAATGTGATGTTATGTTGTTTTGATCTCGATCTTTTAAACCCAACCCTGGTGATGTGTTGATATGCTCTATGACATGTTTGTGTTTACTGTTTGTTATTGGTTTCCAGTTTCCTTGTATGAAGCTGAGATGTATGTATTTGAGATACTTGACTTAACCATTTTTGAGTCTCGATCAGTTATATTTGATAACCATTTTTGAGTCTCGATCAGTTATACTTGGATTGCTTTTTGGTCGCTTGAGAGGACTGAAGTGTTTGTTATGTTCTTGATGATGTCATGTGTTGACTTAACCGTTTTGGAGTCTTCGATCAATATTGTAATTTACTATTGGGATACTTTCTGGTTGCTCATTGGAGAACCATTGGATTTTGTGATTTATCATTGATGCCTTCAGTTGCTGATAGAGAACTGTCGTGGTCATATGATTATTATTTGGTGCTTAACTGTTGCTCATGAAGAACTGATGTAGTTTTGTGGCTTATCTTTTATGATGTCTTTTCAGTTGCTTGTATAGGACTGAGGTAATTTTATTATGATTCTTTGATTTATGATTTCATGAGCGTAGGGTAGGTTATCTATGTGTAGTGTTGGGAAGTGGCTTGCAATGGGGATCGGGGCCCTAAGAGGCTTCCTGGAGTAACCCATTGTAAGTTGTTTTAATAAGTGAAAACATTTACACTAAATAAGGGAAAATGAACCTAATAAGATAATTGTATGTTCTCTCCCATGCCTTGAGGAGTGCTAGTATAGACTAGGATGGGGTAGAGAGAATGCTTGGTTACGACCTTGCATTCCATAGTATGCCTTGTCAGTACGAGAGGATACTAGTGGCCGCAGGGATCAGTAGGGACCCGAGATTCCTAAGGGATTGCTCAGATAACTTCTACGTGACTTTTACGATGACACTTTCCCGCTTGCATATTAGGTTTCCTACGTGTCTTTGTGGTGCCTCTGGGTCTAGATGTCTATCTATGTTGGAACCCTTGAGTTAGTATACTTTTAGGATTTCCAGACTTAGAGAGTACTTGTGTTTTGTGTTTTGATACCTTGTTTGGGACTTGAGACTATCTCCTCAGCGCGGTGGGAGTGGACCATTTAGGTTCCATGCGGTCGGGTGGTAGTGCTTTTACTCTTACCATTGAGATCCGTTTCGTGGTCACCGTGGCTGGAGTTTTCGTGAATGGCATTTACCTTCAGTATGTTCTTGGATTATTATGATGGATGGTTAGATTTTGTGATAGATGTTTTATCATTATGGATGTATGGATGTATCATGTATGGTGAATAGTTTCATATATTTTTACGGTACTTTGTATCATGAATTTGAGGATGTTGTATCTTTATCTTTACATATGTATATTCTTTTAAGCCTTTCATACCATGTGACTTGTACAGTGGATGATTGAGCATTTCGAATTAATTTGCCGAGAGGCATTCAGAACAAATGTATATTATGGACATCAGACTTTCTGATTATTCTTTCATATGTATGTGATAGTTGTTAGACTTAGAATTAGTTAAATTTAAACGTGACTCAACATCTTGGGATCTTTAAGAAATGTAAGTTACAATGATAGTTATACCTTCTTACTTTAAAAAAAAAAAAAAATGTTTAGCAAACTTATTGAAACTTTAGGTTAATTCTTTTGGATCCCTTGGCGGGGCGTTACAATCATGAGAAGATCAATGAGTGTCACTTTCCCACAATTCGAAACTACTCAAACTTTAGAGAATGCAAGGAAATGACATCTCAATACATGGATTTTGTGATGTTATCTTCTTAGTGGGCCACAAAGGATAGAATTTTCATAATAACTTAGAGTTGTCAAACTACTATCAAAATATGGTGGAAATTTGGAGCTACTTCATTGGATGAAATTGGTAACTAGGACTAAATTAAAAAAGGATTTTTTGCACCATCGATCATCTAAGTATCAATGGTGAGTTATTTTCCACATTATAGAGATGAATTTTTTTTAAAGAAAGTGGGGAAGTGCCTTGTTGACACATGGAATTGTTGAGGTCACTTCTCTTGTGGGCTGCAAAGTTGGAACGATGTCATAACAATCAGAAAAGTATCAAAACACTTGGTAGATTGGCTTTATTTTATTAGATATAGTTGATGACTAGTTTTGAGTAAGTAAATATTATGGAACTACTGATCTTGCAAAGACCAATGATGGGTGCTTTTTCACTTTATGAAGATGCTCAAGCTTTAAAGAATGTAGGGAAATGGATTTTTGACATGTGGCCATGCAAGGTCAGTTATTCTAAAGGTTGCCAGGTAACGTTGAGATGGAATGTATGCCTAATGTTTAATTCTCATTTTCCAAAGAGTATTATGTGTATAATGAGTTGGAGGCTAAATTTTTAGTGGGCCTAAAATATTAAAGGCAAGTGCAGCAACAACTAAGGTTTTTCATGATCATCTATCATTTGGAGATCGATGACCAATGCTTTCCTACAATTTGAATTTGCTTGAAATTTAGAGAATGTGGGAAAGTGAATTTTTGACATGTGGTCTATTTCACAAAAGGGTAACACAATCATTTGGTTTTAAAGCTACGTCATGCAATTCATGAAGATCAACAACTGGATTTTAAATTCTACAACATGACATGAAATATGGTTGTTGGGACATTAATTTTTATCAATGTTGTTTTGTGTGAGACTAAATTTGCAATAAGGCTTCCAATTTTTCATTATTGATCACTAAGGTTGCAAAATTCTCATAGAGAAAAGATATCTAGAGCTTAGAGTGCATTTCTAGAGACTCCCAAGTTACTAATAATAATTTTTTAGAGAAGTAAATAGGAAAAGCAGGTAAGTGTCTAAATTTCTGGTTAATTGAGAAAATCCACTCACAATAAGATAATTTTTCAATATGCTTCCATGAAGGGATTTCTCAAGGAAAGTAGATTACCTAAAAAGGGCTGTGCATGATGATTTTTTAGAGAAAATGCCACAATCCATGAATAAAATTTCTAGGGGAAAAGAGTTCATACCAAAAAATCCTAGGTTATTGATTAATGAGGGTTTCTATGACAAAGCAAACTGGTTGAGAGATGCTGAGACATCTATTGGGGGTTTAGAGATATTTTGTAAATGGGTTGCAAAAAGAGAAATTGACACTCCCTTGAATAATGTATGGGAATTCAACATTAGCAAGTTAAATATCCCATCAGTTTTCTTTGATGATGACTTAGTTGCAATAAAGTCAAAGAAGTGTGGCCCAATAACAAGGATAGTAAAAATCATGCTAGCAATAATCTTTTTAGGGTTTCACCAGAATTTATCAGAGAGGTTTTCAAATTAAACACTAACCACACAGTGCATGAGAAGATTGATATGGAAGACTTGCAACAAGATATGATGCACAAAGGGTATACCTAAGAAGAGGACCATTACATGAGCATTTTGTCAAGATAGGTTCACTCCCATTTGTAACTGCCTATACGCTAGAGCCATTTCTAAGGAATTTTTTTAATCTTAGGGCTTAGACACTTTACTTCTCTCTTTATAGAATTTTGGGGATGGATGAGCAAGATCACATTCCAAGATCTATTGGTTTTATTATTGCTCAAACACTTCAATATGATATGAGTTCTATTTTCAAATTTTCTACTCTTTTGGTAGAAGAGATTCATATTGGATTAATGGGTATAGCTAAGGCTAAAGTTGATAAATCATTCTACTAGTAATCCATTTTAATGTACATGTGTTTGTATAAGAGAGTTACCTTTTTCTCTAAAGAAATGAAATTGGAATTGTAGGGAGATGGAGAAAAGCTTCTTGTCCAATTGTAGAGTATAGACATAATATGGGAGGTAATTGATGCTAGCTTTGTTAGATTTGATAGGTACTTTGCCTCTAGGTTCAAAATGTTACTAGTTGGAGATACTCCCAACGTACCTCAATTACTATTAGAGATGATCAGACCAAAGGATGATGCAAAATGAGTGAAGGTAAGTCATAATTAGGGAGATGTCATCCCATATGAAATTTCTATGGTGTTCAAAGTATATAGTTTTTTTGGGAAAAAAACATATGTTACCTTATCAAGTACCTTTGAAGGTAGGAATTGCAGAGCTCTTGTGGCAGATAGAATGATTGCAAGAAAGAGAATTATTGGACAAATCCAAAGGTATATTTTTTCCTCAGATTACTATTGTGCATAATTTTATTTTTGTTAAGAAGGGATTGAGACATTTAGAATTTTTTTTAGACAAAATATCAGATTGCTCAATCCCATTCTTGTTTCATAGACCTAGAGGGTTTTTATGAAATATTTAGAGAAAGAACAAAATCCAAAGCCCATAAGCACCATGCATATTTTCTTGAACATATAGTTAGGAATAGGTTTTCGTTACAAGAAAAAGAGGTTACAAAGGAAAAATGAAAATTGTATAGCAAGGTTCTAGATTTTATAAATTCTTTTGAGCCTGATTATGATCCCCTTGTTGATAGAAAATACTGGGGTGCAAAGGTAGATATGCTTATAGATAATTTTGTTGGGTTCATGTAAAATTTGAATGAAAAGAAGGAAATCTTAACCCAAACCTATCCAAACAAAGCCATTGAGCTAGAAATTAGGTTGGCTAATAGATCAATTATAAACTCGGGCCAATATACATTACAGAGAAAAGCTAGGCATGTAGTGGCAACGAGTGTGTAGCCTATACCCAACTTTTTGAAAGCCCACCTATCACACCTATTGACAATTGGCTAATGAAGATATATAATTTTTTTCATTTATGGAAGCTCATGACGTACATGCTTATAGGAAACCTTGGAAATAAAGATACTTAGCTTTTGATACTCAGAAAATTGTCTAAGCATGAATTTAGTTTACAACAGTGCATTATTTTGTATGTAACTTATGGCTAGCAAAGTTAGACAGAGATAGTATACATGTTAATGATGACATGTAAAACCTCAAACATTAGTATGGATTGTACAAAATATAGATATTCATGTTTTACCAGTAAAACAAGATAGCAAAATCAAAGGAGAGGAATTATTTTGTTTCCTGAATAATTACTTGACCAATTAGGGTCAACATCCTAGATGTTTATCTTGAGTTGATAAAATATATTATGGTCTTAGCCTACATAGCAGCAATTTTTGAAAAGGAATGGTATTTATGCAAAGGAAATTTTGTGAATTCAAGTGTGCAAGCAAGTGATATATTGTGATATGAGAACTTTCTGTGAAAGTGATATATGTGAAGTTCATTTTGTGATCCGAGATCAAACTAAGGAAGAATCTATATTCCTGAAGACTATTTATTTGTTTGGGTAGTGATCTCTTCTTGTAATTAGAAGTGCATGTTTGGGCAGTTGGCTCATATTGCATCTACTATACTACAACTCCTAATAGGGTTGGAATCTCCTAACAAGGATTCAAAGTCTCCTAATAGGGACTCTCTATACTAATTTTTCTCATTCACTCCTAACAGGGTCCATCCTCTAACAAAGAACATATATATTACTATATTTTCTAGTGGGTATCATCCCCATTGAAGTTTTATTTTGACCAGAGTTTCCCTAGTTAACAAAATATGGTGTTATGAGTTATCTTTGTGCATGGTTACTATTACTATTCAACATCACTTTATTACTTTCTCATGTATGGTTAAAAGTAATAAATAATATTTAGTTGGTGGCTAAAGTTTTTAAATTATTGATTCACCCCCCTCTTAGTAATTCCTATTTTTAACAATTGGTATCATAGCCTAGTTACTCAGAAGATGCTTAATAGCTTGAGTAAGATCCCTATGGATATGAAATAGTTGATGAAGAACCTTGAAGAAGTGCTTGAACAAATTGATATCCTTATTGAAGAAATAGATAAGCTAAAGGATAGATATGAGGACTCCAAAGTATATATTGGACAATTGAAAGACAAGATTGAACATCTCAAATCCAAGCTTGAATCTACCAAATTTGAAACTAGTGATGATGATTATTCAAAGATGAAGACAAAATAAATGATCTTGAAGCATGAATTGAAGATTACCAATCTAAAGTTGACTTTAATTAATGATCCTAACAAGGTTGAATCTAATTTGAAGATCAAGAATACAGCTCTTAGAGCAAGTCTAGCAAAGAAGACATCTAAATTTGAAACATTGAAAGATCATGAAGAACTTCATAAGTACAACACTACTATGAAAGTAAAGCTGGTTGGATAAAATTGATTAATTGTGTATTGTCTTTAATGTTACACAAATTTCATATCATTGTCAGTCGGTGTATGTTGAGCTCACTTGGGCAATGAAGATAGTTTTCTGTGTCTACTGAGCATTCCTATGTCCGTCTAGTTTAAAAAATAGTATCTACTGAGTTCACTCAGCTAATTAACAAAAGTTCTATGGAACCAACATTAACTAAGATCACTTGATTGCCAACAGATCTTTGCAAGTATGTAGTGTTAACCGAGCTTCTATTGGTTAACATAGGAAATCACTTTTGAGTTAGTGTCTACCGAGTTGGGTTAGCTAATGAAGGAATTTCTTGTTTTGGCATATTAAGATTAATTGATTTATCCATTGGTTCTAGTTGATTGTGATGATGTATAGTAGTTATTCTAAGTTTCATATGAGCTGACTTGACAATATAAAAGATATAAGTATAAGGTTAGGTTGTGGATTCAAAAAGTGTGTGAATATGTTATGAATGTATTGAATATTTAATGATGAAGGGAGGAAGTGAATTTGAAGGATAAGCATAATATCCTTGTGTAGTAGAAAAGCTATATTCGATCAAGAAGGATCAAGCACAAGCTAGATTAAAGATCTATAATCAAAAAATTAACTTTGCATTCAAATCATGTCATCTCATTTTTACTCTCCAACCATTGTAGCAATGATCTAAATCTCTTAACAGGGTTGGCTTATCAGCTATTTGTAAATCATCTAACAAGGTGGCAATTCTATTAATTGATATTGCATCTACTCTTAGTTATGCTGAATTTAATGAAGTTAAAGACTGTTAAACAACTCATGAGATGTGGACCAAACAAAAAGGAATATATGGAGGAGATGAAAATGTAAGAAGAGATAAGGCTAAAGGTCTTAGAGGTCATTTTGATCAGATGAAAATTAGAGAAGATGAGAACATTGGATAATATGTGGAACGAATCAAAGCAAGTGTAAGTGCAATCAAAGCATCTGGAGGAGACATTGAAGAAAAAATAATAGTAAGAAAGGTACTTAAAACTCTTCTTCTTATTTATGCAATTAGAGTGTCTTCTATTCAAGAGATGAGATGTGATCCAAATAATAAAATATCTTTGGATGCTCTAGTTGGAAGATTGATAGCTTTTGAGTTAGATAACTTTGATAACTATGTTCCTGATTCAAAGGTTATTGAGTCTGCTTGTAAAACTAAACTCTCACTCAAAGAAAAGGGTAAGAAATCAAAGTCCAATCAATCAGGAAGTAAAGAAGAAGAAAAAAAAGAAAGTTTAGACAATGATCTTGATGTTGTTGAAGCCCTACTTGCAAGAAAATTCCTCTATTTTTTTTTTCCCATGAAGAAGTTGGTCACATTGCCGCAAGGTGTCCAAAAAAAGAAATTAAAGATGAAAATAAAAGAAATAAGAACAAAGGTAAGAAGGATTCCAAGAACTACAAGAACTACAGGGATAAAAGTAAGAAATCTTGTTTTATAGCTAAAGATTCTAATAATAATGAAGATGAAATGGTATTGCTGTAAAAGATGAATCTAATGATGAAGGAGATAAGATGACACTTATCTCTCATGTCAAAAAAAATGATATATGGATTATTGATAGTGGCTATTCACATCATATGACTAGAGATAAAACAAAATTTGAGCACATGGAATATTATAATAGAGGTAGTGTGAGATTTGCAAACAATGAACCTTGTAACATATAAGGAAAAGGATGCATTTCATTGACTAAAGAACTTATATGTGACAATGGTTATTGGGTTGAAGGACTAAAGCATAATCTACTAAGTGTGTCACAATTGAATAACATTGGATTCAAGGTAGATTCATGAATGGAAAGGCCAAACTGTTGGATGGAAAAAGAATTTTGGTTGGATTTGGCAAGCAAACAAAAGGTAATCTATTTTATCTTGATCTTAGTGAAAGTTCATGTTTTATTGCTCAAGTAGAAGAAAGCTAGTTAAGGGACAAAAGACTATGTCATGTAAAATTTGATAATCTAGTTAAGATAAGAAAATATAGAAGATTAAGAGGTATTCTTAGTTTTAAGAAACCTGATATGGGTTTATGCAAGAATTGCCAAATTGGTAAGATGGGAAAGACTAGTTTCAAAAGAAAAAACTATTAGTCAGAAGAAGTCTTAAAAATTGTTCATACAAACTTATGTGGACCTATTGGAATAGAGAGTTATAGTGGAGAAAAGTTTTTCATTCTTTTTGTTGATGATTATTCTAGAATGATGATTGTAATGTATCTAAAAGAAAAATTAGAAGCCTTTCAAAAGTTCAAAAGTTCAAATCATGCACTTGATTAGATCATTGGAGACAAATCTAATGGAACAATGACAAGAAGAAAATTAAAAGATATATATTTACTTGCTGAATTTGAACCTAGAAATGTTAAAGATGCTCTGGAAAATGAAAATTGGTTTGAAGCAATGAATGAAGAGATAGAACAAATAAAAAAGAACAAAACTTGGACTCTTATTCCTAAACCTAAGGATACAAATATAATTGGCACAAAGTGGATGTTCAAAAATAAGTTGAATGAAGATGGAAAATTTTCCAGAAACAAGGCAAGACTAGTATGTAAAGGTTATTCTCAAGAAGAAGGTATTGATTATGGTGAGACTTTTGCTCCTATTGCAAGATTAGAAGGTGTTAGAAATTTACTAGCATATGTAGCACATAGAATATTTAAAGTATATCATCTATGGATGTTAAATCTACATTCTTGAATGGAATTCTTGATGAAGAAGTCTACATTGAACAACCAGAAGGTTTTGTAGTTTCTAGAAAAAGAGACATGGTTTGCAAGTTACATAAAGCATTATATGGTCTCAAGAAAGCTCCCAGATCTTGGTATGAAAGAATTCATAATTACTTGGTACAAATTGGCTTTTAAAGAAAAAATGATAATAGTAGTCTATATATCAAAGAAGGACCAAACAAGAAGATTGTGTTGAGAAAAATCTTTGTTGGTGATACTTTATTCATAGGAAATGATGACTTGTGTAAAGCATTGTCAAAAGAAATGAGCAAAGAATTTGAGATGTCCATGTTTGGTGAGATAAAATTCTTTGTTGGGTTGCAAATAAAATAGAACAAAAATGGTATCTACATCACTCAATCTAAGTATATCAATGAGATACTGAAGCAATTTGGAATGAAATACTCAAGACTACTTGGGACCCCTATTTCTAGTGGACATAATCTTTCCAAGAATGATGATTCCAAAGAAGTAGATTAGACCACATATAGATCAAAGATTGGAAAATTGTAGTATGTATTACATACAAGTCTTGATATTGCAGTAGCAGTTAGTATGGTGGAAATATTCTTAGCAAATCCCAAAGAAAATCACATGATGGAAATCAATAGAATCATGAAGCATCTGAAAGGTACTGAAGACTTTGGCTTATGGTACAAACTTGGAGGCAAGGTGTTTACTAATGCTGATTGGACAGGAAGTCTTGATGATAGAAAAACACTAGTGGTGGAGCATTTTTTCTTGGTAAAAGACTAGTGGATTGGACAAGCAAGAAAAAAAATTGCATCTCTATATCCATAGCAGAGGTAGAATATGTGGCAACACCAGTTAATTGTTTAGACATTGTTTGGTTCAAACAATTATTGGATGAAATGAAGATATAGATCAAGGATCTAGCAGTCATATACTATGATAACACCAGTGCAATCAATATATCAAAGAATCTAGTAATGCATACCAAAAAAAAGCACATTGTTATAAAATATCACTTCTTAAGATAGTTGGTGTAGAATGAAGAAGTTAGATTAAAATGTGTAAATACAAAAGAAAAGATTGCGGACATATTCACCAAGCCATTACCTAAGGACGCATTTTTGTATCTAAGAGGTAAGCTGGGGGTCATTCCCCTATCTGAAGCTCACTAAATAAAATTTAGTGATGCATCAACTAGAGCAAGTTGAAGATCAATTAGTTGGTGTAGACAAGGGTATATTGCAAATGAATCAGTACTTAAGGTACATTAATATTAATAGAGTTGTTGTTTGTTGTATGTGTTGTCAAAGAGGGAGAAGTTTGCTGTCATATCTCATGGAAATTTTTGTCATTCCAAAGAAAAAAAGAAGTTTTCTAGAAGAGGGAGAAGTTTGCTATCATAGAAACTTTATGAAGAATTATCTCTGAGGAAGAATGAATTTGGTAAAAGCTATTGTAGATAGAGAGAGAAACTAAAGGTAGGAAGAGCTCACACTAATAGAGGAATTTCTCATGAATAAAACTAAGGATATGTTCCTTACTTTATTCCTGTTCCAAAATTTCATTTTTTTATGACATTTTGTCTTGCCATCAATGCCGAAGAGGGAGATTTTTGGATACAATTGATTAATTGTGTATTGTCTTTGATGCTACACAAATTTCATATCATTATTAGTCAATGTATGCCGAGCTCACTTGGGGAGTGAAGATAGTTTTTTTGTGTCTATTGAATGTTCTTGTGTCTCTATCTAGTTCAAAAGATACTATCTACCGAGTTCACTTGGGTGTCGAAGGAAAGTCTACAGAAGATGAGCGTTAACCGAGTTCAATTAGTTAATGAAGAAAAGTTAGATGGAACCAGTCTTAACCAAGCTCACTTGGTTGCCAAAGGATCTTTGCAACTTTTTAGTGTTAATCGAGCTTTTGTTGGTTAACATAGGAAATTGCTTCTATGTTAGTGTCTACTAAGCTGGGTTGGCTAACAAAGGAATTTCTTGTTCTGGCATATTAAGCTTAGTTGGTTTATGCATTGGTTCTAGCCAACTATGATGATGAATATTAGTTATTCTAAGTTACATTTGAGCTGACTTTACAATATGAAAGATATAAGTATAAGGTCAAGTCTTGGATACAAAAAGTGTGTGAAGATGTTATGAATGTATTAAAGATTTAATGATGAAGAGAGGTAGAAAAATTGAAGGATAAGAAGAATATCCTTGTAGAGTATAAAAGCTATATTCAATCAGGAAGGATCAAGCACAAGCTAGATTAGATATCTATAATTATCAAATCAATTGTATTCAAATAAGGTCAGCTCATTGTTACTCTCTAACCATTGTAGCAGTGATCTAAATCTCTTAACAGAGTTGGTCTAATAGCTATTTGTAAATCCTCTAACAAGGTGGTAGTTCTATTGATTTTTTTAAAGACCTCTAACAAGGCCACTCCTAATAGGATGATTAAATCCTTTAATAGGATCATACCTCTAACATTGTGTTTTGTAACCTTTAATAAGCATGGCTCCTAATAGGGCTCACTTCAGAAAAGTGAAAATAGTAACTAGTTACAATTGGTGATTTTTCCCAAATTGAGTTTCCATGTTAAATCCTAGTGTCAAATGTGTTCATGCTATATAATTTAATTTGTTTGAAACTAAGTTAAAGAAAGGGTAATCACATATAACATTTAAAGATTTGCATAATCAATACTTACCGAGTTACAACATTTTATATGTTTTTATTGAGCATCAACAATATTTCATTTTTAGACTTTATTTTGTACTGACATCTAAAGGATCTAGGATTTATTTTAGTAGTAACTAATTCACCCCTCCCCTCTTAGTTACTCCTCTTATATTTCCAACAGAACTAACTCAATGCAAGCAACAACTTGAGAATCTTTATTCTATCAGAGAAAAGCTTCATGATTCTATGTCAATAAAAAGACCTACTTATGATAAGACTAGTCTTGGTTATCTATTTAACATGTCTATAAAGAAAACTGAGATTAGATTAGACTTGAAAAAAAAGGTCAAATCTAATGACAAGATTGAATCTAGTCAATCTTTTGATAAACCTAAAGAAGTTGGACAACACAAGGAAGTTGAGATTTTGGATGAACCAAAGCAAGTGGAATCTCCTAAAGAAACTAGGTATGAATTTATAGGTAAGTGTTTTTTATGTAATAGATCATATGAAAAGAGATTGTACAAATAAGCCATTTAACCATGTTAAGGATTTTTATTGTCTTAATTGTCATAGTATGGGTCATAAAGATATTGATTGTAGGAAACCTAAATATGATAATGATAGAAGGAATAGTAGAATGTTTGGAAATACTAACCCTGTAGATAGAAGATGATCTAATGAGAGGACATCAAGAGAAGGAATACCCTATGAAGAAGGAGGATAGATCATGTGTTATAAGTGCAACAACTTTGGACACATAACTTAGAATTGTCATGAACTGATGATCAACAAAATCCTAGAAGTAGAACTCCACTATGTTAGTTATGCAACAACTTTAGACATACAAAAAAGTATTGTAGAATGGACAAAAACTCTGGAGATAGAAGGAACAATGGAAGAAATTTTAGAAATAGAAGGAATGATGGAAGAAATGTCAAAAATGATAGAAGGAACCATGAAAGGAACTTTTAAACTAAGAAAGACAATGAGGAACAAAGAAATATAGTCAATGAACTTCGAGAAGAACTCAATGAGGCATTTGTAAAAGGATTAAACATCTCAAAAGATAAGTTAGATGATGATTAGATAGGAAGATTGGAGTTAGTAATCAAGTTTAATTCAATTAAGTTGAAATAAGCTTGCTCACAACACTAGAATTTGAAACTTCACTTAGAGATCAAATTATGGGTAGCAAAGTTGGGAAAAGGTGTATCGAGATAAGTTTAGACTGTATCCAAGCTTGCTTGAAATTTGGAGCTTATCTAAACTAGTTATGAAGGAACTAAGAGTTACTATTATTACAAAGAAAGTTAATTCTATAGGAGAAGATGAAAACTATGTTCTTGCTCAGAATTTCATGGACTAAAGTTTTGTGGAGCTTTGTCATGATAGAATGAGGCTATAGTAAACCTCGGGTAGCATTTAAAGATTGGATAAAAGATTCTGAGCAAATATTTGATTTTAAAATGTAATTGAAAGCTTTTTCATATTTATGAAGTATGAAATTAATGCAAGTTTGAATTTATGAATAAAATAGAGTATAAACTTGATTATCACTTTATTGTGATCACATTTGAAGCATAAAACACTCAGAAGTGACTTGATAAGGCAATTTTGAAGTAGAGCCTATTTATGAAAAGAGTTATTTTATTGTTTATTCATAGAATTTGTTTGATAAAATTTTATATTTGATGTAATAATGGATATGTCAGTAGTTTATAATCTTGAGAATGAGGAGAGACCGAAATTGAAGGTTGTTTCCACGAAACCCACAAAAGGAAACCCTAATTCAACATTATCCATTACTCCAAATAATGTAGTTTATTTGGAAGATCTAGGAAGTTATCTTAACAACAATTGTGAATCTATTGGGAGCAAGTATACCAAGAATTGGACACTGGTGAATGGATACATATCATATTAAGTTGAATTCATGATGGAAAACTATGGATGGAAGATAATGTAGTTGATATTTCAGCCAACCTTATTCATGCGGTAACTAGTCTTAGCAAACAAGGTAGTGTACCTATAGGTGAGAAACTTGTTAAGAAGAAGGTTGAAAGCTACACAAAAGAATCTTATAATGGAAAGGCTATGGTGATCAACACCATTAAATAAGATGACGTAAGATTCTTGAGTATAATCAACCTACTCCATATGTGCAAGTTCTAAGATTGATGAATTTTCATTCAGATTCATCTATGTAGCCTATAAGATATGTGTTGAGAAGGAACAAGTTAACCTTAGTGAAATTATAAGAATGCAACTTATTGAAAACTTGAAAAAAAATCAAAAGGACTATGAATGGTGTGTTTAGATTTTAGTCACTGATCAATCATTTATTCTTTCATGTACTTAAAAGATTTCCATATTTATCAGTCACAAAATTTATAAGTAGTGAGAGGTGTACAATGGAGAAGATCACATATATATGTAAAAGACATCTAGCAAAAAATCCTAGATAGTGGAAACTTGATAATAAAAACATTTCATAATGAAATGAGACAAAAATTCAGAATTGGACCTATAAATGTAGAAAGATTTAAAAAAGATATATGTGTTATGACTAATACAAATTTTACTTATATTCAAGTACTAGAACCTTAGGAAACATTTCTTAGGTTATGAGATAAGTGATAATGTAGTAGTTGGATACATTGATTTATTGTTGAACTTTGAGAAGGACCAAGTTGAGTATAGATTTGGAACTTATGATGAGATTACCCAATCAGCTCACCAAGCATCCTTGGAGAAGGCATCTCACAAGAAGATAGAAAAAATAATGAAGATAACTTTATAAAAGGTTGGTATGACTAAAAGTGAGTCACAGGAAGTTAGATAGACTATGCAGCAAGGAATAATGAATGTTTAGCCTTTGTTAGTATCTATTGCAGAGACATCTTTGGAATAAAGCATTCCATATGTAGTATCATCAGATGTACAACCAAGTGAGCCAAAGTGGAAATCAGAGAGATTAGTGGAAGCTTTGACTACAAAGATAAAATGAGTCAAGCAACAAGCCACTAGACCAGGAAAGAGACCAAAGGAATTGTTGATAGTTGTTGATTCTAGTGAAGGGAAAGAAGAAGAACACGAAGCTAAGTAGGTAGAGAAGGTAACTACTTCCAAACAATCAGTAGGAAAATATCAACAACCCTAGAAGCTAAAGATAGAGAGGATTAATTTAGCCATTTGTAATGAAGGTAATTTTGTATAGATGAATTTTTTTTATGATTTGTATAATTATATTGAAAAGGATCAAATTGATATATCTACTGTGAGATATATAATAGCTAATAATCTAAAACTCAAGGATATTGAAGGCATGGTAAATCATAAAGTCTATGATAGACTTGTTGTAAAGAAGTCACAAGCTTGAGAAGAGGAATTAGAACTTTAGAAGCCTATGATAAGAACTATATGCAAAATTGATGATAAAGAAAAAGTCAAGAGATTGTTGAATAATTTGGTACCTTACTTAAGAAACCAAGTAAGACCATTTCTTTTTATGGTGGGTGAGAAGGACAAAATAAGAAGTGAAACAATGGAATCCATAAGTTAGATGATGATAGAATCCAAGGTAGCACCTTCACCGGCACTAAGAACATTAGAAGTGTTAGTAAGTGATGAAATAATGTAGATTGATGAGACCAATGTTACCATCAAAATTGATGATACTAACCCTTTTGAGAGTTTAGAACAACCTGAATCTCATGTTGAGGATATTAAAGAAAAATTAAAACAAATTGAAAAGGAGAAAAGGCTATTAGAAGAAGAGAAGAGGAAAATAGAAGAACCTAAGAAAAAATTGCTTGACGAAGAAATGAAGAAAAAGAGATTAGAGGAGGAAGAAAAGAGAGAGAGAAAAAGAAAAGAGAAGGAAGAGAAAGAGAAAGAAGAGAGAAGAGTCAAAGAGGCAATTGAGAAGAAGAAAAGGGAATATGAATCTAAACCTTCTAGTTCATCGAATCCACTTTTTCTTGCTAGTTTAACAACTGATGATGATGATCAAACCAACTTGATCTCATCTTTGTCAAAACTCATTGAGAAGAATAGGAAAATGAAGAGCCTACAAAGAACCTTGATGGTAGTTACTAATAGATTACATAGTACTTTGGTAGTCTAGTACATAGAGGAAGATCCTAAATAGAGGGAACAAGTAGTGCTAAAATCTTTTGATGAGGAATTTACAAATTTTCTTAATGTTGCAGATTATAAGGTACAAATTTGACATGATGCTAACCTATTTATCACTATTTGTCAAAACATCAAAAACAATTTGATAAGTCTTGATACTTGTATCAAGGAATTTCAAAAATGTCAATAGGATGGAAAGGTATTATACATCAAGTGTAACTTATCTCACAATTTGACCAAGGATCTTGATAGTTAGATTGAATGTAAGATGAGTGAGCTAGAAGCTCTATCTAGCCAGATACAACATCCTTCTAGCAAAGTTGATGACTTTGAAGGAAAAGTGGCTAGTATTCATTATGATATTAGGAAACTAGAACTTTGTAAGGAATAAATTTTGAAAAGATTTTTGGATTTCAAAGAACTTATTTCTCTAAAAACATCTATTGTAGAGAAACAATTTGAGGAATTTGTCAAAACCAAGGACACTTATTCTAACTTTTTATATTCCAATCTTAATGTAGTTGAGGTTGCATCATATGACCTATATACAATTCTCAACTCTATTGAATCATCCAAGGATACATGGACAAAAGGTATGAAAAATTTTAAGGCAATTTTTGATGGCTATATGAAGATACTATCAATTTAAGGTAGATGTTTATAGAGTTTTTGATAGTTTTTAACATTCCAACCATTGTCATTGATGTCAAAGGGGGAGAAGTACATAAGAAAATTATAAATAAGGTAAAAGGGAGAAGTTAAAATTGTAGGATATAAAATCATATTGTAAGGTGGAGCATATGTAAGATGGACAAGTTTTAATAGATGATTAATGTAGTATTACTTTATTGTTTTTTATAAGTTTTTGATACTTAGCCAATTTTCCCTATTTTGTTGCCATCAATTCCAAAGGGGGAGATTGTTGAAAATTGGCTATTGAAGATATGTAATTTTTGTTATTTATGGAAACTCATGATGTACATGCTTACAAGAGACCTCAAAAATAAAGATACTTAGCTTTTGATACTTGAAAAATTGTCAAAGTATGAATTTGGTTTACAACAGTGCATTATTTTGTATGTAGCTTGTTACTAACATCATATTACGACTTGAGAAGTTAGATGGATATAGTATACATATTGATTATGATTTTTATAACCTCAAACATTAGTACATATTGTATAGAAAAAAATATTCATGTTTTGCTAGTGAAACAAGATAGTAGAATCAAAGGAAAGGAATTATTTTATTTACAAAATAATTAGTTGACCAATTAGGGTCGACATCCTAGATGTTTACTCTAAGTTGGTAAAATATATTATGGTTTTAGCTGACCTAGCAAAAATTTGTGAAAAGGTATGGTATTTATGCAAAGGAAATTATGTGAATTCAAGTGTGCAAGCAAGTGATATATTGTGATATATGAACTTTCTATGAAAGTGATATATGTGAATTTGATTTGTGATCCTAAACTGATGAATAATCTATATTCCTAAAGAATGATTACTTGTTTGTGCAGTGAGATCTTCTGGTAATTGGAAATGTATGTTTGGGTAGTGAGCTCATCTTACATCTACTGTACTACAACTCCTAACAGGGATTCAAAGTCTCCTAACAGGGACTCTCTATACTGAATTTTCTCATTGACTCCTAATAGGGTCCATCCTCTAACAAGGAACATATATATTAGTATATTTTCTAGTGGGTATCATCCCCACTAGGGTTTTCCCTTGGCCAGGGTTTCCCTAGATAGCAAAATATGGTGTTATGAGTTATCTTTGTGCATGGTTACTATTACTATTCACCATTACTTTTTTACTTTCTTATGTATGGTTCAAAGTAATAAATAATATTAGGTTGGTGACTCAAATTTATAAATTAGTGATTCACCCCACGCCCCCTCCCCCCCACCCCACCACCACAAATTAATTCCTATTTCTAATAGAACCCGCTCCCAAGAAATAGAAATTGGAACAAGGTTCCTCTTCTATGGTTGAAGAATACTCCCCTACCCAAACTCCACTCCAAATAGATCGTGAAATATCTTTGAGAGAACAACTGAGACAAATGGGAGGGTAGAAAGAAATTGTAATTACAATAGTAGATATAGAAGAGGGAGTGCCTAGGGAACCCCCTATGCCAACATTAGCCCTCACTATAGGAGATTATAGAGGTAAGGAAATATATCCTATAGTGGAATAGGAATCTAATAAATTCTTAGATGATAAAAGCTTTCTTAAATCAAGGGCATTTTCTTAGTTCCTATGGAGAAGAAATATTGACAACTTTGAGGCCAAACACAAAATGATTAAAATAGAGAAATTTGATAGGTAGGACTCTGAGATTGAGGAAGAGGTTAAAAGCTAGTCTTATGGAGGAGTTTGCACATATAACCCTTGGAGGGGGAAGATAATTGCTAAAGGATTCATGAGTCTTGATACTACTTGAATGGGATATTACAAATGCTATGATTTTTGACACTATGAAGAAACAAAAAGACACCTAGTTTAAAATTGAGGAAGAAGTCTTATAGGCCCATAAGGGGTTGAAATAAAATGATGATCATCAAGAATTGATAATATGGTCTATTCAAAAAAGAGACAAGGCTAGGATGCAAGATGATTCAAATGTTGAACATACATGAAGCCTCATGGTTTATAGGGCAGCTAAGGTGGATAGTGATAAAGTTGCTCAGATGACTAAAGAGGTGGCAAATTTTGGAGTGGTAGTTGCTACCAAGGACAAAAATAAGTTCCTAGAGTTAAATGCTAGATTTGAAAGGGTGCTAGAAGCCTATGAATAAAGAGGGAACATATTACACTAGCTAGAAGGAATAATTGCTCAAATGGAGAAACTATTGGGGAAGAGGAAGGTGGGAGAAGAATCTAGGATTACTTATCCTCCTCATCCTCCATTTTCACCTTTTAATAGAAATCCCCTTATAGAAATATGAGCTACTCCATAGGGACTCCAATCATGTACAGTTGAAGAGATCGAAGAAGAAAGGAATAAAATATGGTCATTACATGTGGAGCTAGGTGTCCAATATGAAAATAAATTAAGAGACTCCATTATGTATTTGGTAGATAGGATAGAATGACATATATTTTATGAACAATTGTCAATATTAATAAATGTATGGAATGAGATGAAGAATAATGTAGCCATCTTGAAGCCAGTTGCCAAAAAATGGAACAGTAGGGACAATGATGTCACAATTTTATGTTATTCAGTCATTGGTCTTCCTTATGAGAAAATAGAGAAGAATTTTGACATGAATAATTCAACCCCTCTAATTTTGATAATAGGAGAGTTGTACTACAAAGAAGAATCATAAATTATTTCTTAAAATATCTTATTTAAAGTTTTAGCTTTTCCCTCATGCACTCAAGGCCATAGATAATTTGAAAGCTAAAGAAGAATGGGCCAAGGAGCTGGATGAATTAATATACATCGGATTGGATAATGTCATTAATGGAAAGGGCCACATATGGTTTACTAAAACAATTGAAGATTTTTTTAACGTTCAACTTTTTTTAATTCTTTCAAAAGGGAATTTGATGAAATTAAAAAATTAGGAGAAGAAATTCTAAAGAAACAAAAGGAGATTCTAAATTTCAATTGGCCAAATGATACACTTTTTAATAAGTCGATGATAGATCTTGCTCAGACAAATTAGTTGATATATGATGAAACTGATGAAGATGGTGTGGACCTTGATGAATTATAGATTGTTGATGCACCAGCTAAAGTAAAATAAGAGAAAGAGGAAAAACCAAATGCAGTTACAAATATGGAAATTCAAACTAAAGACTTAAAAAAAGGCAACCATTTGTAATTGTAGATTTCATAGTCTAGCTTGATGATTTGGAGAGAGAGCCATGAGTCACAATCAATTTGCACACATTTGAACCTAATGCAAATCAACTAGTCCCATAGTTGGAAAAACAATAACTACATCTAGGACAATCATCACATGAAGTCTCTTAGCAATAAAGGGTCCCACAACAAGAAGATTCATGATGTAAATTTTTTTTTGCAAGAAAGTAAGAGAGCACATTTTTGTCTTATTATGACAACACCCCTTTTGTATGTAATATCTTTCTATCTTAAGGACAACTATCATTCTTCTGTAAGCTTGAAGCTTGTTGCATCTTATGCTATATAAATGAGATCCCAAGACTAGAGAAATTGGTCTAAATTTTGTATAATTTTGAGACTTAGGATATTTTTTGTAGTCGGTCCAGTAATCTGTATGTGAATTTTTGATGAATTTATCTTTTCATATATGAGAGTAATGGGAAAATAAAAGGATTAAGTGTCTAGTCTTGAGTTATTTTGAATTTGATGCTAGTGATGTATTATTTTCAAGGAAAATAAATACAAAGGACGGTTCTATGAATATCTACATCTCTGAATTTTTTCTCCTATTCCATATATTTAAAGATTTGAGAATGAATGAATAATGTTTTTTCATTTTAATACAACCTGGATGTGTTGTATCTCTTTTCACTAATTTCTCTTAATTCAAAGAATTAAATAAATGGTTTCATTGAACTGATAGGTTTTCTAGGTGTATGGGAGGATATTCATAAGAAGAGAATTTATAGTTAACTACTAATAGTCTCAATTATATGGTGATTGAATAGATCAAGTTTTCCTGGTGTGATTTTATTTGTACTAATGGATAAGGCACTAATCACTACTTAGGATGCAAACTTTTGATTTCATGGGGTTAAATAGAGGACAAATATAAATCAAATCAATCTTTACTTTCATGTATGAAGAGTTAAACTTCTAGTTAGCACTTGTTTGCAATGATCCCTTGTATGTCATTTTTAGCTACTGCTATCAAGGATTATTTGTGAAGTATAGAAGAATTGTGACCCTTTTATGATGAAAAGGGATAGAAGTGAAACAAAAAATTATGTTAATGAGAATATGTTGAAATCAAGAACCATAAACTAGTTATATATCCATATATCCCTCAGGTGCACCCACCTTGGTTTTGCAGAACCTAAAGAGCAGAGAATCCCTCTAATTCTATTGAATTTGGGTCTAGATCTAAAGTATTCTTAGTTGACTATAGGAGGTTTCTAACCCTTAGACCAAGTCTTATCTTTAGAATCATAGTGTAGTGCCTCTCATGTTTGCAATCTATACCTTGCTATATTTTGATTTGAGAGATACTTCATACTCTTATTATTTGTACTTTGAGATGACCTGAGGGTAAAATGTTATAGTTTGATTTCGGTATCATAGATGCTATATTGCTATGCTATTCAATTTATCATATTTTCATGTTGATGCCATTTTTGAGATGATAGTAGGTCTATGATGATATCCGGTTATCTAGTATTTTGGGCATATCTCTGAATCTATTATGTGATGGATTTTATGCTATGGATATTTACTTCATTCCATCTCATTATGCTTTATGATAACATGAGTGATGTAAATGGATTATTTAAGTATAATTGAATAAATCGCTAAATTAGTTATTTAATGCATTTATTGCTTCAACTATGATATTATATGCAATTTCACTTGATCATGTGTTTTAGTGTGTAGGATTTATATCCCTAGCAGTGGCACATGGAGTCAATGTTTCAACTATTCATATTTCACCAATGTCATCCCTATATGGTTGACATATCCTTATTTAATTATTTAAATTAAAACTTTCAATGATTTTTATATCCAAACTCATCAACATTATGTGATTAGACTAGTGAGTATATCTCTATATTTAGAGGCTTACGTTGTCACATAATTCATTAAGGAAATTTTTGTGATTTTGGGTTTTTAGGTTTTTAATTTTATTGAGTTTAATTTTTGGAAGCTTTGTCATAGATGAATTCCTATTTTTAGGAATAGCCTATTTTCTTTTTGGTTGATTTGGAGTCTAGCTAGTCTAACTAGCTATTTGCCCTAATAGATTATTCACTCAAAAAGTGAATAAGTACAAAAAGACAAATTTCACTTCTCACTTTTGAAAAACATAAATTTGAGATCTTTTTTGAGAATCCTCTTCTAGAGGATCATGTTTATGTTCATTGTGAGAACTGTGAGAGTGGGATCTTCACGAGGTCAATCTCGTTGGATCCAGCTCAGGTAGACCTTGTTTTGATGAGATTTTTGATAGTTTCAGTTGGAAATTTATTTTACTATGTCATTTCCTATTTCAGCCCCTTTTGCTATCAGGTTGGGCTCTCCTATTTTCTTGTTTTAGCTCCAATTTTGTACCTATTTTTGGTAGTTGTTTGTCTAGAGGTTGAGAACTAGTTTTTCCTAGTTGGTGAAGTATGAACATTTCCCCTATTTTTGGGATGACAGTTCAGTGTTTCACGCCATTATGCTGGTCACTTTTAGTTACGCTGTCCAAACAAAATTTTTATTGGATTTTCAAGGCTTTTGTGCCCAAAGACCAAATGGGTTTTAATTTCAAAGTTTTCCAATTTTTTGAGTTTTTACCTCATTTTGTGTGCTACTCTATTCTCTTGGGTTTTCTTTGCATGACATTGGTTGTCAACTTGGATCATTCGTTTGGATGTTAGTTAGATCATTGCTGCACTTTTTTTGTTGCACTGGGATGCATGTTGCATCCATTCTCCTAAGACTATTTTTGGTTGAGTGATATTTTGTACTATGTTCTCATCTAGTCCTTGTGTTATGATCTTCATGATGGTGGTGCACCACACATGAGTATGTGCACGTACATTTGTCAGGTGACTTGTGATGTTCAATCTTCTATGATAATTTTGAGAGTTATAATCATTAGGGTTGGGTTGGGAATATGCATGCCTACCAACACTCATCATTGGATGGGTATGGATAGGTTAGGGTAGCATATGGAGGAGGCTTCTATCTCATAGGCTAGTAGTCATGGCATCATAGGTTTTTAGAGGAAGCTTTAATCAAGTGATAATTGAATAAAACACTAGGTGCTAATGAAACTTAAGATAATAGAAAGATGTGGTGTGCTAGAGCCTTCCATCAAGGAGTTGAATCTGCATGGTCTAAGCTTGGGCTTTTGGATGCCAAGTGACTCTCCATGATGTAAGCCCCTACATAGTAGCCCATTGAGTTTCTAACCAGGACTTGCAGTTTATGAATTGTCTTTAATCTTGGTTTCAATCATCATATTGTCTAGAGTCAGTGTTAGTCATGGACATTTTATTTATGTGTGTTTGTGGTTGGATCATTATCTCCATCAACATGATGGAAGTGAACCTATGGGTTTCATGTGGTTGGGAGGCATAGCTACCTTCACCACTATTGGGGAGCAGCATACAAAGATGGTTCTTTATTTTAGTATGAACACTGCTGCATGTTTTCACTTGGTACTTTGGGTTCTAAAGTATGCTTCCATGTGATGAATGCTTTCACTAGAATGCTTGGTTATCATGTTAAATGATGTTAGTTTCATTGATTCATTGGTTTATTATGTTATTTAGCATATGTTAGATGATGAGTTTGATTTGTAGGATTATCTTATGATTTACTTCTAGCATATTAGATTTCCTTATTCTTATGTTGTAGCACATTTTAGTAGTGGCATCCTTATAAGATAGCACCAATGATCTAGTCAATAGTTGGGATGTTACTTGCAGGGGATGGTTAGGACTCACGAGGTCTCATGATGCTATTATGCTTGGGAGGAACCACATACTTAGTTTGGTTGTTTAGTTTATTGCGATATTATTTTAGTACATTGCAATATTATTTTAGTACATTGCAATGTTTCTTTTAGTTCTCCCCCTTCATTGCTATGATAGATGGTTAGATGCAGTCTCCATCTAGTAGCTATTGTTTTGAGTGTCTTTTCCTTGATTGTGGATCTAGTACTCCCTAGTGTGGAGGTTTGATTTCCTATTTTATCTCTTGTTTTGGTCCTTAGACTAATTATTTCTTTCTCTAGGAAACCATGCATCAACATTGGTCGAGACATTAAAGAATCACATGCTCAAGGGAGAAGAATTGAATGATACTAGAAATTATCGCACACCCATGTAAACTCTATCATGCGACATTATGTTGTATCACTTACCTCTTGGAGAAAGGTCATACGATACTTGTAAAGTATAATACACCTTCTTGAGAAGTGTTGCCAAAACCCTAATTATATAACACAATTTCATTAGAAAGGTCATATGCTACTGGAAAGTATCACACAGTGCTAATCTAAAATATTGTCTAGGCTTTGGAAAAACCTATCTAGGTAGATAGTGAACACTTTTTAGTTTGATTGGAAGTTTTTCTGAGATTTTTTGGATACCCTTTACGGTGTTCTCAAATACCTTGGAATTATGTGTTGAATTCAATATATTTTCAAAATTGTATTTTTTTGCGTCGTTTCGTGGTTAGTCATTTTGGTTAGTAGTGGTGTTTGGAGATCTGATAGCATTTGGATGTTTGTTTAGTCTTCCATTGCGATCTTTGTGATCCTCATATTTTGTATGTCATGTACATCCATACTTGTTTAAATTTAATTATTATTATATTGGTTTATATTTATTCTTGTTTTCAAGTATCTCCGGGTGGTGCATTACACCTAGTATCAAGTGCTTTGTTACTTGGTAATTTTGAAACACCAATCGGTACTATCCTCAACATTTTCCCTTTGATCAAGGGTTTCCCTAGTTAAGAAATATGGTGCTATTATATATGGTGATCTTTCTATGGTTATTTCATCTATTGTTTACATGTTTTGGATTCAATAAGGATATTGAGGTTTGTTGTTATCTGATAACTAATTCAATCCTCCTCAATTATCTTGGTGAACTTTACTTTGTAATAGGTCTTGTCTTGGAGGTGTAGTCCATAACCCAAGTAGTGGGCATCAATTGTTCACACACCTTTGAAGGTAGGTACAAAAAAAATCTAGGAGTTGACTCCCAACTGTGCAATATGCCTTGTTATCATAGGAAACCACACAAAATTAAATAACACACCCTGCTAGATGAAAACAATACGAGTAGAGATTTAAAAAAAGACACAAAACTTGAGGGATATGACACATCATCTTTTTCACTCTTAGAGTAAGGATTGAAAATAGTTCCTCAACAAGATTCTCACTATGCATAGTACAAAACTCAAGGAAGCAATGACTACTTTTCGAAAAAAATTGGTATAGAAAATAAAAAATGTTTTTGGGTGATGCAACATTTCTCATTGACCCAAGATGCTCTTGCATCAACTCAATACAAAAAATAAAAGGAAGGAACCTATGTAAGTCAACACCTTATGAGTGGGAATGCTTGTGATATACCTTGATAAAAAATGAAAGAGATTGAATGATTGAATGGATTATATTTTCCTTGGAAGAAAGACTCCACTACCACCTTCATGAAAGAAGCTTGATGAATGAAGGAAATGCTATATCTTGATGAATTCTTAAAGAACATTTGATGTATGCCTTGAATAATCTTGTCAAAATTATTTCTTTATGTCTCACATATGCATGAGTTCTTGAACTTAATTTCTTATGTTATGATGATGTTTGAAAATGAAATTCCCAAGCTCCCCTATATTTTAGTTTTGGGGATAAAAATAAGAGTGAGTCGATTAGGGCACATAATAAAATAATTTAAACACCCAAGACAACATGGGTCCTGGGACTATAAACCTTTAAGTATAGGTTTACCTTATTGACCTATACCTAAGGTTATTGTGATGTCTCCCTGAAAGTGTAGAAAGAAGAGGGAAATAATGAGAGTACCTAAAGATATGGAAAACAAGGTGAAAAAATAGTATCTATGAGGACTATACATAAAAATGAGAGATGACATAGAGATTGGAGCTAAATTTGAAGAAGAAAAAGGGACCAAGAATAGACTAATGAGGGCTAAAAGGTATCAAAATAAGGGCTCCCATTTGAATATGGTATATTACTCCCCTAGTTTAGTGGGAGTATGAGGAAAGTCATACTCTATATAAAGGAAGAAGAAGATAGATGAAGAGATGGGCTATAGTGAGATAGATCACCACCAATCTCAACGACATAAGCCTTAAAAACATAGGATTATAACTCCATTCCCATGCATAAGAGCACAAAAAGAAAATAAAAAGAGAAAAAAAGAAAAGAAAGACAAAAAAAAAGACTTAAAAAAGGGTTAGTACGAAAAAAAACTCCAAATCACCTAGTGAAAGAGACCTCGATCAAAAATATCTCGCTCACTAATATCATGTTTGGAAGACTATTACAAAAGAATAGGTGATCACATAAGAAGGACAAGAACATCAAAAAAGGTGATATTCTCCATGATTCTAGGCTACTAGAGAGAGAGAGAGAGAGAGAGAGAGAGAGAGAGAGAGAGGTGATTATCTTTCCCAACAATGTTTGTTTGTTGGTGGTCTAAGGAGGTCAAAGGGATCCTAAATGACACAAATCATATCAATTATGATATATTGGATTCTATAATGGTTTAATAGCAGAAATGACATTTGAATGAATTATATCCTTGAAAGGATTAAATAAATGTATCTTGGATCATTAGTGTCCAAATGTGTTTAGGATGTGCTAGGAAGGTTAGTAGAGTTTTAAATAAGTCTTCTAAGTGTTGGAAAAACCTTCATGATTGAATCTAATAAGTTTTTAGTTCATTTTCATAGTTTAAAACTTCAAATTTTCACTTGGTAATGACTAGTAGCTATTTAGGAGGAAAATAAAGTTTTTGTTGTTAAAACACTTAACTAATCCCTCAAATTGGTTTGTGAAATTAATATTGATTCCTATTTTTATTTGGGACTCCATTGTATGGGCAATGAAGCCTATAGTGTACAGACAACACAAAGATTCAATGAAATACAAGTTTTGATCAACAAATCTATTGTTCTTGGCATTGATTTTTCTTGTTTTGATTAGAGATCTAACATAGAATAGTTTTGGAATATTCAATAGGTTATTAGAGTGTATTTCTACATGTTTTGAAGGGTTTGAGAGTCGATTTATGTGATTGTACTTTCATGTTCAGTGGATTAGTTTCATTTTTTGAGTTTCCTTTCCTTGTTTTGAAATTTTCTTGTACCTAATAACCATACCATGGACTCAAAGGCATAGAATACATGTAATGATGATTACTAAAAATGTACCATATGAATCTAACTTGGTACTTGTAGAAAATTGATTGAAAAGTGTGATCAAAAGGCTATAAAAAAGAATGTTCCATTGAAATTGATGGCACAAGTAGAGCAACATGAGTTTGGGATGAATAACATAGTTATTTTATTATTGGAATAGTCTAGTATGGTGGATTTAATGGTGAATCAATCACCAATTGGTATAAGAGAGGCTTGGATGGGTAAGAAAGGAGAAACCCTCAAATCAAGGGTTTGAAGTAACCAAAATAGGACTTTTAGGTTCTAAGTGTTTTGTGTTGAGATAATGGGTGTTGCACACATTGCATAATATTGTTATATTGTATTATTTTATTTTATTATGTAATGTTGCACCTAGATGGATGTTCAACATGTAAAGATTCCCATGGGATATACTTGATGAGTTGTATTGTAACATTGTGATAATATTTTATGTGATTATTTAGTATTGGGAAAAAGAATTAAATTTTCAATATTAAAAGTGGGGTCAATGGGTTATGTAGCACATGGTTTATTTAATACCACTTGGTGGTTTTGTGGGACTTGCTACTATATAAGTAGCCACAGGGTAGTTGTTGGTGTGTGAAGAAAAAAGGGCAAAAAGAAAGAGTTTAGCAAGACAAGGCTTGATAGGTTAGCCAAGGGAGCATTTGTAAAGGTTGGAAGCATGGCATGGGATGTATGAGTTAATGGTTGTTCACATGGATTTCTTAGTTGTGGCTATGGAATTAAAGGCTTCCATGGTTGTATTGAAATGGTGTTTTTGTTGAATAATACATGGTGATGGATTCTTTTGGAGGCTAGGGTTTTCCCTCAATGAGGGTTTCCTAGGGTATATTTTGTGTCACATTTTTTTGGGTATGTTGTTTATTCTCTTGTATGTGGATTTCAATTCTATATTTATTTTAGATATATTATGGGTTATGTGGAAATGGTTATATTCTTTGTTGCAAGTTTCCTTACAAGTGGTATTCAGAGCTATGGTTTTATTGTTGTAACCCTAGATTGAATCCATGGGAATTCATGAGAGGATAAAAGAAAGGGCAAGATGTATAAGTTGTTTATTATAGATTTGAGGGTTTTTGGGTTTGATATTATGATGGCATATTGGTAGATTTTGGGCATGTGAAATTGTTGGACAAAAGAGTTTTTTTGGATGTTTCATTTAAATGAGGGTTTTAGGGGGAGCTTGTAGAAATGACCTCGTAGGTAAAAACAATCATCAACATTGAATTTGGGTCGACATTTCCATAAGTTTTGATATATATAATGCCCAAGTTTGGCCATTTTTAGAGGAAATGAAAGAATTTTTTAGTTTTTTCCCATGATGGCTATCAAATTTAATCCCGTTAGAATTTTCATCAAAAAAAATATATTGTAGTGTAAATGGTAAAATAAATGTCTTACTAAAATAACCATAACTTTCTCTCAGGCTATCAGATTTTAGACTTCTTATAGGTGTTGGAAAGATAATTTAGAGCACTACAACTTGGTATAGGTTTGGTTTTGTGATTTTGACATTTTGTCAAGTTTTAAGAGCCCAAAAGTTAGATGTTGTTTATTTTGAGCACAAATTAAGGCATAACTTGGGCATATTGAGTCTAATTTTGGATTTTGAGTAGTCAACAAAAAGATCTTAGAAAGCTCTAAACATTGGTTCAGATTTAGTATAGGTTTAGCATTGTTTATTTGGTGATATATTAATTTCAATAGTTTATGGTATATATTGACTATGGTAGTATTGTGAGTTTATGAAATTGTATGTTTGAAGATTTAATATTTGATGTTATTGTATACTTAGTATTTTAGATTGGTCTCATAATGATATAATTATTAGTGTTTGGTTTCAATATGTATGATAACTTGTTGGGTCTACAATTTGTGTAGTGTTGTAAGCAGTCTATACTTATAGGTTGTATTTATAGCTTGGATATGGGTTGTCTTTGCCCATTGATCTTTCATTATTGATGCATATTTAGATTGGTGGCTTGGATTTGGGTTGTCTATGCCCTAAGTCACATGATCTGCTAATTTTTCTTCATATAGAAGGGATGCTATGTTGTTACTAGATATAATCATGGTGGAGGATTGTGGTTGACTATTTTATGCTGACAAGATGGACATATTCAGAGTCAGATGCTTGGTTCATGGATGTGATCATGGTGGCATGGGTTTTGGCATGACATGATTGGATATATAGGTACATCCTTGATGATCATTAGTTTGGATTCCTAATTTGGTTATGGTGGTACATATTCTTGGTTGAGGATCATAGTTATTTGGTTTCTTTTTAGGAGCTCATGATGTGCACTTTGATTTCTTTGATGGTTTGATGCCTTGGTTGGTTCTCATGGTTAGAGGATTGTTTTTTCATCATTATGTCATGGATAACTTGGATACATAGTTTAGTGAGAGCTTTTGACAGTGATGAGGTGACAATGTAGGATTAGTTCCTGGTTTGGTTTGTATCTTCTTGGTTTGGAGATCTTGGTTTTACTTGGTAATGACACTTTGGTTGTGTGAGTGTAGACCTAGAGGATCTTCATGTAGGAGATGGTTTTTATGATGCCTTGGTACCATGGTTGAGTGGGATTTTTTGGCATTGATATATTTATTGAGTATTTGTAGATGTTAAAGACTTATCTTAGATCATGTTATTGCAAAAGCATCTTTAACATTTGCATGGTGCAATTTTTATCTTCATGGTTTCTAAAGATGGTTAGATCTTGAGGACTCATGGGGTTCTTGGTTATCTTAATGGTGTGTGGAGATGGTTCTTCATGCTATGAAGATATGGTTTTTCTTCATCATGTGTGGAGATGGTTGGATCTTGAGGACTAATGGGGTTCTTGGTAAAGGTGTGGTTTATGCTTTCATTTGACATGTTATCCTTGGTACGAGTATGGTTTCATTATTATGTCATGGTATACTCTTAATATGTGTATATATTTATGAAATTTTATGGTATTTTCATATGGAGCATGTTATCTCTTTGGTTGAGATGGTTAGATCATGTTGTCATGTTTGTGTTCTTGAGAAAATGGTTGGAACTTTGACAATGATCTTGGTTTAGTTTCTTGGTATCGAGTACATTGATCATAAGATGGATACTTCATGATATTTCTATTTTGAATTTGGAGTTTGCATGGATTGATTGGTTATAGGTTCTCATGGATACTTAGAGATAGTGGTGATGTTGATTTCTGTTGGATTAGATAAGTATTTGTTAGGACAGTTGATGGTTTTAGTAGGAGAGTCTGAGGGGAATTCACCTAATATGGACTTGAAAGGATATTTTTATTAGATGAGTCTTGGTTAGAGGCTTGGATATCTTGATGAGCATTTTCATTCCCCACTCTTGGTCTACTCGACAATTTGCTACTTGAGAGGTATAGCCCATTTTTTTAAAATCTTAGGTGCATTATGTTTATGCTTGTCTTTCATGGATATGGATCTTGAGCTATGGTACATGAGTTAGTTTTGAAGGATACATTTGGGAGATGGTTTAGCATTGGTTATCTAAATTTGCATATGTTTTTATGTTGGTTGAGTTTGGGAGACAGTTTTATATTGGACATATTCCTTGGATTAGGTATGGTTTATGAGTTTGATCTTCTTGTGAGAGGCTTACATCCATGATTAGTTATATTGTATGGTTTGGGTGTTGTTGAGACTTCTTGTTGGGGTTTTATGGAGGAGATCATACTTGTCTAGTTTACATCTAGAGTTTTGTGGAAGGACATGAGATAGGTTATGATTTGCACGGTTTCTCTTTGGTCTTGGTTATCTTCCTAGATGTTCCATTTTGCTTACATTTGATTTGAGATTGGTTAGAGAATGTGATCATTGGTTTGTGCTCATGTATGTCATGTGAGAGATGACATGGTTATTCCTTTATCTCTTTCCTTTCTTGGTTGTGGAGAACTTGGGAGAGTGTTGGAGACTTGTTATGAGAGTTGTTCTTGCAGGTTATTAGTTTATATGTTGTGGATGCCCTTGAGACTACATGGGTTCACTTCTTTGAGATTTTGTGAGTGTATTGGTTATAGATTTGACATTATATTTTTTAGTGGGAGATTCTTAGTATATATGCAATAGGTATTGTTCTTAAGTTTTGTGATTGCAAGTTATAGATTGGATATGTTGATGATTGTGAGATTCAATTGGTATATGTGAGGTCTCATCCAATCCGTCTTAGTATAGATGAAAAAATTGCATTGTGGTACTCTTAATTTGATTTTTTGATATTGTTTTGAGATTATATGATTATGTCATTTTAATAACAACATTTTGATGATTCGCACTTATTAAAACCTAATCGATATATTTAACAATTTCATTTCAAGTTCTCAATTATTTCAATTGCTTTTATGGAAACTGAATTGCATAAATACTTGAATGTCAAATTGTAAGGTTCAAATGAAAATTAGCACCAAAGGATAGATTTAGATATGCAAACAAATCCAACTCACATGACTTGTAACTTAATAGTCATGAATCTAATATTTCATCAATATGATAGATAATAGATTATGAGGTTTTTTAGAATGTTAATCTAATCATATTAGATAAGAACCAATTATTATGTATGAAATGATTGAACACATGTGGATACAGTTCTATGACTTGATACTATTAGATTTTTGATACAATGTGAAATGTTAATGTGATTATGATGATTTATGATGCACAGACAGATGTTGATTTGATTTTGACGTGCAGGTCTTGATATTTCAATATTTTGAATGATTTACTTGAAATGATTAGGAAATGAAATTTATTTGAATTATGTTAATAAGATTACATAACTTTTGAAATTATATGCATTTATGATATTTATATATATAACCTCCTTGGACTATTGATGCTCGAGTTTATTGTGCAGGAAGTGGAACCATGGAAATTCTTGGGGGGAAACAAGTTCCAAACCTCATGAACACAGTTTAACCAAGTCGAATCTTTGGAAGATTCAAAAGCCTCATTGTGAAAGTAATTTTCTTTGTAATTGTATGGTTGCTTGCTTGCTTGTGAATATGTTTAATAAACCTAGGTGCATTAAGGGCATGACAAGGAAAACATAATGTATTTTTATGTGTGTCACTTGACACTTGTATAGTCAATGTGTTGATGGCATGTCATCTATAGTGTTGGTCTCAAGGTTACTCAATCTTTGTCCTCTTCTTTCTTTTCAAATTAATGCTTGAGTACACCCATTTGGGAGAGAGTGTTTGGATGGGTCACATCATGATGAGATTCGTATTCAAACAGTCTAAGTGGGATCCTAGGGTGTTATTTTATTATTAAAAAGACACCCTAATGGTAGTATAGTAGGTTAGGGGCCTAAATTTAATTATTTTAATGTTTTCCTAGCTTTGGGTAACCCTTAAACAAAGCCAACTTGAACCAATTCGAAATTGGAGTTTTTCTATGATAGAACCCTCTCAACCCACTTGGTCAACCTTCTTATTTTGGAGAAGCAACAATGTAAGATAGGGAGGCTTGATGTTTCTTACTAAAAATGGTTAGTGGAGAGTCTTTTAAGGGGGGAGTGACAAGTTAGTGGGTTGTTCACCCACTCTCTAATTTTAGAGACAACTAAGTTTTGGAGGGAGCTTAAGGTAGCTCTACTACAACTATCCTTACCCTAGCTTGGACCAAGGTTGGTGACTTAAAAATGTTCTTTTATTCCCTTTTTTTAGTATGGATAAGAAAATCTGCAAGTGTGAAAAGTTATCAATGGAGTATGCATTGCATTATTAATCTTGTGTTATGAGCTTGTCATGGTGTTGGGAAGAAGTGAATGTATTTTGTGCTTTTGAAGATCCCTTCTTGGTTTTGTTTTGTTGTTCTTCATTTTTTTTATTGTTGTTTCTTGTTTGGATGTGAGTGTTGATTGTGATTATGGGTGTGAAGGCTTCACTCACCCTTGGAAGGGCAGAGAAGCCTTGGGTGAAGGGCATAAGTTGGGCTTGACATTGCAGGTGAGAAAAGAAATCTTTTTTTTACCTCATGATGAGGTTTGTTATTATCATGGAGCATGGGCTCCATCATGGCCATGAATCTTGTTGTTTGGGAGGTACAAGGAGGTTTGGTGGATGAGGAGAAGATGGTTGTTTTGAAGGCCTTGAAAGGTAATGCAGTGGCAATATGTTGTTTATGTTGTGGTGGCCTTGAGAGGCAAAATGCATTATGATATTTATGTTGTTAGAATTTCTCCTCCTTGAAGAGCCCACCTTCACCCAACATTTTATGATTCTAATGGTGAATCATTGTGCAATTCATGGAAGGGAGTTAATTGTGTTTGTGTTGTGTATTCATGCAAAATTTTGTGATGTATGTGTGCAACTTGTTTGGTCCTTGTTTCCCCTACTCGGTGGGTGGCTTCATAGAAGCCTAGGTTGGGAGGTGAGCCTCCATGGTTCCCATTTTTGTGTGTTATGTGTAGGTTTTTGTGAAGATTTATGCCATGAAGTATTAAGGTTCTACCCTTGTCAAAAGGAGAAGATCCAAATGTGAAAAGAAAGCCCAATGTTTATGTTATCTCAATGTTTGTGACATTGAGTGTCTCTTGTGCTGCTTCAATGTGATGAGAAAAAAAAGGGTTGTGCTTTTGTCACTATGTGAGTAGGTGGAAAGATGTATTTGAGAATTTTGCACATATATGTCTCCTTGTAAAGAAAAGATCATTTGAAGTATTATGCAATATGAAAGTATTAGAATGAGTTATAGGATGTAATTGGTATCATTAATATCATTCAAAGTTGTGGAAGGAAAGTTTAGAAGATTGTACACTTATATTTTTACTTGTATTGAAAATCTTATTGCTAAATTTCATATATTATGAAGTGAGATTGTTGGGAATTCTTCTCCTTGAAGTAATTGTAAATGTGCACCTCATAAATGTCATGGAGAAGGAAATTACTATGAAGTAGTATATAATTTCACTTGCAAGAAAATATTAATTGTGAAAATTGATGTTTAGGGAGAAATCCATGTATGATATCCTTTTGCTCAGTTTAATATAATTGGAAGATAAATGTATTGTGGAAGAAATTGGACATTGTCGATGAATTGATGCCATAGCATTGTTCTACAATTTATAAGTACTTAATAAGATAGAAGAAAATTGTCATGTTGAATGATTTTTGTATATGCATATGTACTATCTCTTTGGAATCCTAGTTCAAATGACATCCTAGTAGATTTTACCACCTTTATTATTCTTCATGCTCACTAAAATACTAGGGGGTAAGTCAAGAGAAAATATGTTAGAGAAAAGCTTGTTGTAGATGTCTATTTTACCTCTCTAGAAAATATATGAGGAATGACAAAAAAAAATTCATCCTCATTACAGTCTAATATCTTATTCAAAAATGAATATTCTTAGAATTCTTGCATATAAAATATTAATAGATGGATACCACGTAATATGTAAGGATAAAATAAAGTAACATAGCTCATCCTAAATCATTACCTAGATGAGTCTCTAAAAAGAACACAAAAAAAGAGAACCCGTGACATTAAGTAGAATATAAAAAACTAAAAAACCAAAACCTCAAAAGCAATGCAAATCGATGACCTTTTGGAAATCTCTTCCTTTGAAAAAGAAAACATTGAAGTATGTGTCAAACATCTAATCCCATTACCTAAGCTTGGTTGCCTATCATGATATAGGGTGCCTTGATTTACGTGGGAAGACAAGGGAATAGGTTTTGGCAACTTCAATTTTGTTTAAAAACAATTTACATAATTCTTTTACACCTTGGCAGCAACCGATGTATTTCTTGGGATCCCCTTTAAAGTACATGGAATTAAGGGAAGTCATTTATCACTGAATCTATGTTAGAATTCCTTTTTACCTTGGGCGCATCATCATGCAAAATGAGTACACTAGTTTAGAGGGATGGTGACGCCTAGAATATAGGAAGTGGTATAGGGTAATAATGAAGAAAAGTAGTAGGTGGTTAGAGGTATGTTAAAGGAAATTATTTAGAAAAGACATTAGTGGGTAGGGACAAGATTGTAGCCTAGAATGTAAGTGTGTTAAAGGAAGTAAGAAGGGGGTTATTAGCATTTAATTCATTGTTAATCATTTTGAAAAATGAATTTAATTTAGTATTGTATTTATTTGTTATTAAATCATTTATCTTAAAAAATAAATTAGTTATTTTTTTTGAGATAATATAGTTGATTTCATCTTGTGGGGTGGTTACTATTTAAGACTTAAAGAAGAACAAAATAGGTTAAGAGTTGAGGATGGAGAAAATTAGGTTCTTTTCAATAATACATAATTAGTAGGTTTAAGCAATATGAAGAATAATGATAAATAGAAGATTTCATTCAAAAGGGAAATAAAATAAGAATAGAGTGGTAAGTAGTTATAACAACAAATAATAAAATAATAAAATAACAAAATGATGATGAATAAAAGCATTGTATGAATAACATTTGATTGATAACCAATACTTAAATATACCATCTCTAGTATTGCCTTCAGTATGTGCATAAAATTAATTATGAAGTAACATTGGTTGTGGGGAACGCTTTAAGAAGGATGTAGGACTGTAATAAATGTGTTCAGAGCAAATATAAGGTCAACTTTAATGTCGATGAAATTAAATGTTCCTAACCTATTAATTATATTTATACATATATATAGGAATACATTGATTTAAACAAAATAAGAAGAATTTTTATAATTAAAAAAAAAAAAAAAAAGTAGTTATATTTTGTCGGATTAAAAGTTGGGCATGACAGCATACCTTTGAAGGTATGGATAGTTGGATAGGTTAGCACTTGTTGTGGGTGTTATTTCAGCTATGGATATTTTAACAACTAAAGATACATGTGATTACCTTTAGATTAGGTTTTTGTATTTGGCATTTCAATTGGTATAGGATTTTATGATCTTCTAATGCAACAAGTTGGGTGGTTTTCTCTTTGGATGGCTTCTATGTATGTCTAGTGGCAGTGGTAGAGGCTTCTTTGATTTTTTTGTTAGTACTAGGATGGAGCACATGGTGTACTTTGATCCATAATAGTGGATGTTTTAGGAGGGATTGTTCCCTTATTTATTTATGTGGCTATAGATTGACCCTATGCAATGTATACAATAAGTGGGAGATTGTTGAGATAATCGGTCTTGCACACATTGCATAATATTGTTATATTGGATTATTTTATTTTATTTTGTAATTTTGTACCAAGATGAATGTGCAACATGTAAAGATTCCCATGGGATATACTTGATGATTTTTTTGTAAGAAAAATAGGTTTTATAGGGATCCTAAAACCCGAGAGTTAAAACACATCATAAGGGTGATAATAAATAGTAAGAGTCTAGCTAGTAAAAGAAGGCCAAACAAAAGGCCAGTTCAATAGACAAACAAAAAACCAAGGCTAATAATAAGAAGATAAAGCCCAGATAGAGAATGAAGGCCAACATAAAGGCTAGTACAATAGACTAAAAAACCTACTAAACAAAAATAACTATAGCAATATTTCATTCCAAAAGACAGGAAAATAAAAACCACTATTAATCCTTTATCTTTCTCTCCAACTCCTACATTGTTTCCACTACTTCATAGGTTTTGTTAATCTTTTTAGCCACCTAGTCCTACTTCTTCTAACTATCCTACTCCATGCTACTAAAGGTAATGATAGTAGTCACTTCCTCTTCATCTTGGCTCTTTCTCTATCCTTCTCCTCACTTTCATCCAGAAGACCCCTTGTTCTTAGCATTCTAGTAAGGGATGAGATATTATCATTGATAGAGGTCAGAATGGTAATCATCTAATTTTCTCAATTATGGTTATAATTTTCCAAATTTTGGATTATCTTCTTAGCCAAACTAAGATGATCCCCCTAGTCATTGTAATTCCCACAATTAGGCATCTTCATTTTCTATTCTAGCTGGCTTATTTTTTCTTTGAACTCCTCCAACTCATGGTAAAGCCATTTGATCAACCTAAAATTGTCAATCATGCTATTCCTAGCATTGTTAAGAAAATTCATGTTAGTCTCCCTAGCATTATCTATTATGGCTACCATTGCTAGATCAATGAGATCCTCTAACTGGAGCTGACCCTATTTTTCTTCTAAAATTTATGGGTTCATTGCCTCTCTTACGAGACCCATTTTATAAGTTCTTACATTAAAGTTTCTCCATGGCATGTGCCTATCCTTAATTACCACCTCTCCTCCCTCACCAATTTTCTTCTCCATGTTTAGTTCCTAAGGATGAATAGGGGAAAGAGGAATAGTAGGAAGCTCCAACCTAGAATTCACAATCCCCTCTACATCCTTCTATTTTGACCTCCTCTTTTTCTTAGCTACCAGCTCCACTAATTTAGTTTCTAACTCCTCTTCACCCTCATCATTAGTTTTCATATCATCCCCTTCCTCATTATACTCTTCCTCTACCTATCCAGATGATTTCAACTTATGGTCTCTAAGGCTCTTCCTACTTGGGGTTTTTACTGATGAAGGTACCTTCTTTTCAGAATCCTTGGCCTTTTTCATAGGCGTAATGTTCTCTTCACCCTTCAACTAATACTATGGACATCCTCTAATTCAAATGAGAAACTAGAGCTTCCCATATCTACAGAAGCATCTGCACCCTGTAGGGGGGTTTTGCTTATGGCCTGAGCCTTGAAATGCTCATAGATTAGGAGTAATAACCCCTCCTATAGGGTTGAATTCACTAAGGGTTTCTTCTTATGCCCAAAAATATCCTTACACATTGAAGTATATAAATAGAAAGGGAATGAAATCTTGACATCATAGTGAAAGTGATTGAGTAAAACAAAGTGATGTGTTCTTACTCTATCAAATCTAGTGTCTAAGGAAATATACTCTATAATAGCCCATAAAAAATACCTCCATAACTTCTTGATGGAATCCATTTCATAGTAGGTTTCAAACTTTACCAGTTCATTTCTCTCCTCCATATTCTTTGCAAATTCCTTTATGGCATTCACTGACATCTTCTTGTCCCTAAAAAACTTCATCCCCTCTACCATAATTTTAGTTTATAGAGAAATGATTTCCTCAGTGACCTAAAATGAAACCCTATCCACTTTCACCCTTCCATGAATCCACCATACTATTAATGATCGTAGGGTCAAAAACATGAAGTTTAGAAATGTAGTTGGCTATACCACCTTTCTCTAGCTTTTTGTAGACTTTCATCCTATGCTTCTATTTTTCTACTTCACCAACAGGTTCCTTCCTAATTCTCTCCTCCACCATCTTTAAGTTCTCAACACTCACAATTCTCATAAACCCCAATTGTTGATAACCCTTATGCAACCTCTAGAAACCTTGATGGCCACCTCTATGATAATCCACAAAATGTCTATCTTTACCCACAAAATGGTAAAGGAAGAGAGAGAAATAAACCCAAGAAACGTATCGAGGTGACACTGATAACCTCATATGGCTGCAATTTTTTAAAACACCATTATTATAATTACTTAAACTCCAACTCTCATTAAATACCATTATGATAGTTAGATATCCACCATACCACCCTAGATTTTGTCCAACTCAATTAGGCTTTTCGCCTCTTCCAAAATATTTCCACTAGAATTCCAAATCATCCACTTTTCTTCCCTAATTGCTTTGTTTGAAAACCAAACCACCATGTAATTTTCCTCCCTCTATTCATGGGTGATGTGGACATTTTCAAAATTATCAAGAAGGGAGTGAGTCTTATCAATAATATACTTGATGAGTTATATTGTAACATTGTGACCATATTTCATGTAATTATTTAGTATTGGGGAAAGGAATTAAATTTCCAATATTAAATCTGGGGTCAATGGGTTTGGTAGAACATGGTTATCACATGGCTTATATAATACCACTTGATGGTTTTGTGGGACTTGCTACTATATAAGTAGCCACAAGGGTAGTTGTTGGTGGGTGAAGAAAAAAGGGCAAAAAATAAGAGTCAAGAAAGACAAGGCTTGATAGGTTAGCCAAGGGATCATTTGTGAAGGTTGAAAGCATGGCATGGGATGTGTGGATTCATGCTTCTTCACATGGATTGCTTGGTTGTGGCTATGGCATTGAAGGCTTTCATGGTTGTATTGCAATGGTGTTTTTTCTGAATAATACATGGTGATGGATGCTTTTGGAGGCTAGGTTTTTCCCTCAATGAGGGTTTCCTAGGGTATATCTTGTGTTACATTTTTTTGGGTATGTTATCTATTCTCTTGCATGTGGATTTAAATTTTGTATTCATTTCAGATCTATTATGACTTATGTGGAAATTGTTATATTTGTTGTTACATGTTTCCTTACATTTTGGATCTAATTCCTCTTTGGATTAGAGTTTTTGTGACATTTCATGATACTATCCAAAAGTTGAGATCTTGGAGATGCTTCTAAGTGGTAGTTGCTTTGTAAAATCACCAAATTATAAGTGTATTTGCTGGGGCATAGGCTGAATACTTCTACTTGGTCCAAAAGACCAATAGTCAAGTTTAAGATATGTTATTGAATGAGAAAAATGGTGTCTTAATGTGGTTTTATTTCCTCTTGTATTTGGAAAAGTTGGGTGTTTGAAGACAAAAAAGGTCACTACATGGCTAATTGTTGAATTCGAGGCCTCTAGGCCAGTTCAAAGTCTTTTTGCCATTGTGAGTAGGAGATAGGTCAAGAAACCTTGTAACCACTTTAATATACCTTAATATACCTCAAATATCTCAAATCCATCATTCATTTGCACTTAGAGTAACCTTGGTTGGGTTGAGTCTCATTAATGCCATTTGAGCACTTTGGGAAGTAGTGGTTTGCAAGCCAAATTTGAGTAACTTATCTTGTGTAAAAGGTCCATCACCCTTTCCTATGAATCATTTGTGTATCTTACTTTAAATCACAAAAATAAAAACAAGAAAAAGTTATAATTGAATGGTGTATCAGGTTTATGTGCTTGATAGTCAATCTTATGTGCTTTTTAGTGACTTGCATGCATATGTACTAATATGTGTTTACACCCTTAGATCAATTTCCTACTATCACCACTATATGTAAATATGGCTATGATCTTAATGGATAAAAAATGATATTTTATCTCTAGAGATGTGTGTGTGTGTGTGTGTGTGTGTAAATGCATTTCCTTGGGATGGACAATGGTCACTTACAATTATTAGGGAGTGACATGTTGCAATGTAAAAGTATAAGTGCATAAAAAGGTAAAATATTGTACAAGGAGGGTTTATGTATGCCCCCTCCTTATGATAAGCATTTAACCATATAAAGCATAAGGAAAAGAGTCAACAATAACTACTTCTAGAAACAAGGAGATATCCTTTAAGAAATAATGTATACCAAAAACTTAAAATAGAGCATTATCTCTTGTAAGAAAATAAAATAAATAACTATGAAAGGATTTTTCATGTGTGAGAATATATCCTTTAAAGGAAGAGATCTTGTTGAAAAGACATCTACCTATTGGAAATATAAGATAGGCTAAGTTACTAAGAGGGGAGGAGAAAATTAGTAACTTATAAAACTTAATCTTAATTCACCAATTAATCCTTCATGTGTATTCTAATGTAATATCATGCATGGAAAATTGAAAGCATTAAAACATTCATAACACTTTGACACATAGTATGGTGACCTAGAAATCTTCCAAATAGAAATTAAAATTGGGGTGGTGATGATACCCACAAGCTTTAGTATTGCAGTATAAAGTTATCTTGTTAAGGCTTACAATGATCACTTCTGATGATCAATACTGTTAGGAGCAATAAGGACTAGTAGGTCCATCTTGCAAAAGGATTTACAAACATATAATGATGTATGCACTCAATAAAGAGATTTAAAAAAGACTATTAAGTCTACCTTGTGAAAGGATTTAACTATTCCACCTTTTAGGATGAACCAGTGGTTGATCTTTGATCTGCAACATTGATTTTCTAAATGAGATTCCTTTGAGTTTAGTGATCACATTGTTTTGATAGATAAACCTTTGCTACTCCTTATACTACTATAGCCCTTTTACTCCACACTTTCTTCTCTTAATGTATCTTCTTGATATTCCATATATATCTTGGATGTGATACAATGCATTACATATATACCAATCCAATTTAAAATTTCATCAAAGTTGGCTACAATACAAGTTTCACCAAAATACATAAAGTCAACCCAACTATAGGTACTCAGGTTCTAAAGACAAACACAGTGAGTTTTAGATACTTGGAAACCATTGTGAATGCTTGGCATCATCATGCACTTAGTAGATGTAGAAGCTTGATTCATACTAATAACTTCCAAGTAGTCTAAACTCAGTCTACATTGGTGACTTGGTGAAAACTGTGAAACTTGACATATAAACTGAATTACATGGTTGACACTACATAGCTTGGTGACTGCTATCACTATGAGCTTTATATACTCTGGAGAAATCAATTTACACTGAGAAACTTGGTAAACACAATGAAGCTTCGATTACATTGATAATCACCAACTTGGTAAATACTACATGATGTGAATTGAATATTATTCCTAGAACTCGGTAGCAACTGTAGAACTTAGTAGAGCCTAAAATACTTGGTTAACATTGTTAACTATACAATAATCTTGGTAGCTACTAATCATCTAATTAAGTGTGTGTGTCAATAATAAACAAACTTGATTGTAATGTCAACAATCTCCCCTTTTGGCATTAGTGACAAAAACACTTATCAACCAAAACTGAATTGAAAAAGTTCAAAACAATCTTAAGTCTCCATTTTGTGTCTTCAACTTGGTAATGTACTCTATTTTTGAGATTTTTTGGAATTTCTTTTGTAAGAGATGATTATTTGAATATCTATATATGTATAATATTATGATGCTTCCCTACACACACACACACACACACACACACACACACACACACACATTTTGTCCCCCTTTATATATCAGATATTATATTACATTTTCTCCCTTTAAATATTTTTCCCCTTTTTGACATAAATTCCAAAAATGTATGTTACATGGTAATGCAAAAATGTGACAAGAAGTTAGAATGTACCTTTAAAATTAGTGACATTGTCTTGTCCCAATTTTATTGCTACACCTTGCTTGCATGCAATGCAATTCTAACTTCTACTGATAATTCCATCATGTGATCAACTATGGAGAAGTTGTTATAATGGATTAGAGTTTTGGAATGTGTAATATGTTTCTACAATGCATCCATGTTCAAAATAATCATGCCTTGTATATCTACAAGTGTGGCCCTTATCCTGGCTTCTTCTCTTAGTAATTCTACTTGCATATTAGTTAGAAATCTAATCTTTTTGTAATGAGCAAAACTATAGCTCGGGTCAAGTGACAATTGGTGTGCACTTGCCTTTAGATCTTCATCTATTTTGGAGAGTTTATCTTTGATTTCTTGCATGAGGATAGATGTATCAAAAATTTTACTAAATAGAGAAGTGACATTATTGGCAGAGGTTTATAGTGAGCTAAGAATAGTAGACAAGTCTATTTGATATATTGAAATCTTTTGTGCAACTAGCTCCAATATTTTGTTTTCAAATTTCTTCTCTGCTCTTTGCAATAATTTCTCTTGTCCATTCAAATCTTCATTGAATTTCTAGAATACTTCTACTAATTGAGCCAAAATAGGTTGAGAAGTATCAACCTCGGTGCTAATTGCATATGCAAGAATGTTCTTTGCATCTTCTATCACTTGATTCTCTCTGTTTCTTTCCTCTCTAAGCCTCTATTGCTTAGCTTTCTTTTGAAATAGCTCTCCTACTATATGAATTTGATTAGGATCCAGAGTAGAGATATCCCAATTTGAGATAACTATATCCTCATCAAGATCAATGTCTTCTTCCTTATCTTTTCCTTTGCTAGTAACTTTTATACTCGGTTGAGGGTTGCTCTAAACTTTCTTTGTATTGACTATTTGCATAGTCAGAATAATAACAATAGTGGAAATAGGACTAGCAACAAATGTAGATGTTGTACTAATTGAAGAAACACCTTGTTGCTGAGTAACCATAACTGATGAAGGAGGAAGCACTAACTACTTGGTAGATGAAGTGTTAGTCACTTTAGTCAATGAAGTACTGAGCTAAATAGGCATATAGATTGGTTGAGTGCTTGGATTTGCATTGCTTTTCACAACAAACATGGTAGTAGCTTTCTATGAACTTGATGGCTTTAAAGCTTTGCTTGAATAGTGAGGAAGTGAAGCTATAATCGTTGTTGCAATATTTTCAGAGTTTATTTCCTTAATGCTCTAAATCTTAGGGAGATTCACCTTGGTGGCTTCCTATTCTTGTTCCTCATCATCTTTATTCTTACCAATTGTTTCTTCATCATCATCATTGTCATCTTCCATGTCATTTTCACCACCATCTTCTTTATCACTAAAATTAACAACAAAATCACTCTGCCTATGAAGATTATAGATATTCTTCCATGTATTGGTGGCATTCCTCACCATATGTTCAATGTCATTGACCAGTATCAAGTAGGTGTTAAATTTCAAAGTAAATTTTACATCATTTTGCTTGATGGACTCTTTTACTTCTTTTTCATTAAGAATCAACATTAGTTGGCTCAGAGTCTGCTCATAAATGTCCTTTGTAGTTTACTTGGCATGTTTCCATCTTGGCTTGATTTTCTTCATCAATTCATTGGGAATCTACTGCGCAAGTTGGTTTGGTGAATATTTCCTTTTACCTAGTTTAGACATAACCATGTCTTCAACTTGCTGCCTTCTGTCTACATTTGTGGTCTCATATCTCAATGATTTAAAGTTTTCCATGCTAGCTCTTACATCAATTTCTTTCAATTTCTCTTGAAATGTAGGTGGAGGCCATTTAAAAATCACATCCTCTACTTCTTCACACAATTTCAATTTCTTTCTAGATGTTCTTCTTATAAACACTGTAGTAGATGACTTGGTAGGTTTGGTTATGATAACCTTACCTTTCTTCTTGACCGGCTCTTCTTCTTCTAATTTTTCTTTGTCTCCCTCATCTTCTACATCATCTTCTATTATATCATCTCCTATACCTTATGTCAATAGGAGAGTAGAACTAGCTTGTCTTAGTTTTTCCATCCTCTTCTTTTCTTTGGTGACTGCCAGAGGAAGCTTTATCTCTAGTTCAATTCTGGCTTTGGCTTCATCATATGTACCAAAATATGTGGCCTTTGGATCCATAGGTTCACTAAATAATGCTTCAATTATGTCCCTGGTGTCATCAATATTGACCTCATAGCCTAGTGGGTTGACTGATACCACTCTAGATTTGACTTCTTGTATATACACTTTGTCACAATTTTCCATAAAATAAATATCATCCTTGTAATCTTCTACAAGTTTCTTGGAGATTCTAAATCTATTATTCATCTTTTCGTTGAAAGAATCAAAATAATTTTTCATTATACTAATATAATTTTCACTCATTTTTTCTATGTACTCATTAATTTGATACAGTACATGCACATCTTTTCTCCATATAACTATACGTTTTGAAGAGAAAAACTTTTTCACAAAGAAGAATAAATAGGTTAAAAGTGAACCAAACTTACATAGGTTATTCATTAATGTCCTTGTTGGTGTTTGTTCTGGTACAAAACATATTAGGTTGGTTTAAACCTAATACCAGGAAGCATAAGATAAGGGAAAGCCTAAGGATGAGCTAAATCCTATATTCAGCAAGGCTAAATCTTAGTTTTGGACCAACATTAATAGAGTCATCAGGACTCACTTCACTTTAGACTCAACAGGGCCAAGGTGGGAACACCTTAGGGATTGATCTTGCTAATTTGATACTTTTCTTCTTCTAGACTATCCCCTATAACAGAAATGGTCAATGTTCTTCTATGATTTTCTAATAAACTTCTTGATTATAGTAGCTAATTATAATCAAAGGGAAAGTAGATGCAAATAAGTAATGACCAACATTTATAGTTCTTTAATATATAAAAAGGTAAATTGATATTCAATTAAAGATTTAGATCTCACCGTAACCTAGGTATACAATAGTAGAGAACATGCAATCTTTAAGTTGACTAGTCCCTTATCTATTGGGCATCAACTAAACCTTAACATATACATGGACACCTGAGGTATACTCATATATTTAAACATCTCATCTATCTATTCCACTTGCAAATAGACATCAATCTTTAAACGAAATTCATTCTTATCAAATCCCTCTATGATCCCTATAGTTCTATCAATGGCCTATCAAGCAAATTACTCAAGTTCTTGACCCAACAAAAAGATACACAATGACATACAACTTCAACACAAGCTACAAATGGACAATATGCACTTTGGGCATATATTAGAGAAAACTACAAAAACTCATAGAAAAGGAGATAAACTTCAAAATGAAATTTCCAATAAAACTTTGTATTAATTCATTGAAATCAATACATCATTTGTATGTAAAAAATTTAAAAAATACAAAATGAATTTCTATATTAGCTAATACTCAGAAGAAAACTAGACTACTACTGTTCATAACCAAGAAAAATACTGAGAATGGTATCATAGCAGTTAGGAAATTCTCCAACCCTATAACCCTTCTAGTTTCACAATAGTGAGAAACTATCAAAATTGGAACCCTTATAATGAGAAAAGGAGAATATGATAGACAAGAAGAGGTTTCTGGATTTACAATCTAATTCTAATAGGTGTCATGTTGAAAACCCTTCATCCCTGTTGCTATAGAAACTGATCTTCCTTCTCCATCTATTAGCAATCAAAAACTATTAATGTTAATGCAGAGATATTTGATATCTCCCACTAAAGTAATTAACAAAATATCCTCTAAAGGAAATGTCAGATACACATCATAATATGTGCTAGAGATTTAAATCTAATCTTGGTTTTTCATATTCTACTTTTGCTGTGAAATTCAATTGTACTGTCAACAAAACCTATCAATTGCAACTACTTGCTTTAAAACAATCAAATCATCTTTAAGCTAGTCAATGAAATCAAATATGATGTAAATTTGATCATATCTGATTTTCATCTCAAGCTAAAAACATCAATTCTATACTTAAAACTAAGGAGGCCCCAGAATTCACAAATCTGCCTATAGCTACTTCTAGTGAATACTTGTGTGAAAACTGATTACAGAAATGATAGTGTATCTTTTCCTGGTTTTGTCAATATATGATACTGCATGTTTTGGATGAAAATAGTGCCTCTAAGGTTGATTTGAAATTTTAGGCCTTAGGCCATGAATAGAGTATTAAGTATAAATTTTTTAAAATAATACATAGTTAAAACTATATAAAATCTTAAAATCAATTAAATTTTTCAAACTTAGGATGGAACATCCTTTTAAAGATATATGATTTGAAAATTCATTCTATTTCATTCCCCCTCCTAGTGGATGCCACTTGTCAAATTTTCATTTCTTGAAATGCAACTCGAGAGGGCCCCACACACTTTATGCATTTGAAAATCTTGAAATTTTCCTACGATCTTAAGATGTTATGCTCATACAATATTATTGTATTATCTCAACATTTAAATTTTACCACTCTGAACATACAAAAAACTTATCATTTTCATCATTTTCATAGTGTCTTAATTCATTTATTTTCAACTTATAATCATATGATGATGGGCCAATTGTAATTTCTTAAAACTTCATTACGAGCCTTGCGATCTCCTAGCAAGACTCGACAACTTTGTCATATCTTAGCCTTTGAATTTCATCTTGCAATTTTATGAAACTCTGAAGCATCATATCATTTATATCTCCACCTCTTGATCCTCCAAGATTGTTGTGAGATCTTATAGGCATAATTCTAGAGCTCCACAACCCCCATCTTACAATTTTACAAAAGCCTCTTGGGTTGTGCCATGTGTCTCTTTGTGCACCCAAAAATATGCTTCTATCACCTCCAACTAGCCATTCATCCATGGTGGGCCCTCATGTGGGTATGTGGCTTTCAAAAGCCATTTTTCCCTTAATACACTTAACTTTGCAAGAAATTGTACATTTAAACACATTGATGATCTGAAATACATTAAATGTGGGATAATGAGTTTTCATTGCTTTTTCACCAACTATTCCCTTATATGTGTTCCTCTGTTAGTGGAGTAGGAATGAAATTTGAAATGGATGCCTTCTCAAATTGCCAATGTTCTCTGTAGATCTTTTCTCATTGTGGAGCTCTGCCTTCTTCTTGCCAAGTCGTGGTCTTTGTGCCTTTTGCATGCCTTGATGTTTGCTGTCCTACTTCTACCTACCATCTCCTTTTGTGCCATGGAGACCAATCATCTCCTCCTCCCTTTTCCTTGTATTTCTACCATTTACTTTTGCTTCTCCCTTTCCATGGGCATACAACATCAAGATGAACTGTAGTCCATTCCTTGCTTGTCATGGATGCCCCTACCTATGACCGTTGTGGAGCTCCTCCCTTCTGTCATTCTCTATATGGATTCTCTCTCTTCTTCCTCTTGCATGGACTACTCACTTTGGATGTCTTTGATTTCTTTCCTTATCCCATGCCCTTTCTTCCTCTTGGCTTCTCCACTCAATTCCCTTAGGTGTTGGAAGATGACTAAGAGCATCTACAGCTCTCCCCTTTTGCAACACGTGCCCTCTTTGTGACCACGCTCCCTAAACTATGCCATCTCCTACATGGTCGATGAGCTTCTTTATATGGGAAATGGTGTGATAATTTTAACAAGACTAGGAGGATCAAATCTAAATGGGGCCTTTCCTCTTATAAATGCGAATCCAATTATAATGGGAGGACCATTGCTATGCTACGAGGGAACCATGTCAAAGATCCCAATTGGAATCCTCTTTTTGCCACCTGAAGATATTAGCACCATCTTAAATTCTCATTGGGCTACCATCCAATTTGCAATAAGTATCTAGTCAACATTGATCACAATAAATATATGGTTAGATCCTATTTACAATATGTTCCTTTCCCAAATTGTGATTTCCTCCGTATAAAAGTAAATTGGAAACTATAATGCATAATGCCTTTCTTACCGAATAATCATTCTACAAATGTTTTATATATTCAGGCTTGCAGGACCATTTTTCATTCAAACTCCATTTGGAAATATCAAAGCACTAGTCTTCCCCATGCTACTCTAATATTACATAGTAGACTCGTGATACTTATAAAACTATAAGCTACATCACTCTGGCATGAAACTTATTTGGAAGATGCCTACTTCCACATTTGACAATAGTATATTAATTATCAATATTTCTTTGGACTCTCACATACCTCATTCCACACATTCATTAGATCCTAATTAATTGTAATATGTACAAAATGAAAGCAAACTTGGCTATCATAATCAAATTAACCTTTTGAGATAGTTTGTCCTTCACAACAAATTGTTGATCTAATGGAACCATTGGCCTCAAAGTGGGTCTAGCTAAAAAAATTAGTTTTTGAACTACTGAAATTGCAAAGTGATCCATTAGACAATTGGTATTGATTGGATTCAAATTCGATAACTAAACTATCATTTAGAACTCATTTTCAACTTATCTACAAATAGTGAATTTTTTGCCTGGGAGCCTTTGAAACTAGCTTCAAAAACTAATTGGAACAAGTAATTAGGGTCTAAGAACTGGCATGCTGATACTTTGTTCTGCATTCTTGCAACTTGCTAGATCTTGTCTCATGATGACTTTGGGTTCAAAAGATATTGACCGTCAAAGTTGTTCAGTTAAAACTATCTGCAATAAAACATGTTAAAAAATAGGAAAGTGTGTTTTGTTTGAGCTTTGAAAATAGGGTGAACGGATACTTGACAGCCCAAAAATTGGGGAAATAGTTCATTTCCATGAGGAAAAAATAGATCTATGATTTGGGTTCATTATGAATAACATGATGTATTTGGAAAGCATGCGAAGTGGGGTACTTAGAATTGCAAGACGTGAAACATCAGTAGAAAAGTATTTTTTGCAAATGGAATGGCCCTGGAAAAGTGTGCAGATGGATTAATCAATACTTACAAACTGGCACACTTAAATTACTTTCAAAGTAGAATGTAGTGGTACAAACCATTTGATCCACACCATCATAGATTTAGAGTTATAACATCCCAAATAGGGGTACCAACCAATCTACATTTTATGACACTAGTAAAAAGTTATGAATTGCATTTAGAATCACGTTAAAAAATGGATCAAACAGATTCATCACAAGCTGAAATCTGAAACATATCATGTGTATGACCTCTAGAATGTAATATAAAAGGAATTTTCTTAATATGATCAACTAGGTTAAAGTTATAATCGGTCAAACAAGGCCTCCCAGATTTTTGAGAAATATGCATCAGGATGATAGGGACAAGTAACCAAATTTGAAGGATTCAAAACCTATTTAAAAACATATCAAAATAACTTGAAATCTAAAACATAGGTTCATTGATATGCATACTAGATAATTGCAAAGTGACGAGTCATGAAAAACTACCGAGTACAAGATATTGAAATGCAAACTAGGCCTCTTGTCACTGTTTGACACTTAGGCAAACAATACAGAAATGAACACCACTCAAAACATAACTTCATGGAAGTATTTAGAATGATAGTTTATCATATTAGGACACATGGATATGCTTAACGCAAGGTGTTAGAAACATAAAACACATCTTAGGCCTTAAAACAACAACTAGGTACACAAGCATGGAAATGTGTTTATTGGGCTCATAGTGACTCAAAAGTTTGGAAAGGTACTCAAAATTGGAATGCATTTTTGAAATACATTAATTCTTATGCTCTCCATGTTTCTATTGAATTGGTTCAACATCAACTTGGCAAGTTCAAAGAACATGTTGTTCTTCACCACCTTGAGAGTGAGATCCATTGCTTCACATGATACACTATTGAGTCAACTAGAACTATATATCTTCTATACAATTACATGAATTCCAAACTTTAGCTTCATGTTAGCTACATAGCTGATCTTCATAACTCTTCCATCCCATTTGGTAAGGGTTTTCTTCTACTAGACTTAAGGTTTTGGTGGTTTTTTCCTTGGCCAATATTGGAAGTCCTGTGATTTGATGAATCGTTATCTTTATTATCAAGATAGGTTGCTCCAACCATAAATGCCAGTTGTGCACATGGCTAAGGATAAACCTTATCCATTTTATCTAAAATTCTCAAGGCATGTGTGAAATGTGGGTTAAACCCTTGGCTTCCAAGTCTTGATGTTTAGACTTCAACACACCATTCACACACAACTTTTCCAAAGTTTCATCCATTTCTAGGGTTCCTATGTCTTTAATCGAACAATGAAAATGTGAATGAATGTCATTTACTAGAAGCACCTTTGATGAAATTTGTGATTGAGCTCTAGTTGGATCAAGAGTTTCCACAATTATCAGACTCAATTTGAAATCTGGTGCTTTCCATTCAACTCCTCAGAATAACATCTTAGACCCCTTCTTGGTTTTACTACTGGAGGATGCCATTGCTCGATAGGGTTTTATGAACTTCAACAAAAAATCCCATAGATCACTTGGATGCATAAAAATAGCTCTTGAAAATTCACAGTGAAAAATGAATTTACTTTCACCCTTTTAACAAATTTCACCTTTCAATCACCATAAATGCTTGGTACATTCACCTAGTTGATGATAGATTGTCTTCTACTTGGTTTGAATTAATTTTTTGGTAGGAACATTCATGACTTAGTGTCCACACAATAACTTAGTTACTCCCAAGCTTGCTCAGCAAGGTTTTTCAACTCAACCTTGCTCGTTAATGTACATAATTTCTTTAGATACTCGGTGATCCCTTTGCATCTAGAATGCTGATATGGATATTTCCTTCTGGCTAATTGGAGATGAATTTGGATGACTACTTTAGAATCTTAGTTCTAGTTATCCTTGTGGGAGTATAAATGTTTGAGTCACTAAATTCTTGAGTGACATTTGCTTCATTGCTTGGACTTGCATTCTCAAAACATTTTGGAATCCACTGTTGTCTCATTTGTTTTCTTATGTTATCAGCCTTGGCTTTCTTTTCATCTTCAATTCTGCCAGTATTCATATAGTTCTTTAGAAGATTTCCAATTTCTATAAAAATAAAACATCTTCTAGTAGTGTCTCTTGTCCTCATGTGATGTTTTACATCTTTTATTCCAATGTGTCAAAATTCTCCATAGTAGTGACATCTGTACCATGTATTATAGTCCTAACCAAATATAGCTTTTACAATCTATTCTATCTAGTTCAATATCTTGGTTTTGAATTCAAAAGATTTGTGCCCATGCTTCTTGCATTTGTGACATTTACCTTCACATTTAGGTTTCTCTTTACATTAATTAACTCTATGAGCATGCTGATTTCATTTGTAGCATTTTCCATTGAATTTATATTTACCATTGCTCCAACATTTTTTTGATGTATGACCTAACTCACCAAAGTGATTACAAGTAGGTCTTTTATTCTTTTGAGCTCCTTGCTTGGATGATTCACCTTCTTCTATATATCCAATTCCTACTTTTCCTTTTTGTCTATATTGGATTTGCTCATTCAATTGATCCATGTCTACTTGAGATTTCATCATCCTCTTAATGGTTTTCTTTTTAGTGTTTAGATCATTCTGCAATCTTTCATTTTTGATCTTAGATTCATGATTTCTTCATTTGCATTAGCAAGATGATCAATGAAGTCTGCTTATTGAAGGGATAGATGATTAATTTTTTTATTCTTTCCTTCTAACTCTTTTTTTATATTGTTTTTCTCTTCCATGACTTCACATACTCTTACTAACTAAATTTCTTGTTCTCTTTTCAGCTTCCTTCTTCTTGAAGTGTACCATTATTTTCTAATAGTTCTCTATTTTCTTCATTGGCTTCATCTAAATTACTTTCTAAATGAATATCTTTAATTCTTTCTTCAATGTAGAGTTTGTCATCCATTTATACTGCAAGATCTTTTCTTCTCTTTAGGGATTGAGAGAGTTGCTCTTTTACTTTCTTAAGTTGCCCAATAGCTAATTCCAAATCTAGCTTTTCATTATCAATAGACTTATCAAGTCTAAATACCTTCATTGCCTTTGATCTTTTCTCAAGTTGTTAAACTTCCTTTTTGAGAACCACAAATATTTGATACCAATTGTTGGAAATATAAGATAGGCTAAGTTACTAAGAGGGGAGGGGTGAATCAGTAACTTATAAAACTTAATATTAATTTACCAATTAATCCTTCATGTGTATTTTTATCTAATAGCATGCATGAAAAAATTGAAAGCATTAAAACATTCATAACACTTTGACACACAATATGGTGACCTAGAAACATTCTAAATAGAAAGTAAAACTAGATTGGGTATGATACCCACAAGCTTTAGTACTATAGTATTTACAAACATCCAATGAAGTATGCACTTGATAAAGAGATTTACAAAAGACTATTAAGTCTACCTTATGAAAGGATTTAACTATTCCACCTATTAGGCTGAACTAGTGGCTGATCTCTAATCTAAAACCTTGATTTGTTGAATGAGATTCCTTTGAGTTTAATGGTCACCTTGTTGTGATAGATAAATATTTGCTTTCCCTTATACTGTTGTAGCCCTTTTACTTCACACTTTCTACTCTTAATATATCGTCTTGATATTCCATATATATCTTGGATATGATACAATACATTACATATATACCAATCCAATTTACAATTTCATCAAATTCAACTATAATACAAGTTTCACCAAATTACACAAAGTTGGCCCAATTGCAAGTACTCGGGTTCTGAAGACAAACTTAGTGACTTTCTAATACTTGACAACCATTATCAATGCTTGCAATTATCATACACTTGATAGATGTAGAAACTTAGTTCATACTGATCACTTCCAAGTAATTTGAGCTTGGTTTGCATTAGTGACTCAATGAACACTATGAAACTTGGCATATAAACTGAATCACTTGGTTGACACTACATAGCTTAGTCAACACTATCACTACAAGCTCAGTATACTTTGGAGAACTTGGTCTGCATTGAGAAAATTGGTAAACACCATGAAGCTCAATTTACATTGATAATCACCAACGGGGTAGCTACTACTTAGTGCAAATTGAATATTATTCTTGGAACTCAGTAGCAACTGCAGAACTCAATAGATACTAAAATACTTGGTTAATGTTGTTAACTATACAATAATCTTGGTAGCTACTAATCATCTGATTAAGTGTGTGTGTCACTAATAAATAAACTTGACTGTAATGTCAACACTACCTTCTATTAGAATGATTTAGAATAACTAAGAATAGGGTGGAGGGGAGGGGGTGAATTAGTTATCCTTAGGTCTAGATGTACCAATTAATTTTTTAGAGACTTCAACCAACTTAGTTTTAATCATTAAGTAGTTGAGTCTCTATAGCAATATATCCATAACATAAAATTTGCAACCCATTGTCCCAAGAATAAAAAACTTGTAGAAATGTAAAACATTAATAGTAAAAAATCTCATATAACATCCACACAAGTATGACACCAGGATTTAATGTGGAAATCCAAGTTGGGAAAAATGACTAGCAAATGTCACTAATATTTTCACTCTTCTGAAGTGTGCTCTATGAGGAGCCAACCCTGTTAAAGGATTTAATCACCCTATTAGGAGTGGCCTTGTTAGAGGAATTAAGAACATTCAATTATAATGTCACATTGATTAAAGGATTTCAAACTAAAACAATTGTTATAAAGTAACACTAGGTTGATTTGAATAAATACAACTCACTTTTCAAATACAAATCATAACATAGCTTATATGTTGATCCACTGACTAATGTCCATTATCATTCTTGTCTTTGATCTTCTTAGCAACCCTTCAAGAAATCACACTTTACCTCTTAACAACTCTTCTTAGCCTTCTGCTTAAGTTCACTAGTCAATAGTATCAAGAATTGCTCCAACCTTGCTAAGGCGTACACCAGCTTTAATCACCTCCTAGATTAGCCCTAATGCTTCCTTAAATAGGTAGGCTAGCCTTTTTCTTCTTAAACACCACCATATATCTTAGGGTTAGGTCAAATTCATCAATGTCTTCCATCTTTTTGTTTCATCTTTTCTCCTCTAGATAATTCTCCAAAATTCTATTTGAATCCATGCATAGAAACACTTAAACATGATTTTCCTTGAATTGGATGTTCCAACTCATAAATATTATCTTCAACATGTTTTCCATATCCCAATAATTTCACCATGTTGGCTAGGAAATTAAATTCCTTCACAAATTGTAATATGATGACACTTAGGAAATACAGTGTTACTCAACCTTGGTTATCATTTTGCTAACTTACTTGGATTATACAGTTGTCACTTGGCCCATTTACTAGCACTCAATCTAACTTTTGTATTACTTTATCTTTTTACTAGCACTCGATCAATGCTAAATTTGTTCAACTTCTACTATTTACTTGGTTAGCACTAGCATATCTTGACTTTAACTATAAGTTTTTTAAAATTCTCTTCTTAAGCTTAGTTAAGCCTAAGAATTTGTTCTTTATTGATTATCTCTTCTAGGCTTTAACATTACTATCTTCTCTAGTTAATGTTATGATTAAACAACACATTATCTTTCCACAATCTAATTAATCAAGTGGCCATTGTAATTCCTCATAACTTAACCCTTCCTCTAGGTTCTCTTGTTATCTCTTCTTCTAAAATCCTCTTCATTATTCATCTTGATATGAAACTCTACTCAAATAGAAACTATCTTTCCAATAAGGTTTGACATCAATGCGCACAAAATAATTGTTCCAATTGTATTTCTAACAATCTCCGTCTTTGGCATTGATGACAACACCTCTAGTTACCATAAAATCCAAAACATTTACTTGCTTGAAGAAGCTCTCACTGTGTTCAATATCAAATATTCATTAATACTCTTAGTTTCATTCCGATTCTCATCTCAGTGTCCAACAATCACCCTTTGTAGTTTCCTTCTAATTCTCATTCATGTAGCTTTGATATGCAACACCTCTAGGTATAACAACACATAGACCCCCTCTATCATATTAGAACATGAAATCAATTAGCTTATGACTTTTTTGATTGATGAAAACACATCATTGATTTGTCTCTTTGTGCACTCTCTCTCTTTGCATCATCTCGTTCTATTTTCTTCCTCATATGGTAATTGTATAAACTTCTCTCTTCTAGATGGAGAATACATAATATGTTCCTTTTTGACAACAATGCTAAAGACACTCCAATACCATCACTAGATAACTTTATCACATACATCTTCAACATGTAGATATCTCTTGGTTAATTCTTTGAACTAGGTTCTTCTTGTGTCATCTTGCTTATGAGTCAATCAACATCTTATGCTTCTCTTACTTCACAACTTTAGGCAAGTCCTAAAGTGTGACCTTCTACATCAACTTGTAAGATATGCTAATTAACACATTTGATATAGAGCTCCATCTTAGATTAAGTAGCCTCAATTAGGGGAAGCACCCCTATTTTACCTCTTAGATATTCATGTACATCCTTAGGTAAATATTTTGTGAATATATCAACAATATGTTCCTTTGTATTCACATATTCAAATCTTACTTCTTTGTCTTATACCAAGTCTCTCAAGTAATGATACTTGATACTCAATGTGCTTGGTCTTGGTATGCATCCCATGATTTATAGATATGTTTATAACACTTGTACTATTACAGAATATAACAATAGGTTCAGTGATCTCTTCCTTTATTCCTTCCAATAATTTCTTGATCCACATTATGTTAGAAAAATTAAATTCTACAACTACATATTTAACTTTTGTTGTGGATTGGGAAATATAGTATTATTTCTTACTTTTCCAGGAAACTAGTTTTCTTCCTATAAATAAAGTTCCACCCCTTGTACTCTTTCTATAATCAATAGCACTAGCCCAATCTAAATCAATATACACCTTCAAATCAAACTTGTTATTTTTATTGTAATACATTTCATAATCCTATGTTTCTTTTTAGATATCTAAATATTGTTTTCACTCCCATAGTATTATTCTCCTGAGGATTTTTAGAAAATCTAGCAACAACCAAATTTTTAGTGCAATATCATGTTTGATATGAACAACATATTGTAACTTTCCAATCGTTGATGTATCAAGGTTTGGTTCACATCACTAGAATCACCATTCTTTAAAAATGTATATCCACTAGTCATATGTGTTCCAACTAGTCTTTATGCTTCCAAATCAAAGTTTTTCAATATCTCCTTGATATATTTGATTGTGTAATGTAGAGACCTTTCTTCATTTGATATGTACATAGAATCCAACAAAAAATTTGATCTCTCCAAACATAGGCATCTCAAACTCTAGTCTCATTTGATCTGCAAATGACTTACACAATGCATCCTTTCCTCCAAATATGATATCATCAAAAAATATTTCAACTATTATTATCTCTTTGTCAATACTAGTCTTCAAGTTCAAATTTTCATTGTCATCTTTCCTCACAAAACCAATATTACCAAATATATATGCAATATTTCATACCATTCTCTAGGGTCTTGTTTCAATCCATAAAAGTATTTGTGAAAATTACATACCATATCTTTGTTATTTGGATCAAAAAATCCTGGAGGTTGTTCAATGTAGAGTTCTTCCATAATTCCATTTAGAAATTCATATTTGACATCCATCTAGTATACTTTGAATCCTTTGTAAGGAACATGTGCAAGAAGTGTTCTCACTCCTTCCAATCTTGCAACATGGTAAAATATCTCCTCATAGTCAATTCCTTCTTCTTGTGTATATCCCTTACAAACTAGCTTTTCTTTGTTTCTTGTTACTTATCCTTTCTTATTCAACTTATTTTTGAATACCCACTTTATTCTAATAAAATGATTTCCTTTTGGTCTAGGCACAAGTGGCTAGGTTTTATTCTTCTCTATCTACTCAATCTCCTCATTCATTGCTTCGATCCAATGTTCATTATCCAAAGCATCCTTCACTAATTTGGGCTGAAATTCACATAGTAGACATGTATCACTTCTCAGTCTTTTTCTTGTCTTAATTCTAGAGTCTTTATCTCTAATGATTTTATTAGGTGTGTGATGTCTTCTTACATACTTTTCTAATTTAGGTTCTATTCTTTTTTCTTCTATTTTAGGTTAATCTTGTAGATTGACTTGAGGTACTACTTCATGTATTTTTGCTTTCTCTTTTGGCTATTCAACAATCTCTTTCTATTGCTCAACAAGTTCTGCTTGACACTTGGCATGTGCTTCCTGATGCTTGATTCCAACTACCTAATGATTGGCATAGTATGACTGTAACATTATATATACTAGTTGCTACTTCTTGACAACTTTCTTCTCAAGTTTTTGTAAAGTGTCAAGGTCAACTTCATCAATGTATATAAATATTTTGTAATGTCTAAGTTCCCTTTTACATTCAACTTCATTCTTTTCTTCCTATTCATCAACTTTCACATTTCCACTTTCCACAACTTTGTTATTGTTAGAGTTCAAACACTTATATGCTTTTCTATTAGTGGAATAACCTAAGAATATGCCTTCATTAGTTTTAGCATAACATTTTCCACTCCTATTGTCTTTCAATATATAATATTTTAGTCCAAAAAAATTGAAATTCTTCACATTAGGTTCATGTCCATATCATATAATCAAAAGGTGTAAGGTGTTACCTTTCTTGACTTGTACTCTATTCGAGGTATAAATAGTTGTACTTACAGCTTCTCTCTAGTACTTAGATGCAACATTATTCTCCATGATCAATGTCCTAGCACAATCCATGATTGATCTATTCCTCCTTTCATCTATTCTATTCTATGAAGGGGTCCTAGGTGTAGACATCCATCTTTTAATTCCTCTATAATTGTAGAATGTGTTGAATTTTCTAGATATGAATTCTCCTCCCCTATCAGATCTTAGATGCTTCAAGATTTTACCTATTTCTCTTTCAACTCTAGCCAAATACCATGTAAATATTTGAAATGCATTAGATTTTTCTTTAAGTAACATCATAATATTATTCTAGAGTAGTAATCAAAAAATAGAATAAAATATTTTTTACCATAGTATCTCTACACACTAATAGGTCCACAAAGGTGAGTATGAACCAATTCAAAAATAACATAAAAATTTATAGGTTTTTCTCTCGAACCTAGATTTTGTAATTTTTCACAACTGACATTATTTACACATCACATTATCAGGTTTTTTAAATTTTGGCTTCCCTTGTACTTTCTTCATCTTATTAATGCATACAAAAATTCTTAAAGTTCATATAACATAGCCTCTTATGACATAACCATATATATTTACATTGTCCAAACAAACAAGTGTCATCAAATAAATCTACATAGAACAAATCACCTTTGGTTTAGTCTCCATTTCCAATAAATTCTCCTAAACATTTGTACATCTTAGCTTTTTTGTTCTCAATTTCAACTTTGTAGCCTAAACTATTCAACTATGCCACACTCAACAAAATTGTAGTTAAGTCCTTCAACCCAATAATTCACATCTAATCTTATCAATTAATTTTATTGGTCCTTTACCTTTCACAAAATATGGTGCATCATCACCAAACTTAACACTACTACCACCTTTATAATGTTCTAGGTTTTCAAATTTGCTTTTATCACCAGTCATGTGATATGAGAAACCATTATAAGTTATCCATCTGTCACCTTTACTCACATATTAAAAAAGTGGAATTTTATCATCTTCATCAAAATTGTCTTTTATAGTAACATAAACAACTTCTTCATCATTATTTTTAGATTCACTATCACTTTATTATTCAAAATTGTAAAAAGACTTCTTGCCAAAGGATGGTTTTCTTCTCAATCTTGAGGGTTAGAAAGGTTTTCTTCTCAAACTTGATCTGTATAAGGCCTATGACAGAGTTGACTAGGGGTTCTTGGATATAATTCTTGATGCTTTTGGCTTCAATGCATAGAGTGAGAAAGATTATCTCTCAATTAGTTTCTGCCCCTTCCTTTACTATCATGGTTAATGGGACCCCCTCTAATTTCTTCAAATCCTCTAGGGGACTTTGGCAGGGAGATCCTCTCTCTCCTATCCTTTTCATCATACTGGCAAAAGGTTTGGGTAGGCTTATACATTTCAAAAGGAGTAGAGGCAATTTAATGGGCCTGAAACCTTCCTCTAGTCCCTTGGTATTCACCCACCAATAATTCATGGATGATACCATCTCAGGGGGTGAGGCCTCAATGAGAGAAGATAAGATTGTGAAAATCATCCTCAATACTTATTCCAAGGCTTCTAGGCAACTCATCAATTGGGACAAGAGTTTGGCGTTCTTTTTCAACACCCTAGTGGGTAGATAGAAGAAAATTGTTGGCATTTTAATGTTGGTGTCCTCCCTTCCATTTATTTGGGCCTCCCCTTGGGGATCAAACCTCCTAAAAACTTTTGGGATTATCTCATTGATATATTCAATAGGAAGTTTGTGGGATGGAAAGGCAAGTTAGGCTAGCAAAGTGATGCTAATTAAATCTACCTTGCAGAATTTACCCACTTATGCTCTTAGCCTCTTCTCTATCCCTTCTAAGGTGGCTGGCCATCTTGAAGCTATTTAGAGGAATTTCATGTGGTCTAGCACAGATGAGAACAAGAAATACCCTTTGGTGGCTTGGGAGGACATTTGTAGATCAAAGAAGCAAGGGCACTGGGGATTAGAAAGTTGAAATAGTTCAACTATTCCCTAAAAGAAAAATAGATTTGGAGACTTTCCAAAAGCAATGGGGAATGGAGAGATATTTTGAATCTTAAGTATGTTGCTAACCTCAATCTTAGATAGTTCATCAATTGGGATCCTAACCCTAGGGGCTCTAACATCTGGAATCATTTTTTTAGAATGAAGAGCTTAGCTTTTGAGAAAGTGAAATGGAAACTAGGAAATGGTAAAGATATCAACTTTTGGCATGATGACTAGCTTAGATCTAGGCCTCTATGGGAAATAGATCCTTTAAATAGATGGGCTATTATTTTTATAGAAAGATATGGGAGCAGGGTAAGTGACTACAGGATCCATAATGAGTGTATTGATCTGGCTGAGATGTCCTCAGAGCTCAAGCCATTGATGGAAATGGTTAGGCATATTCCCTTGTCCCATAAAAAAGATTCCATTATCTAGGTGGAGACTATGAATGACATTTACACTATGGCCTCTGGCTATGAGACTTTGCAAAACTTTGGCCCTACCCTAGTTTGGGTCAAAGCTTGGTTTTTGAGGCTCATCCAAAATTTAACATTTTTTTCTGGAATATGCTCGAAAACCACATTCTTACGGTGGACAACATCACCAAGAAGGGAAAGATGCCCAACAAATGCATTGTATAAAAAAATTACTGTAAGAGTGTTGAGCATATATTTATCCATTGTTATTTCATCAGAACTATCTAGTCTCTTTTCCTGTCTTTTTTCAACATGTTCTAGTGTTTCCCTTCCAACATTTTGGAGCTCTTTGAACAATGGCACCATGGGCTATTAGGGAGTGATACCATGCTTACTTTGAGTTGGACCTTACCCTATGTGTGTTAGGGGGTTTGGAAGGAGTGAAATAATAGGAAAAGGAAATAAAGGCTTACATTGTCTTCCACAAATGCCTCAATGCTTTGATTGAAAGCTACACCAATATCAAAGGTCCCATCCCCTCTCTCTGTACTAAAGGTAGCAAAAAAAACAAGAGGAATAGCTATAGATGGAATCTTCCACCTAAGGGATGGCATAAGGTTAATTTTGATTGGGCAGCCAAAGGTAACTCAGGAAAGGCTGGGGTTGGAGGCATCATCAGAAATTCTTTTGGTAAAGGGATTGTTGTGGTATCTACCCCACTTGGAATAAAAACTAATCATTATACAGAGGCTATTGTGGCTCACCATACTATCAAACTGCCAAGAGAAATGAGAGCTAAATATCTTTGGCTAGAAGGAGATTCAAAAAATATTATAGATTACCTTAATGAGAAGAACAAGCCAACATGGATGACTGTGAATATCATAGATGAATGCATTCAACATCTCAAGACCTTCAAAAAAACCTATGTGGCTTATGATTATTAGGAAGCCATTCAAGTGGTAGATAGGTTGGCTAATTAGGTAGTCAAGTACAATGAAGTGGCTAAGTGGATGGATGGGTATAATTTCACATCAAATATTAATGAGTTGAATGAAAGGGAAAGGATCCCAAGTAGATTGGGTATCATTAAAAGTCCATTATGATTGTTTATGAGTTATGGGGAATGGTGAGAATTATAATGTGTAGATTTATTATGATTGGTAATGAGCTATGGAGAATGTACAAAAATGTGATGTGTAAGTATGATAAAACTTTTACTTCTCACATCAACAATATCTATCAACTTACTCTAAGGATCAATTTTGGATATAAATTTTTCAAGGTGAAGATAAGTTCCAAGAAAACAAGGAGCACCAAAGATATTCTAGATTTGAAAGGCATCTATACTAGAAATAGAGCTTGCATAGAGGAAGACATCATGCTGGGGGAGAGACATAGGAGGGAACTAGAGGATGAAGCTCAAAAGTGGTGTAGATGATCCAAGGTTTGTAGCATTCTAAAAGAAGGGGAAATCATGAATTTCATAGAATGACTCCATGGTTGGAAACCCTCTGTTACCTAGAGTATGGTAAATATTTGGAATGAGGGAATTGTTAAAATTGATGGGGTCGATTTCATGGTGATGGAGGACATCATATCTAATGTGACTGACATTCCCATCATGGGGAAGAAATTCTATAGAGACAAAAATATTTCAGGACAAGCGGTGGTGGAATTAACTAAGGATCTAGAGGAAAAAATGGCATTGGTGAAGAAAGGAACTTACTATCTTCTGAGCTTCATTAAGCCACTATGAAGATTCCTCCTATGGGTTATTATCAAGTACATCTCCCTTGACACCAGATTCAACCACCTTTGCACCCACCATTTTATGTTTCTCAACCATTTTAGGTATGGGGCAAAGATATCTATTCCCTTCTACCTCTACTCTTCTATGAATAAGAATATTAATAATTACAAAGAGAAGCATATTATAAACTTGATGCTCCATAAAGGGGTTTTTGTTGTTAATTTATGAATTTTTTAAGGCTAGGTCTATGAGGGAACAAATTAAGATTAGGAAAGAAGGGCTAAAGGGACTCCAAAGAGTCAGGAGAGGACTATATGCCTTTTGATACTAAGGATAGCCTTGAGTTTCACATAGACTCAGAGGAGGAGGATTCCCCATAGCATGACTCTAGTAAAAAAATCATCAAAATGGAAAGGAAGGAGAAAAAAGCTTTTTTTGAACCTAAACAAGGCCTAGACACATCCTCAAATAGGGAATATAATGAAAGGGATGAAGGCATGGATATAGGTTAAGAAAGTGTTGAAGGTGAGGAGGATCTTAGAGTAGGGGAGGGCATGGAGACTAAGAGGGGCAATAGAAATATCACCATTAAAATGTCGACAAGCAAAGAGGATGATGTCAAAACCTCTAGGGGCTAGAAAAGAGGAAAAGTCTCTGAGTCCAAGGAGGAAAAATAAGCGACGGAGAAGGGGTGGAAGGGGACAATAATCAGAGTTAAAGGGAAGAGTAGGAGTAGGGCTATGAAGAATTCAAAACCAACAAATACAGATGCTTGATTATAAGAAAGAATAGGAATGTGGTGTAGAGGAATTTTGACACTATTTCTACTAAAATGGGGATCAATAGAGAGTTGAATAGAACTATGGTCAAAGAGAATTAAGAGAGAAAAATCCAAATAGAAGAGTTGATCAACCTAACCTTGGTGATTTTTAGCGACACTAGTAAGGAAAATCCTCAAATGGATGTCCTCAACAATGCCAAAAACAACATGGTGGATAGCTTCCACACCACCAAATAGATTTTTCATGAAATCCAAGAGCTCAAATACAAAGTGAGAAGCTTGGAGAGGGAGAACTATAGCTTGAAGAATAAGATAATAGAGGAAGAAAAGAGCATGGACAATAGAGTGGAGGGTGTCAAGAATAGGGTCCAAATGATGGAGAGGTCAATGCATATTATAGTGGAAAAAAGCTATAATATTTTAAAATAGGCTAATGAGAATATTAAATTGCTCATTAACAAAGAAAAGGAGCATAGAACCAACAAGGAGGAGGACCCTACTCCCCACAGCACAAAAGACAAGACACTTGATGAAAGCTTGAGAAAGCATACTAGATCCAACATGAAGAACAAGGACATCCTGGAACCTGACCAAGAACTCTCAGACATGAAGGAGTCGACTGGTAGATTGTTGGAGCTAGAAATGAGTGCAACTAAAATTATGAGAGAAATCTCTTAAGCATCCTGGCTTTTTTGGCTAGCCTTGGTTTTTTGTCCCACCCCTAGCTTAGGTTTGTTCCTTTTTTTTGGGGGGTTGTTTTAGTTGGTTAATTTTATTTACTTTAGTTACTTAAAGAGTTCCTTTTTGACAATTTTTTGTTATGTAAGGGTTTCAGGGCCCCGTTAAAACCTATTTTCCTTAATCAAAAACACAACTTCTTACCTTTTCCTTTGTAATCCTTGTATCCTTTTTTGTCTTTTCCATCTCTTCTTCATTTGAACTTACTATCCTTCCTTTCATCCTTGTCATCTTTATTAGGAAACCTAGCAGCAATATGACCAACTTTATTGCATGAAAAATAGATTATAGGGAGTTTACCTTTGTATTTTTCTCTACCTCTCAAAAGTCTCCTAGCCATTAATTCTTCACCTCAAGATCATCTTCATAAGATTCACTCTCACTAGTCTTATACTTTCCTTTCTCCTTCTTAAACTTATGCAAAACCAACTATGACTTGAAAGAAAATTCAATGGTAGGGGCTTTAAAATCATCAAAATTTGACAATTCAAAAGTAGTAAGTCTACCAACTAGACTACCCAAGGTTGGGTCATTACCAGGAGTACATATCAATTCTTGTATAGGTAAAAATCTAATAGCATAAATAGGAAGTAGGGTTCTCGATACCTTATTAATCACAATCTTATCACTAATCTTTCCATTAGCTCTTTTGATATCATTCACAACTTCTTTGATTCTTCCAAAATATTAAGAAATGTTCTCACCTTTTATCATTTTCATATCATCAAATTTTCCTCTCAAGATTTTAGATTTGAATCTAAGTACATTCTTATCTCCTCCATGGATCTTAGCTAGCTTGTCCCACATATTCTTTCTATAATTACATTCCTTTATATCATCAAACTCTAAGTAGCTTAGGGAAGATACAATCTCCAACATTGCATGATTGTATTCTTGTTTCTCCTTTATTTTTTGGGCTATCATAGGTGTGTGTGTGACCACATACTCATTCTCTAAGTAGAATATTGTTGAATCTCAAATTCCTACAATGTGTAGCTTCATTATAATTTTCTATGCAAGAAAGTTCTCTTTGTTGAACTTGGGAATCTCCTTCCTATACATCTTAATCTTTAGCTTTGAGTCCCTTTGAAATTTTCCTTCTACAAGAACCAAAGCTTTGATACAAATTGTTAGAATGATTTAGAATAATTGAGAGGGGTGTGGGTAAATCAATTATCATTAGGTCTAGGAGTAAAAATTAAACTTTTAACCACTTCAATCAACCTATATTTAATCATTAAGTAGCTTAGTATCTATAGAAATATCTTCGTAAAATAAAACTTATAGTCCATTGTCCCAATAATTAAAAACTTTTAGAATGTAAAGAATTAATAGTAAAACATCTGAAATAACATCAACACAAGTATGACACCAATATTTAACATGGAAACCTAATTTGGGAAAAACCACTAGCAACATGTGACCAATATTTTCACTTTTCTAAAGTGATATTTGTGAGGAGCCAACACTGTTAAAGGCTATAGTACACATTTTTAGGTGTGACCCTATTAAAAAATTTAATCAACCTATTAGGAGTGGCCTTGTTAGAAGACTTAAGAATATTCCATTATAATGTCACCTTGATTAAAGGATTTACAAATTACTATTAGGTCAACCTTGATTAAAGAATTTTAAAATGATACAATGGTTAGAAAGTAACACAAGCTTGATATGAATAAATACAACTCACTTTGAAAATATAGACCATAATGTAGCTCATATGTTGTGTTGGTGTTTTAAAACTACTAAGCAACAAAATGCTCAATACCAAAATGACATCACTCACACAATCTAAGGACTAGCCAATTCCTATTAACAATTATATGTGCAAACCATTTGGACCCAACTTCAACAAAACCAAGGGTGGTTTTCTACTCTTTAGGCTCTGCAAAACTAGGGTGGGTATACCTAGGGATGATTAAAGACTGGGAAGCACTATATGAGGATTATTTTAGTTTCATTCTGATTCTCATCTCAAATCCTCAAATACATGCATAATTCATGACAATTTTATAAACACATCCCATATAATAGATCTGGCCAAAATTCTTCTATAGGTTTGCATGTGTTCTCAAAAATAATGGCTAATTGAAGCTAAAACATTCCATGCAAACAAGTATTGGCCAACTTTGAAGATCTTTAGGAAATAAAAGTAAAATTGATTATAATTCTGCATTTAGAAACCATTTATGACACATCTCTCTTCTAGCTGAATCAATTTGACCAATACCTAATCCATTAGGGTTCAGAGTCTACTACAAATCCTTAGATCTAATTTCTTGCCTTATAAAAAATATTATCAGCAATTCATATCAGAATTCATCATTCAAAAATCCTTTCTACTACTCTAGAAAGCTTATCAAATTCATCAAAGCTTTTCCTTAATCCATTAAACTAATAACAGTGATGAATAGATGTACAACCTAACTAGATTGCATTCAATTGCACAAGCCTTTACTCATACAATATCAAGATGACCAAGTAATCAAAAGGAGACAAAATTCAGAAAGAACTGATATGGGGAAAACTCATAATTTGTATTCATTTTCTTTAAAAAATTGTATACATTTGTAGTAGACTCAAAATGACCTTAAGAATAAACACAGAGATCATACTATATTCATGTATTCTCAGGAACTAATAGAGAAAAAAAATCATAAAATTTGCTCCAATATTGGACTGATAACAAACTAAGTATAACACCTAGAAACAATAGAAATCAAACCCTTTCTCTAGCCCTGGAATCTCACTTATATAGTGTGAGATGCAACAAGCTTTAGGCTAAGAGAAAATGACAGGTGTCCTTTACAAGAGATAATTACATACACCTATCAAAAAATGACAAAAATGTGGGTAACAGAAGATGTCCAAATCAAAACATTACTTTTGGTGGGTTAGCTTCTATCACTTCTTCTAATGTTGTTGAGTTGGCCGCTATTATGATCCCTCTTTGTATGCAACTACCAAGCTAGCCAATGATGAAGTTTGTTCTGATGATTGCACATTAATCTCCACCTATGGGTTTTCATCGTCTTTATCTTGTATGGTGGGAGTAACTTCTACTTTTTTCTCTTCTTTGATTGTATCAACATCCTGTGGGCCCAAGCCTACAACTGAAAGTGACTGATTATTTTCTTCTTCTTCTTCCTGTTGGACTTGTGTAGTGATGGTGTCAATGATTTGGATCTCCTCACCCTGCACCTAATCACTGTCAATTTCATCTTCATCAAACTGTTCACTAGGAGCTATTTCTGCCATCCACTTGTCAAAAAAGTATCATCTGGCCAATTGAATTGCAAAATATCCTTCTATCTTTTTAACACATACTCAACCTCATTATCAATAGCAACAAATTCCTATTTTAAAAAATCAAAGAATATTTGGGCTTTCACCATTTCTTCCATTGTGGTAGCCCACCATGCATGCCTTGTTTCATTTACAATTCTATTCATTCTTAAACAAAAAATATCATCAAGTTCCTTCACCCATTCATCTTTGTTTTTAAAATTATTTCTTTTATCTAGGGCACAAGGAAACAAATAGAATTTTTGGCTCTTGTACTTGTTCAAGTAGCCTACTATTATTCTCTATAAATGAATCCTTTTATTGTCAAAATCAACAAGATCAGAAACAATGTCAAAGGTTTTTTCAATTTGATCATAAGAATTCCTTATGACAGAAAAACACAAAAAATTCATTTCTTTCTCCCTTCTTACCCTTTTATTCATGATAGTCTTTAGAGCCTCATCATTGGATTTCAACTCCTCCCATATACTAATCACCTTGGCTAATTGATCATGAATTAGTGGCCATTAAACTTTGTCCCCCAAATATGTGAGAGCTTTTCTTAATTTATCTTCATATTTTGACTCCAACTCTACATGTAAGGTCCACAGTTCACCCTTTTCTTCTTCAAAGTCCTCAACAGTGTAGTACTATGGCCTTTGGGGTGTATTTAGTATTTCTATGAGGGGGGTGGATTTGAAAGGTTCAACTAGGGGATGAGGACATGTTATTCTAGGCCTGGTGGATTTTTCCAATAGCTTGTTCTCAAGCTCAACTCTCTTTTTTACCTCTTTATTGTAGGCATCCAAAAATACCTCATATTTGCTCTATAATTCAATCATTTCCTTTTCTTCCCTTTTTGCAGTAGCGAAGGCAAATTGAGAATAATCTTCATTCATGTGGGCTACCTGTACATGTGAGGTATCAACAACTCTCCTTACAATGATATTCCCTATCAGTCCTGAATTATTAGGTTGTGCTGATACAATCATGGATCCTCTTCTTAGTTATCACATGACAAGAGCAGCTTGGTCATTACTAAAAGCAATCCTTGCAAACTCCTTTTTATTTGGGTCTTGTAACTCCAATTTATCAAAAATAGAATTGAAAATCAATGCATTTACAATATCCCAATTAGGGAAAAATAGTATGTTAGAAGTCTTTACCATTTGCCTTCCCTCTTTAGGAGTAATGTTCTAGAACTCTTGCATCATTTTTTCTTTTATTTGGTTTTGGATGGAGGCTTCATCCATTTTTGGATGCTATGTTTTCATGTTCTTACATCTTTCCTCATAATTGTGCTTTTTTTCCCTCCAAGAAAATTGATGGAAAGCCCTAGACTTTAGAAAACTATCATTTGACAAAAATTGCTAGCTGGCTTGTTCCAAAATAGGATCCAATTTCCTTCCCCCGAAATCGGCTACAACTAGCTCAAAGCTTGGCATAGTAGGCTCCTGGGGGTTCCCTTCATCAATCTCTACTTGGGTAATAAAAACTCCCCCTTGTGACCCAATTTTTTCAATTTGCTCATTAGTGAGCTGCTCCTCCTCAATTCTCAAAGGGGTCTGTGAAGGTGAATACTCCTCAACATGAGGATCCTCCTCTCTTATTATTTTTCTCCTCTTAGGGGAGGGCTCAGAAGGCCTCTCTTCCAAAACATTACTAGTGGACTCAATTATTTCTTTTCCTTTGTCCATAGTATTCCTTTTATTTTGAATAACAGTATACCCTAGCCTTTTATGGATAGTTAATTGAATTGCCCTTATATTGGGAGTAAAACCCAATCTTCCCATTACTTCCCTGGCCTTATTCGAGTAGAACCTAAAAAAGAATTACTTCTTCTCATTCATTGTGATGTAACACCCCAACCTTGCTTCCAAACCCCAAGCTCTCTCTCAGGGCTACCTTAGGTCATTCACTAGACCCACTAGGGCTTCTTCACACCCTATAATTACTAGGATCTTGCTCAAGAGATCCTAATCCTTCAGTTGGGGGTACACCAACAAAGTAACATCAAATTTCTTACTAGCCGACTCCAGTCCGCTATTAACCCTCAAGTCCATCTATAGCTCCAAGGGTACCAGTTCTTCATCTAGGGTTTTTTTAGACTCCTTCTAACATCCATGACCCTAAACAATGCTGATTTCATAGGCGCATTCAATCTACTAGGGAAGATACACCAAATTGCTCCAAAAAGGCTACTAGGAATTAGCCCTCCTAAATAGCTGGAAACAAGATTTCTTGAAAAAATTCTTAACAACCCTACAAAAAAATTATATTTTTGGATACCCTTTTTAGAGTACTTCAAGATTCTATAATTTTCTAGCCTCCAAACTTTCTGTACAATGAAAGTACAGTTTTAGGCCAAAAATGAGGATTTCAAGTGCTTTATCGCTGTTGTGATGGAAAACCACCTTAGACACCTTTCCAAGACCTCTCCTTTGGACTGAAGCAAGGTTAGACCTTCTCATTACTTTCTGTGCAGCCGGATTAAGGTATTTGTACACTCAATCCTCTCCATAACTCATTTTCCAACTTTGATTCCTAGCCAAGTTGCATTTGGCTTGCCTAGGGCATCACCTTAAAAATGCTTGCTGATGCTTTCAAGGGCCCTCCTTCTTGATACATAATGTACATGGATCCTAGTTCCAAATCCCAAAATACCAGAGGTTTCCAATGGTGGGAAGTGGCCCTAAGATCCCATTTTCTAAGTGCAGCCCTATTCAGATCAGCAACTTGCCAAGAACAAAAAGATTTTTCTACACTAATGCAAACGAATTAAAATGATCAAACCAACACTACAAAAAGATTAAAAACAATATTTCAGAACTTTTCCAACACAAAAATCAGGCCATTCAATCCTCCTCTATTAAAAATGCCTTCAAATGCATAAAATCGGCAACAAAATACTTGCTCAATTCGTACAAAATGCAAAACCAACTTGTCCAACCCCCTAAAAATGGTTGTCCTCATGTTTTTAAAGGCTCCTCCATCAGTTCCATAACTTTTCTAAATAGTTAGGACGTTCTAAACACACAAATGCCAAAAAGTTGCTTTTTGCAAAATTTCAGCAACTTTTGTTCTACATGGAGTTAGACCTCCAAATTTGGCACAAAAACAAAGTAGACATATAATATGCATAAAATGACTTCAAATAAACTATTCAAAGCCATTGGAACCTTTCTAGACCATTTTAGCCTTTACCGGACCTAAGTCACCTAGTTGACAATAGTCGGCAACTTCTAGCAACTTGGTCACTTTGGATCTTGCCAAGTCTCCTAAACACACCTAAGGACCACATAGGACCTATTATTAGAATAGTGATGTGGCTAGCATCACTACAAGCCAAAAATAAAGAAATACCTAGGTTTCACACTTAGCCTACCTAGGTGCTCCTGCACCACATTGCCTCTATTATTTTAGGAAAATTATTCATAAGTTTTCTCCTCTTATCTACATTTGTAACTGCATCATCCAAAGGACTATAATCTGGATCAAAACAATGAATGAAATCCAAAATTTTAGAAAAGACTCTCGACTTTTCTTTTCTAGTCTCTTGCTCTTGCAAGGAGTACTCATTCCTTATTAAGTCTTTAGGAAAATAAAATTCATGCTCAATTTTACCAAGCTTAATTCTATGCCTAAAAGCCAAATGATAAAAACCTTCAGAATCACAAAAATGAGGGTGAGAAGTAGCCATCTTATAAGGATCCAAAATCTTGTGCAGAGAAAGCCAACCCCCTTTTGTGATTACAAATTGATGAACCATTGTACAAGTAGGAAAAATTGACCCCTTTTGTCTCTTCAATAGAAGGGTTTCCTCCACTCCTCCCAGTTGCCACAATATTTTAGCAACTCCTACCTTCAAAGGCACTTGGTAAGGTAGTACGTGACACCTTCCTTTAAAACCATATACTCTAAATATAGTAGAAATAGAGTATGGATTAACATCTCCCCAATTATGTGAAACTTTCAAACCACTTGGATTGTCCATAGGCCTAATGAGACTCATTAGTGCTTTGGGGATTCTGGGATTGTCCCTTAATAGGAGGCATCTCAGCTTTGAAGTGAAATATCTATCAAACCTGAAAAAATTGGCATTCTTTGCATCCCAAGTCATATCTGCACTCCATAATTGAATTGGTAGTGCTTCCCCATTCTCTTCTATATTTAATTCCATTTCTTTACCAAAATATGTAACTCCCTTGAATAAGAACATGTGCATTAACAAAGAATAATGACCAAAAGTTTGTTCCACCTTACCCTTAGCAATTCCAGTCAGTCCAATGTGAATCTCCTTAGCTAAGTAGGAAGAAAAATCAAAAATTATATCCACACCAAAAGAGGAAATCTAATTAATAATATACATAAAATCCATAGGCATAAACTCCTCTTCATCTCTCCCAAAAACTTTTCACAGGGACCTATATATTTCTATAGCCTTGGAATTGAAATATGCCCTTTTGAAAGGTTCCTTAGAGGATGTTGTTATTGCTGGCAGTGTTCCAATTCTACCTATGTGTGCCCTCAGCGCACCTTGCCTAACTACATCTTTCTTAGACATATATTCATTCTCTAACCCTTTCAAATCAATGGGCACATGATAATCACTGATAGGCCCTAAACTGGAACCTCCCTAATTTCCTCTAGGCTGATTGTAATCAAGATTTCACCATCAGTTCTCCTCACTACTCTAAGGGCTTGGTTGTAGTTCTTAGCTACAACTTCCAAAAGATCATAGTCCATGAAAACACTAGGAACCACCAGTTTCCCTAGATCAAAATTCTAGATATTGGCATGTGGGGCAAAAAGGCTCCTCTCTGAAAACCATTTTTTGAACAAAATAAGACCAGTCCGTGAAGTTGTTGCATCTCTAACCTAGTTTCCCTTGTCATAAAACCCATCTTCTATTCTCAACCTAGGGTTTAATGAAGTTAGCCTTTTAACTTCTACAGTTTCAACGGTGGAAGGAGGGAGCAGTTCAAGAAAATCATCATGGGCATTCCTATCCAAATAGTTGTCTTGACTAGAAAACACCTTCTACTTTGGATCCATTTTTAATTAACTCTCAAAGAAATTGAAACAATGCAAGGATTATAGTAAAAATACTTACTTTTGATTTTTTCTCTAGTTCTTCTCAGTATTTTTGTGATCTTTCTACGAACAAACTGCTTCACAGTCTTACCAAATTTAGCACGGTCTTCTCAATAACTGCTTTTTCTTAGAAATGCTTGGAATCTTTGTTCACATAAGGTGGAATTAAGAAAATCTTCTATGTTATACTCTATTTTTTTTCACACACAAAGCTTTCATCTCTCATAAATGCATAGGGTAGCATCACCTTCTACATTCAAATTTACATCGTAGATTTTCGAAAAATCCCATGATCCAGGGATGCAAGCAGAGATGACTCATGTTCCACTTGACAAGTTGGTACTCAACCCAATGAAAATTCACCATGTGTACCTTTCCTTCATTGTTGGAACTTTTGAATTGGACCTACAAAATTCTAAGGACATGTGTCGCTAAGTCGCTATCTCGCTATACATAAAAAGTGAGCACCTTGCCATAGTGAGATGGCAACCATCGTTAATTCTGCATTGATCGTGTGGGAGATATTTGATGCATTACTTAAAAGAAATATGGTGGAACCCTTGTCATTATGTCATTGTTCATAACCTTCGTGCAACTCACCATAGCAAGCTAGCGATGATCATAGATTTGAGATAGATCTAATGATCATAGCCTTTCATATGTTTTATGAAGTAGGGCATGGGTCCAATTATTGATGACATGAGGAAACCCTTTCCCATTGGCATTCAGATTCATATTTTAAAAACTTGGCCATATTACCATGCTACTTGGGGCCCACGTGTGTTTATTTCTCGACTAGGCGCTATGTCGCTAATAGCAAGAAGAACAAGTTTTTGATAGCGATATAGAGACCTTCGGTGCCATCACTTTTTCCTGTGTATATGTGTAGCCCATTAGATGCCATCATGTTCCAAAGCTTTATAACTGATATCTGATGAAGCATTTTCTGGGACCCACTTTCTCTGAAATGTTGCACAAGTATTACTTTCTATTTGGGCACTATGTCGCTAATGGCAAGAAGAACAAGTTTTTGATAGCAACATAGCGACTTTTAGGAACTCATCAAAATTTAGGGATGGAAATATAAAGGCAAGTGAAGTCATAACCAACCTCATTAATGTTTCTGACATAACAATAAAATTGCACGTCCATCACGCAGCTTGGAAAACTTACAGTCACTGAAAAACTTAAAAGTGACTAGTGGCCATTATTTTTGGTGAAGGCGCCATGTCACTAATGGTGAAGTGCTCAATTTTCTCGATAGTGATAAAGTGACTAATAAAAAAAATTGAGATTTCTGTTGACGTCATTTTTACTTCAATGTTCTAACCCCTTTTCAGGTTCTGATAGGTCTGTCATAAAAACATGATCAAATATTTCTGAAGCAATATAATCTCTGATCACCGTATCTCCATTTGATGGCACCACTCTTCAACTTAATGGTAGTCCTTATGTCACTAAGGGTAAAACACTCACATCTTTTCATAGAGAGATAGTGATCACCATAGATCTTTTAGGGATCAGATGGTGAGAAACAGAAAAGAAATGGGGAGACTCGGGGCATGGAAAGTTTGAAAAGGATGGGAATATTTGCATATTTTTTTAAAAGTTTCGTGCTCAAAAAATTTAAAAGGAAACAAGACCTAGGGCTTTGACAAGAAATTAAAATGCTACCAAGATTTTGTAGGATTAAAGCAAAAACCCTAGTCTCCACTTGACAAATTCAATTTTGATTTTTATTTTTAAAGGGAAAAAATAGTTTGCAAAAATCAGACCAACATGTTGATCTAGTGACTAACCTCCATTGTCATCTCTATCTTTGATCTACTTGGTAACCCTATAATAAATCACAGTTCACCTCATCATAACTCTTTTCATCCTTCTACTCAAGTTCGCCAGTCAATAGCATCGACAACTACTCCAACCTTACTAAGGTCTTCACCAACTTTTCTCACCTCCTAGATTAGCCCTTATGCCTCCTTTAATATGTATCTTGATCTTTTTCCACTTAAACACTATCGTAGATCTTAGGGTTAGGTCAAATTTATTGAACCATTCCATATTTTCATTTCATCCTTTCTCTTGTAGAAACTTCTACAAACTTCTCTTTGAATCCATGCATATAAATCCTTAAACACAATTTACCTTGAATTAAATTTTCTATCTCATCAATTATTATCCTCAACATGCTTTCCATATTCGAATAATTCAACTATGTTGACCAAGAAATGAGATTCCTTCACAAGTTGTGAAATGATGACACTTGACAAATGTTGTGTTCCTTGGCCTCAGTCATCACTAGATAACTTAGTCATCACTATACTGAATTACTTGACTTACACTATCATCACTTGGTTCATTTACTAGTGCTTAGTCCAACTTCTCTATCTTTTTACTAGTGCTCAGTCTACTCAAAATTTTCTCAGCTTATACTATTTACTTGATCAACATTATCAAAGCTCAGCTTCAACTATAAGTTCCTTAATCTTCTCTTTTGAAGCTTGGTTAAACCTAAAAATTTGTTCTTTTCTGATCATCTCTTCTAGGCTTTGACATAACTATCTTCTCCATTTAGTTTTATGATTAAACAACACATTATCTTGCCAAAGTCCAACTAATCAAGTGCCCATTATAATTCCTCATAACTCAACCTTTCCTCTAGGTTCTCTTGTTATCTCTTCTTCTCAAATCCTCTTCATCAATCATCTTTATATGGCACTTTACCCAAGTAGCAACTATCTCATCAATAAGGTTTGACATCAATGATAACATAATAATTTTTCCAATTGTAGTTCCAACACATTCAAGAGGAGTATCTGAACAAAGATAACAACTTCAAGATAAAATAAGGGAAGGAGAACATGAATGCACCCATTTATCCCCCTTGTGTCCATGTGGAATAGGGATCTTTAGATGAAGGGTGACAAAATTTAGAGCACATAGTAATAGTAAATGTCTAGAATGAACATAATTTTAAAAATAAAGGAGAGGTAATGATTAAGGACATTCACCTGTTATAAGGGAGTGTCTTGATGAAGATAATAACTTCGTATAAGAAAATAATGTCACATGATAGAAAAATCAAAATATATTAAGGACATGGAATTGTACATAAAATACTCAAAGTGTGAGGACAAGATACATCATAGGACATGCAATTCTTACATAAAATGCAACCTATATGCTAGAAAAGATATCACATATGATAGAGTGAGTCATACTATAGATGATCATTGAATGAAAAACTCTCAAATTCTAAGGTATTAAAGTAAATTTTTAATAAGAAAAAAATGTGTTTTGCTTGAATTAAAGAATTACATGCCTAAAATACTAATGTATCATAAAAAATACAAATCTATAGAGAAATGAAAGAAGAAGTTGAAAGTAAACCTCATTTTACTTACTTAGCTGTCACAATAGGAACAACAAAGAGAAAAGTGATCCTTATGAGAAGAGGAAAAATGTAATTGTGGTACTAGCCCACTCAAGATAGAGGTGAGAAGTCAGAAAATAGAAGTACATGGCCAATTATAAAGTGACAAACAAATGTTAATAAAATATTCAAACAATATCACTTTTAGTACAATGTTCCCCCCTCCATTATCAATATCATATCCTTGTTTCAAATCCTAATTACATTATTTGCATTTGAAAATAAGATTTAATAGTGTTGAAATAATTAGATTAAAATATAATAAATAAACAATAATATTAAAGAATAAATAAGTAATGTAATATAATAAATTATTAATATAATAATATAATTTTTAATAATAATGGGCAAAAGTCTACAACACAATGATATATTGTCAAAATAAAATAATAAATAATTTAGACTTCAACCCATTACCTATCAAAAATAAAATAAAATAATATTTAATAATAATATTCTTATTTTTAAGCCAATAGGCTTATTTGTTTTGGCACATAATGACTAAAAAATTGTCACATACTAGAAAAATCTTAGATGTCAGATGCCAAATTTATTTTAGTTGCCTTAAAAATTGAACACCACTTTATATAACATTGTTAATTTTTTCAAAATAATCAAGTACCATATTAAAAATGATGGTAGATAGTTTGTTACAAAATTTATATAGTTCTTCAATATGAAAAAGGGATTTGAACAATGTTTATTCCTGTCCAAGTAATAGCTAAGGGGGAATAGCAACCATAATCCCATGGGATATTCCTTATAAGATACATTCTTTGAATTCAAATGATTAATCCACAACCCTTGGAATATAGTGTTGACACAATTTATTGATGGAATAGGGAAGATACACATAACAAGTCCAATAAAGAAATGGTTAATGGAAGGGAGTGGTAATAAATTAATAAAAAAACCCACTTATAAGGGGGTATTGGGAACTCAAATTTTAAAGGACATTTTATGTCTTTTGACTAACCTGGAATTAGGGAAAACAAATATGGTTGGAAGGATAACACCAGCTGGGGAAAAGAGTTTGTTTGTCAAACAACTGAAGAGATACACAAATATCAAAATAGTCTATGTTTTTTTTTAAAGAATCTTTCTTATGCACAATACTTTGTAATTGTTTGAAGAAAAGAAAGAAGAGGTGTAGATAAAATCTTGGCTTATACTAGCATTAATATTTTTCTTGGCTAAAATCTATTAGACTTTCTCTACAAGAAAATTTTGTTGTGTGTAAGGAAAGTTTAATATGTGTGTGTGTGTGTTTCCACTTTGAAACTATCAAGAACTATGCCAATTTCCTATGTAACTTTATATGTGCTATCATCATGTATTTCGATTTCTATAGTAGCAATGTGCATCTCTAAAAAGAAAATTAAAACTCTACTAATGTCCTAGAGATAAGCAAGACAAACCCAAATTGCACAAGAAGTCACAAACATTGAGCCACTTTATGATTTATTTTATACTAAGAAGTTAATATCTGTGGATAATGGAGGATGAATCCTACTGTATTTAGTCATTCAACAATATCTGATGTGTTGAGCATAGTCTTTCTCTTAATACCCCTGAGGATGACTAAATGCAGTCTACTCCCCATCATTTGTTTTCTTTTATTTTTCACATAGATTTTTGAACTACTTGCTTATATTTTGCATTATTTCAAGGTAGTCAAACTGCCTCAACAACTAGCATCTTAAATGAGGTTAAGGTGCTATCTTGTGATGACATGCTGGATTATGTTTCAAAGCCATAGCCATGATAGGCATTATAAAGGGCTATGTTTTTCCTCCTAAGATTGAGCAGTTTATGGTGATCATTGAAACTCAAATTACATAGTATTTCTTTCAATTCCATCGCAAGCCCAAAGGTGTTTGATTTTTTTTTAGAGAGGAGAAGATAAATTCTAATGGAACACCATAACTGTGATGATGACTTATATATATGTAAGTAAGTAAGTATGTATGTATATAAATATATATATATGTATATATGTATATATGTATATATAGATATATATGTATATGTATATATAGATATATATGTATATGTATATATAGATATATACATATGTATATATATGTACATATATATATATATATGTACATATACATATATGTATATCTATGTACATATATATATATATCTATATATACATATATGTATATGTACACATACATATTTATGTATATATATCTATAATATATATGTATATATATATAAGAATATATAAATGTATGTATGTATGTATGTATATGTATGTATATATAGATATAATGTATATACATATATATGTACATATATGTATGTATATATAGATATATATGTATGTTCGTATATATATACATATACACACATATATATGTACATATATATATCTATATATACATATACATATATATATATATATGTATATATATATATATTGTAGATATATATATACATATATATGTATATGTATATGTAGATATGTATATGTACACACACACATATATATGTATATATGTATATGTACATATACATATATATGTATATATATATCTACAATATATATATATATATTGTAGATATATATATATATATACACATATATATGTATACATACATATATATTTTAGATATATATATATATATACATATATGTATATATGTATATATATATACACATACATATATACATACATATATATATACATACATACATACATACATACATACATACATACATATAAAAGAATTTATTTTCAATTCGTACACATTTTCTATCAAGAGGAAAAGTTGGATTTAATAAGGTGTAACAACTATGTATAGCATCCATCATTATAGAACAACAACAAATTAAGTCATCTCAAACTAGAAAATGATGTTGGAGCCTTTATTGACTTGTGTTCTAAGCTTTTTCTTTAGTTGAGTAATTAATAACATAAATGCAAATAGCAAAAATCCTTAGAATATGAATTTCATTTACATACTCAAATAAATTCTTTCAGTTTATACAATCCTAGAGGATGAAGCTGTCTGCATTGAAAAAATGGTAATTACCAGTAAGTGGTTTTTTTTAAAACTATTTACCTATGGTGTAGTTGGAATTGTCAATTTGCTCATATTTCTTAGTTAGTGATATGTATTTTAATTTTTTTACTTTACAGGGCTTTTACAACATAAGTAGCAAAGTGGAGGCAACTGAGACAAAGGTCAGGATTGCTTATAATTTACCAATCTTCTTGGTTGATCCATTACCATATTTTTCATGCCTACTATTTATTACTTTATTAAAGTCAGGATTGCTTATAGCTTACCAATCTTCTTGGTTGATCCATTAACATATTTTTCATGCCTACTATTTATTAGGTTATTATTATTTCAGACCCATTATAGTTTTTTATGATTTGAAATTACAAAATTATAACATGAATGAAGTTGTAATTGATTTAAAGTATATATAACATTTTCAAAGAAACCATTTTGTGTATATTTTGCAATCTCCATGCCATGGGGTCTCTTTTGAGGCTTTCTAACAAATAGATTGTGCACAATCTTTGCTTCAGATTTTATATGCATGTTTACTAATTAGGAAATCTAACCAAAATTCTTTTGACTCTTTGTGCTTTGATGAAGGTAATTCTTTTAGGGAAAGAAAAATGTAAATAACACACTCTTTAGTACCATTATAAGAAAATCTGGTATTGATTTATTTTTTATTTTATTGAAATCACTCTAAGACATATTTGATTCATTTTGTGCATTATCACTTTTATTAGAATAATAATTACTATTTAATTATTACTGTTCTTGTCTTTGGAAATTTAAGCACATTATGACCATCTCTACAACATAGATCAAAGTAAAATACCTTGGGACAATATTGTTGTCATAATCAATGACATGCCAATTATTTTTGAGCTATATTTGAACAACTATGCTATTCACTTTCACTATTGAATTGCACATACTAATTTTCTTGTAAGAATAATCATTTTATAGTCTTTTGGAATAATACCCAATTGCATTATATTCATGTTGTATTATTACTATCATTATATCAATCAAAATATCTTTGAAACTATATTTCTACTTATTAGGAAACTTACTAAGCTTTTTAGCCATTGTTGTTAATTATCAAGCCTTTTATCTTAAAAGAGTGAAAAAATGTCAAGTCCCTTTGTAGTTGCCATATTCTCCATAAGAGAAAATGTTGTTTTAATGTATTAAACTCTTAATGTCCCCCAAAATATAGCATAACATGTTTTATCTTAAATGATGGTTTATCTATTTTGTATTCATACTTGCCTAATAAGATAATGATTCCTCTACATTACAATTGACAAAAATTAACTATCATAGAAAGGTACTATACTTCAACTTCTAATTATAAGCATCTTTTCTTTCATGTGTTTCCTTAAGAATATAGAATAGATGGTTATGATTATGTTTAGATCTATTTAATTATGTCTTATTAGCTTTTCAAATAAGAATAATTAGAATTATATTTTATTATTAATAGAATAGTAGGATGTAACATATCAATCTTATTATTAGAAATGAATCAAATTCTTACATAAAGCCTTGTACTACCCCAAACTAATAATAATTTAGAATATATTTCTATTGACTTAAATATTACACCTCTTTAGTGCAAGAGTAATTAGATAATAAAAGTCCTTGCACAATTTAACAGTACATACATAAAGTCTATATCTCAACACCGTCAGAAGCAGCATCAAGATAAGACCCCTGGCTCCTTGGCAAGCCCCAATTCTGGTAGAACAACACCTAGCAGCAATAGAGCAGTATAGAAAGAACACTATATGTTTGAGTAACGACTCCACATAAAAGAGACTGATTATAATGAAGAAAGGAACACCTTGCATTTGGAAAAAGAATCAGCGATGATAAATGGTGTGAAGACAACGATTCTATTAATATACAAGATACCTAAATAAAATATGATTCCATAGTAACGACAAAGAAAGAATAATAGCTAGCGGCCAGTATAAAGAATTATTATATGTTTAGACAATAGTTAAATTTGTATAAAGAATTATTATATGTTTAGACAATAGTTAAATTTGTATAAAGAATTATTATATGTTTAGACAATAGTTAAATTTTTATAAGAACCAACAATGAACATCATTGGATAGGGAGGAAATCGATTAGGCACTGATTAAATAGAGAAGATTAATTCAAAATTCCACTATAGTCAAGCCGGCACACTTAGCAAGGAGGCATTGGAAACTACTAATAATGTTTGGCCATATGATGATTGAATATTGGAAATATCGAGAATAATCAAAAGGAGCTTTTTAAATTGTCGCCTTTCATTAATTGTGATCATCAAATGAAGCCCATAACTATAGTGATTGGGTATTAGATTAATAACATTTCTCTTATTGTTCACACTAGCATTTTGACTTGAAATTTTATATTGTAGCTTCTTATATCTGCAAATAAATATCTAAAACATTATCCACATTATCTAAATAATGGATGTAATGTTTATATAAGTCAAAAATAACATCTATTAAATTGGGATTATTATTTTGTGATATAGTTTTTTAGATTTGTCTTCATTAATATCAAAAGAAGAAATCTCTTATAATTTAGACAAATTAGTTCTAAATTCTATAATACTAGAAATGAAACATTACGATTACATATAACAATTATCTCTTAAAAAATCAAGATGTCTAGGAACTCTATGAGAATTTTCATATCCAAATCCATTTCTTTACATTGTAACAACCATATGGTAATGACCATAATATTACCTCTAACAAAACCATCCTAAAAATCCTTAAGAAGATAGTCAACAAAGCTAGTCATGACATGCAAATTAACTTAACCCTATCACTTGAGCTTATTGCACAAGTGTTTTCATTTCCATAGGGACACCCAATATGCCCTTGTTTATAGTTTAAAAACTACCTAATGAACTGTATCAAGGTTGAATTACCTTATTTATGGGTCTCTTTACACAATCTCATCAGTGAAACACAAACTACATAACCTTCCAATTGCTTGAATTAAAGTTGTTGGAAGAATAAAGACACAATTCTTTCAACCATCTTAGAGCCTCCAAATAGTGTATGTGAAAGAGTTACAATCATAAATTTAAGCCATGTCCATTTGAGGTATGTGGTCTTTTCCTAAAAGAAACTCGAAAATACAAGATCAAGAGAAAAAGGGCAAGTTTATAATTACTGCCTTGGTCCCTAAATTATCACTATTGCATATGGATCGGACAAATATATCAATTGGCTACCTTTGAGTGTGATGCACTTAATGATCCATTCAATAGTATTCACCTTCTTTAGTTCTTCACTTAAGAATAAAAAAGAACTCTTTAAAGTCCTTAGAAATGCAATAAAAATCACAAAAAGCATTTAAAAATACAAAAAAAATTATAGAAAAGAATAGCACAAAGAAATCATCTATCTTATGGCAAAAATTGTTTTAATGGTGCCTTGGGCAAGTTCCATGGTAAAAATTTGGCAATTAAAACCATGTATAGGAACTTTTCTCCTCCTTCCTTTAGATTCTACTATTAGAAATAGGAAATACTAAGAGTGGGGGAGGGCGAGCGAGAGTGGTAGGGGTGGGGGGGTTCAATAAGTATTCCACAAAATTTTGTTCAACTATGGATATCTTTAACAATCTCAAAACATGCATATGTGAATGTATTGAAAAGTAAACATGGAAATAACACAATGCAACTCATGATAACACCATTATTTTTAAACTAGGGAAACCCTAGCAAAGGGAAAACCCCAATGGGGATAATACCCATAGTATGATTCACTAATCCAAAGTATCTTGTGAAAGATATTAACACTGTTAGGAATCTATTACATATGTATACTATATATGTCCTTGTTAAATGACTAGGTCTTTTAAGAAGCCTCAACCCTATTAGGATTTGTTATTACAATTACAAAATGTATGCAAGATGAGCCCACTATCCAAACATGCAATTACAATGATATTTTATACACCAAAGGAATAGATACATAAACCTTTTGACAATGCTGATATATGCAATATCTGAATTGTCCTTTGTAGCTCTTTATACACAACTTCACATATACTAATATTTCTTTACTCGAGCATCATGTTCACATCATAATACAATGGATTTTCAATCACAAAAATATTGCACCACAATTAAACAACTTCGCACAACAAAATCTATCATTTATACCAAGCTATTCTTGTTGGCAATAATATTGGAAAAGTAAGTTCTTAGAGGGGGGTGAATCAACACTTAAAACTTTTGCCTCTAAAACACATCACCTTCATCCATCTCGTAACTTAACATGTAAACTAAAATAACTTAAGCATCCATCACATCCATAGCATAAAATAAATAAAACATGACACAATAAATTGATTACCTAGAAACCCTCCAATGAGAAGGCAAAACTAGGGTGGAAAAGACACCCACAAATCTTCACTATTGCAGTTGTAAAGTGTGGCTGATTATGGCTACAAAGTTTTGATCATAAACTATGATCTACCATGTGAGGTGTCTTCCTTGTTAAAGGCTTACAAGACTTTCTCACCTTGACTAAAGGATTTCAAGCTCACAATTAAGTAAGCACTTTGTTTTTACAATAGTTTGTTGGGATTACTTTGTTATAAGATTTACTCTGTATCACCTGTTAAAATGATTTAACACCTGATCTTTAGTTAGTAGCTTTATACTTAATGTCAAATCTCCTCTTTACTAGATGTCTCTTGATCCTTCTGATCAGATCTATCCTCTCTAAACCTCTCACTACTTGTTTCTATTCCTCTTAGACTAATTTTGCTTTCCATAACTTTGTCGTATCCATTTAAGCCACCATGAATGCCCTCTATACTCTTATAATTTGTTTCCCTGCACATGGATAATTTTTTTTAGGGTTTACCTATTTAAATAGGCATTGGTGTAGAGGGGCTAAGTCAAAATCAATGGTTGTGGTTGATCCTTTTTGCCACTATTGGTGTAAATAAGTATTTAGAGTTTAGATTTTGCATACTCTCATGAGTTGTCATCTTGACAACACTAGAGTAAGAAACTCTAATTCAACACATGGTGTCTACAACACTAGAGTTTGCATCATTAACTAAGTTGTCATGTAGACAACACATTTATTCATACTCCTAATTTAGCACATGGTGTCTACAACATTATTTTGCATGCTACACCTTTGTAGGCTTATCCTCTCATCATCGTACTTATTCCCATGCTTAATGGAGGAAAATCCATATCTAGAGGACATGTGCCTGGTTGTATGACTTATCATGTTACTGACTTCTATGCATTCTAGAAGCTTTCTAGAGGCCTTTGTATACAGGCACTCCTAGTGTACTTTCACAATCAACATTGAATGAATATATCATCATTTTGATCATACTCTCTTTGGTCTACTATTGTGCTTGTGTTTGAGTTCCTTGGTCTTGGGTGAATTTTGCCCTAAGGAAAATTCTTACAGCCACCTTAAGGTTCCCTAAATCTAATTGGTTGCATGCATTGTATAGGGATTCATGATATGAATCTATATTTATCTCTTATAATCTTAAATTCATGATTATGTCAGCCCAACATTTTTTTATATAGAAGTTTGTGCCATAACAAACATCTATGTCAAAAACTATTCACTCGACATCAATAGCCTCTGATGTTCGGCCTTCATTATGCTCTTTATGTGGATACATGACTCCTAAATTTTTCAACACTTACTATTGCTTGACACATAAATCACTTGGCACATGCTATTTACTCAACACCTTCTATTGGCTTAGCACTTGAGTGACTCGATATACTCTAACTGCTCAACACCTATTGGTGCTCGACACATACTGTCATATAACTCAACATGTATTATCTAGACAATTATGTTCAACATGCTTTGATCACTTAGATCACACTAATTGCTCATCTCACTCTGATCACTCGACATGCATTATGTACTAGGCTTGCACCATTCTTTGCTAAATGCTTCATTGCTATTCTCTGACTCCTTCTGAGTGGATACCTGCCTTGAAAAAATGCATCAAAATTTTAAAATTTGTATAATCCCCCTTTTTTGACACTATGTCATGTGGGTGGTACACTTATAGTGTGTTTGTCCAAAAATGGCTTTTGTAGCTCCAAAATTATCTTCAAAGCTACATCCCAATTATCTATTTTTGCATCTAAAGATTGAACTTGTATTTCTAGCTGTACAATAAGGTCAACTAAGCCTTCATTTGTAGAAAGATGGGTATCTTTCTTCAAAAGTGTTTCAGCATAGGTTAGTTCTTTTTGTAATACTTTCATGTGTGGTGTCAACCTGGATTGTATACTAATCAAAGTGATCTGATATTGGCATCCTTTACTTGTACCTCAACAAGCCTACTTTGAGTCATCAGTAGCCTCTAAAAATATAACTTACTAGTACTTAGAGATTGTTTCATTGGGGTACCTATGAGTTGTGAATCTCCCTACAGCTGGTCAATAGCTTGTTGGATCTCCTTAGTGAATATGTCTACATTGCATATATTTGTGTATAGAGAGAAAATACTCTCTAACACCTTATTTAGATTTTCCATCTTAGTTGCTAGATCAACCTATCTAAGTGCAATGGCACTAGATATCTTTTCCAAAACCTTTGTATGAAACTTCCTTTCAGACCATTCTAATAGTTTTACATTTGTGTCTAGGTCTTCATCCTTAATATTTACCACAATGTTGACAAGTTTCTCTATGATAGGCTTTTTTGCATTTGAATCTAGAAGGTTGAAAGCATTAATTAATATATCTTTAATTTCATGTAACACTTGCTTGTGCTTGTGCTTCCTCCTTAGGATTTATTGCCCTTTCTTTCATTGCAAAGCATCCTGAAGAATGCTCATTTCTTCAATAGTGATTTTTGTTAGATCAAACTTGGGTAATTCAATCACCTCATCTAAGATGACACCCTCAAATGATGTAGAATCAACACTCTATGGTGTGCTAGGACTTAGCCTTGATATTTGTAACGGGGTGTCCTCTGTATTTGGCCTCTAAAAAGTTTGATTGGTGAGAGGAGATGTAGAAGTTGGTAAGTTAACTAGTGTCTGTATAGAAATTTTCTCCTTAGGTGAAATAGTCAACTTGTCATCTTTAGTCTTTCCTCCCTCTTTCTGAGCTCTACCCTATGATAGTGGAGTGGTTACATAACTATTTTCCTTACCCTTTTTCACTTCAATTCCATCCTTGTCAATGATCACTATAGCTGCTAAATTTGAACTATTTAGGCTTGACAATGATGTAGCTATTGGTTGTGCCTCTGGCTCTTTCATCTAAATGACCATAGTAGACATAAAAGATGTTGTATTTGTGGTATTATCTTTTTTTTCAAGGTTTACTCTGTGATCTTTCTCTAGATCTTGTTTTTATTTCTCCTTTACCTCTATAGCTAATAGGGGCATGTTTGGTGTAGCTTGTTTCTTCTCCCCTATAGTTGCAATTCCTTCCTTCTTTATTTCATCCACTCTCACCAATATTGGATTAATGCATGGAATATTTGTATTTTTAGAGTCTTTTTGTAGCTTCTTTAGATCTTCTTTAGTCAAAAGATTAACATTCTAAGATGTATTATCAAGAACATCCTTGATAATAATTGAGTCATGTTGACTCTGTTGGTCTGCATGTGAGGGATTGGCACTCAACACTTGAACATCTTGTGCAGCCTATTGTTCTTCCTCAACTATTTCTTCTATCTCCTCCAAAATACCTTCCTTTGCTAACATAACTTATTCTTTCTCTCCTTTCTCTCCTACTTCTATTGTGGATAACCCATAGATAGTTTTCCATAATAGAGTGCTTTGGGGTTCCACCTCCTCTACTTGTTTCTTTAAAATATGGAATGCTTGGTACTTGGCAGAAAATCACCCTTTATGCTTATCCATTGCCTTAGAAATCATCTTCTTATCCATGTCAAGTATAACTTGGGTTAAAGTGGACTCTCTTATTTGCCTTTCTGTAGTTAAACTGAATTGCCACTTTTTCTCAACTCTAGCATATAAGCTCTTTGGTATAGAGTTAGCAATCTCTATAAGAGTGGTCTTAAAAGTTTCCATCATATCATATATGGCCTCCTCAATATTATTCCCTTCTACACTCCCTAACTTATCAAAATCTATATGAGTGAAACCTAACAAATCTGCATTAGTCTTAATAGTTTCACATAAATTGTCAATGCCATGTGAAGGATTATGGCTTACCACTTTGAATTGACTTGTGTCATTTGAATTGGTCTTCTCTTCATTTGAATTCTCTTGAGGTGTATACTTTTGATATGATATAACACATTACACACACACACACACACACACACACACACACACACACACACACACACACACACCAGTCCAATTAAAAAAATTACAAAGTTGTCCACAATACAAGTTAATGCAGATATTACAAAGTTGGTGCATATGAAGACACTCAGGTTATGAAGACTAACTCGGTGAGGTTCTAATACTCAACATCCATTGTCAATGCTTAGCATCACCATGCACTTAGTAGATGTAGAAGTTCAGTCTATACTATTCACTTCCAAGTAGTCTTGAACTCGGTTTGCATTGATGACTCAGTAGATATTGTGAAACTCATCATATAAATTGAATTACTTTGTTTATGATGGCAAGACTCAGTAAACACTATCACCTCAAGCTCAATATAAACAAAGTCACTTGGTTAATACTGAGAAACTTGGTTAACATTGGACTCACATTACATACACTACAAACTTGGTGAACACTACATAGCTTGGCTTGCATTGGTAAACTCAGCAACAACTAAAATGCATAATTTACAATACCGATCTTTACTGTAACTATGATTGCTTGGTAACCATTGGGATTTGTCCAAAGGACTTGGTAGCAATTGTAGACCTTGGCAACAACTGAAATACTTGGAAAACACTGATAGTTGTACAATAATCTCAGTAGCTATATAATATTTGAATAAGTGTGTGTCACTAATAAAAAATTTGAATGATATGTGAACAATATCCCCCTTTGGCATTAGTGACAAAAACACTTATTAGCTAAACCTGAAATCAAAAAATTTCTTGATGCCTTTTATCCATCACCTTGTGATACTAGCTCAGTAGAGTATATTATTTTTGAGAATTTTAAAAATTGATATTGTAAGGTATATATCTATACATGGTAAGTTTCTTTCATACAATATATAATACATCTTTATTCTATATACAACATATCTTATTATAAATATCTTACTCCCCCATTATTTTTACAACTTATTACATGTTCTCCCCCATAACATATGTCTTTCTCTCCCTTTTTGACATTAATGCCAAAGATTTACCTTATTTATTTACATAGTAACACCAAAATGAGATAAAAATTCTTAGTGTACCTTGAGAATTATTGCCAACGTTTTATCCCAATTGTCTTGTAGGACCTTACATGTGTGAAGTGTAATTTGGACTTCTATTGACAATTCTATCATATGGTCCACAATGAGAAGTTATTGTCATGGATGAGAGTTTTTGAATGTGCAATATGTTTATGCAGTTATCCATGCTAGGAAGAATCATATTTTGCATATCTATCAATGTGGATCTAATCCTTGCTTCTTCTCTGAGCAATTATGCTTGCATATCTAATAAAAATCTTATTTTCTTGAAATGTGTAGAGCTTGAACTAGGGTCAATTTGTAGCTATTGAGCACTAGCCTTCAGATCTTCATCTATTTTGGACAATTCGTCTTTTATTTCCTTAGTAAACTTAGAAACATCACATAACTTTCCAAAAAATGATGACACATTTGTACAAGATTCTTCTAAATTGCCCAAATTTGTAGAAAGTTCTACTTGATATATAGCTATCTACTGAGCAATGTGCTCAAACATTTTATTATCAAACTTCTTTTTTTCCTTTTGCACTAGCTTATCTTGTCCCTCAGTATCTTCATTAAATTTTTGGACTACCTCTACTAGGTGATACAAAATTGATTGAGAAGAATCAACCTCAATACCTATGGCCTCTGCCAAAATGTCCTTTGCATCTTCAATTATCTTGAATTCCTTATTTCTCTCCTCTCTTAGACTTTTCTATTTATCCTTCTTTTGGAGGAGTTCACCAAATGATTGCACTTGGTCTAGAGTAAGCTTGGAACTATCCCAATTTGGGATTACAATTTCCTCATCTAAATCAATTTCTTACTCTAGCTCTTTTCCTTTTCCCAAAAAAATTGTGCTCAGTTGAACCTTGGGCTCAATTGTCCTTACACTTATTGCTTTTGTACTTGGAATAGAAATAATAGTAGACATGCTAGGATTGGCTGTAAAAACTAACACTATGCTTATTGAAGGAATATTTATAGAAATACTTGGACAATCCAAAATTGATGTGCTCAAAACTGAAGTAGCCAACTTAGTTGATGAAGGAAGAGTTAGCATCTCGGGAGATGAAGTGGAGGTCACTTCTGTTAATGATGTGCTAAGTTGAGTAGGAGCAAAGAGTGATTTGATGTTTGGACTAGCACTAGTGGTCACAATCAAACTTTCTAGGGTTGTCCCATGCTTGATGTTGTCACTGGCTTGCTTGGAGAGTGAGGAAGTGAGGCAATAACTACTACAACTATCTTAACTAAATCATTTTCCTCATTATCTTGCTTTGCTTCCTCAATAGCCTCTTGTCCTTGATCCTCTTCATCTTCTTCATTATTAAAATGAGTTACTTCTTCAATATTTTCTTCTTCATATTTCTCCTTATCTTCTTCTTCATCATCATCATCATCTTTAACATCAACTATAAAATCACTTGGTTTATGTGATAGATAGATATTCTTCCAAGTGTTTGTTGCATTCTTTACAACATGTTCAATATCGTTCATCAAAAATCAAGCAGGTATTACTCTTCAAAGTCAATTTTTCTTCATTTTTCTTTAGTGACTCTTTTACCTCTACATTTGATATGCTCAGTAATAGCTACCTCAAGGTTTTCCCATATATATCTTTGAAAATTTTCAGAGTAAATTCCCATCTTGGCTTTATCTCTTCCAATAAATCATTAGGAATTTGAGAAGCAAGCTAGTCTATTGAGTATTTCCATTTTCCCATCTTATCCATCACCAGGTCTTCAATCTATTTTTGCTCCTCTATTGTCTTGATTTCATACTTTAATGATTTAAAATTTGTTATTCCATCTCCTACTTCCAGATGTTTCAATCTATCTTGGAAGGTGGGTGGAGGTTTTTTGAATTCAATGTCTCCTCCTTCCTTGTTAGATTTCTTCCTTAAAGATCTAGTGAATATTGCAGTGGATGGATTTTGTGACTTGATGATAATCACCTTGCCTTTCTTCCTTAATGGCTCTTCTGTAGTGCCTGCCCCTAGTTTACATTTTCGAGCTACATTTCTGATATCATTGCCAAACTCTTTTAGGCCAATTTATGTTTGATGATTAGTATTATTATTTTAGAGATTACCAGATGATGTTTACACTCAGTTTATTATATGATGAGATTACTTGGTACTCTATATTTCATGCATGTATGATGATTATTCAATGGATTCAGATATCGATGATGATTAGTTAGATGGTTTATTATTCCATGTGCTTCTTATGGATACTTACCCCATACTGCATGTGTATGGTGTGCGTGTTGTTTTATTTATGTATGGTGTTTCTGATATGGTTAAGGAAGGGAGTCGTAGTCACCTGCTAGTCGGGATCTACACGATGCACCACTTCCTGCCATTGTCTGTTTAGCTTAGAATATTGTGTTTTTACATGCGTGAATTTTATGCAGGTTGCAGGTACCGGGTATCGACTTCCCTGAATTGTCAGGATGAGCGTACCCTATCGCACTGTCTCAATGGTAAGAGAGGGGAGATAAACTCTTAAGTCCAAATCCTAAACCCTTTAGCCAATTGTCCTAATTGATAATTGGGACAAGTATCTGAGTTAAGTACCCTCCGAATGCATCAAATGATGTAATTTCATGATTATAACCCTTTTTGTTTGATATGGTATGTATTTTTCTATGATGGGTTTTTGTATGTTGCTTTATGAGTCCTTGGTGTATTTTCTATTAATTAAGTCTAATTAAAAAGATTAATTAATGATTTAATTTAATAGAGAATTATTATGATATCTTTATATTTAATTAATTAATTAATTAATTAAAAGAATTAAATTTGGAGATTAAAATTCAAAGATAAATTTAGAACAGGATAATATTTATTTAATTTAATAATAATATATTTGGAGTTCATTTTTAAATAAATGCTAAATATTATTGTTATTTAAATTAATTAAATATGTTATCAATTAAGTTCTAAAATAAATTAAAAGTTGAAAGATATTAAATTATTAAGAATTCTAGATCGCATGATCTAAGCATGAGTTTAAATATGAGAATTAAATTAAAAGATTAAATTATAGGAATTAATAATATTATTTTAATTTCTTAAAAGTGCACATAAGATTAAAGTAATAAATTAATTTAAAATAGAAGTCAAGTGAAATATTAAATAAAGTTATTTAATAATTCAACTTAATGTGCATGAAAGTTGAATGCAAAAGAATAAGAAAAGATAATAAAGGTTAATTTGGAGTTAACTGAGTTGTGCAAAGAGTCTTCTCGGGTAAACGCACAATTAGTGCCCTGATTTGAGGAAAAATTGCTTATCACAACTTTGGGAGTTCATTTTTGGAATAGACGAATTTGGACGGGAATTTTTGGGAGACAATTTTTGGAAGCAAATTTCAGAAGGCTGATACCAAGAAAGTCTTCCAGGGGAAGGTTATTGAGAGGAGTGAATTCGCATACAGTTCCTGGAGATTGCATAATAGCATCAGGATCAGATAGGGTCTTGTGTTTTTTTGATTATCCATTAAATATGCAATTATCCCTTCCTGTCTTCTTCGTGTCTAGGGTTTGTAGATCTGAATTCTCTGTGATGAAAGTTTTAACTATTCAATATTGTGAATTTATTAATTGCTCTTCAATAAATTCAGTATCCATGGAGACTGGATGAATTATTAGAACCCTTGTTTTCTTGATTTAGAAATTAAGATTTAATTTAGTAGGGGTTTTGATTTTTTTTTGAAATTGAAAAGTTCTAGATAAATAAATAAATAAATAAATAAATATATAATATTTATCCTTTGAAAAAAATTGTTTTATTGAAAATTAAACAAAACTAATTTTTAAAACAAAACTTGATTTATTTTATTTATATTAAAATAAAATAAAATTAAAAAAAAATATATATATATATATATATATAATATATAATATATATATAATGTTTTAGTGGGGGGGGAGGGAATCACCCTGTACCTGCCCCCATTGTCGGCGGACCGACAGTACCTGCGTCGTAGGTACTGCGACTGCAGGCCTGCGACCAAGCCGACGGGCTATAAACGTTTATTAAATTAAAAAAAAACTTTGTTTATTTCATTTTTTTTATATATATAATTTTAATTTTTTTTTTAAAAAAAAAACAAATTTTATTATTTAAAATTTTTAATTAATAAAATTATAATATATTTTAAATTAATAATAGTTTTAACTTTATTAATATTTAATAAATAAATATTAAATGCATAAACATAGTTGTAAATATTAATTTATTAATTTTGGTATAAAATTAATAAATTAACAATTAGTGAATAGATTAAGATAAGTAAGTAGAACAAGCAATTATTGATTAATTTAATTTAAAATTAGTTTAATTAAGTTAATTAATAATGAATATTATTTGACTAAATTATAGATTTGGATTATTGATTTAATGAAAGTTATTATAGAAATGGGTTAATCGTAAAGGGTAGTTGTGAAAACCTAGTTACTTGAATTCGACATTAACTGAAACATAAACCTTACCTTAACTCAAATAATATACTTTCAGATCCAATCTCTAAGACTTTGATGTTGTCTTTGTACTTTGAATGTTTTGGGGTTGGTTTAGCGTTGACCAATTTAGGTTGTTACCAGAGGCTCGGGGGTTGTGAATGCGATGTCATGATGAATTGGTCTCGATCTTTCTTAACCTAACCATGGTAATGTGATGAAGTGCTCTATGACATGATTGTGTTTACTATTTGTTATTGCTTTCCAGTTTCCTTGTGTGAAGCTGAGGTGTATGTATTTGAGATACCTAACTTAACCATTTTTGAGTCTCGATCAGTTATATTTGATAACCATTTCTGAGTCTCGATCAGTTATACTTGTATTACTTTCTGGTTGCTCATTGGAGAACCATTGGATTTTGTGACTTATCATTGATGCCTTCAGTTGTTGATAGAGAACTGTCGTGATTACATGATTACTATTTGATATTATCTGTTGCTCATGAAGAACTGATGTAATTTTGTGGATTATCTTTTTATGATGTTTTTTAGTTGCTTGTATAGGACTGAGGTGGTTTTATTATGATTCTTTGATTTACGAGTTCATGAGCTAGGGTAGGTTATCTATGTATAGAGTCGGGAAGTGGCTTGCAATGGGGGTCGGAGCCCTAAGAGGCTGCCTTGAGAAACCCATTGTAAGTCATTTTTAATAAGTGAAAACATTTACACTAAATGAGAGAAAATGAACCTAACAAGATAATTGTATGTTCTCTCCCATGCCTTGAGTGCTAGTACAGACTAGGATGGGGTAGAGAGAACGCTTGGTTACGACCTTGCATTCCATAGTAGGCCTCGTCAGTACGAGAGGATACTAGTGGCCGCAGGATCAGTAGGGACCCGAGATTCCTAAGGGATTGCTCGGGTAACTTCTACGTGACTTTTGCGATGACACTTTCCCACTTGCATATTAGGTTTCCTACGTGTCTTGTGGTACCGCTAGGATTTAGATGTCGATCTTTTTAGGAACCCTTGAGTTAGCATACTTATAGGATTTCCTGGACTTAGAGAGTATTTATGATTATAGGTTTTGTTTTCCTATTTGGGACTTGAGACTATCTCCTCAGCGCGGTGGGAGTGGACCATTTAGGTTCCACGTGGTCGGGTGGTAGTGCTTTTACTCTTACCATTGAGATCCGTTTTGTGGTCACCATGGCTGGAGTTTTCGTGATTGGCATTTACCTTCACTATGTTCTTGGATTATTATGATGGATGGTTAGATTTTATGATAGATGTTTTATCATTATGGATGTATGGATGTATCATGTATGGGAATAGTTTCATATATTTTTACTGTACTTTGTATCATGGATTTGAGGATGTTGTATCTTTATCTTTACATATGTATATTCTTTTAAGCCTTTCATACCCTATGACATGTACAGTGGATGATTGAGCATTCCGAATTAATTTGCCAAGGAGCATTTGGAACAAATGTATATTATGGACATTGGAGTTTCTGATTATTCTTTCATATGTATGTGATAGTTGTTAGACTTAGATTTAATTAAATTTAAACGTGACTCAATGTCTTGGGATCTTTAAGAAATGTAACTTACAATGTATGTTTGTCGATGATTACATGTTATTGCTTCCGCTACTATGTGTTTGATGTGTATGTCATACTTTCTTACTTTAAAAAAAAAAAATGTTTAGCAAACTTAGTGAAACTTTAGGTTAATTCTTTTGGATCCCTTGGCGGGGCGTTACATCTTCTTCCTTAGATTCTACCTCATCCTCTACTTCCTCATCCTCACCTTTTCCTTCAGTTAAAAAAAGTGTAGAACTGGTTTTCAATTTTCCAATTCTCTTCTTTCCTTTGTTTACCACCTAAGGAAGCTTTATTTCAAGTTCAATCATGGCTTTTGCTTCATCATATGTGCCAACATATGTTGCCTTAGGATCAACTGGCTCATTTACAAGAGCTTCAATGACGCCTTTCGTTTTATCAATATTAACCTCATAACCAAGAGGTTTTACCCATGCAATTCTAGGCTTAACTGCCTAAATGTACACTTTGTCACTATCCACCATGAAATATACATCATCCTTATAATCCTCAACTATTTTCTTGGGGATTTAGTACCTAGTGTTCATTTTCTCTTTGAAAGCTTAAAAATAATTATCCATAATACTATTGTAGTTTTCACCCATTTCAGCAATAAACCCATTTATTTGATATAACATAGGTACATCTTTTCTCCAAACAATAGTGCCTTTTGAAAGGAAGAATTTTTGAAGATAAAAGAATAGACAAGTTAACAAGGAACCAAACTTACACCAGTTATTCTTTGATGTCCTTATGCTTTCCATATTTTTGTTGAACTATTTCAACAATAGCTTGGCAAGGTTCAATGATAAATTGTTCTTTACCACCTTGTATGCCAAGTCCACAACTTCACATCTCACATTGTTCAACCTGCTAGAGCTGTATATCTTGTGCACAATGATGTGAATACCAAACTTCATTTTAATACTTGAAACACTATTAATTTTCTTTCCTTTACCATCCCATTTTATTAGGGTTTTCTTTTCAAATTTTGCCCGACCTAGGGTTTTTTTCATTTTGTCTTTGCCTAGCATTGAGAGACTAGTGATTTGATGAATCATCTTCTTTGTGATCAACACTAGTTTTTCCAACCACAACTATCCATTATGCACCCAACTAAGGATAAACCTAATCCATTTAACTTGAAATTCATGGGGCATGTGAGGGATGTGAGTTAACCATTTGGTTTCCAGGTGTTGATGCTTGGGTCTCAAAACTCCATTTACACATAGTTAGCTTAGGGCATCATCCATTTCCAATGTACCAATCTCTTGAATAACACATTTGAAATGAGTGCGAATATCATTGATTAGAAGTACCTTTGGAGGGATTTGAGATTGTGCTCCACTTGGATCTAGGGTTTCAATAATTGCAGGAGTGGTCATGAAATCCAGTGCCTTCCATTCCACTCCATGAACCAACATGTCAGATCCTCACTTAACCTTTCTATTGTTGGATGTCGTCTTTGCTTAGTAGGGTTTGAGAGAATTTGGAAACTTTTACTGGAAATTCACTCAAATTGCTTGGAAGTTATGAAGATTGCACTTCGCAATAGCACTCAAAATTTCACAGGAAGAAATGACTTTGATTTCATGCCTTTTATTAAAAAATTTCCATAAATGCTCGGTACAAAAGGTAGATCACTTGACATCATGTTGAAAAACTATCATCCACTATTTTGCATTGATCACTCGGTGAAGTCTTTGTGACTTAGTACCCATATACATCTTTATTACTCTCAACCTTACTCAGTAGAGTCTATAACCCAACCTCACTCAGTAGAGAAGATAACTTGGTAGAAACTTGTACTCGGTGATCCCTTTGTATCCTAAATACTAATTTGGATCATTTTGATCTTTCAATCTGGAAGTACTTTGGATGTCTTCTTTTATAACATAGTTATAGTTTTTCCTTTGAGAACTTAAGTAGAAATGATGGAGTTACCCAATTCTTGAGTGACCTGATCATCATTGCTTGGACTTGTATCCTCGGTGGACTTTGGAACCCATTGCTATCTCATCTTTTTTTAGATGTTATCAGCTTTTGCCTTTTTCTCATCTTCAATTCTACCAGTATTCATGCAGTTCTTGGCAAGGTGACCAAGTTTTGTACAAATGAAACATCTTTTAGTAGTATCTCTTTTTCTCAAATGATGCTTTACACAATTTATAACAATGTGTCCAAATTCTCCTCTATTATGACATCTACACTAGGTGTTGTAGTCCCAACCAAATATTGCTTTCATAATTTGTTCTATTGGATTCAATATCTTGGTTTTGTATTCTCATGACTTGTGTCCATGTTTCTTACATTTGTGTAATTTTCTTTCAAATCTTGGTTTCTCTTTGCATTCATTAGCCTTATGACCATGTTGATTGCAATTGTAGCACTTTCCATTGAATTTTTCTTTTCCATGGCTCCAACATTTGTTTGATGTATGACCTATCTTACCACAATGATTGCAAGTAGGTCTTTGGTCCTTTTGAGCTCCTTGCTTGGATGATTCTCCTTCTTCTGTATGTCCAATTCTTTCTTTCCCTTTTTGTCTATAGAGGTTTTTCTCATTCAATTGATTCATGTCTACTCAGGATTTGATCATTCTTTTATTGATTTTCCTTTTTAGAGTTTAGATCATTTCACAATCTTTCCTTGATTTTTCTTTTAGTATTTAGATGATTTCTTATTCTTTCATTTTCAAATATTAGGCTCATGATTTCCTCATTTGCATTGGAGAGCTGATAAATAAGGTCTTCTTGTTGAAGGGATTGGTTTTTGATTTCATTGTTCCTTCCATCTATCTTTTCTTTTAGCTTGTTCTTCTGCTCCATGACTTTACATAACCTTAATGCGTGAATTTCTTGCTCTCTTTTTAGTTTTCTTACTTCTTACTTCTTCTTGCACATAACCATTCTTTTCTAGGAGTTCTTTGATTGTTTCATTGGCTTCATCTGAATTACTTGAATAAAGGTATTCTATTCTTTCTTTAATGTAGAGATGATCATTCACTTGAATTGCAAGTTATTTTCTTCTTTTTAGGGATTACGAGAGTTTCTCCTTTGCTTTCTTGAGTTGGGAAATTGCCATTTCCAAATCTAGCTTCTCATTATCAATAGCTTTGTCAAGCCTGAATATCTCCATGGCCTTGATCTTTGCTCAAGTTGTTGAACTTTTCTTCTAAGAACCACAAGTCTCTGATACCAATTATTGGAAATATTCAAGACTATGCTAAGTTAATGAGAGGGGAGGGGTGAATCAATAACTTTTAGAACTTCAAAAATTTCAACTCTTAATCCAACAATTCAACTAGCATCTAATCCGTCATATATAATCTGATCTAATTGCATGCATAAGAAATTGAAAACATGAAAGCATTCATAACACTCTAACACAAAGATTTGGTGATCCAAAAACCTTCCAAATAGAAAGTAAAATAGGGGTGGGGATGATACCCACAAACTTTAGTATTGTAGTATAAAGTTAGCATGTTAAAGCTTACATTGATCACTTTTGATGATCTACCCTGTTAAGAGTAATAAGGACTACTAGGTCAACCTTGTGAAAAGATTTAAAAATATACAATTAAGTATGCACTTAGTAAAGATATTTACAAAAGACTGTTAGGTCTACCTTGTTAAAGGATTTGACTAATCCACTTGTTAGGATGAAATAGTAGATGATCTTTGATTTGCAACTTGGTTTGCTGTATGAGATTCCTTTTGGTACAAATCACCTCACTGGAATAGATATGACTTTGTTGCTCCTTATACTATTGTAGCCTTCGTAATTCCCTCTTTCTTCTCTTCTTTGATTATATTCACTTACATTGCATTCACATTCACATCTTCATCATAATTTCACACTTTTGATATACTACAATACATTACATATGTATACCAATCCAATTAAACAAATTACAAATTCAGCCACAATACAAATTAACACAAATATTACAAAGTTAGCCCACATGAAGACACTTGGGTTTTAAAGACTAACTTGGTGAGGTTTTGATACTTGACATCCACTGTCAATGCTCAACATCATCATACACTTGGTACACATAGGAGCTAAGTCCATACTGATCACTTTCAAGTAGTCTTGGACTTGGTTTGCACTGGTGACTCACTAGATACTGTGAAACATGTCATATAAACTGAATCACTTTGTTTACCATGGCAAGACTTGGTAAACACTATCACCTCAAGCTCGGTATAAACTGAGTCAGTTTGTTAACACTAAGAAACTTGGTTAATACTAGACTTGCATCACACACACTATGAACTTGGTGAACACTACACAACTCGGCTTGCACTAGTAAACTTGGCAACAACTAAAATGCATGGTTTACACTATTGATCTTCATTGTAATTGTGACTATTGAGTAACCACTTGGATTTGTCCAAAGGACTTGGTAGAAACTGTAGAACTTAGCAACAACTAAAATGCTTGGAAAAAATAATAGCTATACAATAATCTCAGTAGCTATATACAATCTAAATAAGTGTGTGTCACTAATAAAAAACTTGATCAATATGTCAACAAAATCTTCTTACATCTTAAAAACTTCTATCTTTTCAAGAAAGTCTACAAATATTGATCTAGTTGTTTTCAATATTTTCATCTAACATGTTTCTCCTTTGAATATACCTTTGAACAGTTCTTCTTGAAATATTTTAAAAAACCAAAAATTGTTTTAGCTGGTCTTTTATGTGTCAACCTCTTGCTACCAATCATAGTCATTAATACTCTACGTGCATCAACTAAATCAACTCCTTGATGTTTACTCATGACAATGTTGAAAGCATCAAGGACATTTTTGAGTACTATTTCTTTTCCTTGAGCTCCTAAGGTTTCCTTATTGTTGACACCCATCAACTCCATAATTGGTGTCATTTCTCTTTTTCTAAATAACCTGACAAATAATTTTTCTTTTCCTACCAAATATTTTTTCTCAAAATATTATTCCCCAAATTTTCTATGATACAATTTGATTGTGCTATCAAGTTCCATTTCTTCAGATGAAAATTGATTAAAAATAGAACCTTCATTCAATTTCATCAAATGTTCCATGCTAGGAAAAATATTTTGATTACTCGCACCAACATCTTCCTGATCTTGACTTGTATTCTTTTTAACATTAATAGGTACCTCTTTGTGTTCAACATTAATAGGTACATCTTCATCTTCAACAACTTGTCGAGTACATTTTTTTATGTCCTTTCATTTCTTCATCCCCCTGTCAATTGTATATCCTTGCTCTTTTTCTTTGACTTCCCATCACATTTTGAATATTCTAATAAATTATTTAAATACTTAATTAAAAATTTTGATTTTTCACTAGCTCATCCCAATGTTCCAATTAAGTAGCCAAACAATATGTAGAAGGAAATTACTGGATTGTTTTTTAATTTTCCAAAATGACAATTTTTATCTTTCATTTATATGAGCTATTAGAACCAATGTGATTGTGTGGAGCTAGGTTGACTAGCTTTATGCTTGGTCAAGGGTTACTTGGTCGAATACCCTAGTGTGGCTTCCCATGTGATAGCTACATCAACCAAATATGTGGTTTATTGAAATTATGGACTTTAAGGTCTACTTTTCCCATTAAAATTTGACAAACATATAAATCCAAAAATATAGTTTCGTAGATCTCTCAATCATGAATCTAACCATATAATTTCTATATAGTTTGGAATCAAATAAGAATGCTCAATTTATTAAATAATCAATGTAGGTATGTTAAGTTTTCAAAAGAGAAAGATAAAGAAATAAAAGAAAATTAGTAAATTGTATAAAAATATATATATAGTTTATATGTTGCGCTAAAGGAGAGAGTCCTCTTCAACAATATATATATTATTTTTTTGTTTAGTATAGATTTCATAGGGAAACAATGGCAAGAGATGAAAGCTATCAATTTCTAATAACTTTGACTCTGAAAAGCTATAAATCATAAAATATAGATTGAAATTGAATCTTTCTTTTATCCTACACTAGATATTTATGTCTTCAAACATATATTTCAAATTTAAATTATTTTTGGCATATAGTTTTGTGGGAAGAAGTAAAACCCCTGATTTTCAAGATTTTTCAGCAATAGAAAAACTAACTTTTAATTTTTTTTAAACATGTCAATTCTCGTTCAATTTTTAAAAAAATTGTATTCATAATCTTCATAGCATTTTAAAAATTTCATTAGTTTACACCATCTTGAACTTGCTAACAAATATATGACATTTTGGTCATTGAAGTTTATCAGTTTTACTATTGTTAACCTTTTCCTTTATAAAAGTGTGACAACTAATTGTAATTTTGCCCATGGTTATTCATGTATATATACATCTATACAAAACAATCTAGATAAATTATATATAATTTTATAGAGAGAGTGCACCCTTCCCTTTTTGCATTTGTAGAGAATGATTAATTTCAATTGTGCCTCTATCCAATCACGTATTCTAGTTGAAAAGGTAGATTGTATTCTCATACAAGGAACTAAGATGATTGACCAAAATTTAATTAAGATTGTTGTTAAGTTATGGCTTGGGGATTCCTTCTTTCATTTGGAAGAAAAAGGGTCCTCAGTGGGTATAGAAACCATGTGGAATCTCAATGTCTTGATAGGCAGGGAGGTCAATAAAGAAAAGAACTTCATGATTGTGGAGCTCAGCAATGGAAAAATATTGTGGAACTTGGTGAACATTTACACTTTAAATGCTAAGGTTGGCAGATGTGAATCTTGGAGGAGGGTAGGAAGAGTATTGGGAAATATGAAGTATAAAACTATTATGTGCATTGGGAACTTTAACACCCTCCTATACCCCTTGAAAAAGATGGAGGGGTGAATAATGACTTCTTGGAAAGCATGCATGATCTCTTAGATTTTATTAATACATATGATCTCATGAATGTTGAACTATAGGTTAACCCTTTTACTTGGACTTATAATAGAAAGGGAAAGGATTTGATCCAATTAGATTAGATAGACTCCTCATCTTGAGGGACTGGTCACACCTCATCCTCTCCTCCCTAGGTAACCTTTCAAGAATTGTTAGCCATATTAACCCCGCCCCCTCCCCCCCCATTTTCTATTTCATGTTGTTGGCCTCATGAAACCCCTAGGGTAATAGTCATGTCCTATGTTCTAATGAACTATTCTATAAATTTTAGGAAAACATAAAAGGGATACTTTAAACAATGGTAATGTGTTCATTTCCTTTATATCCCTATGTCCTTTAGATTATTCATATTGTATGTCAATATTTTTATGAATCTTTCAAGTTGTGATGGTGTGAGATCCCTTCCATCGCCATGTCGCTCTTTTTTATGATCTGACTATCAAATGATATGTGAGGATGCAAAAGACTTAGGTAAATAGTTAATGTGACTTAACAACTATTTGGGCTAACATTCAAATTTGGGTCATGAAGGAATAAAGGCCACTAATCACATGATCAAAGATCATTTATGCAATATGAAATCTTAAGTTGTGAAGTCACAATGGAGAGTAGTAGTCAAGTTTAATAGTTTTCCCATCTTTGCATGTAGTCAAGTTTTACCTAGAGTTAAGGCTGTGAGGCAAAAAAAAAATTTGATTGCACTTTTTCAAGGTTAAATGCTAAACTCTAGTTTCAAGTTGCGAGGAAGTGATGAGTGGAAATGTGTTTTGGTGAGCCTCAATTCATAAGAGATGATCTTCCCATCATCATAGGGTCTGAGGTAGGTTAATATAATCTTTTTCAAAGGAGTATCTTTTTGATAAATGTAGATAGACTTAAATAGCTATGACTCCATCAATAAGCTTCAATGTTTCAAGTTGCAACGATGTGAAACCCTTTCAATCATCTTTTCAAAGCTTAGTCTTGGCTCAATGATTTTTACGTTGTGATGGTGTCAAATTCAAATAACTTCAATTAGTTATCATGGCATCATACAATTAGGCTATTAGTAAAGAATTTAAGTTGCAAGGGACATCTGATAGTTAAAGGAAGAGGTAATTGCACTATTGCAAGTTTTTGAGCTACAACAAAATCTTAGGCTACGAAGTGGCAAAAGCTTTGTTTGCATCTTCATAGGGTTAATACTATAATTAAAATTCATTGCTACAAACAAAAGAAATGTTAAGATGAAGCGGCTAACACAACATCTCACTGATTCATTTGTTGTTAGGGTTTTTAGTTGCAAGGTTGTGAATAGAGATGGCAGTCATCCAAGACATTTTTTTACAATTTCACATGCTTTAGACAAGCTTGTGTTTGGTGGTTGCAAGAAGGCAACACAGTCAAAGATAAAGACATCACAACATCATAGGAAAAGAAAATGTTAAGCAGTAAGTAGTTGTGACAATATGATGAAGGTAGTTTGGTAGTTATTACAGAGTCGTAGTGGTTAGTGGAGTAAAATGGTAGATAGTTGTGAAGCAAAAATAAGGCATAAAATTGAAGGTGTCACAGTTTCACAAGGCCATGCAATTAATAAAGATAAAGAGTTGCAAAGAAGTGAAAAAGAGGAAAGTGCAACATCGTAGGTCAACAAGATAAGAAAAAAAAATGAGGTGGTGGAATATTTCAAGGATCTGAGGCAATGTGGTAGAGTTGACTATTGAATGATGACATGGATGACCTAGCACTATTGGGAACATGAAATCAAGTAGCTTGTTGATGGTGATAAGATCTTTTTGATTGCTTACAACCACCTTTTTATGTTCTTAGTGTCTAATAAATATTGTTTTCATCCTACCGCCTCCAGGCTAATTCATCTATGAGCCAAAGTAGTTATGGCCTCCATTTCTATCTCTTCAAGGCCAGATCTACAGACAAGGATCAGATTTTCTATCATATGGAGGCATGCATCTAATCAGATTTCCCCTTGATTCTTAGTTATTTCTCTCATCTACAATCTCAAATAAACTTGGTGGTTGAGTTTAGATTTTCAATGCAAACATCAGAATTATGCTTGAGCTCTATAAAAAAAAATTGTAAATATGTTTTGAGGAATCTTCCTTGTTCTGTTATGTCTACTTGTAGTAGCCTTGTGCTCTACTACTGTATTCCTTGCCTTACATTAATGAAAAATTTGGTTTCTTATCTCTTCTTTCCATTCATCAGCTTGTGCATATATCTTGCCTCTCTGTGAATGTTTCTTTTCTACTTCCTTAGATTTATATGTTGTGTTCAAACTATCAATGCTTGTTGTACTATGAAGATGTCTTTCCTTTCAACATCTAATCAATTCCAAACTTGTAAGTGGTTTCTTAGAAGTTAGAATAGAATCAATACTTGTGTATTTGGATTTTTCATCAATGCATTGTGAATATAAGGGAAGAGTTGTAACTATTTCAATTAGGTGCATCACCCCCTCTAGATTAGATTATGTAGTTTGATTTCATGCATCTGCTTCTCCTTTTTCCCCTAAAAAATAGTTAGGTGCATCCTAATTGTGAGGAAGTCATCCTTCTTTGGAGACTCAATCTCACAGTTCAAGTCCCATAGCTTGGAGATTGTTTCCATGTTTTACAAGGTTTCCTATAGGTCAAACTTCAAGTGAAATGCAAACTTTTGTGACAAGAGTTTTTGGTACACTTAGTGGGACTAAATTCAAGCTTACTAAGAAGTCTACTGGTTAGTTGGTGTCAATAAAGGACTTCAAATTATGCTAAGAAGATAGTTTTACTCAGCATTTCAGCCTTCAAGAGGCTCTCATTCAAGCACTTTGTGACTTTGTCTCTACATATGGGTTTCTAGACTTGAGTTGTTGTAATTCATCCCTAAGGTTCAAACAAGGGCATCTTCTAGAGATAATTTTTAGTATTGTACTTTCATTTTCAAACCCTAGAAAAAAGTTAAATAGACTCTCTCTATCACTTATTAGGAGTTCAATAGTAGCACATACACCTACTAGATCTCTTTCTACTCCTCCAATTGATAGATAATAGCCTAGGGTACCATCTTTTCATTTGAATAGACCATTATTTTATATGGATCTCCTTGGGAATCACATTTTTTCCACATTTCATGGTGGTGGCCCACTCATATTGGCTAAAAGGCATGATATACCAATAGCTATAATTAAAAGTGTACCAGACTTCACTGATGAAACCTCCATTTCTCCCATATATTACATTCAAGAAATTTCAAATTTTTGTAATATTCATGATATTATAGAGGATGATGTTGTTGTTAGACTTTTGGCTTCATCACTAAAAGGAAAGGCTTTATAATGGTATAAGGGATTTCCACACAACTCCATCAATAGATGGGACAAGTTGGTTGAAAGGTTGGGCAAACACTTTGAAGAAAAGAGTTATAACTTCTCACTTTTGGAGCAGCTGACTACAATTAAAAGAGCACCCCATGAGTGCATGACTGATTTTAGCTATAGATTTCAAAAACCATGGGATAGAATTCCTATTGCAATAAAGCCTCTTCTTGGTAATGCTTTCTTGCATTACATCAGAGCGTTCAATAGTGAAACTGCATCTACATTACAGATAATGGGAGGAGATACTCTACCTATTGTATATGAGTTTTCTATAAGAACATAAAATAATTTGATTCAAAGTGGGAAATTAACTCCAAGGCCCCTAATGCCTCTATTTCTAGATATGCCTATGCATCAACCTATGGTGGCTCCTATTCTAGTTGCATCTACAGGTCAACCTCTTATTGTTGATCTAATAGATTCCACCTCTTCTAATGGGATAGATCAACTTGCATCCGTGATGAATTTTATGATGAAAAATATAGATAAGATTAGAGATCATAGCTTTGATATGGATAGGAAGTTTTAGGATCAAATCTTGGAGACACAAAGTATTAAATAGGCTATTGGTCAATTTTTTTTGTTAATCTAGACCATTAGAAATGAGGTGATAAATAGCAAAGGATGACAATCTCAATTTGTTAGGTCCCCTCGGCCTTACGATCAAAATTTATAGTCAAATAGGACAACAAATCAAAGGCAGGCTCCATGGATCCAAAATAAATATTTTAATAATGTGCCCCGTGTAGCCCCAAATCAGTCATAGGCACTTGTTAATCAAGATAATCTTTTTTAAGAACATAAAGGATACACACATGGCTATAAATATAATGATCAAGGTGCATTTTCTTAGGCATTGACTATACAAGAGGAACCAACAACTTTGGGACAATGGTATGATAAAAATTAGTCCAATGTTGGATATCAATCTCAAACAGAAAGGGGTGCTTCTTATGTTATTTTTGGTAAGGAGGATTTTGGTGGTAGAAGTCAAGAGAACAATAGTGATATAGGCTTGAATGCCATGAACCTAGGGATAGTGAATAGGGTATCTACCCTAGTTCAACATTAGAATAAAGGAAAAATTTTCAAGAAGGTGGAGGAGTCTCATGCTACTCCTATATCAATAAAAAGTGGACATTTGGATTCAACCATCCATGCACAACTCTATAAGGAGGAAAGTAAAGGTAAGAAGATAAAGAAACCTCCCTTTTATATCTCTTTAATCATAGGAAAAATATAGTTCATAATTAAATGATAGACTTTGGTGCTAGTACTGCATTCATGCCTGAGAGGATTGTTGATCAACTAGGCATAGAGTATGAGCCTATGACTAAAGGGGTTACTCAATTAGATGGTAGTTCTTGTAGAACAATAGGGGTATTCAAGGATTTAAAAGTGACCCTACCTACATGCCCTGGATACACTATTTTACAAGATATATCTATTACAATTTTCTCTACACACTCTGCTATTTTCTTATCCAGAGATTTCACTACTAAAATTAGTGGTGGGTAGATTGTTGTTGATTGGTCCTAAATGTTTTTTTGAACTAGAAATGGCACAAAGAGCTCCATCATAATAGAGTCATTTAACACTAATCATATGGAGCCTTACATGATTAGTCCTACAAACATGAATTGTACTCTCTTTGATGAGGGTGAAGACTACTTGGATCCATTTAGGCACATGGATGAAGCATAACCAAGAATCTATGTTATCTGTAGTAGGACGTTGTCATTCCAAATCTAGTCCAAGGTGTGAAAGGAAAACAAGGGAAGAAAGTTTTGTTGGTGCATAAAGAGGATGAGGTGGCAACTCATCTTTTCAATTAACTCCATACCTTTACTGTTGAAGATGAAGAGGTACTACCTAGGCCAATATTAGTTGAGATTTTTATGCAACAAGAGAAAATGGATTAGCTAGAAGGAATGTGGTTCTCTCAAACACTTGATGATGATGGTTTAATCTTCAAGAACATAAAGGATATTTTATTCATCAAAGTGAGAGGTACAATGAAGGGGGAGGTCCACCTTTTATATTAGGTTCAAGTGGAATGTGTTGTTACAGCCAGCCACATAATGGTTGAATGATGATTCTTGAACATGTCAACCATTCCAAGGTAAAGAAGAAGGGAAGCTACTTCAACAAGCCAGTTAATGACTTTGTTTGATTTTTTGCATTATCAATTCTTGTGTATAGCAAATCAAGTGTTTTCATTTTTTAATAAGTGCACAAGCACATGCTATTTCTCTATGAAATAGTAGGATTCAAGTTTTGAAGATGTAGAGGTTAAAGTTTTGTTGTAGAATACTGTTCATTTTTTTAACTCTATAGCCCAATGGATTTCTTAAGGCGACTGGTCCATTCTTAGCATCAAAGCATCCCCTCTAAATCACTAGAAATGTTAGCCATTTTAGCGTGCCTCCCCCCCCCCCCCAACCCCCCCCCCCCCCCCCCTCTTTCTAGTTTCATGTTGCCACCCTCATGAAAACCCCAAGGTGATAGTCATGTCCTATGTTCTAATGAACTATTTATAATTTCCATGCAAACATAAAAGAGATACACAAAAATTTGGTTATTTATTCTTTTCCTTTATATCCCTAAGTCCTTTCAATTATGTTGTATGCCAAAATTCTTATGAATATTTCAAGTTGCAATGGTGTGAGATCCCTTCCATTGCCCTATCACTCCAGTTTATGATCTAACTATCAAATGGGTTGCAAGGGTGTGAAAGAGTCAAGTTTACAATTAGCATAGCTTTACAACTATTTGGGCTAACATTCAAATTTGGGTCATGAAGGAGAAAAGGCCTTTAATTGCATGATCATAGATCATTTATCCAGTATGGAATCTTAAGTTGCAAAGTCACAATGGAGAGAAAAAGTCAAGTTTAATGGTTTTCACATCTTCGCACACAATCAAGGTTAACTCAGAGTTAATGTTACAAGGAAACAAATTTCTTTGATCACACTTTTGTAAGGTTAAATTCTAAACTCCTATTTCAAGTTGTGGGGAAGAAACAAGTGGACACATCTCTTGGTTGGCCCAATTCATAAGAGATGATCTTTACATCATCATAGGGTCTAAGGTAGGTTAATATAATCATTTTTGAAGGAGTGTCTTTTCGATAAATACAGATGGGCTTAAATAGAAATCACTACATCAATAAGCTTCAATGTTTCAATTTGTGGTGGTGTGAAACCTTTCTATTTCCTTGTTGTGGATTAGTCTTGGCTTAAGGAGTTTTAAGTTGTGACTGTGTGAAATTCAAATAGCTTCAATCAGTTGTTGTAGCATCACACAATTAGGCCACGAGTAAAGAATTTAAGTTGCAAAGCTGTAAGGGGTATCTAAAAGTTAAAGGAAGTGATCATCACACCATCACAAGTGTCTAAGCTATAGCAAAATCTTAGGCTACAAAGTGGTGAAATATTTCTTTGCATATTTGTAGAGTTATTACTATGATTAAAATTTATGGCTATGAACAAAAAAAATGTTAAGATGAAGAGGCTAATGCAACATCACAAGGACTCATTTGCAAATAAGGTTTTCAATTATGAGGTTGTGAAGAGAGATGGTAGTCATCTAAGATAGTATTTGCAATGTCACATGTTTCAAAGAATCTTGTGTTTGGTAGGTGTGAGGAGGTGACATGATTAAAGATAAAGGCATCACAACATCATAGGCAAAGAAAGTGTTAAGCAACAAGTAGTTGCAATGAAGGCAGTTTGGTGGTCATCATAGGGCTGCAATGGTTAGTGGACTAAAGTGATAGATAGATGTGAAGTAGTGATAAGGCTTAAAATTAAAGGTGTCACAATTTTACAAGACCATGCACTCAATAAATATAAAGAGCTGCAAAGTAGCAAACAAGAGGAAAGCACAATCTCGCAGGTCAGTAGAAGAAGAATAACAATTGAGGTGGTGGAATTTTTCAAGGATATGAGGCCACGTGGAAGAGTTGATTGTTGAATGATGACGTGGCTATCCTGACACTATTGTGAACATAAAATCAAGCTACTCTTTGATGGTGATTAGATCCTTTTTATCACCTACAACCACCTTTTGATGTTCTTAGTGCCTTATAAATGCAATTTTCATCCTACCACCTCTAGGGTAATCCCTCTACTAGCTAGAGTAGTTATGGTTGTTGTTTCTATCTCTTTAGGGCCAGATTTGCATGCAAGGATTATATTTTCTGCATGGGAGTGTGCATCTAATCAGATTTTCCTTCTAATTCTCAATTATTGCTCTCCTCTACAATCTCAACTCAACTTAGTGGTTAAGTTTAGAGTTTCAATGTAAACATCATAGTTATGCTTGAGCTCTATAAAAAGTAGTTGTAAATATATTCTAAGGGTTCTTTCATGTTTTGTTATGTCTACTTGCAGTAGCCTTGTACTTTGCAATTGTGTTCCTTGCCTTACATTAATGAAAGAGATGGTTTCTTACCTCGTCTTTCCATTCATGAGTCTATGCGTATATCATGCCTCTCTTTGAAAGTTTCTTTTCTACTTCCTTTTATTTATATGTCATGTTCAAATTGTTAATAATTAATGTATTGTGAAGATGTCTTTCCTTTCAACATCTAATCAGTTCTAAACCTACATGCAATTTCTTAGAAGGTAGAATAGAGTCAATAGTTTTGTATTTGGCTTTTCCATTGATGTATTGTACATATAAGGGAAGAGTTGTAAAAAATTCATTAAGGTGCATCACCCCCTTTAGATTATATTAGGTAGTTTGATTTCATGCATCTCCTTCTCCCTTTTCCCTTGAAGAATTAGTTAGGTGCATCTTGATTGTAAGGAAGTCATCATTCCCCAGAGATTTAATCTCACAGTCAAGTCTCATAGCTTGGAGATTGTTTCCTTGTTTCACAAAGCTTCCTGTAGGTCAAACTTCATGTGAGGGTGCAAACTTTTATGTTAACAAGAACTATTTATGACCATTCCCTAATTATGTTCAATTGGGTGATTGGTTTGGTAAGAGGGCCTAAACCTTTTAGGTATGAAATTATAAGGTAATCTCATTTGGAATTTAGAAATAAGGTGGGAGAATGATGGAACATTAGAGTGGATGGGATTGCAATGTTTAGGCTTACCCAGATACTAGATAATGTTGGGAGGAATGTAAAGGAATGGGCAAAGAGATCTTTTGGGGATGTGTTTAAAATCAAAATGGAAGTTGAAGAGGAACTTAAAAGGTTACAAACACCCATGGTAGTTCAAGATGATATGGAGGCTACCACCCAAGAGGAGGAGCATTGTAGAGGGAAGTGGAAGGAAGCTATTAAAAATAAGGAGGTCTTTTGGAAGAAAAGATCCCAAATTTCACGGGTTTTCTGAAGGTGATAGGAATACCTCTTTCTTCCATAGATTGGCTTCAAAAAAAAAAAAAAGGAAACAACATTACCTCCCTTGAAGAGGGAGGAAGGTCCTAGTAGGAAGAGGAGGATATGGGAAAACATGTAGTTGTGTTCTGCATGATGCCTACAAAAGGGAGGACAAGAGGAACAACAATATGATTAGGTGAAGTATGCTCAATACCATCCCAACTATGTTGGGGAATTAGGAAAATGATGAACTAAGGGAGAAAGTCTCTAAAGAGGAGGTGAAGAAATATGTGTTTTCTATGAAGGCTTTCAAGGCAATGGGCCCTAATGGCTTCCCTCTAGCCTTCTTTCAGAACTTCTGGGAAGTGATTAAAAAATAACTAGTTTGGGCCACTGGGGACATGATCAAAACTAGGAAAATGCTAGGAAGGACAGATCGATTAGACTTTGTAATACCATATATAAAGTCTTCTCCAAGTTGATGGCCAATAGGATAAAGCCTTTTCTAGAAAAAATTATTAAGGATCCACAAAATGGGTTTTTCCTAGGTCAAAAAATCTTGGATGGTGTGATTACCCCCCTTGAAATCATTCACTCCATGGAAAAAATTAGAAGAACGAATATGACCCTTAAATTAGATATTTCAAAAGCCTATGATAGAGTCAATTGGAACTTCCTATTCGATGTGCTAGAATAGGTGGGGTGCAAAGAGGACATAGTGAATGTCATAAGAAATATGATGGAAACTACACACTATGAGGTGTCACTCAATGGGACCCCTGGGGAAGTTTTAAAGCTGGTAGAGGCCTGAGACAAGGTCAATTAGAAAGTTGGCTATGTTGGGAGATTTAAAAGGCATCCGAACTAAGAATGTACTATCTCCCAAGGTAATACAAAAATTTGTGGATGACACTTTTCTATTTGGTGAGTCCTCTATCTAGGAGGCTAGAGCTTGGAGGAATCTACTCACCAACTATGATGATTGTTTAGGTCAACAAATAATCCTAGTCAAAATTAAGGTCTATTTTTTAAACACTCTTGAGGTCTTGCAGGTTAAAGTTAAAAATATATTGGTATGTCACTCAACAAACCTCCTCAACACCTACCTTGGTCTCCCCCTTACGATAAAGGATGTCTCCACCACCTTCTAGAATACTGTTCTAGAAAGGATACAAAAGAATCTTGTTGGGTGGAAAGGTAAAATCCTTAGCAATGTGGGGAAACTCCAATTGCTGGTGGTAGCTCTATATGGAATACCTATCTACTTACTTTCCATCTTCAAGATTAATCCAAGTATGGCTAAAAAAATGAAAATTTGCAAAGGAACTTCCTATGGTCAGCCACAAAGGAGAGAAACAAATTGAATCTTGTCAATTGGGAGACTATTTGTAAACCCAAAGATAAGGGGGGTTAGGAATACGAATAATTACTAACCTAAATAAAGCACTGCTCACTAAAATAGGGTGGAGATTGTTGGAAAACAAGTCCAGGTGGGGAAGAATCATGAGGGCTAAATACCTTTTCAGCACCCAATTCAAGTATAATCTCCTCAATAATGACCTCCTGGGTGGCTCTAAGGTTTGGAATAGTATCCTTAATGCTAGGTTCCTTTTAAGGAAAGGGGTGAGATAGTTGGTAGGAAATGGTAAAAAGATAAGATTATGGGAGGACAACTAGTTGGGGGGAAACCACTGATCTATAACAAGTTTAGCAGTCTTTAAGAACCTTAAAAAAATGGTGGGGGAGAAGGTGGTTCACCATATTAATGCCTAAAGGAAATGGAAGCACTTATCTATTGTTGGTATTTGTAACAAGGATGACCCTCTGGTTAAAGAGTTGGAGGGAATGATCATATACCACAAACTTCCTTTGCATTTTCAGCCTAATAAGGTGGTTTGGGATAAGAGGACTAATGGTCAATTCATAGTTAAATCTACCTACCTCCTTATATTGGTAAGGATCAAACCCCTATCTACTGGAGAAAGATCTAGAATAGTTAATTGCTTTCAAAAGTTAATTTCTTTTGGTGGATGATCATGCATGACAAGATCTTAACTACTAACATGTCAATTACTAACCAATGCTATCTCTACAAGGAGGAAGAGGAAAGAATTGTGCACTTCTTTCTTGAATGCCCCTATACTTTAAAGGTATGGTCCTACATTTGGAAAAAATTCACCTTGGTTTGGGTCATGAATAGAGGAATGGAATAATTTATGGATAATTGGAATTGCCCCTTCTACCACCCCTAACTCAAAACTATTTGGAATATCATCCCACCACATATTTGCTAGGGTGTTTGGAAGGAGAGTAATAATAGGAATTTCAAGGAGGAAGAAAGGGGGCAAGAGGCTATGGGGGAGATATTGAGGAAGCTTTTTATAGAGAATGTTATGGTGGCTAAGTTTAGAGCACCATGGGAACCCTTGAGCATGAAGGATGGGGAGATTTCTAGAAATTGGAACATTCTCCCCAACTTCTAGCACTTTGACAACTCATAATTTTTATCAATCTAAAAAAAATGTATTGGACTTCTCCCACCATGTCTACTATCAATATCAACTTTGATGGAGTGGTGAGAGACGGTTTGGTGGAAGCTAGTGGTGTGCTGCAAAATGCTAGGGGAGAAGTGTTGTTAGCCTACTCAGGTAATTTGGGACAAGGAACCAATAACATGGCTGAGGACACTACCTTACTTTGGGTCTAAAATTTGTTGTCAAGATTTAGTTTAAGAAGTTGAACATACAAGGTGATTCTAAACTCATCATTAATCTTTCCAAGGATAGAACCAATTGGATTAGGCTAGCCATAGCATATTGGGGGACATTTGGCAATTCATGATGGCCCTTGATCACTATGAGTTACAACACACTTACAGGGAAGGCAATATGGTGGTAGACACTATGATAGGCTTGGGATTTGATTCAAGTAGCCTAAAAAGATGGATGAGCACTAAAATGCTACCAAACTATATTAATTCCCTCATTAGTAGGGAAAAGACCCCTCAGAATTGGCAATTTTGGTGACATTTCTAGTTTTATTACTATGATGGTTAAGATTACCTTAGATTTTACACGACATTTCATAAGGCTCAATTATGTAGATTTAATCATGCAAGGGCACAAAAAAGGAAAAGCATTGATAACCTCAACTTTGAAAAAAGAGCCATTATTTTCTTGTTGTATTGGCTGATTATGGAAAAAGTTATCATTATTATTACTATTAGATCATTAAGGGATTTTGATTGGATCCTTTTCACTCCCCGTAATGATATTTTAAGACTTCTTGAATTTTTTTGGAAATTGCATCCTTGTGAAGTGAAAGGAAGAAGCTACTTTGATTGTCAAGCATAATATTTTTAGCCCTTGGTCTGTGAAAATTTGGGTGGTATTCTTCTTGCAAATAAAAATTATCGATCTTGTTGAAAGTGATATCACTGAGGAGTAGGATTCCATGGGTGGGACCTTAACAAATTGGAGCCCACAAAGATGGAGGATTATTGATATATATGATTGAAAAGATCATTTGAGTGGAAAGATTTTTGAAAAAGACTATGTGTTTCAATCATTGTTTTGTCATTGATGTCAAAACTGTCACATGCCAGTAAGACAATTGCTTATATGTTTCAAGCACTAGCACTTAGTTGATTGATGACAAGGATTTGATCAACAAGATGTAACAAAGGTACCTAGAGGAAAGGTTGAGTTATGATTATGTACTAAAGTGTAAGAATCAATTAAGATAGTGATAACATAATTTATTGATGATCTACTTGAGGTTACAAAATGATTGGCTACACTTAGAAACATTAGAAGAATAAGGTTGACCAAAGTTCATTTGCCAAGCTTGACCAAGTTGATAGAAGGTGCTGAGCAAAGTTAGTGCAAGTCAAGAAAGTTAGTAGTGCCAAGCAATTTTTAGTTGAAGCTGAGCACTAGTAATTAAAATCTAGTTGATGCCAAGTGATTTTACAATAGATACCAAGTAACATATTATGTGTCGAGCATCAGTAAATTGATAATGCTGAGCTACTGCATTATGAAAAAGATTGAAGATTCACCAATTAAAAGCCAACAAGTTTGGGAACTTTTGAATCAGGAGGAAGATAAGATTGATGAGTTCGAGGCACAAAACCTTATGTAAACCATTTTGGTGGTGAATTCAAATGGATTCTAGGAGAATTTTCTAGAAAAGACAAGATATGAGGTAGAAACATTGTATCCTACCTAATCCATCAAAAACCTTAATTTTGATGATGGATAATGAGCTAGAAAAATGTTCTAATTTCCTATATGTACAAACATCTGGTCATGAAGCAAAAGAGGTTAGAGATTTTGGATGTGAAAATTTGATAAGGAGAAAAAAGGGGTTTGCTTCATCAAGTCACCCAAGTGAAGAAGTCTACAATGGTGTACTAAGCAAGAAGGCTAAAAGAGGATTAATTCTTGAAGGGTGAACAATTTGTGAGGGCTGCAAAGATTGGAAGCCAAGCAGAGTTGAGGACTGAATAGTGATCTTTAATCTTCAAGAAAGGTTGTAAGTTGTATTAGATCAAATCTCTACTATTACTTTCTAACAATTATATCAGATTAGGGTAAATCTTTTGGAGTAAGGTTGACTTGACATTCATTAAAAAATCCTTTAACAGGGTGGGTCCTCTAACAAGGCTGACTTTTAATAGGGTGATTGAAATCCCCTAATAGGGTCACATTTAACAATGTGTGTTGTAACCTTTAACAAGGTTGGCCCTTAATAGGGCATCACTTTAGAAGAGTGAAAAATGAGTAGCATGTTACTAGTGGTTTTTCTCAAATTGGGTTTCCAAATTAAATCATTGTGTCAAATATGTTGATGGATGTGTTGTGTTTTATGCTTTACATTTTTACATGTTGATTTTATTGTAACATATCAGCTTTGGTTAACACACAATGAATGCATGCATGGCTAAGAGTGTTTTATGGGTTCATTGAATTGTGAAATGTTTTATTTGTACATCTAGACCTTGAATAACTGATTCACCGCCCACCCAACCCCCCAACCCCACCCTTTCAGTTATTCTAAAAGAATTCCAATAATTGGTATCACAACATAGTTTCTTAAGAGGATTAATTTTAAGGTACTAAAAACACAAAGACCAAGATGTCAAAAAGGGAGGTACCCAAGTTCAACTGAGATAACTTTCCTGCATGGAAAATTTTGATGAAGCTACACCTTGGAGGATTTGGAGATTATGCACAATCTTTCATTTTAGTAGAACATGCTGATCTAGTAGGAGTCCTAACTACTAAAGATTTGAAGAAAAAGAAAGAACTCAATTAGGTAATGTTGGAGATTGCCTCTACCCTGAGCTATGCTGAATTTGATGATATCAAAGGCCTTAAGAATGTAAAGCAGATGTGGGATGCCCTAGACACCACATATGGAGGAGATAAAAATGTTCAAAGAGCCAAGTTTGATAGCCTCAAAGTTAAGTTTGATGACATGAGAATGGAAGAAGGTGAAAATATTGCTCAATATGTTTCTAGAATAAAAGAGATTTTTAGTGCAATAAAAGGTGCTATTGGTAAAATAGATGACGATATTGTGCTAAGTAAGTCTTGAGAACATTGTTGTCTATGTATGCCATTAGAGTTTCTACAATCCAAGAGCTAAGATGTATACTAGGAAATGATCTAACCCTTGAAGGTTTGGTAGCAAGACTCACTACTTTTGAGCTATCTAATTTTGATAACTACATACCAGAGAGTATTGAATTAGCTTTCAAAGAAAAGTTGTTACTGAAGGATTCTGAGGAGATAAATCCAAAGAAGAAGAAAAGAAAGAGAAAGTATACATCTAGTGACAGTAGTACAGATGAGGAAGACATTGAACAATTGCAAGCATTGCTGGCAAGAAGATTTCATAGAGAAAAAGGTATATTCAAAGGTAAGTTGCCTATCATTTTTTAAAATTGCAATGAAGTTAGTCATATTGCAGCAAGATGTACATAGAAGAAGAACTTCAGAGAAGGGAACAAGCATAAGAATAGAAGAGAAGATGATGGAAGAGACTATAGAGACAAAGGCAAGAAGTCATGTTACATTGCTAATGAACGTGACTCTAATGAAAAAGATGATGAAGTGGTATATGTTGCAATGAAGGATGAATCATATGAGGATGAGGAAACTACACTTATGACTTGTGTGAACAAAAATGACAACTAGATCATTAACAGTGGATGCTCACATCACATGACTAGAGACAAAAGTAAGTTGATTACCTTAACCTATTATGATGGAAATAGTGTAAGATTTGGTAATAATACACCATGTTTAATAAAAGGAAAAGGGCCTATCAAACTCACAGACAAGATTTCATGTGACAATTCTTAATATTTTGAAGGATTGAATTATAACTTGTTAAGTGTGGCACAATTGAATAATTTGGGGTGCAAAGTTGAGTTCAAATCAGCCAAGATATATGATACAAATGGAAACTTGATTGGAAAAGGTGATCAAACTAGGAGTAATATGTTCTATTTGGATATGGAAGATGCTTCTTGTCTTATTACAAAATTTGATGATGTATGGCTTTGGCACAAGAGATTAAGTCATGTTAACTTTGATAATCTGATTAGTATTAGTAACATGAAAAGAGTTAGAGATTTTCCTAAGTTGAAGAAACTGGAAAATATAATGGGTAAACAATGTCAACTAGGCAAGATGACAAAGTAAAGCTTATACCTCTAAGGAAATATTTGAAATTGTTCATATTGACTTGTGTGAACCTATTGAAGTGCAAAGCTACAAAGGAGATAAGTATATAGCATTATTTGTTGATGATTACTCTAGGATGATGACAATCATGTTTCTAAAACAAAAATTAGATGCCTTTCAAATATTTAAATGGTACTTGGCAAGAGTGGAAAAAGAAATAGGTAGGAGTTTGAAATGCTTGAGATCAAATAGAGGAGGTGAATTCACTTCACATGAGTTTGAGATATTCTGCAATGACAGAGGAATCAAGAGACAAACATTTGCATCTAGGACCCCTCCACAAAATGAAATTGTTGAAAGAAGAAACAAGTCTATAATGGATTGTGCCAGAACACTCATGATGGAGAAAAATGTTGCTCTAAAATACTGGAGAGAAGTTGTAAGTACTACTGTATACACCTTGAACCATGTGTAAGCCAAGAAAGGTACTCACTCAACACCTTTTGAACTATGGTATGGTCATCCACCTAATGTGAAATATTTTAAGGTATTTGGAAGCAAATTCTATATTCCTAAAGATGTTAGGAGTAGAAAATTTGATGCAAAGAGCAAAGAAGGTATGTTCCTTGGTTACTCCATAAGAAGTAAAGCTTACAAGTGTTTAAATACTAACACTAACAAAATTGTGGAAAGTGCAAATGTGAATTTTGATGAGTTTACAGAAGCACACGAGGCTGAACCTATAAAACTACTAGAAGATTACAAGTCTTTTGTATACTAAAATGAAGGAATGCCTACTGAAGAAGATGTTACAAATCATGCAGCAAACCAACAACAAGTCTCAACAACTATCGAGTCACATCCTATGAATGTCGAGTTGCATTCAAATGCTAACTTGTAGAATGAGGAAAATGTACAATTGGACTCTAAGATTAGCACACTTGAAAGAGATGTTGAAACAATTGAAAAAGATGTACACAGTGATAATAAAGTCGAGAGATATAATGCAAACACAAGAACTAAGCCTAGATTGTCCAAATATGTCAAAAGACACCATCCTATAGATCAAATCATTGGAGACAAAGATGCACGGCCCATGACAAGAAATAGGTTGAGAAGTGAATCATGGTTGTTATGCATGAAGGAACCTAAGATAGTGAGAGATACATTGGAAGATGATGATTGGTATAAGGCTATGGAAGAGAAAATTTAGAAGATAGAAAAGAACAAGACTTGGAGTTAGAAAATGGGTATTTAGAAATAAGTTAGATGAGAATGGTGAAGTGACAAGAAATAAAGCAAGACTAGTTTGTAAAGGATATGCACAAGAAGAAGGAATTGACTATGGTGAAACATTTTCCCCTATTGCGAGAATGGGAGTAAGAATTCTACTTGCTTATGCTACATACAAAGGTTTCAGAGTTTATCAGATGGATGTGAAGTCTACATTTTTGAATGGCATATTAGAAGAAAAAGTCTACATAGAATAGCCAAAAGGTTTTGTTGATAAAAATAATAAAAACATGGTATGTAGACTGCACAAATCCCTATATGGATTGAAACAAGCACCAAGAGCATGGTATGGCAGACTTCAAACTTATCTTGTTAAGATTGGATTTGAAAGGACATATGATAATAGAAACTTCTACATGAAGATAGATAAAGAGAAAGGTATATTGTTATCTAAAATATTTGTTGATAACATCATATTTGGAGGAGAAGATGCTTTGTGTAAAGATTTTGCAAATTAGATGAAGAAAGATTTTGAAATGTCAATGTTTGGGGAGATCAAATTCTTTATGAGATTACAAGTCTATCAAATGAAATATGATGTATATATCACTGAGTCAAAAAATTTCAAAGAGATATTGAATACATTTGGACTTGAGGATTCAAAAATATTAAGTACACCTATGGTAATAGCACTCAAGCTATCAAAGAATGATGATTTAGCTAAGGTCAATCAAACATTATATAGATCCATGTTTGGAAAATTGCAATATGTAGTACACAAAAAACCTAATATTGCATTAGTTGTAGGGATAGTTGCAAGATTCTCTACTAATCCTATAGAGAATCACTTGATGGCTATGAAAAATGATAATTTGATACTTGAAAGAAACAAAAGAGTATGGTTTATACTATAAGAAGAATGACAAGTTTGAACTGAAAGCCTACGCTCATGTTGATTGGGCTAGAAATATTAATGACAGAAAGAACATTAGTTGAGGAGCATTCTTCTTAGGCAGAAGACTCGTTACATGGACTAGCAAGAAGAAAAGTTGTACTTCCCAATCTACTACTGAAGCAAAGTATGTTGTTGCTACTATTAATTGCATAAACATTGTATGGATCAAACAACAACTTAAGAGAATGAAAGAAGAAATCATAGAACTAGTGATACTTTATTGTGATAATAAAAGTGCTATAAATATATCAAAGAATCCTATAATGCATACAAAGACAAAGCACATTGCATTAAAGTATCATAATGTAAGGGAATTAGTTCAAGACAAAGAGGTGAAGATGGAATATATTAACACAAAGGAGAAAATTATTGATATCTTCAAAAAAGTATTACCTAAGGATGCTTATGAGTATCTAAGAGGTAAACTAGGGGTGATACCCATATCAAAGGCTATGTAAAAGATAGAGGGAGTACCCTGCATCAAACAATCTAACATTCATTTTATACAAATTGATGCAATCAATCTTACTTTAGAAATTGTTTAAAGTAATTACAGAGCTGGAATTACAAATCAGTCACAAGAAAGGTGATAGAGGGAGAAAATTGAAGAGGTTGCAAAAGTCTATGTCTGCATATATCAAAGATGCCAAATGTTGAGTATATATCTTTAGAATTATTGTCAAAGAGGAAGAAAGTACATTAAACTGATCAAGGGAGAAAGTGCAGTACTAATTGGTTGGGTAAGAAAGAAAGAGGGAGAAAGCAAAAAATTATTAGAGAGAGGGAGAAAGCATAAAGCAATTGGAGGAAGGATCAGAACAAAAAGAAGGAGCTATTCTGATATTCTATTGATCCATGAAAAAAGAAGAGAATCAAAAAAGAAAGAACTCAGACGGAGTTTTATTTTGTAACCTAATCAGAAGAGGGAGCTGCTGATAGAGAGAGAAGTTTTATTCACAAACTTTCTTTTTGGTATTACCTTATTGTTTTAACCTAGTTAATTTGATGGAGAAAGATGTTCATCATTTGTTTGAGTGGTTGATCAGTTTGGTTTGCCATCAATGCCAAAGAAAGAGATTGTTGATATATGATTGAAAATATCATTCAACTGGAAAGATTTTTGAAGAAGACTATGTGTTTGATGAAGGAGCATCTAAATTCTTCTCTATTTACCTTGGTAGAATGATGTAGGGGCATCCTTGGTTTCTTATCTTTCCTACTCTTTTTAGTCAGTGGTTTCCAAGTTGTAGTAGCTACCAAGTTCCTATTAGTGCTGACTATTTCTTTAGGTGCTGAGTTACCCAGTGTATGCCGAGTGTTTCTTCATGTGCCGAGTTACTTCGTGCATGTTGAGTGTTTCTTCATGTGTCAAATTCCTTTAGGTGCTGAGTTACCAAGTGTATATCAAGTGTTTCTTTAGGTGTCAAGTTACTCAGTGTATGCTGAGTGTTTATTCATGTGGTGAGTTGCTAATTTCTAGTTGATGCCAAGTGCCAGTTTCCAGTTGATGCCAAGTGCTAGTTTCCTAGTGGGTGCCGAGTTATCTAGTGGGTGCCAAGTTGTCTATTTTTGGTTCTTAGTTGGAGCTGACCTTTGCATTTAATTGGTGATATTAGTTGTGAGCCAACTTGTGGCTTGGGTATGCATTCAATATAAGGGTTTATTAGTTAGTATTTTGCATTGCGCTGACTTGTGGCCTTTCTTGTTCTAGAATCTTCTATAAGCCATTTTGGCAAGTATTTAAAGGGGTCTTGGGTAGATTCTTAGGGATCATGAGTTGAGGAAGATGAGCATAAAAGGTATCTTGGAGGTATAAATTCGTATTTGAATCTGGAGATCTATTCTTCTTCGAAAGATATATTCTTTCTTGTAAATGGACACAACCTGGAAGGCCTTATAGTCAGGCATGTTGGATGTAAAATTATTAATTTGAACAATAGAAATTTTCTCTCTTTGGATCTAAATCTCATTCCTCTTATTCATTTCCATTGTGTGTTGATATCTGGTTTCTGGATCACCTCATTTTGGGGTACATCCAGATTCATACTACATTAGATGGTATCAAAGCGCAGTTGTTCCTGAGTGTGCAAGCAGATCACCAAGTGTGACGCAGTTTGTACCAGGACCTTAGTTGGGAAAATTTTATCAGAGGTTTTTGATTTCAGAAGTCCTATCTAGTTGGTGATTTGGTGTAGGGTGGCAGATCTACATATTTGACCTGCACTTGTAGAGGACTTAACGTTCGATTGTCATTTGTAAAAATGGTTCAAGGAAGGAGAAATGTTGATCTAGAATTATTGGACATGATGAGGAAACTTGCAACTAGAGTAGAAGCTATTGAGCTAGTGCAAAATAATGGAAGACATCTTCATGAGGTTGAGAGTGATGAATATGATTCTTTTTGGGATGATTTACATGAAAGAATTGATGATCTAGAAAAGGCTGATTTGAGTTGGCAACTAAGGATTAGAAAGAAGGTTTGTTGGCCAGTTGAAAAAATTATGAAGAGAAGAAGATAGATCGTGGAAATACATGATGATTTTGCTGAAGTGGAGGAAATATCTTTTGGTTTTCATGAGTAGATGGATAGATCTAACATAGAAATTGCATAGCATCTTGTTCTGTACAATGAGGTTGTTGAAGAGGAGAGTTTTACTTATGTTGGTACACATTTGAATGTTATTGTTCAAGATGTTGAAATGGAGGTGATTGAAGACTTACATGTTGCTAATCTTGAGTTATATCTTCTTTCTGTTAGGAATGATGCTGATCTGGAAGTTTCTTGTGGTAAGAAGATAAATTTTCTTGATGGTAATGTACTTGAGGGTTTCAAAGGTGTTACTGCTATGAATCTAAACTTATATGTTGTTGTTGAGATGTTCAAGGATATGGAAGTTACTAGTAATGTGGATTTTGATGATGCTACTGGAAGAATAAGTATATATACTGTTATGAGCATGGATGACATAGGGTTATTGTTGCATGTTGTTGACATGGATTGATTTGTTGTTGATTTGGTGGAGGATTTCTATATTATGGATTTATATGCTTTTGCCATGATGGATCTAAATTTATATATTGTTGACGATTGGATTTATGATTTGGATATTGTTGTTGATCTGGATTTCATGGCTGAGGATGTTGATGTTAAGTTATAGAGGGATCATTGTTATTTTCAGTTGAGTTTGTATGTTGATTGGTTGGATGAGATTCTAATTTTTGAATGGACGAAGCATAGGTGGTTGATGTTTAGATTTGATTTTTTTTCTTTGATGGATTGGAAGCCTTTTTTAAAGATGAAGCTATGTACAAATTTTTCTTTTGGGATTAAAATGTGGGACACATTTTCATATTTACCTAAGGAGGATGATGTAGGAGCATCTAAATTATTCTCTATTTACCTTGGTAGAATGATGCAGGGGCATCCTTGGTTTCTTATCTTTCCTACTCTTTTCAGTTTGTGGTTGCTGAGTTGTAGTAGCTGTCAAGTTCCTGTTGGTGCCAAGTATTTCTTTAGGTGTTGAGTTCCCCAGTGTATGTTGAGTGTTTCTTCATGTACCAAGCTACTCAGTGCATGCCGAGTGTTTCTTCATGTGCTGAGTTCCTTCAGGTACTGAGTTACCTAGTGTATGCCGAGTGTTTCTTCACGTGCCGAGTTACTTAGTGTATGCTAAGTGTTTCTTCATGTGCCAAGTTCCTAGTTTCCAGTTGATGCCGAGTGCCAGTTTCCTAGTGGGTGTCAAGTTATCCAGTGGGCACCGAGTTGTCTATTTTTGGTTCTTAGTTGGAGCCAACCTTTGTATTTAATTGGTGATATTAGTTGTGAGCCGACTTGTCTCTTTGGTATGCTTTCAATATAAGGGTTTGTTAGTTAGTATTTTGCATTGGGCTGACTTGTGGCCTTTCTTGTTCTAGAATCTTCTGCAAGCCATTTTGGCAAGTATTTAAAGGGGTCTTGGGTAGAGTCTTAGGGATCATGAGTTGAGGAAGATGAGAATAAAAGGAAACTTTGAGGTAGAAATTCATATTTGAATTTGGAGATTTGTTCTTCTTTGAAAGATATATTCTTCCTTGTAAATGGCCGCAACCCGAAAGGCCTTACAGTCGAGCATGTTGGATGTAAACTTATTGATTTGAACAATAGAAATATTCTCTCTTGGAATCTAAATCTCATTCCTCTTATTCTTTTACATTGTGTGTTGATTTGCTGGTTTCTGGATCACCTCATTTTGGGGTACATCTAGATTCGTGGAGGAAGATGAGCATAAAAGGCAACTTGGAGGTAGAAATTCATATTTGAATCTGGAGATCTGTTCTTCTTCAAAATATATATTCTTCCTTGTAAATGGAAGCAACTCAAAAGGCCTTACAACTGGGCATGTTGGATGTAAACTTATTGATTTGAACAATAGAAATATTCTCTCTCTAGATCTAAATCTTGTTCCTCTTATTCTTTTCCACTGTGTGTTGATTTGCTAGTTTCTGGATCACCTCATTTTGGGGTACATCCAAATTCGTACTGCATCAATATTTCAATCATTATTTTTTCATTGATGTCAAACCTACCACATGTTAGTAAGACAATTACTTATATGTTTCAAGCACTATCACTTAGTTGATTGATGAGGAGGATCTGATCAACAAGATGTAACAAAGGTACCTAGAGGAAAGGTTTAGTAATGATTATGTATTGAAGTGTAAGAATTAATTAAGATAGTGATAACATAATGTATTGATGATCTATTTGAGGTTAGAAAATGATTGGCTACACTTAGAAAGATCAAAAGAATAAGGTTGACCAAAGTTCATTTGCCAAGCTTGACCAAGTTGATAGAAGGTTCCAAGAAAAGTTAGTGCACGCTGAGCAAGTTAGTTGGTGCCAAGTAATTTTCAGTTGATACTGAGCACTAGCAGAATCTAGTTGATGTTGAGTAACATAGTATGTGTCGAGCATCAGTAAATTGATAATGTCGAGCTATTGCATTATGGAAAATATCAAAAATTTGCCAATTAGAAGCCAAAAAGTTTGTTTTCTAGGAACTTATGAATCAAGAGGAAGATAGGATTGATGAGTTGGAGACACATAACCTTATGTAAACCATTTTGGTGGTGAATTCAAATGGATTCTAGGAGAAGTTTCTAGAAAAGACAAGATATGGGGTAGATACATTGTATCCTACCTAATCCATTGAAAACCCTAATTTTGGTATGGATAATGGGAAGGAAAAATGTTATAATTTCCTATATGTAGGGATGTCTATTCATGAAGCAAAAGAGATTAGAGAGTTTGGATGTGAAAATTTGACAAGGAGAAGGAAAGGGGTTTGCTTCATCAAGTGACCCAAGTGAAGAAGTCTACAATGGCGTAATAATTAAGAAGGATAAAAGAGGATGAATGCTTGAAGGGTGAACAAGCTGTTAGAGCTACAAAGATTGGAAGCCAAGCAGACTTGATGACTAAATAGTGATCTATAATCTACAAGCAAGGTTGTAAGTTATGTTAGATCAAAGCTCTACTATTACTTTCTAACACTAGTATTAGATTAGGGTAAATCCTTTGGAGTAAGGTTGACTTAGCAATCATTGGAAAATCCTTTAATAGGGTGGCATTTCAAGTGAATGGCCTAAAGTCCTCTAAAAAGTCTCACTTTTAACAGGGTGATTAAAATCCCTTAATAGGGTCACATTTAATAGTCTGTGTTGTAAACTTTAATAGGGTTGGCCTTTAACAGGGCATCACTTTAGAAGAGTGAAAAAGGAGTAGCATGTTATTGGTGGTTTTTCCTAAATTGGGTTTCCACATTAAATCATTGTGTCAAATGTGTTGATGGATGTGTTGTGTTTTATGCTTTACATTTCTACATGTTGATTTTACAGTAACATATCAGTTTTGGTTAACAGACAATAAATGCATGCATGGCTAAGAGTGTTTTATAGGTTCATTGAATTGTGAAAATTTTTATTTGTACATTTGGAGCTTGAATAACTAATTCACCCCCCCTCAAAGTTATTCTAAAAGAATTCCAACAAGAATTTCTCCAAACAGTAGGCAACCTGCATAATGTTGATGGAAGGTGGGTTTGTCCCTTACATGTAGGCCATAGATGGTTATGATAAGGACCGTTCTCAATAATTCATCAGTAGCTGGAAAGACAAGAGGGTCACTATCGATGGTATTACTTTCCAGGTGAACAAGGAGTCCATAGCTATGGTGATGGGCCTTGAAATAACTAGTAGGAAGTGGTACAAGATCACAAAGGTGATGGACAAAGTTATCTTGACTAGTTTTTTTAGAGGAAATGAAGCCCTAGACCAGTATCATGGTGGATTTTGGAGGGATAAGTTATTGGAGCCTTGAGATGATGTGCATCTGGTCATAATGAAGTACCTCACCTAGAAGGTAGATATGGTGTGTACTATTTCTAAAATTTTCCTTTTCTTAATCACTTTCATAATAGGGAGTTAGTTTGGATTTCATTTTTTTGATGCACACCCTAGAAGAGACGGCTATGGATGTTAGGGAAAAAATGAAAGGGGCTAATTTTACTATTTTATACCAAGGGCTCATGTTTCATTTATTCTAGTTCCACATAACCCTATGCCCTCCCAGAGTGATTTTCATTGATAATTTCCTCCCTACTATTGATCCCCTTTGTCTAGAGTTTGTGGGTGGTAGTTATACCCATACTCCACAACCCTCACCTAGCCCAACACTGGTCAAGAGTAGGAAGAACAAACCCTAGGTTCTAGAGCTGGTTGCCAATAAAAAATTTAAAATTGAAAATAGGGTGGAGGTGGAGATTGGGGCCTTGAATGAAGAGATCTGTGGGAATGGAGGAAGATCGGGTAGGCTTGCCAAGACCAAGGGTAGATTCTAAAAAATGGCTAGATGCTTACACGAGGATGAGGAGGTAGATACTAATTTAGAGGAGAGTGTTAAGATCTCAGGTGATGGTAAGGAGAATTTGAAGGATATACTGATAATAAAGAAGAGGAGAAGTGGGATGACATTGTTGATGGTGCATGGGATTTTGAGGCAGAGAACCCTACCAAGGACCTGTCTCAAGACCCCACTCATATTTCTACCACTTTCACCTTGTTATCCATTGCTAACCATGAAGACCCCAAATTTGATAAAGCTTCCCTTAACACTATTTCTTCCCCCATAAGGAATGATGGCATGGAAATTTTAAAGGCTCCCACTAACACTTTGGATCTGTAGGATAAGAGAAAGTCACTAGTGAATTGCAGCAAGGTAATAAATTTAAGTAATATGGAGGGGGTGGATGTTACTCTTAAAGACTTCCATGAACTAAAGGATCGGTGTAATGTGCTAGAGGAAGGCTTCACCTTATTCTCCAAGTTCACTTTGAAGGTGACCCATGTGGCTACAACCACCCTCTAGCTTTTGGCTCAGGAGAACAAGGAAGAGGGCCTTGGGATTGAAGATTCAAAGCTTCTCTATAACCTTTTTGTGGAGGACTAGGCAAACGTCATTTTGGCCAAGAAAAGAAAGAAGAAGGTTGCCAGTTAGTGGTTTGTTGTTCCAGTGCCTCATGTTTTTTTGTGGGTTCTCTACTAGTTGTTTCTTTCTAATCATTTTTTATGGTTTTTATTTTTTTGTTGAACTTGGGTATGGCTTGCGAGTGGTATTATGTGCCGACCACCCACATGTTTTTCATTAATTTGTTAAACTCTGTTAGCATTAAGTGCATGAACCTTAGTACTTTTATTTACTATTATGATGTTACTTCTATTTTTAATGTAAATCATTAAGGGGTCTATTTGGTTGTCTATTGGTTTTCTACTAGTAGTTTTTCCACTATTGTAAAGGGCCAACCCCCTTGTTTTGGTTGCTTTTATATCAAAAACATGATCTAACCACTTTTAAATAAGTCTTGATCCTCATCTTGTAAATTTGCACCTTTTTTTGATTAAGGATCATAAAAAAATTCTAATATGATTTCATATTGTAAAGTAACCCATGAACTTTTTAAATTCAAATTTAAAGTTAGATCCATGTGCCTACTTAACTCACAACACGTCAATTTCTATACTAGTGATACTAAATTATGTTTCAAAAATCAATTATAAGAACCTTACCTCATTTTGATCTATCCTTCTCCATCTTACATCTACCAAATTTTCTCCAAATTAGTAGAATTCCATTGTCCTAGCCATGAAAACCAACTAAGGGATGCATGCATAGACATAGTAGCTTTCCAAATTATTGGTACTTTGGACATAACTTCATATGACTACTCCAACAAACACTAGTTATGCACTAGCACAATTTACTATTCATCTCACATTTCAAAATTTTGAGTATGTCTTGTGTCCCCCATGATTGTTTTTGTGAATATGTACTTTAGATTATAATTAATGAAAAGGAAAAAATACATTAAAGAAAAAAGTATGATCATACTCACTCTATGCTTCTAATTTTATTTCAACTTCACTTAGGTGAGTGTTTAATGCATTGGTTGCATGCTGCCTGTAATACTACATTAAGTATTGTTGAATTAAAAAAAAAACATTGAACTAAGGAAAATATGATGATCCTTATTTAAGGAAGCCCTTTTAAGGATTTTGTAAATATCAATAATCTCTATTTCACAAGTCTAGACACTAATAAATCTATCTTTTCTAAATATGAGATTCCATGGGTCACCATTTATTTTTTCATGCTTTATATTAATTCTAGAAATATAAGGTTAATTTATGACATTTTTTTGGTCTACATTGGTTCTATGATGTGTATTTAATTTAGTGACTTGTAAAGTTTCATAGATATGAAGTCAATTTAGTGACTCATGGAGTTTCATAGTTTATAAAGCTTTTCTTTTTTGAACTATTCACATTAAATGAGTCTCACATTATAGATTGGGATGCCGTGCAAGTAGATTTAGATAGGAAGTTATCCCTAGACCCTATTCGCATTTTAGGTTGAAGGACCCTGGCACTTCGAGGTAGAGAGCTGGACCAAGTTCGAGTCTAGTGGGACTGTTATGATGATGTCACAAATTCATGGGAGGATGTAGTATAGATAAGATCACAATACTCATACCTCTTTGATGAACTCTAGAAGGATGCTCATGCCTAGTGGAGGAAGATGTGAGGCCTCAACTTAGACCACCATAGCATAGCATAGCACTTTATTTACATTTTAGATACTTTATATTTTGAGACCTTGAACTATATGTTGGACTATTTTGGACTATTATTCAAACTATTTGATACTGTTGGATGCTTTGTTTTAATGGTGATTATTTATGATGTTAGAACTTATAGATGATGTTTGATGATTATTTACATTCATGTACTTTGTTAATTATTTTATTTAGGAGTATGAAATTATGTTTGAATATACAAAGGTTAGATGGATTATATATTTGAAAATCATGAAATGTTGTAAATGGTCATATCATGTTTAGTTTGATTATGCTAGTGTTATATATGCACAATTGTTGAGAAATAGAAAAATGTTATTTGAAATTCTTTTGAGAAATACTTTATGTTTTGATTCAATAATGAATATAGAATTGATTTAGGATTTATATGTACATCTCATTTATTTATCTTAGACGTCTACTGACATGCAGTTTGACTGTGCAGGAAATAACCATGGTAAAATGGATAACCAAGACTATACCTTTGTATTAATTGAGAATGCCAAGGTTAGATCTAATAAAGAGATCTTAACCTTGTTGTTAAGTATTTTACTTTGTGAACATAATGTGAATGCATGTTTTAGATTAGATTCATTTTTATGAAAATTAATTTTCAACTCATAATGTTAAGTGTATATTTTATAGTGTCACTTGACACTTGTGTTGTTATGTGTTTAAGTGGCAGGTCAGATTGAGATATTTAAAAAAGACACCTAGTCTTAATTTTATCCAATTAGAGATGTTAAGTTATATGATGCTACATTTGTCATATGAAGGCTCTAAATAGAATAAATTAAGACTTCAAGTTTAGGGTGACTTTAGAGGGCTTTATTAGAGTCCTAAGTTGTTCTTTTAGTGAAACTAAGTTACCTGCATGTTAGTACTATATGTTAGGGCTTTAATTTTGACTTTACTTTAGTTTAAATCACTTTTCTAACCCTTTTAAAATCTCATTTTTCAAACATTACGAAAATGGAAGAAGTCTTACCCAACTTCCCTCCTTATCTTCTGTAAGTTGGAGTTCCAATCAAAGAATGAAACTTAGGTGGAGTTAAAGTGATTGTTTTTTTTTTATGATGGAGAAAAAGTGGGAGTTTAGTTTCCTATTAGAGGAGAATTTGAAAATAGAGTTGTTGTTCACCCACTCTCTAGTTTTTAGAGATTTTTAATTTGGAGATTGAATCAAGGAAGGATAGAGAGTTCTTATCAAATCGTTCATTTTCCATAGTTTGGAGGAAGGTTGGATCTTTTGCCATATTTTAGAAATTATGTATTGTATTGTTTTCCTATTTAAATGTTGTGTAAATTATGTTACAAATGCATATGCGTATTGTTTATTTGTCCATGTTGTGATGTTGGGTGTGGATGAATTTTTATTTCCTTCTTTTTACTTTGATTATAAGAGTATGATTTTTATGGGTGTGGAAGGACATCACTCACCCTTGGGAGAGAAGCATTGGCCTTTGGGTGAAGGGGTTAGTTGGGCCTTTCCCCTAAGTGCAGAATCTCTTCCCTGGAAGGAAGAGGGATAAGGATGAAGTATGGGCTTCATGTGCCAATACATTGTTTTTGCACTTTGGGGGTTGTAAAGAGATAAAGGTTTGTCAGAGTTTTTATTTATTTTCTATGCCTTGTGAAGACAAATTTGTATTTCTATATTTGGCTTCTCCTTAGGATTTTAGTAACAGCTTCACCCATTCTATTAGTTGCTATGGTAACCTGTTTTGTAAGCTAAAAAAAAGGTTGTTAAATGTTGTATCTTGTAATTGTTGTTAATTTATGTGTTTGTACTTGACTGTTACCAGGTTGGTCTCACTTCACCAAGCTCAATAGGTAGTCTCATAGAGGCCTAGGTGGGGAGGTGAGCGCTCCATGGTCTTCTTTTTTATTTCTTTAGGTTTCAAGATGGATTTGTGTTGAAGAAGAAATCTTGGTAGATTGCATACTATGTTGTTGTTTTTTGGATGTAATACAATGAGTCCTTGCAGATCTATTGTATTGTAAAAGATCACATGTTGTATTCTTTGTTGTAATTGTGATTTGATGTGATGTCTCTAAAAGAAATCATGATATTAGACTTAAAACTAAATATTGTATATACATTTTCCCTTTGAATGAGTTATTGAATAATGGCTTCAAAGTTCTTATAACATTTGTTTCTTGTATTCAAATGATAATTGTGAATGCTTCTAAAATAGGTTTGAAAATTATAGAAAAGATCTAAAATTGATTCTATATTCAAATTCTTTTAATGTTTTAGCAAAGTTAGTTACTATGTATTGTGTGTGTCTTGTTCAAAATTTGGGCATGGCATTTCACAATTTATCACATCAAGTATCCTTTAGTCACCGATCATTTTTGTATTTTTATATTAATTTTAGAATCAAAAGGTTGATTTCATGACATGTTTTTGGTCTACATTAGTTCTTCAATACACATTCAATTTAGTAACTCATTGAATTGGATAGTTTATAAAATTTTTCTTTTTTGAGCTATTTTCACTTTATGAATCTCACTTATCTTAATTTTTTTCTTTCTAAACTCAATAGAAAAATAATAATAAGAGCTCTAAGGGAGCCTGAGTCCCTACCTCCTACTATTTAGGCTTTATAAATAAATTTGTAAGCACCATTTCGTACTATAAATGGTTTATTGCAACAACAGAGTTTATAAATATATTTCTAAGTGCTATTTTGTCTCAATAATTTATTTATAACAACACTTTGTGAGCATAGATATATAATTGTTGATATATTGTCTTGAACTTAAAAACATTTAAAAAAAATAAAAAATTCTAGGGTTTTTATTACAAAAATGATTGTCATTTTACAAGTATAAAGAACTTTTTCCTTAGTGAAGTCTATAAGAGTGGAGAGGAGGAGTAGATATCCAAACCACAAGCTAGAGTAACCAAGATAGAAGAAAGAATATAAAAGAAAATAACTCATGAAATGCTAGTTTCGAAAAGACTGTGGAAGGAATGATAGAAACCTTGACCTATAAATTTGATTGGATAAGCTGAAAATATGAAGCAACACATTGATCCATAGATCCATAGGAAGGTGAATGAACAAACTAAGAGAATGAATTGGAACAATAAAAATAACAAGAATTTTGAATGTGATTCTAGATGGTAAAGTTGCACAATTTTGAGCCACTACAATGGGCGCCCAACAAGCAAGGAAATTCATGCATCATACAAGGATATATGGGCCAACATGGACAATCAGGGAGAAGTATATTTAAAGTCATTTGTAGTGATTTTTGTGGTGTATATTTTCCATCCATGTATTCAAGTCGGAAAATGAGATAAACTAGCATCAAGGAAAAAAAAATGAATGATCAAATATATTTATCTAATTTCAAGACAAAGCAATGGTCTCTAGCTAGTGCCTTGGTTTACATAGCCACCACTCAACATACAAAGGGAATAAGAGGATTTGCACGGAGAATTACATTGAAGGAGTAGAATAAAAATAAAAGTTGGTACTTTCATTCTACTATAAATGCTAATAGTAAGCAATTTCATGAGAATCCCTTACTCCCAAGACATGGAGGGAAAAAATTTCAATTACCTTTTGAGGGATTTTGATAAGAACAATTTCAATACCAAAATAAAGGGACAGAGATCACATATGGAGAAGCATACATTAAACATCATTCTAAAAATTTATCCAGAAAATAATCCATTCACTAGTCTTGTCTACTATTCTAAATTGAACGCCCAATAATATTTGCAAATTTAGGGCTATTGTAAGATTGTTCTAAGGGATATCATTACTTTCATTACCTCTTGGTGTGATGTGGTTTTGTATATAAACTTTCCATGTGTAACTGTCTTGAATATCTTCCAAATTCTTTAGGAAATAAGAATAAAATCTATGACTAGAGAAGAAAGATGCCTCAGTATTAACATATGTTTACCAGCATAGATTTCCTCAAGAAGAACACCTTGATGTAATATAAAGAATTCAAAGATACCAATTACACTTTATTGATAAGGAAGATGCTTCTCTAGTGGTCAAGAGAATATTAGTTTTTCCCACCCACAAAAATAAGAAACATGATCCCTGTTCTATGAAAAGTATGAATTTGGGTATCATCAGGAGATAAAACTATCAATCTAATGTTTTGAATAGGGTCCCATATTGTTGTTGAAAGTAGAACAAGCTTTTATTATCAGGTTGAAGTGAGTCTATCCAGTTGATGTTGTTGAGGAAAGATGTAGATTTTTCTAATTGAATCAATACTAATAAAGGAGGGAGGATACAACTATCTAATCAACATGGTCATAGACTCTATAGAGTTACACTTGCAGTAATGGTGATAATCAAGCTAATACTTCCTACAACCCAACCGAGCAAGAAATCAAAAGATTTTAAATTTATCAAGCAAAGAATCAAATTTATTTGAAATGAATTTGTTGTAGGTAGGAAAACTTACCATAGAATTAAATAATAAAATAAATTTAAACTTAAATTAAATTGGAATGGATATCCAAAGCATTCCACAAAATTAAAGTTCTTCAAAGAGTTAAACAAAATTCAATTCAATTGAAATGCATTTGTTGTAGGTGGCCAAGAATCAAGGAATTACATGATCAATTTATGTTTATGAAGTATTTGACAAACATAAAACTGAAAAAAATTAGATAAATTTCTGAAAGAGACATTACAACTGAATATAAATTAAATATACTACAGTTCTCTCTTGCCTGTACTCTCCAACTAGTTTTACTTCCCCATCTACTCACTTCTTTGTACACTATATTTCAATAACGAGTCTTTTGAACTATGTGTAAATGTCTTTTCTATGGAAGAAAACTGTAATGTACTTACTATTGTAACATTGTGTCCTTACATGTAGGCTAAACATGGAAGCATAGACAATGCGCACAAATAGTTTTGTGAATGCCACATGTTATTCATATAATTCTCATTAGATGTGTTTATTCATAAAAGAAAATACCCCCAACAAAAATCATTCTAATCAATGAGAAGATAGAAATAAAAGAATGAAAAACCAACTAATTAAATAAAATGAGAAAGACTGTAGCTTAAAATTTTCTTACATTGTTTTTAAGGGAAACTAATTGAAAATAAGACATACAAAAACTTTAGTCTCCTGCCTTACCGCAAGAACTAATAATACACACACAATTTATTATATCAATTTATATCTTCTATTTCATATACCAAAATACACATTTATTATTTACTACTTTGTTTCAAATATATTCAAATGCATATTTTACATCTCAACACTTCGAATCTAAACTATTCATTTAATTGTGACTCTAATTTATATTCTATTCAAACACATAGTTTGAATCTCAAACACTTCAAATCTAAACTATTCATTTAAGGGAATCTGATTTATGTATTTTAAGTTAACTTACACTGAACACATCATCCATCAAACATAAAAATCACCCCAAAAAAAATCAAACAAACAAACAAAGATCATTCGAACAGCTACAAAAATGAAGTCCCCATCATAGTTAATAACCAAGAAAAAAGGCTGATTTTTTTCCCTCTAGTTAAATATAGTTCATTCCTTGGTTTGAAAGGTTAGTGTTCTTGGGCCCATATATACCTAGTGAACATCAATCTTGTCGTTCAATATCACCTGAGGATAATTCATGGTAGGTCAGTCACGAGGTTGGTGATTTGGGTTAATATTTGAGTAGAATTTGAAGCCAAGTCTCTTTTTATATAATTTTATTTTATTTCAAAGACAAAGTGTTCTTCATGTTGCTTGGAAAGGCAAATATGTCACATCAGAGTCAGCAAAAGGATAGGGATGCCACGTAAGTTTATGGACCTCCATAATTTCATTACAAAGAAAGAATTGTTTTTTTATGTGTCAAAGAGTAGGTACTCACGAGCTTGTGTCATTCTTTTACAACGGTGGACCCCCTAGCACAAAGATTGAGAATGACAAGGATCTCATTATTCATACGACATTTATAGCAATAGTTAGAAAGCCTGAAAACTTTTAGGAGTAGCTTTCCCTTTTTCTTTAAAGAGTCAATACACATATTATAACCAAACACTAAACTAACGACTATAATGTTCAAAATGTGATACATTACTATTAAAATGCAACTCTAAGTCAAAAAGAAGGGGAGATTTTTCATTGCACATCTTAATTAGCCACCTCACCAACCAATGGTTGTATTATTGTCTTCAAATTTCATGTATTTCTTTATGTCAAAGATCTCCAATTATAAAAATAAAACCCAAGAATCTCTAATTTGTTTATGCCGGAGGATAGGACACATGCAATAGTTCTTTATATTTAGTTGTACCTAAATTTTTTATGGGGGTAATGTATATTGGGTAAAAAAGCCCACTCATATATTTTAGAAAATAGGACATTATGCAACAACTCCTTATATCGAGTTGTACCCATCTTATATGTATCTTGGTAAGGAAAACCATACAAATATGAGATCACCATAAGTATTTTCTTTTAAATTATTTCAGGAGAATTTTAAAAGAATATATTTTAAATTCGTAATTTGATTTTAGAATTGTTAATCACTACTATTAAAGTTGATAAATAAGAATGCTCTGTTTCAATTCTTCTAAAATTTTACAATTATTGTTTTCATATATTAGGACTTTAGACAACCAATCTTAATCAATCATTTTAAGGATCCTCGTTTCTAAATTCTAACCAAATTAGACTTTATGCAAGCTTGTTATGAGACTCACTTCTTGAGTTACATGCTAGTTATAATATTTTAGCATTATGGACTATTAGTGATATGCTTTTTTGTTGACATTGACCGCTTTGTTTTAGATTATAAATATTTGATTACTATAGGTGCTATGATTGGTATTTCTTGATAGATACGTATGGTTTGGAAAAAAAATCAATTGGTGAATCTGTCAATTTTTTTAAAAGTATTAACCACTTCCATTTATAAAACAATAGAATTCTTGTAAAAACTTATTGGACCATATGTAAAAAATCTTTGATGGATTAAGGACTTGATTATAATATTTTATTTATTTATGAATAGTCCTTTTCTATTAATAAATAATATACTTAATTACAATTCACAAAAAATAAGTTGTCTTTTTCCTTGTTCATTCTGTCATTTCTTTTCTCACTTTCAAGTCGGGCTCTCGGTTAACACTAATAATATGTTGTAACTCAACAAGCAATATAATATCAACTGTTACTCGACACATACTAAACATGTAGATCTTAAGATGCTAATTGTGATTATCCTTAATTAACTTAGTTGCATACACATAAAAGCAATAGCATGAATATAAGGGATGCCAAGATTTAATGTGGAAACCCAATTTGAAAAAAAAACACCAATTGCAACTAGTTACAATTTTTCACTTTTCTGAAGTGAGCCCTGTTAGGAGCTAACCTTCTTAAAGATTACAAAATGCATTGTTAGGAGTGACCCTATCAGAGGATTTAATCACCCTATTAGGAGTGGCCCTATTAGAGGTCTTTAGACACTTCAACCTAAAAATGCCACCTTGTTAGACGATTTGACAAATAGTTATTAATCCAACTATGTTAAGAGATTTGACACACTGCTACAATGGTTAGAGAGTAACAATGATATGACTTGATTTTTGATGCAATTGTATTATTGATTTCAGATCTCGATTTTGGCTTGAATACTTGATCCTTTCTTATCAGATTAATCTTTTCCGCCCAACAAGGATATTCTTCTTATCCTTTAAATTAGCTTCCTCTAAGCATCTTCTTATCTTCCACACACTCTCACACACATTTAATCCTCAACTTGACCTTATACTTATATCATATACATTGTCAAGTCGACTTGAATACAACTTAGAATAATCAATATTCATCTCTTTAGTCAGCTAGAACCAAAAAACAAATCTATTAAGCTCAATATGCCAAAACAAGAAAATTCTTTTTTAGCCGACCCTACTCGGCAGACTCTAATACTAGAATAGTTTTTCTATGTTAACCAAGTGAACTAAATAAACATTGCATCTTCACAAACTTCCTTTGGTAACCAAGTAAGCTTGGTTAACACTGGTTCCATCCAATTTTCCTTTGTTAACTGAGTGAGCTCGATTAACATTCAACTTCCGCAAACTTCTCTTCGATGCTCGAGTGAACTCGGTATACACTATCTTCTAAACTTGGCAAACAATGGAATGCTCAGCAAACACAAAAAATTGTCTTCATCGCCTGAGTGAGCTTGGCATACACTAACTGGTAAAGATATGACATTTTGTGTAACATCAAAGACAATATACAATTGATCAATTGTTTTCAACAATCTCCCTCTTTGGCATTGATGGAAACACAACAACTCATAATACAATGAAATTTCAAAGAAAAATAAAGTAAGGAAAATATCCTTAGTTTCATTCACCACCAATTGCAACTAATTATTGTTTTTACTCTTCTGAACCAAGCCCTATTAGGAGCCAACCCTGTTAAAGGTTACAAAACACATTGTTAGGTGTGAACCTGTTAGAGGATTTAATCACCCTATTAGGAGTGGCCTTTTTAGAGGTGTTTAGACACTTCAATCTAAAAATTCCACCTTGTTAGAGGATTTGGAAAATAGCTATTAAGCCAACTCTATTAAGAGATTCGATACACTGCTAAAATAGTTAGAGAGTAACAATGATATGACCTAATTTTTGATGCAATTGTATTTTTGATTTCAAATCTCTATTCTAGCTTGAATACTTGATCCTTTCTGATTAGATTAATCTTTGCCACCCAACAAGGATATTTTTCCTATCCTTCCAATTCACTTTCTTTAAGCATCTTCTAACCTTCCAAACACTCTAACACACATTCAATCCTTAACTTGACCTTATATCATATACATTGTCAAGTCAACTTGAATATAAATTAGAATGATTAATATTCATCTCTTTAGTTAGCTAGAACCAACAAACAAATCTATTAAACTCAATATGCAAAAATAAGAAAATCCTTTGTTAGTTGACAATGCTTAGTAGACTCTAACACTAGAATGATATTTTTGTGTTAACCAAGTGAACTCAGTAAAAAATGCATCTTTGAAAACTTTCTTTTGTAACCAAGTAAGCAAGGTTAACATTGGTTCCATCAAAATTTCCTTTGTTAACTGAGTGAGCTCGATTAACACTCAATTTTTATAAACTGCTCTTCGATGCCTGAGTGAACTTGGTAGAATTTGTCTTTTGAACTTGGCAAATACTGGAATGCTTAGCAAACATAGGAAACTATCTTCATCGCCTGAGTAACATCAAATACAATATACAATTGATCAATTATTTTGAACAATCTCACTCTTTGGCATTGATTGCAACAGAACATGTCATAATACAATAAAATTTTAGAGAAAACTAAAGTAACAAAAATATCCTTAGTTTCATTCAGATTCTCATCCATAAGAACTCCCTCTATCAATGTGAATTCCCTTTGACTTCAATTTCTCCCTCTGTTAGCAAACTCATTTGCCTTCACCATCTTCTTGTGATCTAACAAACTCTCCCTCTTTGATATCAAACCAAGTTATTCCTCTTTGACATCTTCAAACAAAATTTTTGTGATATGACAAAAACTCTCCCTCTTTGAAATCTTATGCCAAAGAAAGTATATAGTAAATTTCCAATGTACCTGATGTATAGATTCTAATGTTATTTACTGAGCTTTAGATAGGGGAATAACCCCTAACTTACCTCTTAAATATAAGAATGCATCCTTAGGTAATAGGTTGGTGAATATGTCTATAATTTGTTCTTTAGTATTCACATATTCCAATCTCACCTCTTTGTCTTGCACCAATTCTCTCAGAAAATGATGTTTTATTGCAATGTTCTTGGTCTTGGTATGCATCATAGGATTCTTTAATATATTAATTACACTTATGTTATCATAGAAGATAACCATTGGATCCTTGATTTCTACCTTAATACCTAACAACAATTACTTGAACCAAACAACATTGGAACAATTAAATGCTACTGCAACATACTCTACCTATGTTGTACACTAAGAAATACAAATTTTTTTCTTACTTGTCCAAGACACTAGCCTTTTACCAATAAAGAATGCTCCACTACTGGTGCTCTTCCTGTCATCAACACTTCCTACCCAATTTGCATTAGTGAAGGCTTTCAAATCCAAATTGCCTCATTTCTTGTACCATAATCCATAATCTTCAGTACCCTTCAAATACCTCAAGATTCTCTATGTTTCCATCATATGATTTTCTTTAGGACTAGCTTAAAATATTGCCACCATATCAACTACAAGAGAAATATTAAGCCTAGTATGTACAACATACCGAAGTTTACCAATAATTGATCTATATGTGATCAAATCTACCTCCTTGGAATCATCATTTTGGAAATCTTAAATTTCTAGTAGACATAGGTGTTCCATTTGGTCTTGAATCCTCCATTCCAAACTTCTTCAATATCTCCTTGATATACTTAGATTGAATAATGTAGATACCATCTTTCTTCTATTGAATCTACAAGCCAACAAAGAATTTGGTTTCTCCAAACATTGACATCTCAAATTCCTTACTCATTTCCTCTGAAAAAGATTTGCACAAATCATCATTTCTAGTAAATAATGTATCATTCACAAATATTTCTACCAACAAAATCTTTTTGTCTAGTCCTTCTTTTATGTATAGGATGTTGTTATCATCTGTCCTTTGAAAACCAATCTTCATCAAGTAATTATGAAGTCTTTCATGCTAAGCTCTAGGAGCTTGCTTGAGACCATATAATGCTTTATGTAGTTTACAACCCATATGATTTTTACTAGGATCTACAAAACCTTCATATTATTCTATGTAAACTTCTTCAAGAATGCATATTTTACATCCATCTAACTCACTTTAAATCCTTTATATGCATCACAAGAAAGTAGATTCCTAACACCTTCTAATCTTGAAATAGGAGAAAAAGTTTCACCAAAATCAATATCTTTCTAAGAATAACCTTTGCATACTAACCTTTCTTTTTTTCTTGAAACTTCTCCATCTTCATTCAACTTGTTTTTGAAAGCCCACTTTGTGCCAATTACATTCTTATCCTTGGGTCTAGGAACAAGAGTCCAAGTCTTATACATTTCTATATGTTATACCTCTTCATTCATTGCTTCAATCCAACTTTCTTCAATCCAACTTTCATTATCCAAAGCATCTTTAACTATTTTAGATTCAAATTCAATAAGCAAACATGTTCCTTTCAATTTGGTCATTTTCATTGTACCATCTAACTTGTCTCCAATGATCTTCTTAGGTGCATGGTGCCTTTTGACATATCTTGCTAATACAAGTACCTCAGATTTAGAACTTGTTCCACTTGCCTCACCATAATCTTCTACATCATGCTTAGGTCCCATTGTCTATGACTTGGGTCCTTTAGATTCAAACTTAGGTTGCACTGGTTGCAACTCAGTAGCCTCTAACTATGAATTAGGTCCTTTAGAATGTGACTCAGGTTGTACTAGTTGTAATTTGAGTACTGTCAAAGATTTTGGGGGACTCGGGAGGTGAAGTCTGTGGACTTCCAATTGGATTAGGCAATGTATCAAGTTCAAAGTGAATAAAATTTCTATAGTCTTCAAGTTCTTTATTGCTATCTTCTTCACTCTTTTCTACAAACTCATCAATCTTCACATGTGCACTCTCTATGATCTTATAAATAGTTAGATTCAAACATTTTTATGCTTTACTTCTGCTGGAATATCCTAAAAATATGTCTTCATCACTTTTGACACCAAATTTACCTTTCCCAATCTCCTTCAAAATATAACATTTGCTACCAAATACTTTCAAGTAACTTACATTAGGTTTTTAGCCATACTGTATTTCATAAGGAGTCTAATTTGAGTATTTCTTTAGATGTAATTTATTCAAGGTATGGACTATTGTACTGATTATTTCCTTCTAATATTAGATTTTAATATTATTTTCTATCATTAGGGTTCTTGCATAATCCATGATTGATTTGTTCTTTCTTTCTAGTATACCATTTTGCTAAGGTGTACTAGGGGCTGATACTTGTCTTTTGATTCCTTTTTTAGTGCAAATTTTTTTGAATTCTGAATTCACCTCCTCTATTTGATCTCGAACATTTCAACTTCTTTCTTATTTCCTTTTCAACTCTAGCTAGATACCACTTGAACTTTTGAAAAGCTTCAGACTTATCTTTCAGATACATTACTATCATCATTCTAGACTAATCATCAACAAATAAAATAAAGAACTTATCTCAACTATAGCTCTCAATGCTAATAGGTCTACAAAGTTCTATATGAACTAGGTCCAAGATTTCTTTAGAATGATAGTTCTTGCTCTTGAAACTTGTTTTTCCCATCTTACCAATTTAACAATTTTTGCATAAATCCATATGAGGTTTCCTCAGACTAGGAATATCTCTTACTCTTTTTTTTTTCTTATCTTGACCAGGTTATCAAAGTTTACATGACATCATCTTTTATGCCATAACCGTCTTTCTTCAACTTGAGTAATGTAACATGAACTTTCACTAAGATCTAGGTAGAATAAGTTACCTTTTGTTTGGTTACTAGACCCAACTCAATTTCCTTTTCCATCTAATAGATCAGCCTTCCCATTCATGAATTCTACCTTGAATTCAATGTTATTGAACTATGCTACACTCAATAGATTATGTTTCAATTCTTCAACACAATAAGCATTATCACATTTGAGTTCATTGGTTAGAGAAATACAACATTTTCCTTTTATGCAACATGGTTCATTATTTCCAAATCTTACACTTCCACCATCATAATGTTCCATATGTTTAAACTTTATTTTATCACCAGTCATATGATAAGAACAACCACTATCAATAATTCATGTATCATTTTTTCTAACATGAGAAATAAGTGCCATTTTATCTTCTTCATCATTAGATTCATCTTTTACATCAATATAGACTATTTCATCATTATCACTACTATCTAAATATTTAGCCATGAAACAAGACTTCTTACCTTTTTCCTTGAAGTCCTTGTAGTTCTTGAAATCCTTCTTGCCTTTATACTTGTTGTTCTTCTTTTCATCTTTGTCTTCTCTATTTGGACACCTTGCAACAATGTGACCAACTTCTTCACAAGAAAAATAGATTAGAGGAATTTTACCTTTGTACTTTCCTTTACCTTTGAGATATCTTCTTGCAAGTAGTGCTTCAATGGCTTCAAGATCACTATTAGAACTATCTTCCTCTTCACTTTCAGATTTTTTTCCTTTAGACTTTGCAACTTTCTTCTTGAGTGACAACTTGGCTTCAAATGAAAACTCAAGATTGCTAGAACAAGGAACATAATTATCATAGTTATCTAGCTCAAATGTTGTCAACCTTCCCACTAGAGCATCCAAGGTTATCTTATTATTTGGATCACATATCATATCTTGAATAGCTGACACTCTAATTGCATAGTTATGAAGAATGGTTCTGAGTACCTTCCTTACCATTGTCAAATCATTAGTTTTCCCTCTAGAGGCTTTGATTGCACTGGCACTAGCTTTGATTTTGTCAACATATTTTGAAATTTTTTCATCCTCTCTCATCTTCATCTAATCAAATTGATGTCTCAAGATTTCTTCCTTGTCTCTTTTCACATTATCATCACCTCCATAGATATCTTTTAGTTTGGTCTTCATCTCATGAGTAGTAGCACATCCTTTGACCTCATCAAATTTAGCACAGTTAAGAGTTGATGCAATGTAATTGATCATAATGTTATAATCTTCTTTTCATCAATCTCCTCAACAATCACTATTCTAGTAGGTTCTTTATATTGAGCATTAAAATATTTTAGACCTATATCACTGATGGTTGTCATGTAGCTTCATAACTTTGTGTCATGCTTTGAAGTTATCTTTGTTCAACTTGGGAATATAAGAGAAGTAACTAAAATGGGAGGGGTGAATCAATTACCACTAAAATAAATCCTAGATCCCTTAGATGTCAATACAAAACATAAACACTGCTGAAATTGATGTTACTTAGTTAACACATAGGCACTCGATTAACAGTAACAATATGAGGTAACTTGGAAAGCACTATAATATAAACTATTACTTAAAAAATATTGAACATGTAGATATTAAGATGCTAACTATGATTATCCTTAATTAACTAAAGATCAAGATTATAGTGCATCTTATTCTACCTAGATCTTAGTGAAAGTCCATGTTTCGTTGCTCAAGTAGAAGAAAAATGGTTATGTCATGTGAACTTTGATAACCTAGTCAAGATATAAAAGAAGAGTAAGAGGTATTCCTAGTTTGAGGAAACTTGATGTAGGCCTATGAAAACATTTTCAAATTGGTAAGATGGCAAAGACAAGTTTCAAGAGAAAGAACTATCATTCTAAAGAAATCTTGGAGCCGATTCATATAGACCTTTGTGGACCTATTTGTGTTGAGAGCTACAATGGAGGTAAGTAATTTATTTATTTTGTTGATGATTATTTTATAATGATGATAGTAATGTATCTAAAAGATAAGTCTAAAGCTTTTCAAAAGTTCAAGTAGTATTTGGCTAGAGTCTAAAAGGAAACATGAAATATGTTGAAATGTTTGAGATTAGATAGTGGAGGTGAATTCATTTCTAATGAATTCAATAAATTTTACATTGAAAGAGGAATCAAAAGACATGTATCAAGCCCTAGTACACCTCAGCAGAATGGCATAATAGAAAGAAGGAATAGATTAATCATGGATTGTGCAAGAACCCTAATGATAGAAAATAATGTTGCAATCAAATACTAGAAGGAAGCAATCAGTACAACTATTCATACCTTGAACAGAGTATAGTTTAAGAAAGAATCAAATCAGACTCCTTATAAACTATGGTATGGCTACAAACCTAATGTAAGTTACTTTAAATTATTTGTTAGCAAATGATATATCTTGAAGGAGACTAGGAAAGGTAAAAAGTGATGAAGGCATATTCCTAGGATACTCCAGCAGAAGCAAAGCATAAAAATGTATGAATCTAACTACTCATAAGATCATAGAGAGTGCACATGTGAGGATTGATGAGTTTGTAGAAAAGAGTGAAGAAGAGAGCAAAAACAAACCTAAAGACTACAAAAAGTTTATTTACTTTGAACCTGATACATTGCCTAATCCAATTGGAAGTTAGTAGACTTCACTTCCCTAGTCCCAAAAATCTCTAGAAGCACCTGAATTACAGCTAGTACAACTTGAGTCACAACCCAAAGGACCTAAGTTGTAGTAAGAAGCTACCAAGTTAGAGCCAGTGCAACTCAAGTTTGAATCTGAAGGACCTAAGTCAAAGATAGTGGGACTTGAGCATGATGCAAAAGATCATGGTGATGCAAGTGGAACATGTTCTAAATCCAAATTACCTATATTAGTAAGATATATCAGAAGGCACCATGCACTCATTGAAGACAAGTTAGATGGTACAATGACAAGGAAAAAATTGAAAGGTACATATTTGCTTACTGAATTTGAATCTAGAACAATTAAAGATTATTTGGATAATGAAAATTGGATTGAAGAAATGAATGAAGACATAGAAAAGATAGAAAGGAATAAGACCTAGACTCTTGTTCCTAGACCCAAGGATAAGAATGTAATTGGCACAAAGTGGGTTTTCAGAAATAAGCTGAATGAAGATGGAGAAGTTTCAAGAAACAAAGCAAGGTTAGTATGCAAAGATTATTCTCAAGAAGAAGGTATTTATCATGGTGAAATTTTTTCTCCTATTGCAAGATTAGAAGGTGTTAGACTCTACTTTCTTATGTTGCATATAAAGAATTTAAACTATATTAGATGGATGAGAAATCTACATGCTTGAATGGAATTCTTGAAGAAAAAGTTTACATAGAAAAACCTAAAGGTTTTTTAGGTCCTAGTAAAAATGATATGGTTTGTAAACCGTACAAAGCATTTTATGATCTCAAGCAAGCTCCCAGAGATTAGTATGAAAGACTTCATAACTACTTGATGAAAATTGGTTTTCAAAAGGAAAAATGATGACAACAACCTATACATAAAAGAAGGACCAGACAAGAAGATTATGTTCACATAAATTTTTTTGGATCATACATTATTTATTAGAAATGATGATTTAGGAAAACATTTTTTAGAAGAAATGAGTAAGGAATTTGTGATGTCAATGTTTACAAAAATCAAATTCTTTGTTGGCTTGCATATTCAATAGAAGAAAGATGGTATCTAAATTACTCTATCTAAGTATATCAAGGAGATACTAAAGAAGTTTGGAATGGGGGATTCAAGACCAGTTGAAACACCTATATCTACTAGACATAAGCTTTCCAAAATTGATCATTGTAAGGAGGTAGATCAGACCACATATAAATCAATGCTCGGTAAACTTTAGTATGTTGTACATACTAGGCTTGATATTGCTCTTGTAGTTGGTATGGTAGCAATATTTTCAACCATTATGGATTATGGTACAAGAAAGGAGGAAATTTAGATTTGAAAGGCTCGATTGGTGTAGATTGTGCAGGAAAAGTTGATGACAGGAAGAGCATCAGTGGTGGAGCATTCTTTCTTGGTAAAAGACTAATGTGTTGGATAGTACGAAGAAAAATTACATTTCTCACTCTATAGGTACAGTATGTTGTAACAGTAGTTAATTTTTTCAATGTTGTTTGGTTCAACCAACTATTGGTAGGTATGAAGGTAGAAATCAAGGATCTAGTGGTTATCTTCTATGATAAAAAATGTTCAATTAATATATCAAAGAATCTTGTGATGCATACCAAGAACAAGCACATTGCAATAAAATATCATTTTATGAGAGAATTGGTGTAAGACAAAGAGGTGAGATTGGAAAATGTGAATACTAAAAAATAAATTGTAGACATATTGACCAATCCATTTCCTAAGGATGCATTCTTGTATCTAAGAGGTAAGTTAGGGGTCATTCCCCTATCTGAAGTTCACTAAACAACATTTAGTAATGCATCAATTAGAGCATGTTAAAGATTAGTCAAGTTGATGCAGTAATGAAAGGGAAGATTGTATATGAATCTGTACAATGGGTACATTGGAATTTTTTTGTATAATCTCTTTTGCATAAGATGTCAAAGAGGGAGAGTTTGTGTCATATCAAAAAAATTTTGTTTGAAGATGTCAAAGAGTAAGAACTTTCTTTGATATCAAAGAGGGAGAGTTTTCTATCAAAAGAAGATGTTGAAGACATAAGAGTTTCTTGACAAAGGGAGAAATTGAAATTAGAGGGAGTTGACTCTAATAGAGGGAGTTCTCATGGATGAAAATTAGAATGAAACTAAGGATATTTTCCTTACTTTATTTTTCTCTAGAACTTATTTGTATTATGACATGTTTTGTTTTCATCAATGTTGTGTTGTCATCAATGTTATATCTTTACTAGTCAGTGTATGTCAAGATCACTCAGGTGATGAAGATAGTTTCCTATGTCTATCGAGCATTCTAGTGTTTGCCAAGTTTAGAAGATAGTGCCTACCAAGTTCACTCAGTCATAGAAGAGAATTTTGTTGAAGTTGAGCATTAATCAAGCTCACTTAGTTAACAAAGGAAAGTTGGATGGAACCTGTTGGAAATACAATGGGAAAAAAAAACTCTAAGAGGGTGAGTGAATCAACACTTCAAAACTTCAACCATAAAATCATTCACCCCACATCCATCTCACAATTGTGCATGTAAATTTAAATACCAAATTAAGCATATACATCCATAGCATGAAAAAAAAACAACATTTCACACATATGACACAAGATATGATTACCCAAAAATCATCCAATGAGAAGGTAAAAATGGGGTGGGGATGACACCCACAAATCATCACTACTGTAGTTGTAAAGTGTATCCAAGGAAGGTTAGAATGTTTGATCATAAAACATGATCTACCCTATTAAAGGCTTACAAGATTGTTAAATCTTACCTTGTTAAAGGATTTCAACATCCTTTTAGAAGTGTGGCTAGTTAAAGGACTTCAACTTACAATGAAGTAAGCACCCTATTAAAGGATTTTAAAAAGCCTAATAAGACTAATTTATTAAAAGATTTAATTGATTCACTTGTTAGAATGTCTCAACGATGATCCTGTGGTTAGCACTCTGCTACTAGATAACCAATCACCTCTTTGCATGCATCCTTGATCCTCCTCTAATCAAATGCATCTCTTCTATGCTCTAATTCATTTCCTCTGTTCTCTTCCAACTAATTCTACAATTCATACACTATGATCACTCTTCCTTAGTCACACATAAATGTTTTTTTTGTGCATGCAAACTTCTCTCGTCACTCATACTAATGTATTAGGGTTTACCTTTCTTAAGAAGATCTTTGTAAGTTAAGGTTAGGTATGAATCAATGATTATGATTCACCCATATTCTCACTTAATCCATCACTTTTTCTGATTGGTTGCATGTACTACATAGGTATTCTCAATTAAGGTTCATTCTTGTCATCTAGGATCACAAAAGAATCCTTAAGTTAACTCAAAAATTATTTACATAGTAGTTTGCGCCATTACAAAAAACTATGTCCAAAACTGTATTACTCAATACTTGAAGTCCTCGATGCTCGGCATCAATTGTAACTTCAATGTTGTAACCTAGCATCTAAATCACTCAACATCATAGATCTAATTGAAACTTGAGTGACTCAGCACTAACTGTTTACTCAACATGCACCATCTGCATGCATTACTTGTTTGGCATCAACTAAGTTATAAATTGTTAATGACTTAAGTGTGTAGACACTCATATGTTAACAATAGTCTAAGATCAACAATCTCGCCCTTTTAAATGAGTGGAAAAAAGACTTGGTCATGCATGAATGATCTTAATTTATTAGGATAACTCAGATACTCACTATCTTTGTTCGACATATGTACAGAATTTCAAAATTTCAAAATTTTGCAAAACTTGACTTAATAGTCATACCTCAAAAACTTATAACTCCTATTGAGTTGATTGTGCTATTTTGAATATGATCCAATACTCCTACCAAGTTAATATGCATATGATGAATTGTGATGTACTCTATTTCTCTCTTTAACTCCCCCTTTGTTTGGTCTCCCCAAAAACTATATTCATTCTTTCCTTGGAGTCATTGTTGTTCTCTCAAAAATTCTATATATAATATCTCTCTCCCATTTCCTTATTTCTTCTTCTTATTTCTCCCCAAAACTTATTTCTTCTCCTTTTTGACACTTATGTCAAAGTGTTATACACATATAGTGTGTTTGTCCAAGAAGTTTTATGGAGCTCAAGTATTATCTTCAGAGCTACATCCTAGTTATCACTTGCTACCTCTAATGATATGATTTGGATAGTTAACTTGGTAACAAGGTGAAGTAAGCCTTCATGTGTAGAAATATGAGGATCTTTCTTCATCACTATTTTTGCAAAGGCTAGTTCCTTGTGTAGTATATCCATGTATAGGGTCAACATGGGCTAGATGTTGATTAGTGTAGCCCAAATGTTTTCATTTTGAGCATGTAAGGATGCCAAATAACCTTGGGAGTTCATAAAATTCATAAAGTTCTTTTGAATTTTAGGTGAATAATTTGGTAGAGTAGTACCTATTTTCTTCATATCTCCCTCCTAATTGTCAATATGTCACTTCACTTCTTGTCTCAATAGAGTTGTATCACACAACTTGGTGTAAAGAGAGAAAATATTCTCTAATACTTTCTTCACACTATCAATCTTGGTTTTTAACTCAACTTGACTAAGTGCAATGGAACTTGACCTCTTTTCATTGACTTTTCTTTGAAATTTCCTTTTAGACTATTCAAGTAGTTTTATATTTGAAACTAGGTCTATATCATTTATCTTCTCCACTATATTAATAAAATACTCCATAATAGGCTCGTCTTCTTTATGCGCTGATAGGCTAAATGTACCAAGAAATATATCATTGATATCTTGCAATGCTTGCTTTTTCCTATGCTCCCTTCTGAGTAGTCCTTGGTGCTTCTTTTGTGTGAGAGTATCTTGAGGTATGCTCATATGTTCAATAGTGATTATTGCAAGATCAAACTTTGGCATCATAATCACTTCATACAAGTTGACATTAACATATGATGTAACTTCATCTTCCTTGGATGTGCTAGGGCTAGGCCTTGATGACTGCAATGGTGTAGCGTCTACACTTAGCTTGTGAAGAGCTTGAATAGGAGTAGCAGTTTCTAGCAAAGTAACTAGTGTTTGTATTGCTAATTTCTCCATAGGCTTGGTAGTCAAGATTGACTCTTCAGTCCTATTCTTTACTTGCTTTTGAATCTTAGTTGCACCTTGAATTTGTGTTGTAGGTATAGGAGTATCTTCTTGACCAATTTGAACTAGTGTCCCATCTTTATCTTCTATAGTAACTTCTTGTATTGACACATTTTGCACCATTGTGATGATATTTTCCATTGTTGTCTCTTTCCTTTGGTACACTACAATGGGCACTATAGGTTGTACCACAATAAATTGAGGGGTCATAGATAAGTCTTGTGTTTCCTCCTTTGTGGATGTCTTTTTTGCCTTCTCAATTTCATCTACACTCACCAATATAGGATGACTGCATAGTAGTGCCTTGGTGGTGGTGTCTAGAAATATATTTTTCATATCTTTCTCTATTAGGGGATTAATGTTTTGAATCACATTGTTAGAAAAATCCTTGATCTTCACCATTTTAGTGTCTATATTTGTCACATGTTGTGGACTAGCACTCAACATTTGTATATCAAGTATACTCTCTTCTATTTTCTACTCATTCTTAGTTATTTCTAGTGTATTTGTATTATTCTTAGTGCATTCCACATGCCCATCTTTCTTAGTTTCATCTTTATTAACCTCAATTACTTCTTGTTCATCTTTTTCCTCACCTACCTCCATAGGTGTGTTCTCAATTGCCTTAGGTGATGTTAGTCCATATATTAACTTCCATATTTGAGTGGACTTCTTAACAACATCCTCAATGTCATTTTGAAAAATATTAAATGTCCTATATTTTGGAGAAAATATCCCTATGTACTTCTTAATGCCCTTTGTCATTGTGGCTTTATCCAATTCTGGCATCACACTTGCTAGTGTAGTCTCTCTAATTTGCCTTTTTGTATTGAAACTAAACTACCATTTTTTCTCAACTCTATCATATAGACTCTTGAGTATAGAGTTGGAAAGCTCAATTGGATTCTTCATAAATTTTTCCATCATGGCATATATAGAATCTTATACTTGGTTCATCTCAACCTTTCCAAGTTTGTCAAACTCAACATGTGTGAATTTAGATAAGTCAACATTATTCTTTATATTCTCACTCAAGTTTTCCAAATTAGAAGGAAGACTTTGACTTACCACTTTGAATTGGTTGTTGTCATCAAATTTTGTCCTTACCTCATTTGATTTAGCTAGAGCAATGTACTTTCTCCTTTGTTTCTTTAGAGACTCACCTTCTTTGCTAGCTAACCTAGTTCTCTTTCCCTTTGACTTTTCTACTTCTTGAATCCTTCTTAGTAGTAACTCTTGTGCTAGCTCTGGTAGTAGGAACTATAGGCTTAAGTTGTATAGGTTTTACAACCTTCTTTGGATTTCTTACTACTAGAGCTTTAGCTTTCTTCTTCTTCTTCTTTGTGGGTATAGGTGCTTCATTAGCTTCTTCTCCTTTCACACCTTCTTCAATTTCTACTTCCTCTCCACCTTGGTCTTAACCTTGACCTTGAGTTATGGCCAATTGTTCCTGGGTAGGTACATTTTCACCTTATTCATCATTATTATCTTCATTTTCTTATTCTTCTTCATCTTCTTTTTCCCCTTCACCAAATTTTTCTTTGAGCTTCTTAACAATTTTGTTCGTCTTCCTTATTACAAAGGTTGTCTTCAAGTCCATAGTTATCTTAGACTTGGCTACATCATATATGTGTAGATTGTGGGCCTTTGAACCTCACACACATTTCAACATGGTCATTAGACGTCATCTTGGAATAAACATTGAGTTGTTTATCCAAGAGACCTGACAATGCAACTTGTTGCCTTCTAACTAGAAGGATTATGCCTATATGCTCTCAGAACAAAGAGCAAGCAACCTGACCTTTCTAGAATGAAGGATTTTATGCAAAGTATGATTATGCAATTAATCTATATGAAGTGCAAGCATTAATCTAGAAAAAAAAAGATATTAAGCTAAATGTATGCATTTTTGATCTAAATAATAGTTTAAGATGATAACAATATGAAAGCTAGAAAGCAAGTGAATACTTAGTTCGACAAAAGTTCAATACAATTCAAATTCTAACCTCTGTAATGAGGGATTGAGAGTCCCTTAAATAGAATCCCAGAATTGATCAATAGTCAAGATCAATTTGGATAGACAGATAAGATTAAAGAGAAGATTTAGTTGAAATGGAAACTTCCTTGTGTAAGTGAAGTTAACTATTTCAAATCTAAGTGTGATGAGTAGTTAACTGAGCTTTTCATGAGTGTGAGAACAAGTTAACTAAATTAATTCCAATTCAAGAGATAGTTCACTCAGAGTTTCCATTTTGGAACTGAAGAGAATATTTTGAAGAGATTATTTAATTTAATAAAGTGAGATATGACCTCATAAATGCCTTTTTCATTTAATTAAATAATTTTCTTCAATTAATTAATGTGAGCATAAATATTAAATTAAATATTTTTAATTTCTTAGTACATTAGCCTTAGGAGATAATTTAATTTAATTAAAGTATAAAGACTCTAAATTAAATTAAATCTTGATCAATAGGTTTAATGTGACTAATTCGAGTCAATACTTAGGAACTAAATAAGTAACCTGATTAATTTAGATTAAGGTTTTCTGAATTTGAGAATTAAGTCAAGTAGCGAAAATTAGAATAAGAATTGCCTATTAAAACCAAAATTGATTTTGCAACTTGATGACATAGAAACCAATTGATAAGCTTTTAAAGATTATCTCTAGAACAGAGTTTAACCTTAGAGAATCTAGATAGAACACCTAGATACCTAGATTGAATAAGCTTTTAAAGATCATCTCCATAATGGAGCTTAACCTTAAGGGATCTAGATAGAACACCTAGATACCTATGTTGAATAAGCTTTTAAAGATTATCTCCAGAATGAAGCTTAATCTTAAGGGATCCAGATAGAACACCTAGATACCTAGGTTGAATAAGCTTTTAAAGATTATCTCTAGAATGAAGCTTAATGTTAAGGGATCTAGATAGAATACCTAGATACCTAAGTTGAATAAGCTTTTATAGATTATCTCTAGAATAGAGCTTAACCTTAAGGGATGTAGATAGAACACCTAGATACCTAAGTTGAATAGATAACAAGATCTAATCATGAGCCGTAGAATCATCCTTAGAACAAGGCTTGATCCTTAGGAGCCAGGGTTTAGTCAATCTTGATACATGTGCATCAAACTTAGATAAAGACTTCTATAAGATGTAATTAGCTACTAAAATGATGAAATAGATGGAAAACGATTGCAGATAGAGGGGAAAAAAATGCCCCTAGTGATGAGATGTGCCGAGTGATGAGGACATAAGATGGGAACAAGATGCCTCGAGCGATGAAGATTCATATTGAGTCAAAATTTAGATTCAATGATGGAATCATCCTACCCATCAGGAGCGAAATTGAAAGATGACACACTAGAAATATGATATAGAGCAGTATAGAGAGAGATATAGAAGAAATTTAAGAGTCAGCAGAATATAGAAGAGATCAGAATGATTCAAAGAAAATTTGGAGTCAATTTAAAGTGATTTTGAGGTCCAGAAGACAAAGTTTGACCATAGTTGAATTTTTATAGATTTGTGATGAAATTTGAAGAAATTTTGAGTTGAAAAGATTCCAAGATTCACAAAATATCAGAAAAAGTTGGATTGCACAATCGTTTAATCATGTCAGTCCCAAAATTTTAAAATGTATTTCTAAGTTGCTTAAGTGTGTCAGATTTCAAATTCGATCCTAAAAATGGATTCAAAATGGTCAAATTAGCTAGGGGGCTAATTTTTGCACAAATCAAAGCACTTTTAGAAATTAGGTCAAAACCTATATAAGGATCCAAAGGGTCATTTTCAAATCATTTGTGCATTCTGTCTTTATAGAAGAAGAGTGTTCTGAGAGGAAGATGGAAGTCCCTGTGCATACACATTTTTTTGAGCACTCCCAATGACACAATCGGATGGCGAACTATGGACCTCCGATGAGTAATCGACAATCCCTCATCGCATTTAATTTTTTTTATGCATTTTGAGATGTTTTTGTACATTTTTAGGATGTTTTTCAAGTTAGGTTTGTTAGTACTCATGTAGGGGTTTCTTTCCTTGTGCAAACCTGGTCTTTCTTCACGCAAAGATCCATCAGCCTGATGTTTCTTTGCACGCACTGGTGGGGAATCTTGCCCAGGAGATACCCACCTCTCACACAAGATGTGCAAGATTTTGGGCACATCTTGCCCATAGTTGTATCATTCCTCATGTGAGGACTTGCCTTCTCATGTGAAGATGAAAAATCTCACATGAGAAAATGCATTCTTGCATGAAAATCTGGAAGGTTTGGAAAATAAAAATTTGCATTTTTGATGTTTTGTTAGAAATTTGCATTGTTTTTATTGTCATTTTGACTTGTTGAGCAAGTGCTAACTATTTTCATGTTGTTTTTTCTCATGTGTGTAAGTTTTCTTTGATGATATTGCATTTAGGTCCCATTATCTGCCCTATGGAGCTCTGTTGCGAAGCTTGGATGATGTTAACATGACACATATTGATAGATTGAGTTTAGCATATCTATGTCAGATCCTAGTAGTGTTGGTGAATCATGGCCTATTGACTACCTTGGTGGAGCATTTCCATTCAGAGACAAACACTTTTCACCTACCCTAGGAAGAGATGACAATCACCCCATACGATGTCTAAAGGCTATTGCAAATAACCTTCCATGGGCCACAAGTAGTCTATGATATAGTGCCGAGGATAGGGATAGAGGTACTGTGGGCCATTTTTTAGTGAGAGTTGGAAATAGGGAAAGCCATCACATGGGATGAGCTCATTAACACATATGGTACTACTCACAGGTTGGCCTCAATTTTGGCCATTTCCATCAGTTGCTTCCTAGTACTAGACAGAGGACAACATGAATGACAATGTGGTTGTCGTGTGATGCTACAGGAGATGTTAGATGCCCTAGAGAGATTCATGTGGGGATAGTGCATGCTCACTCATATGTATCATGAGATGCATGAGATAGTCTACCATGAGTAGAGGAGCATGGTTGCCAGGGTTTATGTTCTGTAGATCTGGGCATGGGAGCACTTGCTAGTTACTAGACCTATTTTTGAGGATGCACAGGAGCCCATGGAGCCTTACATATGCAAGTATAGGTGGTAACTTACCCAGACAGGTTTGGGTAAGATTGAGCACTAGAGGACATGTCCCAATGATATAGTCTCCATTGTATGGTAGCCCTGGAGAGAGATCAAGGACTGGGACGATGCTCCTCAAGAGCTTAGTTGGATATTTTCCTTATGACCTCTAGTAGGCTGAGCCAGCCATATCATAGAGAGATTCCCCATCACTTAGTTATGGTGATAGTATGGGCGGCCCTAGGAAATCTTGCAGGAGTATTGTTCATATGCCTAGGTAGCAAGAGATCTAGATTGGGGGTGGTCAGCAAGGTTAGATCTTGGGAGATCGATGATAGACGTGCGCAACCTAGTTGCAACATAGTGGGACTATCTCCCAGAGATAGTAAATGTTGGGATGATCCCTACCTACCAGGAATATTTTATCAACCACTCCTTCCCATGATTCATGGATCCATTGGTGATAGTAGCATAGGGACCTCAGTAGGCACCCGTACAAGGTCCAGTTTAGTAGCCAACATAGCAGCTAGTGCAATAGCCAGCATAGGGTCTTGCAGAGTAGGTGAGGCATAGAGTAAGATAGGTGTAGATACCCCTTGACAGATGGGGTCAGATCTAGGTGCTAGTGGCAGTGGGGTTGAGTAGGGTTGGCAACAGAGACTGCGAATAGAGGAGCAAGCACCGACAGGGTAGTAGGCAGAGATGTTGGATGAGGAGATGTAGGATCAGCCTACCAGTGAACCTAAGGATGCTCTAAGGAGAGTGAGGGAGAGGATATGGTAGGCCTCCTGATGACTTGGAGAGCTTTAGATACAAGTGGTCATACAGGACACCGGAATAGTAGAGCAGGATCACGAGATCCTGAGATTATGAGAGCAAGTCCAGGTAGCTGAGTAGAGAGAAGATATGCTATAGGACAATGTCTGACTACAAGTGGCCTGAGCAACCTACTATTTTGCAGAAAACTCTATAGTGGTTCCTGATGAGGCTCAGCAAGCTCCTAGAGTTTCCCAGTATGTGTGAGAGTCAGGGGGTGCACGACCACTAGCCAAACCAAACATGTCGTTGCCTCCCCCTCCTCCTCCTCTAGGAGGTGAGGGTACTGGATAGAGTTAGACATGATATATTTTTCCTCTTAGTTTTGTCCTCGCTATGTATCAATTGGTGTGCTAGCACCATTTTGTATCATTTTTGAGTGACAGTGATTGAGTAGCACTCATATATATATATATATATATATATATATATGTATGTATGTATGTATGTATGTATGTATGTATGTATGTATATGTATATGTATTATATGTATATATATATACATACATATACATATACATATATATACATATATATAGTATATATATGTATATATATATGTATATGTATGTATATGTATATGTATATGTATGTATATATATATACATACATACATATATATATATATATATATATATATATACATACATATATATATATATATATATATATATATATATATATATATATATATATATACTATATATATGTATATATATGTATATATATATATATCTGTATATATATGTATGTATATATATATGTATATATATGGGTAAAAGAACATATCTATGTCACCATTTATGATACCAAAACTTATTTTGGTCAAATCTCATTTCTCTATCAAAACTCAATTTTTTTCAAAAACTAAAAATACCCTTTTATAGATCTCAGATTCAATATCATTATTATATAAAATTTTGAGTGTTTTGATTAGTTATAATATGTTATAATCTCAAAAATATTATAAGTTGATATTTCAAAATTTTAGAAGATGCTCCCTCAAAAAAGGAAAAGAGAATAGTAAATCATATCAAAAAAATTAAAAAATTATATTCATCTCTAGAGGAGAGAATCCTCTTCAAGAATATGTAATTTTTTTTCAAGAAGGTATAGATTTGATAGGGAAGTTTTGACAGGAGGAAAAAATTGTTGGATTCTGATAAGGTCTAACTTGAGTACTTATAACAAAGAAAATATACATAAAAAATAATTATTTCTTTTTTTGTTCACTAGCTATACATGTGAAAAGATGATTTTCATATACTTGTTTGATGGGAACTACATCATATATTTTTTATAGTTAAAAAAGGGACTTCAACTATTATCATCACTAAGCATATAGCATAACCCTAGATGTGATACAATTCTCATTGATATTGCAATCATGACAATATGAATATGACATCTGTTATAGTTTTGTCAGGATGAAATGTAAGCATTCAAGGCACTAGAAGCCAAAATGACTAGAACATTATCCCTTTTGATATAGCAAGTTAACATGAGCATCAAAGCATAAATGCTAGGATGAGGAGAATGTTGTTTGCATGTAAACACACTGGAAACATGAGAGATCCATCTTGTGCTAAGTATTCTATAAGTATTTTGTCTGCAACGACCCTTGCATTCATAACCTGAGATAGAAGTGTGCTATATATACTCACAATGACCCATATGTTCACTTAGTAGGAAAAGTATTAGTATTTAGTATAGCATGAAGAGTTCACTCTAAAAAGAAAGGAGAAGAACCAAATTATTGATGTATCCATATAAAAGGAGTTGAGGTACACCTAGCCATCCAATACAAAATGGAGGCTCTTTTCGTGGACACCCCTCTTATATGAATATTTCAAATTATTGGAACTAAACCACAAATAGAAAGCAAAGAAAAGATCATACCCCCAGTCATTACTTCTCTAGTCAGAATGACATCATTGAGTTGCTACAGGAGACATGATGAAGTGAAAGGGAAACAAACAAAGAAAATTCTCAGCATATCTAAACAAGTATATCATTTTGAGTTTTTGTGTTACATGATTGATGCCAAGTGTCAATGTCCACATCATGGATGAAAGAAATCTCTTCAGTAGGGTGATGATAGTAGATAGACATAGTCAGAATGACTAGTGACTAAAGTCAAAGAGGAATCTTCAATGTGAGGAATCTGAGTAGAACTGAATGACATTAGACAGACATAGCTAGAACAACTGGTGACTGATGCAAGAGAGATCTTGATGAGAGGAATCTTGAAAAGAGACATGAGCGATAGTAGGAAAATGCAGTTGAAACAACTAGTGACTATTGTGAGAGAGATTCTGTGAGGAGAATCTTGAAAAGTGACACGAGTGATAGTGGGCAGACTTAGTTGAAACAACTGGTGGCTATCATGAGAGAGATTCTAGGACACTAAAGGGCGATGCCCCTAAGTTGTGACAAGATTCAATCCATGGATACATGAGGAAAAAAAAGAGTAGGGAACTAAAGAAGAAAAGCAACTGTATAGGAAGCCAAAAGATGTGCTGCAAGATGAAGCATTAGGAACAAGAGACGCCTGTTTGCTAGGTTTTCACCTTCTTGGTAGAACTTCTATTTATTTTTTTCTACCATGATGCCTATTTCTAGGCTTTCATTAATGGCACTTTTCTTTGCTTTTCAATTTTTTTTTGTATTTTTCTCTTTTTTTAAATTTTTTTTGTATTTTTTTCAATTTTTTCAAATTTTTTTTTTGGTATTACCAAGGTGCCTATTTGCTAGGTTTTCACTAGGGTAATGATTTTTTTTTAGGAGTTTTGGCTATTTTTAGATCATTTTTTCAGGACATTTAGATATGTACAAAGAGCTTCTGAAAGTAGATCAACTATAAAATTGCTTCAGGTGGAGAGTGTTGATATGCTCCTTGAGCACTTCTCCCTTGGCTATAGAAAGCTGGTAAGCACCAGATCCATATACTATAGTGATTATGTAAGGACTAAGCTATTTTGGTTTGAACTTCCCTTTTTGGACCCATTGTTGCTGATTCTTAGGATTTTCTCCCAAGATGAGATCACCTAATTAGAAGTCACATGGATTAACTTTCTTATTGTAGCTTTTGGACATTCATTGCTGATAAGCTTGTAGATGATCACATGCTACTTTTCAACATTTATCTAATAAAACTAGCTCTTAAAGCTAAGATATTCTATAATCTTCATCAATAATGAGGCCTTTCATAGAGATTCTCAAAGTAGGAATCTCAACCTCTATTAGAAGCACAACATCTACTCCATAAACCAAAGCAAAGGGCATTGTACCCATTGGAGTCCTGATGCTTGTCCTGTATGCCCACAAAGCTAGATTAACCTAAAGGTGCCAATCCCTCTTAGATTTGTTGACTGTGTGATGGAGGATCTTGAGTATTACTCTATTAGATGCCTCTACTTAACCATTACCCTGGGGGTAATAGATAGAAGACTAGTGTTGTGTGATTTTATATCTTTTACATAGTTCTTTGAGGTCTTTGTTTTTAAACTGTCCTCCATTGTTAGTAATGATGGAGGATGGTACACCATACCTACATATGATATAGTTTGTGATAAATAAAGCTATAGTTTTTCCATTTTCTATTGTGAGAGGTACTACCTCTACCCATTTCATGAAGTAGTCTGTAGCCATAATAATGAACTTGTGTCCATTAGAAGAAGATGGGTGAATTTGATCCACAAGATCAAAGTCCCATTGTTGAAATGGCCACAGTCTAGTAGATGGAATTAGCTCCCTAGCTGGAGTGTGAATCAGATTCTCATGGAGTTGGCACTATTTGTAGGACTTGGCATGCTTTATTGCCTCTTGCTCCATTTTTGGCCAATAGTAACCATCTTTAATGAGTTTGTGAGCTAGTGTCAAGCCATTTGAGTGAGATCTGCAAATGCCCTTGTGAACATTAATTAATGTGCATTTGGACTCTTTGATTTCTAGACACTTAAGGAGTGTTCTGTTGAGACCTCTCCTAAACAAGTCATTAGTAATAATGACATACCGTGAAGCATTATGAATAAGGTAACATTTTTCATTCTAGGTTAGACCATCCAAAATGGTTTGGTTATGGAGATAGGAGTAGATGTGTTGGTAGTGAGATGAGTCTTGTCCTAAAATAGAACAAATCATTCTAGAATTAGGGGTATCGTATGCAGGGTAGAGTAACACTTTCACAGGAGCTCATGTCAGAGATCATTTTTAGGCATCTATAGCAAGGAGGCTAGAGTAGCTATGACATCAACCACTTTGTTATCTACTTGAGAAATTTGCTGGAAGGTGATTTGAGCAAAATATTTCTTCATGTCATCAACCATGCATTTGTAAGGGAGAAATTTCTTATCCTTTGTCTAATACATATCATTAACCTAGTTGATTATGAGTTGAGAATCCCCAAAGATATCTAACTGATCCACTCTCCATTCAGCTACAATCTTCTTGTCATTAATTGAAGCCTCATATTTTGCAATATTTTTTGTACAAGAAAACATAATCTTGTATGCTTAGTGCAATGAATATCTCTATGGTGTTATGAAGAGTAACCCAACATCGGATCCCTGTTGTGTGAAGGACCCATCAAAGAAAATCACCCACATTTTGTGTGTGAGTGTTAGAATTAACTCATTAGGGAAATTGATGTTCATTGGGAGAAGACTTTGCATAGGTGTTTTTGCTAGTTGATCTGCAATTGCTTGTCCCTTGATAGCTTTTTGTTTGATGTACTGAATGTCAAACTCACTGAGTATCATGACCCACTTAGCCAACCTTCTTGTGAGAGCTACCTTACTAAGCAAGTACTTTAGTGGATCTATTTTAACCACCAACTGCATAGTGTGGGAAAGCATGTAGTTTCTCAACTTTTGGGAAGCAAAGACAACTGCCAAGCAAGCTTTCTCAATGATGTTTTAATTCATCTCATAAGAGATCAGCATGGGACTCAAATAATAAATAGCTCTCTCCTTGTTATTTTTGTCCTCTTGAGCTAATAGGATTCCCAAAGATGATTCAGTTGTGGAAATGTACAAGATCAAAGGTTTCCCATAGATAGGAGGCATCAAGATTGGCAGATTAGCAAGATATTGTTATATCTGTGTCAAGCTTTTCTTGCAATCTTGACTCTAGTTGAATTTCACCCCCTTATGTAAAGTCTTTGTAAAAGTTTGTGATCTATCCACCAGTTGTGAGATGAACCTATGAATAGATTGGAGTCTTCCTTATAGACTTCTCATCTGGCTGATGTTATAGGGTGGAGGCATATCCATAATTGCTTAAACTTTCTTCAGATCCACCTTGATTCCTTTCATAGACACAATGTATCATAGTAAATTCCTTGATGTGATGCCAAATGTGTATTTCTTAAGATTGAGCCCGAGACTAAATTTTTCCATGCAATCTAGGATAGGTCCCAAATCTTGTAGATGAGTATTATGTTTCTGCTCTTGACCAAGGTATCATCCACATAGTCCTCCATGGTCTTATGCATCATATCATGGAAAATTGTAGTGACTACTCTTTAATAGGTAGCACAAATATTTTTCAAGCCAAATGGCATTACATTCCAATAGAAGGTTCCCCATGCACATGTAAAAGTAGTCTTTTCTTGATCTTTTGGTGTAATTTTGATTTGATTATAACCAAAAACCCATCCATGAGTGAGTACATCTCATATCCTACTATCATGTCCACTATCATATCAATGTTGGGAAGTGGAAAATCATCCTTAGGACATGCTAAGTTGAGATCATGGAAGTCAGTACAAACTTTGATAGATTTATCATGCTTGGAGTCTAGAATAATGTTAGATATCCATTAAACATAATCAATAGAATGGATGAAACTATCTTTCTGAAGCTTCTCCAGTTCAACTTTGACAAACAATGCAACATGAGGATGCATTTTCTAAAAATTTTGTTTAACTAGTTTAATGCCTAGTGCAATAGACAAATGATGCATAATGAGATCGGGATCTAGTCTTGGCATGTTAGAATATGTCCAAGAAAAATTTATCTTCTTCTCTTAGAGGAAGCTAATGAATTCCTCTATTTCTTTTGGAGATAGTGACTGTGCCAAATGTATCATATGAGGATGTTCTTCTATGCCCAAGTTGATTGGCTATATCAGCTCTATCAACACTGATGATTTCTCTTGAAAGTGACTTGGAAGTGAATCAAATATCTCATCCATAGGTGCCTTAGAGAGGTTTTCACCCTTGGATGCATCTTTTTTTTTTACTTTTTTGGGTTCTAACACTACCACAATGTAGTTTTCTCTGTCATGCCTTCTATTTTTTTCTTTTTAGTTGTATGATTGAGATATTTGATGTTAGCTTCAGCCATGTTGACACTTTGTTCACTGATGGAAGATGTTACAAGTTCAACAATGTTCAAGTAGTAGGCCAGAGAATAGTTGTTCTAGAATATGGGGACTTCACTAGATGTATTAGGATTCCAATCTATAAGCTTAGGATATGTGAGTGAAAGAGTAGTGGTAGGTTCGATTGCATTCATAGTATAGTCATTAAATGCTTGGAACAACAATTTGAGACTTAGAGTAGCTTCGTCCACAAGTGTGTTCGAAGGCCTTTGAGTACTAACGTCATCAACTAAAGACACAAGGACACTAGTTGGATCAAACCCATCCAACCTAACCCTAGATGCTTTGCCCACTTCAAGTTGTTTTTCATAAACATGAACTTGGTCAATGTCTTTATTTGTAGTTGCTTCTAAAAGGGAGTCAAATTCATATTCCTTAGAATCAGTGCTGCATGGTGACAAGCTGTAGAATTCCCTAGCAATGATAAGAAACACTCTCCTTCATCATCTAGATTTTTACACAAGTACTCAACATGTAACCCCTAACTAGAATCCCCTAATTTTGAATAGGCACAATGTGGATCAATATTATCCTCAAAAGAATCACTAGTACCATCCATAGTGCTAACACATGACACAAAGTCATTTGGCTCAATAATGAATTTAGCAAGATTGTGAGGAATAGGATATGGATAAGGATCCTCATCATTCAAATTATCTTCTTGAGTATCTAACTCAGCTTGTGACTCATTTCTAGATGAACTCTCAGGTTTTGGTATGAATTTGTTAGTCCCTAAATGGAAGGGAACCTTCTTAAAGCCTAGACTAGATGTATCTTTATTTCTTTGATAGGATAAACTAGACCATTGTTATTGCATCTAATAGGACTAGTTCTCTTATAGCCAAAGTGCTTCATGAGTCTAAGACCAGGGCCATATTTCTTAGGAGTAATCCCATGAGCTTGTTCTATTAGGTCAATTGGAGTCTCCTCTTTGTAAAGTCATGCAACAATGGCTCTTTTTTTGCTTTCATCCTCTAAGGGATCTATAGCCTTGAAAAAAACTGCCATTATACTTGGTTTGAGGTGTCAACACAAATGGCTTCTTTTCCTTAGATGGTCTCCCATAGTGATGAGGAGACTCAGGAAGAGACATTAATGATAGGATTGGTTCAATGTGGTATTCACCCATGCTAGTTATTTCGACATGAATGACTACTCAATTTGTTTTAGCTTGTTATCATGATAATCAATAGATTCCTTGTTAGCAGGAAAAAAATTCTCAATAGCTTTGAGCACATTGTAGGTATAGCTAGTACTAGCAAGAATAGTGACTTCATAGCCATGAAACAAGAGTTTGATGCATTGATGGTATGTTGATGGCACAACATGCATCTCATGTATCAATGGCCTTCCTAGTAGAATGTTATAAGCCAAGGGAGTGTCAAGGACCTGACAAGTGACATCTCTTTCTATAGGACCGATGCAAAGGGGAAAGACTACAAGACCTAGAGACTTTCGCTCAACTTCATCATACGCTTTGATTGTGATCTTGAGATGAGGATCAATAGAGTCCTTAGAATAATTTAATTGTCTAATTAGGGTAGTAGAGACAATGCTCATCCTAGTGCCATTATCGATGAGTACACAATAGACACATGTCTAATGTATCATGACCTCAATTTGTAGAGGTTGATTGTGTGGATGACTCAATGAGTTATCATCCTCCTCAGAGAAGGACATAAAGTAAGGCAAGGTCAGGTGACTTACCATAGATTGAAATTGCTCAAGATCAAGATCTTAATGAACATTTTCCTTAGTGAGGGCTTTGTCCATAATTTTCCTATGAGTAGGCAATATTTTAAGTACTTCAAAGATTATGATTTGAGCATTAGTTCATTTTAATTGATCGAGAACACTATAGCTAGTGGTTGTTGAATTTGTTGCAAGTTTTGTACCCTTGCCAAATGGACCAGAAAGGGTTTTATCTTTATGTTGTTCAAGCTTAGTAGTAGAAGGTGTAGGGCCTTTGAGCACCAACTTAGTGTGAGAGTGTCTTGGGTTTACTGTTATCTTGTTTGCCCTTGATGGTAATAATGTCACAGTACTCAAAATCCACAAGTTCAACCATGTTGATCATGTTGTTATCACTAGAGAATGCATAGTTGACCTTGTTGTTAGGTTTTGATTTTGAGCTCTCTCCTTTTTCATAAGTCCAGAAGGGCTGTTTGAAAGATTTGTGATCTGAGTTCTTGTTATGTCCATCTACCATGATGTCACCATCATCAATCATGTCTTATACTTTGTGATGTAGGTTTATGTAGTTGATAGTTTTCTGCCCTTTATTTGGTGGTACTCACATAATGCAGTTTCGTTCCATCATGATCGACATGGTTGTGGATCATAAGGGTGAGAATTGTCCAATGGTAAAATGATCTTGTTTTGTAACAAGGTCTTGTAAACCACATCCAAAGGTTCACTTAGAGGTGTATAATCTCATTTAGGGTGTGTAGCCCATGAGTTTCTTAGTTTATTCTTAGATGTCTTATTATTAGGAGGAGGTTTCTTAACATTCTTGTCTACATTAAGACCATCTGTGAGATTAAAGGCTGCCTTAGCAAGTTTAGGAGTGACATTGTCAACAACTCCATCATGTACAATTTCTCAATTCTTGTTGATGTACTTGGTTCTATCCTTGTTAGAAGTGGATCCTTGTTTTGTATCCTTTTGAAGGGTAAGTTTTCCCTTCTTGACCATGAATTCCTCTATGCAGATAGCTTGCATGACCATGTCTTCAAAGGTTCATGGACCTTGAAGTTGGACTCTATACCCAAAATTGGGCAGGAGAGTATTAGTGAAGATATTAAGCTTTTCCATTTTAGGAATCTTGTGTGAAAATTTTGTGTAAAGTTGTCTCCATCTCTGAAGGAATGTGAGGAAAGGTTCCCTAGTCTTCTACTTAAGGTTACATATATATCGAATATTAATAGGGTGTTGAATGTTATGAGAATACTATTGAACAAACAAGTTGGCAATTTCATCAAATATTTTGATACTAGGAGGCAAGTGTGAAAACCACTCCATAGCCTAACCACCTAGAGTTCTTAGGAATAAATGCATGAGATATGTCTAATTATGCATAAATTCCATAGGTAAGGCACTAAATTCCGACAAATGATCATGGGGATTGGTAGTTCTGAAGTATTTATCATATTTAGGTAGCTCTACTCCTCTTGGAAAAGGAGGCATGTCTATGCTATTGTCAATTAGAAATGGACAAAGAGTGTCTAAGGTGTATGTTTTTGTGGGTTTGTCTTTATCACGCATCATTTGTGCCAGTTGGTCTTGCATGATTTTTAGTTGTTTTTGGAGTTTGGAAGTCTTAGTTTCCTATTCAGGCATGATGATGGTTTCCACATTGAAATGATGGAGTAGATTAGCTCCCTCTTGGGCAAGTTTGAGAAAGTATTTTTCTTTCTCTTTGTTGAGTAGGATTTCCATGACCTTTCGAAAGTTTTTGTCTTTATGGCACATTGCTATGTGTTTAGGAAGTATTTCCACCTCTTCCTATTCTTCATCAGTGTCATGGTCTTTTTCTTTGTCATTCCTAGGTTGTTCATGGTTTTTACTATGATTATTGTGTTCAAGTTTGTAATTAGCCATTATAGGAACATGTTTAGTTTCTGTATGTTGTGATTGGAAAGGTCCTTTGAAAAATAATTTAGAAGTTTTGTTCAAAGATGTGGGACCTTTGCGAGCCTCAAGATCCTCTTGATACAAGGGATTCCTAGTTTTTTGTAAGTTTATGGGGATCATTTTCTTGACTCAAGGTGATCTAACAGGCAAGGGAAATCATGAAGATTCCCCACTAGATGAACTAGATGTAGATCGTGTACAAAATGGAAAGCAACCTTTGCCATGATTATGACCCCTAGCATGGACTTGCCTAAGTCTAAGGGGGTAAAACATGTTTCCACTCCTTGTTGTGATAGTCATAGATAAGGACAAGAAGAAAAGACCAAGACAAGGATCACACTTAAAATGTAGTCTCAAAAAGCAATGGAAGAGTGTTATACACTAAGGCATGAGTAGTCTAAGTAAAGGCTAGAACAATCAAATATTATGACTATCATGAAACAGAGTATAACGAACACTAGAGGATGAGAATAAGACAACTGAGAGATGAGACTAGTTAAAGTATAGATCATGAGTCATTAGCTAAGAAAGATGCCATTGTTTGGGGACTATTTACAGATAGAGAAGAGGTAAATTGATGCAAGAAATAGACTAGATAGTGCAAATAGCTCAAACAGATCAATTTGATAGTTTTGACTCAAGACCTCATGTGAAGACCATCTAGGAGGTGTACAAGAAAGTACATAGGCACGGGTGAAGTCTCAAAACAATAATTTGAACTTGCACAAAGATTTTTTGTAGGCCATGTGAAGAAGTGCTAGGATTTGGTGGATAAAATAGAAAGCTATCAGTAAGATCTCACATGGGGATGTGTAAATATTTGTGCAAAGATCTAGAAAAAACCATGTGAAGAAGTGATAGGACAAAAAGTGCTCATGAAAAATGTTGCAAACTGTGCATGAAAATTGGGACTAGACTAACAACTAAACTAGATTTTGAAGAGATTTTGAAAATTTTAGACTATTTTGAATAGATTTTTGGTGAGTTTGATAGATGATGGATAGATTGAAAGGTTGATTTTTAGATTGTGAAATAGTATTGGGTTTCAAGTAAGACAAAGTGTTTTCAACAAGACATGGGAAGCAAGCAGTAGTCGAATACTATCCCACTAAGGACAAAGCAACTTAGAGGGATGGGGGAATCTTGACCTTTAGTTTGTTTAGACAAGTTTGGACATGTTTAAGACTTGATAAAAAACATGCTTTAACCTTAAAACCCAAAAATGTTAGAGAAGGCAAAACTTTTGTCCCACAACTTATGCACATGTGTGCAACTCACATAGCTATGTCAACCCCTAGAGGGTGCTTGTGTTTTTGGTGTATTCAAAGGGATCAATAACATATATGCTAAATGAACACCCTTGTGGTAGGGGTCAAGTGCATATACCACCTTCCAACACCCAATAGCATGCCTATTTTGAGTTCTATAGGAGAGATTCTTCCCCCTCCTTGCACAAAGATTATGCCTCCTTTCGAAGGTGAACTGGGTAACCTCTAACTAAAGGTTTTTACTAGGCTTCCATTCATATTAATCCCTAGTGGCTCCACAAGAGGAGTTGAGATTAGCAGACCACATTAGCATCTGAAAGTGTACACACTTGCTTAGCAAGGCTCGACCAATGTCAGCCAATGCAATAGATAGAGCCTCTCTTTGATATGTGATATGAAAAAGGAAGGAGATGGAATTAATATGGCTTTGGAGTCTTTTTCTCTACAACACTTGTTTATTATAGTGAGTTAGAATCTCTAGTGAAAGGAGTGTGCTCACTTGGGTTATTCTCAAAGGTTGCATCACTCCAACAGGTCCTCTAAAGGATTGTCTTAGACTGGTGGTTCAAACATAAGGGTCAAAGTTTCTGATTTCCCTCAAGGGGAAACAACATACTCCTCAACCTTATTTCCTCAACCAAACACACAAAACATGTTAATCACCAACTTAGCTTAATCAAGCTAGACTCATCCTTTCTAAATATTTTGATCCCCTAAAATGAAATCATCATCTCATCATAAAAGAGGATTCACACTAGAGAACCACTAAGTTGCTTGCCTCCCTTAGATGCCATCTTTCAGAGGCTTCTAGGTTTCAAATTCACCCTTGGTCATGACCTCCAAGTGGTGAGGAGCATAGTCCCCTATTCCTTTGTCTTGCACCCTTCAAAGTTCACAAGCCCTAATTAGACTATGTTTAGAAAGCAAGAAAAAGACACATTGTTTTAGTGGGTTTTAAGATTGGTCTTCAACAATTGTATCTTTGACAACATCTTGCAAACACATAGTTAGTTCATGTTCGGGAAAGTTTGTATAAAGGAGTCTTCATCAAACATCTTGTAGGCAATTGTTAGGTTACAGAAAACCAAAAAAACTAAAATAAAGATGCTTCAAAGAAAATACATTAGTGAAAAATGATAAACAACATACTGAAAAATTGCATCTTAACTGTGTTGTTTCAAGATTTTGCACAAAATCTTGCACAAGTCCGCATGAGCTCTTGCACTTATGCACACAAGAAAATAAGGTGCCGCATGAGAAACTATGTAATTGGGCACATTTTTGCATGAGGAAGTGGACAAGAATAGGAAAACCTCTAAAATCTTTGCATGAAAATGAGATTTTTTGTGCAAAAATCTGGAAGACTGTTTAGACAAGTACAATAGAATGATGAAAATATTAGAAAAATGAGATAGATGAGGCCAGAAAAATTGTTTTTCTCAAACTCCACAGTGGGTGCCAAAAATGTACATGTAAATTGTGGGCCTTTGAACCTCACACACACTTCAACATGTTCATTAGATGTAGAATTATCTTCGAATAAACATTGAGTTATTTATCCAAGAGGCCCGACAATGTGACCTGTTGCTTTCTAACTAGAAGGATTATGCCTATATGCTCTCAGAATGAAGAGCAAGTAACCAGACCTTTCTAGAATAAAGGATTTTATGCAAAGTATGAATACGCAATTAATCTATATGAAATGTAATCATTAATCTAGAAAACAAAAGATATTAAGCTAAATGTATGCATTTTTAAATCTAAATGATAGTTTAAGATGATAGCAATATGAAAGCTAGAAAGAAAGTGAGTACATAGTTTGATAAAAATTCAATACAATTTAAATTCCAACCTTTGTAATGAAGGATTGGTAGTCCCTTAAATAAATCCCAGAATTGATCAATAGTCAAGATCAATTTGGATAGATGGTCAAGATTAAAGACAAGATTCATTTGAAATGGAAACTTCCTTGTGCAAGTGAAGTATTTCAAATCTAAGTGTGATGAGTAGTTAACTGAGCTTTTCATGAGTGTGAGAACAAGTTAACTAAATTAATTCCAATTCAACAGATAGTTCATTTAGAGTTTCCATTTTGGAATTGAAGAGATTATTTAATTTAATAAAGTGAGATATGACCTCATAAATACCTTTTTCATTTAATTGAATAATATTATTCAATTAATTAAAGTGGGCATAAATATTAAATTAAATATTTGTAATTCCTAGCCTTAGGAGATAATTTAATTTAATCAAAATATTAACACTTTAAATTAAATTAAATCTTGATCAATAGGTTTAATGTGACTAATTCGAGTCAATAATTAGGAGTTAAATAAGTAACCTGATTAATGCAAATTAAGGTTTTCTACATTTGATAATTAAGTCAAGTAGCAAAAATCAGAATAAGAATTATCTATTAAAATATGACTTAGGAGTTGATTGAAATAGACCAGAATTGGTTAAGATGGAAATGAACCAATTTTGGGGTATTAAACATCATAATTACCAAAGGTTGTAGCCTTCTCATCTACTTCTTCTAATTGAAAAGCAGTAATTGATGTAGATGCCTTTCCACATTTATCTCATAACCTAGAGGCCTTAGCCATCTCACCCTTGGAACAATAGCCTAAACATATGTGAAGTCAGTCTCAACTAGAAAGAAAAGATCATTTAAATGCTCCTCAACTAGTGGCATTGGTATTCTCATTCTTTGTTCCATTGACTTCTTAAAGTCTTCAAAGTGGCTAGTCATTATAGACTCAAAATTTTCTCCAAGTTGATTAATGTATTCAACAATCTGCATTGCAACAGATTTATTTATCTTCCATGCAACTTTACCAACTATGTTCTATGCATATAAAAATATACAAACAAGTGTTGAACCAAACTTGCACTATGTACTCTTGGTTTTCCTTATGGCTCCCAAGTTTTTTGATAACTATTGTAACTGTTGGTGTAAAAAAGTATCTACTATTTACACTTTACTTAAGTTTACTTAGGTTAATGGATTATTTTATTACATTGCATTATTTTATTATTTATTTAGGTGAGACACTTAGGAGTTTGTGTACTCTCATGAGTTGTCATGTTGACAACACAGAAGTATGCAACTCTAATTTAGCACATGGTGTCTATAACACTGGATTTTGCATCATTCACTAAGTTGTCATGTAGACAAAATAGTTATTTGCACTCCCTTTTTAGCACATGTTGTCTACAACATAAACTTGCATGCTACACCATTGTAGGTTTATCCTCACATCATCACACTTACTTTTGTGCTTAATGGAGGATAACCCATATCTGGTGGACATGTGCCTAGTTGTATGACTTATCATGTTGCTGACTTCTATGCATTCTAGAAGCTCTCTAGAGGCCTTTATATATAGGCACTCCTAGTGTACTTTCATATGGCATATTGAATGAATATATTGTCATTTTGATCATACTTTCTCTTTGGTCTACTATTGTGCTTTTGTTTGAGTTCTTTGGTCTTGGGTGAATTATGCCTTGAGGAAAATTCTTACATGGTATTAGAGCTTGTAGAGATTCTCTACACATAGCCATTTGAGACCGTTCATGCTTCAACACCTCGACCTAAATCTGGAGAATCTACAAAAATTGGGAGCATCTAGAGCTATATTTAACCTCACCATTGCATTTGAAATGTTGATTTGGTGAAGTTTGACTATAAATTTGCCTATGCTAGGCTAAAGTTGATTGTGAGGCAATTTTTTTTGCAAACCAGCACCCAAACACACCAATTTGCAATTGGGTATGGTCATTTTAATCAATATGTGCATTTATTTTCAGATTTGATTTAATTTTCTCTCTATAATTTATTTTTTGATTTGGGTATTTTCAGATTTTGTTACCCAATCAAATTTTTTTTTTGTGCAGAACCAAGTTGTCACACCTTGGCTTTGCAATTTTGAAGGAATATTTTGTTATTGTAGGGAATATTCCAATTTTATGCAGGCTCAATAATCAATTTTGGGCTTTATTATAATCTGGTGGCCAAATCCAAATCCAACTTACAATAAGCCATTACTGAGCACTTAACCCCTAGCAGTCAATCTACCAACTCCTAGTGAGACAACCTAGTGGGTTCTATTTATTTTACACTCGTAGCCCATCTCTTTTAAACCACTAAAGGGTTTACCATCATAACAATGTGGGATTTTTAAATTCTAATTCTTGGCATTGTTAAATAGATCCAATAGCTCGCAAAAACCTCTAGCATTGGTAGTTTCAACCTCTAGCTGTGAGCAAAGAAATTTTGGCAATGACATCAAATATTTTGGTGATGTTCCTTTGATCTCTGGCACTACTACATAATAAACGGTGATCTTGTGACACACCAGCTCCCTACCATGCATACACAACCCCACTAGCTATCATTGCACAATTAGTGCCACAGTGGAAAAGTCAGTTGTATACTTAGCACAATTTGTGTATGCCACATTAGTAACCTCACATTCAGCCAATAGTGCCATGTAGGCTCTGCCACATTGGCAGCCATACATCCGACTATGTAGCCCCATTAGCAAATATGTACATCAACTCACCCATCCACATAAACCTAGCTTGTGGACAAATAAATGCATGTCACATGGTAGATCGTTTGTAGACATGACAGATCTAGTTAATAGCATAGTTGGCAATGCCATGTCTGCACCCAATCCATGTCAGCACTCATAGATATAGTTAGTCGCTTACATCAGTATATGATTTTTTACTATAATCCAGCTATATAGGCTATACAATTTTGTATGATGATGATGTCATGCTAACATCATCATAGGGCTTGGAGTCACTAACATCATCACATTCACATGCCTAAATTTGCCAATCATCTGACTATCATTCTAGGAAAAATTAGAACTACTGTGATGACTATATGACCATCAAATCTAACCTCATCTTTTGTTGATGTAACCCTTGTCCAATTTGATTTTGGATTTTGCAGTCTAACTATGGGAGGCCATATCTTAGTCATCTGGACTCCAAATAAAGTGTAATCTTTTTTGAAATTAGGTAAAATTTCCTAAAAATTTTAGTGGTGTCATTCTTTTCTAGTTTTGGTGCATGGATTTTTCATAAATTATGTCTTTTAGTGTCTGAACCTATCCAATCCTATATTTTGCAACTTCAAATGCTCCATATGGGCACATCTGGAGTCAAAAATAGGTTCTATTTTTTTTGAAACTGTGTTATTTTTTGTCTACTTTCCAAATCTACAATCAGATTGTAGGGTTGTATGGACAAAAGTTTCACTTTCAGCAATAGGGCCTTTCTTTGCTTTGTATTACTTCAAATTGTTGTACATTATAAGGTTCTAGATTTTTTATATTTCAAGAGGTTGTAAGAAGCAAAATCAGAAGTCCATGAAGGCTGAAATTGGCAAGTGCCCATTGTAATCACATTACTTATAAAGTGCCAAAAGCATCTCTTTTGGGTGGGCTTCTTGATTTAGTGAAAAGGGGGGGTGTTCTTGGTGTTGTGTTTCTTCTTTTCTCCAATTTTCTTTCATTTTCTACACTATAGGCAATTTTAAGTTTCTAAAATTAACTCCAAATAACTATGCTTCTTGGTCCATCAAAATATGGTATCATTTAATGCACAATTGAGTTTCTCAATATGTAGATGGTAGCCTTCCTAAACTCGCAGGTGATAATGTATCAGCAAGTGATATTTCAGCTTGGATGGCAATGGATAGGAGAGCCCTAGGTGATATATGTTTGGGGGTTGATGATAAGATCATGTATCAAATTAAGTAGTCTTCTACATCCAAGGAAGCTTGGGATACCCTCAAAATCCTATATGGTAAAGTGTCTAAAGAGGATGTTTTCAAAATTAAAGATGAGCTTGTCTCCTTAGATCCTAAGTCATTTGATTCTATACAAGATTTCATCATTAAGGTGAATGAACTAAGAACAAAGATTAATGATTGTGGGAATCCTATTAAAGATAACAGATTGATCTATCTTATTCATAATAAGTTGCCATCAGAGTATTCCACATATGTTTCTTCTTATAGCATCTCAAAGACTACATTACGGTCTACCTATAAGAAAATCACTTTTGATGAATATGCTGATCTATTAGATATAGAAGAAAAGAAGTTGACATCAATGGGGATTCACAATTCACATAAGTCAAAAGCATTGGTGGCCAACAATGAGGGTTCTCGAAATTCAGCTAGACAATCTTCAAATAAAGGAAAGAGTAAGAATAAGAAGTGGATGAAGAACAAATCAGAAGATGTAGAAAAGAAAACACCACAATCCATTCAACAAGGTAAGTCTTCCTCAAGTTCCAACAAGAAGGGGGACAACAATAAGAAGAAGGAAAAGTGTGCCTATTGCAAGAAAATGGGTCATGAAGAATATGAGTGTTATCATAAGAAAATTGATGAGTTGACCTCTGTCATGAATAAACATAATGTTCCACTACCTAATGCTTACAAGGAGAAAGGATCTTCTTCAAATTCAAAGGGAAAAGGGAAAGCACTAATGACTAATTCAAACTCTTCAAAGGAATGGATTCTTAACTCAGGTGCCTCATATCACATGGGTGCTTCAAAGGAGGATTTTTCTTTAATGAAATAGTAAAAGGTACCACACATCTTCGTAGGATATGATAGCAAAATGGAAGTTGAAGGGAAAGGAATTGTGGAGTGGAAAATGGAGAGTTTCAAAATATTATCTATGTTCCAAACCTAAGTTCAAATCTCCTATCAATCTACCAAATCACCCACCTCGAAGATGGACATAGAGTTGAATTCCTTCTAGACTCAATAAAAGTATATATTTTGAAAGATGACTCATTGGTTGTAGTGGGGAAAGTGAATCATGAAAAAAAAGGTTGTACTCTTTCTCCCATTTTGTGCCCAAGTCTGCTTCACATGCATTTTTATCTCAATCAAATTCAACAATTAAATTATGGCATGAGCAGTTTCCTTCCACTACCTTCAACAACTTTGCACATATAGAATGGTCAAAGGTCTACCAAAAATCAACTTTTCCCATGGTGAATGTTCAATAGATTCAGTGGATATGCATCTAGAAGGGAAGTTGCAGAAAGGGATGTCTTCAAGAGCACCAGTTATTCTACAGATGGTTCACATGGTATTAGTGGGACCTTTTGTAGTGACATCAGTCAGCCAGGGTTGCTATATACTTACTTTTGTTGATGACTTTTCAAGATACACTTGGGTCTAGTTTCTTCATCATAAGAATGAAGTGTTGGACAAGTTTCTAGCCTTCAAGACTCGTGTTGAATAGAAATCAAGGAAAGCCATCAAAGGTCTTAGAATGGACAATGGAAGCATGTATGTGAACAAAAGACTAAAAGACTTTTGTAGACTTGAGGGAACTGATCTTCAAAATCCACTAGCATTTAGTCTACATAAGACAAATGTCATAGCATTGAGGATCCAAACTCTTAAGTCTATGGCAAGTTTCATGATACAAGCCAAGTCTCTAGATCCATCACTTGAAGTCGAAGCAATTAGCAGTGCCACTCACATTCTTAACAGGTCTCCTCATCTAGCTTTAGATGGAAAGACTCCTTTTGAGGCATGGTACGGTAGAAAACCTATTGTGAAACACTTCAATGTCTTTGGTTGTCTTGCATGGGCAAAGATATCTTCTAGGGGATGCAAGGCATAGTCACCTTGGCCTTGTACCTTCATTGGTTATGAAAATGGTATGAAGGCATATAGACTCATGGATCTAGAGACACATTAGATTTTTGTGGAGAAGGATGTACAATTTGAGGAAAGTTTGCCAAGCTTGTCCTCTAATCCTCTTTGCACATCATATCATGTGGAAACTGATAGTGAGACTAGCGATAGTGCTTGAATAGACACAAAAAAATGGGGTTCTATCAAAAGTTGTACTGAGAGGTCACAACATCAATTTAGTCCACACACACACACACACACACACACATATCACCATAGTGATAGGTCTAGTACAGTAGGGTACATCTAGTCTTCTAGGTCTAGCTTTAGTGACAAATTTGGGGGATAGTATTGATGATCTGCCTCTTCTTGTTGATGTAGTAGCACCTTCTTTATTTGTCACAAGGGTTCCATCCAACCTTCTTGTTCATTTTCTACATGATCAATTGTTACAAGTTGAAGTGATTGTGGATACTTATGATCAGCAATTGCAGAGGGGTTCTTCATTAGTTGAGGAGATAGACAAGTCTTTGAGACAAGTTCTTTAGTTAGTTGAACAAGTTTTAGAGACATCACTTACCTATGGAATTCTTTCCATGCAGAGTGGAAGCATCTCATTTATACCCTTGGTATTGTTTCTTCCTAAGGGGAGGAACACCATTCTGTAGTCTTGGATCAACTTCTTCATTGGAGTAGTCACTAGTAGGCATTCTTCTTTTGGAGGGTGGGGGGGGTGGGGGGGGGACCTATTCTTTCTCTCTTCCTCTTCTCATTTTTCTCTTATGTGTATATTGGATTTATGTTGTAATGATGGGGTCTTGATTATTCCATCCATCCATACATTGTGTGTCTTTTTCATCTCTCTTTTTGGAGGAGGGTTTTTCCCATGAGGTTTTCCTTCTTTCTCCACTTTATGAGAGGTTGCATTTTCATTATGTACATGGGTACCTAACATGGCCTAGTAGTCAGGACCCATCATGCACTTCATCCTAGTTTTTGTAAGCTTAAGGGCATTCCCTTAAGTTTCACTTAAGGGGGGGTATTGGTGTAAATAAGTATTTACTCTTTACACTTTACTTAAGTTTACTTAGGTTGATGCATTATTTTATTATATTGCATTATTTTATTATTTATTTAGGTGAGACACTTAGGAGTTTGTGTACTCTCATGAGTTTTCATGTTGATAACACAGAAGTATGCAACTCTAATTTAGCACATGGTGTCTACAACATTGGAGTTTGCATCATTCACTGAGTTGTCACGTAGACAACACAATTATTTGCACTCTCTTTTTAGCACATGTTGTCTACAACATAAATTTGCATGCTACACCATTGTAGGCTTATCCTCACATCATCACACTTACTTCCATGCTTAATGGAGGATAACCCATATCTGGTGGTTATGTGCCTAGTTGTATGACTTATCATGTTGTTGACTTCTATGCATTATAGAAGCTCTCCAGAGGCCTTTATATATAGACACTCCTAGTGTGCTTTCATATGGCATATTGAATGAATATATTGTCATTTTGATCATAGTCTCTCTTTGGTCTACTATTGTGCTTGTGTTTGAGTTCTTTGGTCTTGGGTGAATCCTGCCCTAAGGAAAATTCTTACAGTAACTATAACTTAGCAAAGTCATACGAATTATCCTTCTTGACTATCTTGTAGCCTACGCCAACAACAGTACAAGGTATAATGTTCAATCTCCTAGATTGAAAGAATTTGTGTTCAATTATCCCTACTATAAAAGAAATTAGGGGATCTATAATGGTGTTAATTGTCATTCCTCTCTTATTCCAGGCTGCCCTTGTGTTTTTCTCAATAACCTCTTTTGCATCACTTCTCATGGTCTTAGGTCTGTCTAGAGTTGGATAACTTGTTACCCTCTATACAATCCTCTTGGAAATCTTGCTAGGTCCATCCTCTAACCACACAGAGTTGTCATGAATTTTTCTCAAAACAATATTTATTTGTTGTCTTGAAAATGTTGTGAAAATCTAGGGCATGAGTTAATCCTTTTCTTTCTACAATCTTATATTCCTTATTCAATATTCTATTTTCACATAATTTTCCATATAGGTCTTTGATCTGCATGTCACCTATGCTATCCACCTTACATGTGTAAAAACATCTTACATCTTAAATCATTAAAACTTATGGTGGTATCATTGATAGCACACCAAACAAGTCTTGCTTGTATGCAATGTCAGGAATTTCTCTAAAGTTTGGTTGTTTGATCTCATTAGTGATTAATTAAACATTTAAAACTTCCATTCCCTCTTTAACCTTAGTAGAAGAAGAGCTAGACACCGTATCTATTATAATTCTTTAGAATAATTGGGGGGGTGGGGTTGGGGTTGAATTAGTTATCCAAGGTCCAAATGTACAAATAAAACTGTTCATAGCTTAGTGAAACCATATCCATAAAACATATTCAACATGTATGCGTCCATTACATCATACATTCAATTAAACTTGTAGGTTACTACCAAATCAAATTTGTAGAAATGTAAGCATGAAACATAATAGGTTCAATAACACATTTGACATAATGATTTGACGTGGAAATCTAATTTGGGAAAAACCACCAGTAACATGCTACTCATTCTCACTCTTGTGAAGTGAAGCCCTGTGAAAGGCTAACCCTATTAAAGATTATAATGCACACTATTAAATGTGACCTAGTTAGAGGATTTCAATGCCCTTTCTAGGAGTGAGCCTTCTTAGAGTACTTTAGATAATTTACTTGGAATGCCACCTAGTTAAATGATTTGCAAATGATTGTTAGGTCAACCTTAATCCAAAGGATTTACCCTAGACTAGTGCAACAATTTGAAAGTAATAGTAAGGCTTGATCTAATAACAAGTTACAAATTACTTGTAGATTATAGATATCTATTTTAGTCCTCCGTTCTACTTGGCTTTCAGACAATTTAGCTCTAATAGCTTGTTCACCCTTCAAGCATCCATACCCTTAATTCTTCTTTCTTTATTTTCCAATAGTAGTCTCTTATGCTTGGTCATTTTATGAAGGAATACCTTAGACCTCTTGTCTAACTTAGGTTCTCCAACATTGACCCACCTTTCTTTTCACCAACTATCTTTATTAATATAAAATTAAGATCTTTTGTCATTCATCCTCTATTGTCCATTTTAGGGTTAGGTAGAATTCAATGAATCTATCCATCTTTTCATTTTAGTTTCTTCTAGAAACTTCTCCTTTAATTCTCTTTGAATTCACCTCAAAATGGTTTACCATGAAATATGTTCCACCAACTCATCATAGTTATCTTCCACATGCTTCACAAAATTGAAGAAAATAAAATAGTCGACTCAAATTTGTCAAATCTATGATTTAACATGAATATTGGCACTCAACATCAATATTTTGTCACTTAGCTTCCATAATATCCTTCCACTCATCATCAACTAGATCACTCAGAAAGCACTAAAATTTATTGGTGCTCAACATCAATTACACTTTACTTAGCTTACACTATATCACTCGTCATACACTAAAATTTGACTTTTCTTGGCTCCAATTGATTTTTTGCTCTACTTGCACTAACTTTTCTCAATGCCTACTATCCACTCGATCAAGCTTGGAAAACTCAATTCTTCATACTTGTTCTTCTAGACTCAGTCAATGTATCCAACCTTTGCAACTTTAGGTACATAATCAATGCACTATATCATCATTGTCTTAACTGATAATTGTACTCTTTTATATACCATAACTAAACCTTTTTTTTCTAGGTGTTCTTGTTATCTCATTTGATAAAATCCTCTTCATCAATCAAACAAATGATAGTACTCAAAATCAACTAAACAATTATCTTACCAAAAAGTAGTAGGTTTGACATCACTAACAAAATAATGATTGAAACACATTTTCATACTTGTATCAATCTGTTTTCAACAATATTTATTACCTAGGGTTTGCAAAAATTCAAATAGCATAGCTCGACACATAATAAATATCATTCCAAATCTACTAAATGGTATCAAATAGTGGTTGAATCTAGTTTACAAACTCTTGGAATGATCTCTTCAATCTGCCTTAAGCTCTACATGCTCTCACTAAATTTTAATGATATCAAATGAGTCAAAAATTGATCATATAGCCCTTAAAACTTCATAATTAATTCTCAATGCTTAAGTAATTGTAATCTCAACTTCAATATTAATTATAACTCATTTAGATTCCATGTAATTTTCTTCATGCTTGACAACCACTAAGTTTAGCCAACACTATCACCTATAATAGCTCAAAATCAACTACATTTCACTCGACAGTTTAAGTGAAACCTTTTGTGCTTAGTAGCAACATGAAAACTAACCAAACATAAAGATTTCTTCTAGGTTCTAAACAAAACTTTGCATCTTTCTTCATGCATATATAATCTTTTTAGAACTAAATCCTTGGAACTAATCTATGGCATATCATCTAAAATATTAGTCCCATACATACCTCTTGATTACTTAATTAGGGGTGGTATGATCACTTGACCCATTGGGTGAAGTTATCCCATCTGAACTTGATGTACTACAATATTCATTCTTCTTCCATTCTTTTTTCATCTGCACTTTGACTTCTTCAACATCTACCTTTCCTTTTCCTTTGTTGAACTCACTATTTGGTGCCTTTGACTTCGTTGGAAAATATTTTCTTATGTGGCAAGTCTTTAAGCAACTAAAACATGTAGTCTAACTTAACCATCTACTGTAATCACTTTTGAAATGTGTTCTTATTCAATTTTCAAGAACATGTCCATATTCTTGATAATAGTGGCAACTATATGTAGTATTATAATCCAAGTTATAAGAGTTTCCATTGTGATTTACCTTTGTCTTCTTATTTGATGAGCACTTGGGCTTGGATCTACACTCATATGCTCTATGTCCATACTTCTAACAATTATAGTAGTATCCTTCAAATCTTTGTGTGCTCATGGTCTTGGTTCTACATTCATGTGCCTAATGTTTGTGCTTGTTGTACTTGTGGCAGTGACCCATTAAATTTGGCTTAGGATTCTGATTTGTAGTCTTGCTCATGCAAATGTTAGAAACATGTCCTAATTTTCCACAATTATGACAAGTAGGTTTGGAGTTCTCACCTTTGTTACTTCTTTTCTCACCACTTTTAGATGATTCTCCTTCTTCAATGCTGATGTATCCTAATATAGTAGTATCATCATTGGATCTAGGGAATCTTATTAGTTTTTGAACTACTTGATGGCTTCACTTAGTTTGTTGAAAATTTCCCCAAAATCCTTTTCCCTTCTTATATCATTACTCAATTGTTCATTTTGTAATTTTAGGGTTGTGATCACAATGTCTTTACCATTCAATTCATGATTGGCAATCATGACTTGATTCATTGTCTCCAATTGCATGCCAGCAATCCTTTGTACTTCTGATGTCTTTTCTTTCAATTTTTTGGTCAGTATCCTTTTATCATCTTCAATCATGACTTTTTCTTCTGCAATTTTATTTTTCTATTCAATTACCTCACAGAGAAATATGGCTTGTGATTCTTGCTCTATCTTTAGATTATTGACCTCTTTAGCTAAGGTTTCATTCTTTTCCATTAGATCTATAACTATTGCATCAAATTCACTTGTGTTTCCATCTTGAAAAAATTTAGTGGTGTTAATCTCTTGGTATTGTGTGTCATTCTCTTCAATAGCTATCTCTTTCATTCTCTTCAATGAGTGCTTCAACTCATCTCTTGGTTCATTCAATTGAGGTAGGGAAAGCTAGATTTCAATAGTCTTTTCCAACTTGTAGACTTCCATTTACAAGATCTTTTCTCAAAGTTGTAAAGCTTTCCTTTCTAGAGAACCAATTCTCTAATACCAATTTTTGGAAATACAATGGAAAAAGTAAACTCTAGGGGTGGGGGGGTGAATCAACACTTCAAAAATTCAACCATAGAATCATTCACCACACATCCATCTTACAATTATGCATGTAAATTAAAATACCAAATTAAGTATATACATCCTTAGCATGAAAATAAATAAATATTTCACACATATGACACAAGATATGATTACCCAAAAACCCTCCACTGAGAAGGTAAAATTTGTGTGAGGATGACACCCACAAATCTTCACTACTATAGTTGTAAAGTGTATCCAATGAAGGTTCCAAATTTTGATCATGAAACATGATCTACCTTGTAAAAGGCCTACCTTATTAAAGGCTTACAAGATTGTTAGATCTTGCCTTGTTAAAGGATTTCAACACACTATTAGAAGTGTGTCTAGTTAAAAAATTTCAACTTAAAATGAAGTAAGCACCCTATTAAAGGATTTACAATAGCCTAGTAAGACTACTCTATTAAGAGATTTAACCAATTTACCTATTAGAATGTCTCAACAATGATCTTGTAGTTAGCACTCTACTAATAGATAACAAATTACCTATTTTCATGTAACTCTGATCCTCCTCTAATCAAATGTATCTCTTCTATCCTCTAATTCCTTTCCTTTGTTCTCCTCTAATCGATTTTGCAATTCATACACTGTGATCACTCTTCCTTAGTCACACCTGAATGCTCTATTTGTGCATGCAAACTTCTCTCTTTGCTCATAGTGATGTATTAGGTTTTACCTTCCTTAAGAAGATCTTTGTGACTTAGGGTTAGGTATGAACCAACAATTAAGATTCACTTAGATTATCACTTAATCCATCCCTTTTTCTGATTGGTTGCATATACTACATAGGGATTCTCAATTAAGATTTGTTCATATCATCTAGGATCATAAAACAATGCTTAAGTTGACTCCAAAATGGTTTACATAGTAGTTTGTGCCATTACAAAAAACTATTTCCAAAATTGTATCACTCAAGACTTGAAGTTCCTAATGCTAGACATCAACTGTAACTTCACTATTATAACTTGGCATCTAAATGACTTGGCATCCATTGATCACTCAACATCTAAATCACTTGGCATCATCTATCTTCTCAACACTTGAGTGACTCAACACTAACTAGTTACTCAACACATACTAAGCATCTTACTTGGCATGTACTATTTGACATGTTATGCTCAACGTGCATTACTTGTTTGGTATGAACCTTCTAACTTGTAAATGACTTAAGATATGTCGAAACCAATCTAAGATCATCAATACCAGTGTTAACCAAGTTCACTCAATTACCAAAGGAAGTTTGTGAAGATGTAATGTTAACTGAGTTCAATTGGTTAACACATAACAATCATTCTAGTATTAGATTCTACCAAGCAAGGTCAGCTAACAAAGGATTTTCTTGTTTTGGCATATTGAGTTTAATAGATTTATTTTTTTGTTCTATCCGAATAAAGAGATGAATATTAATTATTCTGAGTTTTATTCAAGATGACTTGAAAATGTATATTACATAAGTATAAGGTCAAGTTGAAGATTGAATATGTGTGAGTGTGTGTGGAAGATAAGAAGATTCTTAGAGGAAGCGAATTGGAAGGATAAGAAGAATATCCTTTTTGGGTGGCAAAGATTAATCTAATAAAAAAGGATCAAGTATTTGAGCCAAAATTGAGATCAAAATTAGTAGTACAGTTGCATTAGCAATCATATCATATCATTGTTACTCTCTAACCATTGTAGCAATGTATCAAATCTCTTAACAAAGTTGTTTTAATAGCTAGTTTCCAAATCCTCTATGAAGATGACATTTCGAGATTGAAGTGTCTAAAGGCCTCTAACAAGGACAATCCTAATAAAGTTATTAAATCCTCTAACAAGGTCACACCTAATAGTGTGTTTTATAAACTTTAATAGGGTTGGCTCCTAATAGGTCTCACTTCAGAAGAGTGCAAAATAGTAACTAGATGCAATTGGTGGTTTTTCCCAAATTGGGATTCCACATTCAATCTTGGTGTCACTTGTGTTCATGCTATTTCTTTTATGTGTATGCAACTACATTAAATAATGATAATTATAGTTAGCGTCTAAAGATCTACATGTTATGTATTTTCTAAGTAATAGTTGATATTATGGTGCTTGCCAAGTTACAACATATTGTTAGTGTTAATCGAGTGCCTGTGTGTTAATTGGATAACAATAATTTCAATAGAGTCTATGTTTTTTATTGACATCTAAGGGATCTGGGATTTATTTTAGTGGTAATTGATTCACCCCCACCCTCTTAGTTACTTCTCTTATATTTCCAACAACATCATTCTTAAGCATCATAGCTCTTACTGCTTCTACTATAGACATGCTTATTCTCTTAGCTATATCATTCTTCTCAGATGCTTTAGGGGATGACAATTGTCTTTTAATCCCATTCACCTCACAAAAAGTGTTAAACTCATTTGAAGTAAATTCTCGACGTCTATCAGATCTTAAATATTTAATCTTCAATGCAAACTCATTCTCAATTCTATTCTTGAATACTTTAAAATTTTCAAATGCTTCAGACTTTTCTTTAAGAAATGCAACTCACATCATCCTAATAAAGTCATCAACAAGAATCATAAAGTACCTTTCACCATTAGATCATATTGTCTTTGTAATAAAGTATTTTTTGATGTTATTAATCAACTCTAGGCATGCTTTTTTTTTTTTGGTTTGATGTCTTTCTTTTATATTTAAATTATCCTTTAAGACTTTATAGGTTTATGCTCCTTAATCTCTAGTTGATGGCCTTCTATAATTTTTTGTTTTGATCTTTTTAATAGTATCTTTATTTAAGTGTTATAATCCCTAATAAAGAAATATGGAGTTGTTGATTTTGGTTAGTGTTTCTTTGATGCTTGATATAATTTAATACACAAGAGTGGATCTCTTCGTAGAAGATAATTTTTTTTAACCATTGTATGTGGACAAATAGTGTATGTTTAAAATTTTGGGCTAAACTGAGGGACCATCACCCAATTCCATCCTTTTAGTGCCTTACGATTTTGGTTGCACTCTTTTTTATATATGGTTGCACATGTATACATATATGTATGTATATATGTATGAATGTATGTATGTATGTATGCACATGCACACACACACACACATAAACTAAATTGATTTACATGCATATCTTTATACATATATATTTTAAAAATATAATTTATTTCAAAATAAATATATTCAACTTTAAATATATAAAAACTTTTTGTTATATAATATTCTCAATTTTATTTTACTTTTTTCCAAATATTTGATTTAACCTTTAAGTTGCATAATAATGCCTAATTTTTCTTTGAGTTTCAATTTGTTTTAGTTTTATAAATGATTTTCAAAGATATTTAATCAAAATCTTAATTGGATGAATATTCATATTTTTTAATTATCTTGTATGTGAGTTTTATCAAGAACTTAGGGTTTTGACAGGTTTCATGCAACATGAGTTTTGCTAATTTCTGAATAATATAACCTAGAAGTAATTTTTTTAAAAAAATTTATAAATGAAATTCATGCATAAATTTTAACATTCACTACAACATAATCTGATAGACATGAATAAGACAATCTTTTGAAGGAAGGGTTTGCAAGGTTCTTAAACCCTACCACAAATCTGCTAGCAAACTTTCCAAGACAACACAATCTCAAAATATGTGATCCAAAATACTCCTAAGCTTGTAAGAAAATCTTTAACTTTTCTTTCCACAATTACTCTCCTAAAACTTTCCTTCTTTTGTCAAAATCCAAAACTTGCTTCTCAAAATATGTGTGTGAAACAATAAACCAAAAACACCTAATATAAAGCCCTAACTCTCTTTAGGGTTTATTTTTCTAAAAGCCCTAAAACATAATCATTTCATTTAATTAATCCTTTCATGCATATTTGACTAACTTTTAATTTAAATAAATTTTTTTGTTTTATTTTCCACTTTATTATGTAATGTAAGCACATCAAAAGTAATTATGTATTATTTTAATTAATAAAGATAATTAAAGTTCATTATTTCAATGCAACTCTAATTATAATCAATATTAATTAAATATTCACACTAAAACAATATTTAATAGTTAAATTATTTTTATTTAATTTTCTAATTTAGAACTTTAAACTAAATTGTTTAAATTTAATATATATTTAAATAATACCAATGAATTAAATATCATATTATTTTAATATTTTATCCTTTTAAAATTAAATAACATTTAATAATTTGAATATCAATGATTAATCCAAAGATTATAAATAAACATTATACAAAAAATCAAAAATTCAAACCACATGAGATGCATAAGGAAAACTAGCCAAAGCAAAAGTCAAACAACATGTGCAGAGAAAGACTCATAGATTTAAAAAGAGTAGATAGTCAAATACGAGTCCTTCTTATAATAAAATTATTCAAGCCATAGTTGGGCTTGGACCTAATCATTATATTATCATTCTTACCATTTGAGCTATTGTGATAAGGCACACTCATCTTAGAAATTCAGGGAAGTTGATGCCGGATACCTATAATCTACATAAAAGATGAGCATATACATGTGTGTATATATATATATATATATATATATATATATATATATAAAAGATAAATAGACAATGATAGGGAGTGGTGCCTCATGTAGACCTTGAATAGTAGGTGACTATAACTACCTCCCCTTACCATGTTAGACACATCAGATAGAAATATAAAACAAATATACACACCATACACATACAAGTATGGGGTTAGTACTACAAATAAATCATGAATACAAATAACATCATATTTCACTATAACAACTCATCAATATGAAGATATAATAATCATCATTTATAGACATAACATATGTTATCATCAACAAAATGATTACATTTACATAATGAAGATTTTTCATTCAAATATCTCTTAAGGGCTAACATGTTCACGAGATATTCAACTAGAGCTAGGCAAATAATACACAATATTCATAGCAAAAAGGGACGAGTATTGCATTGCTCCCCTCCCCTCCTTAAAATATGCTTACTCATGGATGGTAACTAATACTGCTAAGATATTTTTGAAACTCAAATGTACTTCCTATTATCATACAAAAGGGTCAAATAAATATTCAAAAGAATCAAATTTATTAAAAATACATATATGAGTAATATAGTTATGGTTTAGGCATAAACTAAAAACCACATTGATCAACATAGACCCATCTTTTAATAAATTTTTTAAATGAGTTTTAAGTTTGTGTTCAATAAGCATCAAAAAAGATATCCAAGATATATTACTGACTTGAGAATCTCATAGAATTCTAGTCAATGCAACATTTGTTGAATCATAATTAAAGTAGTATTCCTACAAACTATGTGATCCAAATGTTTCTCCTTTTCTGTATACAATAATAATGCAATCTTGTAGTGTTATTCTTTATACATACTATTAGAGGTCCATAATGAACATGATAAAAATAATACTTATCATATAATAGGGCCAACAATATCAAAAATTTAGATAGTCATTGTAAAAATCAAATGAAAAACCCAAGTGGGTGAATACCAATTAAATAGTCAATCATAAAACACCTTGCAAGGATATTGATAGAAAATCAAGGGTGACCAATGACACAAAATTAATAGTGAAAAGAGAGTGAGGTGACTAAACCACACATAATAAGGTTCAAAAATTAAATGTTAACCCATCCACAACATGAACACATCATAAATAACCAAAAGTAATTTTTCACAAGAGCATGTTTCACGTAAGAAGGTGATTAGTGGTAGCCACACTCTAGGGAGTAACCACTTCACAACATCTAGGGGTCTAGTATACTAAATGGGCTAGAAAATATACTTAACCAAAATGAATAGATAGACTATTAATGATTGTTACAATTATCTTTCATGTCATTCCATAGAATTATGATCCCTAGTTTACAAACAATCATGAGGTATTTATTATAATACTCAATAAGATTAAATCAATACACACAAGTCTAAGTGTCAAATCAAAATTAGTGTTAACACAAAAAATAGGTTCAATTGTTTCCTAATTCTTTTGTTCCAACTATGTTTTCTAATTCTCTGATGATATGTTTTGCTGTTTAATCTTGTTGTGAGTTGTACTACTTATAATCTAGTGGCATTAAATATGCCTATAGTTCCTAGTGTTGAAACATGGGCTCTGATACCACATATAATGCCCTGCTCATGAACCCAAGAGAAATTAACCTACTATGTTATAATGTTTACGTAACATTTTTTATAAAGTTTAAACAATATCAAAGTAACAATACAAAATAAATGCACACATCCACATCTAGTACATATATGCAAATACAATACATATTTTATTTCCTTAAAGGTTCCTTCATGTCAAGTCACATTTAAGAAGTTTTATTAAATAGTTTTATATCTTAAGTACAATGTTCCTGATCATAAAGAAATAAGAAATACATTATCTCATATGTAAGTATAATTGATATAATGAAATACATCTAATTAATGACATCCATTAGACATTTCAAAGGATATGTGATAAAAGATACAAGTGTTGGAAATACAATAGGGAAGTAAATTTTGGGGTGGGGAGGTGAATCAACACTTAAAACTTTCAACCTCTACAACTATTCACCACACATCTATCTCACAATCTATCCATGTAAATTGAAAAACAAATCAAACATATACATCTATAGCATGAAAGTAAAATATTCAATACATGTATGACACAAGATATTTGGTTACCCAGAAACGCTCCAATGAGGAAGTAAAACTTGGATGGGGATAACACCCACAAATATTCACTACTGTAGTAATAAAGTATATCCAATTAAGGTTACAATGTTTGACCATGAAACATGATCTACCCTATGAAAGGTTTGCCCTGTTAAAGGGTTACAAGATTGCTAGATCTTACCATGTTAAAGGATTTAAACACCCTGCTAAAAGTGTGCCTGGTAAAAAGATTTACAATAGCCTGTTAAAACTACTTTGTTAAGAGATTTAACTAATTAACCTATTAGAATGTCTTTGCAATGATCCATTGGTTAGCACTCTATTTCTTGATGTCAAAAAACCTCTATACTGATGTGTACTTGATCCTTTCTAATCAGATGTATATCTATTGTCCTCTAATTCATTTCCTATGTTCTCCTTTAATGCATTCTACAATGTAACTCAATTCATAACACCTTAATCACCATGAATACTTTGTTTGTGAATGAAAACTAGGTAAAAGCATAGATCTATGTCACCATTTAGGATACCAAAACCTATTTGGTCAAATCTCATTTCTCTATGAAAACTCATTTTTTTTTCAAAAACTAAAAATACCCTTTTATAGATCTCAGATTCAATATCATCATTATATAAATTTTTGAGTGTTCTAATTAGTTATAATATGTTATAATTTCAAAAGATTATAAGCTGATGTTTCAACATTTCAGAAGATGCTCCCTCAAAAAAGGAAAATAAAAAATAAATCATATTAAAAAAATTTAAAAAATTATATTTATCTCTGAAGGAGAGAGTCCTCTTCATGAATATGTAATTTTTTTTTCAAGGTGTAGATTTGATAGGAAGTTTTGATGGGAGGAAAAAACTGTTGGAGTCTAATAAGGTCAACCTTAAGTACTTATAACAAAGAAAATATACATAAAATATAATTATTTCTTTTTGAGTTCCCTAGCTATCCATGTCATCTATAAGATATTTGCAAATCTAAACAAAAAAGAATGATTTGCATATACTTGTTTGATAGGAACTACACCCTATATTTCTTACAGTTAAAAAAGGGACTTCAAAATAAAATAAAATGAATAAATTCTTACTCAAAAATTATAAAAATTATAGGCATAAAATTCATCCAATTCTACACATTTCATCGGTTTACACCATCTTCAAATTCTAAACACAAATACCATTTCTTTGGTCATTAATGTTGAATTGTCACATTTTGATATCCCATTTCTTTATAAAAGGTGACACAGGTTTGTGCTTTTACCCAACTCTCTTCAATTCTCCTTAGCATTCATTAGAAAGTTTAGGATTTCTCTTCCTTAAGAAGACCTAGGTGACTTAGGGTTAGGTATGAATCAACTATATTAATTCACACATATTGCCACTTAAACCTTCCCTTTTTCTGATTGGATGCATGTAATGCATAGGGATTCACAATTAAGATTCATCCTTATCAAAAAAGATCATAAATAAATCCTTAAGTTTGCCCCAAAATGGTTTACATAGAAGTTTGTGCCATTACAAACAAATATATCAAAATTGTGTAACTTGACACTTGAAGTCCCTGATGCTCAGCATCAACTACAACTTCAATGTTGTAATTTGGCCTCTAAATGACTTAGTATCCATTTATCACTTGGCATCTAAATAGCTTGGAACATACCATTTTCTTGACACTTGACTGACTCAACACTTAGTAGTTACCCGGCTTACACTAAATATTTTTTGATTGGTATATACTATTTGACAACTTATGCTTGGCATATATTACTTGTTTGGCATGAACTAAGTAAATAACTTAAGTATATTGTCACTCATATGTCAAAATCGATATGAGATTAACAATCTCCCACTTTGACATGAGTGGAAAAACACTTGATCATGTATGAATAACCTTTAGCTTTTCAAGCATAACTTAGATAATATCCATATACATACAAAATTTCAAAACTTCAAAATTTTGCAAAAAGCTTATGACTCATAAGTCATACCTCAAAATTAATAACTCCCCCTAAGTTGATTGTGTTGTTTTGTATTTGAAATCAAAACTATTCCTTCTATTGAGTAGATTTGTATTGGTTGATCTGTGTATTTCCCTCCAAAATTATTATTATCTCCCCCATACCTCTTTTTTCTCCCATACCTTATTTCTCCTAAATTTTGACACTAATATCAAAGGGTTATGCACTTACAGTGTGTTTGTCCAAAAATGATTTGTGAACCTCAAGCATAATTTTCAATGCTAGATCCTAGTTAAGACAAGGTACCTCCAATGATTTGATCTAAATGTCCAACTCAGTAGCAAGGTGAACTAAGCCTTCATGAGTAGAAATATGCAAGTCTTTCTTCATGAGTGTTATAGAAAATGATAGTTCCTTGTGTAATATCTCCATATGTAGAGTCAAAATTAACTAGATGCTAATCAATTTAGCCTGGATGTTTTCTTCATTTGTGTGTAACACTACTAATTGACTTTGGGAGTTGAGGAGATTTCTAAAAAATTTCTCACTTTGAGTTGGAGATCTTGGCAAAGTTATACCAGATAACTATATATGACTCTCCAAAGTCAGAATATGACTCCTTATTTCTTGTGTGAAGAGTGTGGGATTACATAATTTGGTGTACAAAGAGAATATGTTCTCCAATACCTTCTTCACACTATCTATTTTGGTTGCTAACTCAACCTATGATAGTGCAATAACACTTGATATCTTTTCATCAAACTTATGTTGGAACTTTCTCTCAGACCATTCAAGTAATTTTATATTTGAATCTAGGTCTATGTCATTTAGCATCTCCACTAAGTTGGTTAATTCTTTAATTATTGGCTTGTTTTCCTCTAGAGTCGATAGACTAAATGCATCAATGAAAATGTCCTTGATATCTTTCGAGGCTTTCTTCTATCTATGCTCCTATCTAAATAATTCTTAATTCTTCTTCTTTGCTAGAGCTTCCTTGAGTATGTCCATCTACTAAATGGTGATAGCTACCTAATCAAACTTGGGCAACTCAATCACCTCATCCAAGTTCACATTAACAAATGATGTGACTTCATCTACCTTAGATGTGCTTGGGCTCGACCATGATGATTATAGGGGTATAGCTTCTATACTCAAGATATGAAGAGCTTGAATAGGAGGAGTAGCAATTTTTGGTAAAGTTACTAGTGTTTGTATTGATAATTGCTCCTTAGGTTTGATAGTCATACCTAGCTCTTCAGTCTTATCCTTTTCCTTGTTTATATTCATAGATGCATGTTGCTCTTGTGTTGTAGGTGCAGGAGTAGCTACTTCACCTGATTGAACTTGTGTTCCTTTAGTCTTCTCTATTTCATCTTTCTTCTCTCCACCTATCCCACCCTTGTCATGTTCACTTTCCTTTATAGTGACTAAGACTCCAGAGTACTTTGTGAAAATGTACTGATGATAGAAGTAGTTGGCTCCTTCCTTTGATATACAAGAAGGGGTAATGTAGGTTGTATCATGGAAAATTGAGGAGCAGATATAGGTGTAACTTATTTCTATAATTCCTCCCCTATAGATACCATGTCTGCCTTCTCAATCTCATCAACACTTACCAACTATGATTCTCACAAAGTTTAGCCTGGGTAGTGGATTCCAATAGTATCTTCTTCAAGTCATCCTCTATGAGGGGATTGATGTTATTAGTGATAGTATTAGAAACATCCTTTATCTTTATAGTATTATTTTCTTTGTTCACTTCATGCGGAGGACTAGCACTAGGCACTAGTATATCTAGTACACTCTACTATATTTGCTTCTTATCCTCGGCTAGTGCCTGTGTATCTACATTTGTTTTAGTGTCTTCCTCTTGTGTAACTAGCTTAGTATCATCTGTGATTACCTCAATTACCTATTATTTCTCTTCTTTTTCCTCAGCTACCTCAATAGGTGCTTGTATTTATTACCTTGGGTATTGTCAAACCATATAGTGATTTCCAAATCAAAGTGGGATTTTTTACAACATCCTCAATTGAATGCCCTATGTTTTGGTGCAAATTTTCTAGTATGCTTTGTCAAAGCCTTGGCCATTGTATCTCTATTTAGTTTTAGCATCACTCTAGCAAGTGTAGTCTATCTGATTTGTCTTTCTATGTTTATAATATATTTCCACTTTTGCACAACTCTATCAGATAAGTCCTTTGGTAGAGAGTTGGAAATATTAATTGGAGTTTGTTTAAATTTTTCCATCATGGCATAAATTGACTTCTCTACTTGGTTCATCTCAACTTTTCCAAGTGTATCAAATTTAATATGTGTAAGACTAGATAAATCAAGTATTCCTTATATTCTCAAATATATTGTCTATATCTGAAGTACTGTGACTTACCACTTGAAACTAGTTGTTTTCATAAACAACTAGAGAAACATATTTTCTCCTCGGTCTCTTCTTAGGCTTCTCTTCATTTCTAACTAGTTTGGACCTCTTCTCTTTTGTCTTGATTACTTCTTGAGCTTTCTTTGTAGTAGCCCTTGTGCTTTCTCTTGTAGATGGAACTATAGGCTTAGGTTATGCAACCTTCCATAGTTTTCTAGAAGATGGTGTCTTAGCTTTCCTCCTCTTTTTCTTAGGTGCTTTATTGGCTTCTTCTCCCTTGACACCTTCTTCATTTTCCACTTGTTTTTCTTGATCTTCTCCTTGACCTTGAGTTAAAGCCAATGGTGCTTGAGCTGGTATATCCTCTTCTTCTTCATTTGTTCCTTCACCAAATTTCTCTTTTAATTTTTTCTTTCACTCTTTGCACTCTTCTTCAAATTCAAATGATGTCAAATGAGTAAAAATCAATCATATCGACCTCAAGACCTTACATTTAATGCTTAGTTCTTACACAACTATAAGCTTGACTTCAATAAAGATTTTGAGTCCCTCAGCTTCCATGAAGTTTCCTTTTCACTTGGCAACTAGTATGAGCATGGTCGACACTAACAACTTTGATAGCTTGGCATCAACTAACATTTCACTTAGCAACCATAGTGAAACTTTTCATGCTCGATAGTAACATGAAAACTAGGAAAGCTTAAAGATTTCTTCTAGATTCTTAACAACACCTTGCATCTTTATTAATGCATATGTAATTTTATCATAATTAAATCATTCAAACTAATGTATAGTATGTCTTTTAGATATTAATCCCACATACCTTTTGATTACTTAATTTGACAAAGTGTGATCACTTGACCCATTGGGTGAAGTGATCCCTTCTGAATTTAATGTGTTGCAATCTTCCTTTCTCTTCCATGTCTTATTCATCTCATCTCTAACATTATCAACATTTGCCTTTCCTTTTCCTTTGTTGAGCTTGTTTTTTGGTGTCTTTGACCTTGTTGAACAATTTCTACTTATGTGACTAGTTTTCAAACAACTAAAACATGTGGCTTGACTCAAGAGTTTTCTATAGTCACTTCTGAAATGTGTTCTTATGAAATTTTCAGCAACATGTCCATACTCTTGATAGTAGTGAGAACTATACCTTATATTCTAATCCCAATTATAAGGGTTTCCATTGTGCTTTACCTTTGTCTTCTTGTTTGATGACCATTTAGACTTGGATCTGCACTCATATGCTCTATGTCCATACTTTTGATATTTATAACAATATTCTTCAAATCTTTATGTGCTTGTGATCTTGATTCTGCATTCATGTGCCTAATGTCCTTATTTGTTGCATTTATGGCAATGACCCATGAACTTCTGCTTATGATTCTAATTTGTAGTCTTGCTCCTACAAACATTAGCAATGTGACCTATCTTACCACAATTATGAGAAGTAGGTTTGGATTTCTTGCCTTTGTTACTTCTTTCTTCACCACTTTTGGATGATTCAGCTTCTTCACTACTAGTGTATCCCAATCTAGAAGTATCACTATTAGATCTAGGGGATCTCATCAATTTTTCAAAGTACTTGATGGCTTCACTAGGTTTGTTGAAACAATCAAGAAACTCTTTTCGGATCATTTCTTAGTTGTTCATTCTGAAACTTCAGTGTTGTGATCTCAATATCATTTGCATTCAGTTCATGATTTACAATCATCATTTGACCCAAAGTTTCCAATTGCATGTTAGCAATCCTAGTTACCTCTAATGTCTTCTCTTCCAGTCTATTGGTCAAAATTCTTTTTTCATCTTTAATCATGACTTTGTCTTCTTCATCTTTTTTTTTTCCTACTCATTCACCTCACATAGCAATACTAATTAGATTTCTTGTTCTCTTTTTATATTTCTATCTTCTTTAGTTAGGATTATATTATTTTCCATCAAAATCTACAACTACTACATCAAATTCAGTTGTTTTTCTATTAGCAAACAATTTAGTAGTGTTAATCTCTTGGTATTGTGTGTCATTCTCTTCTCCTTCACTTCTGTAATATCTTCAAATCATTTCTTGCTTCATTCAGCTGATGTGAGGAATGTGTTATTTCAATCTTCTGATTCTCAATAGTCTTTCCCAATATGTAGATTTTTATCTCCAAGATCTTTCCTCAAAGTTGCAAAGCTTTAATTTCATAGAACCTACTCTAATACCAATTATTGGAAATACAATAAGGAAGTAAACTCTGGGGGGGGTGGGTTGAATCAACACTTAAAACTTTCAACCTCTAAAACTATTCACCACACATCCATCTCACAATCTATGCATATAAATTGAAATACCAAATTTGACATATACATCCATAGCATGAAAGTAAAATATTCAACACATGTATGACACAAGATATTTGGTTACCCAAAAACCCTCCAATGAGAAGTTAAAACTAGGGAGGGGATGACACCCACAAATCTTCACTACTACAATAATAAAGTGTATCCAATAAAGGTTACAATGTTTGACCATGAATAATGATCTACCCTATGAAAGGTCTACCCTATTAAAGGATTTAAACACCTTGCTAAAAGTGTGTCTTGTAAAAGAACTTTAACTTAAAATGAGGTAAGCACCCTATTAAATGATTTACAACAACCTATTATGACTACTCTATTAAGAGATTTAACTAATTCACATATTAGAATGTCTCAATAATAATCCTCCAATTAGCACTCTATTGCTTGATGTCAAATCACCTCTATACTAATGTGTACTTGATCATTTCTAATCAAATGTATCTTTGATGTCCTTTGATTCCTTTCTTCTATTCTCCTTTAACTATTTCTACAATGTAACTCAATTCATAACACCTTAATCACCATGAATTCTCTATTTGTGAACACAAACTCTCTTCAATTCTCCTTAGCATTCATTAGAAAGTTTAGGGTTTGTCTTTCTTAAGAAGACCTAGGTGACTTAGGGTTAGGTATGAATCAATGGTAGTGATTCACTCATATTGCCACTTAAACCTTCCCTTTTTCTAATTGGATGCATGTTATGTATAGGGATTCACAATTAAGATTCATCCTTATCAACAAATATCATAAATCAATCCTTAAGTCAACCCAAAAATAGTTTACATAAAAGTTTGTGACATTACAAAAAATTATGTCAAAACTATGTAACTTGACACTTGAAGTCCCTGATCCTTGACATCAACTACAAATTCAATGCTATAACTTGACCTCTAAATTACTTGGCATCCATTGATCACTTGGCATTTGAATAGCTTAGCACATACCATCTACTTGAAACTTAAGTGACTTAACACTTACTAGTTACTTGACTCACACTAAATATCTATCATATGGTATACTATTTGACAACTTATGCTCGACATGTATTACTTGTTTGGCATGAACTAACTAACTTAAGTATATTTCCACTTATATGTCAAAACCAATATGAGATTAGAAACAAGTACATGAAAATACAAGATACATGTTAGTATATATAGGTCAACTAAATAGAATTATCCAAGATATGAATAAGAATGATAATGGTACAATTGCATCCACTAACATTGAACAACTGTGAATCTAAGGGGGATCAAATGGTAAGAAGACACTACCTCCCAATTGTGTGGTCACCAAGTTAGGCTTCCACTCCTCCTATTTAGGGAACATAATGAATGATCACCATACAAGTAATAAAATCATAAATTGATCCTAAAATAAGAATCCTGATGGCCAATTATACTTGAATGGTACACAAACTATTGAAGAAGAAAGATAGTCAAAATTGGACGGACATGCAATCTAATAACAACACCACATACCAAGTCAAGATATAGATACCGTGCATGAACCAAATATTAGAAATCAAGGGATAAATTTAATGAAATATATCCAATCCAAATTAAAACCATATGTCTAAAGTATAATAACCCATAGATCACCAATTGTCACCAATAAAAGTAAAGTTTTCAACCATAAATGACATCCAACCAATATGTAACAACCTATGATAAACATAAATGGTACATCAACAAGTACATTATAAGAGGAAAATATAGAAAAAATATAAACGACACTTAGGCTACATACTATGGAGTGTCATCACATGGTCAACTACTTGAGTTGCCCTATACTGGTCTCTTATTAGACCTCAGACCCTCAAGTGTTAAGTTGCCTTAGACTGGTCACTCTAACCCTGAACCCTCAATGTGACACATATGGAACCATAATACCCACTCATATAGATGAGGAAAACTAGTCATACCTCTCACTAGGTATTATCCATTCCCATTCTTAGCTTATACAAACACTTAAGGCATGAGAAAAGAAATAACTGTAACTTGTTTTTTTAATTGGTGTCTAAATATTTTAAATTACTATGTTATCACTTATTACACAATTTACAATGAGTTACCTTGATAGCTGCTTTGGGCCCCAACCCCCATTATAATCCACTTCCATAGAAATGCACCTAGACAACCTTCCCAAAGTTCACAAATCATAATTGTGTCCTATACCACAAAAATCATAGTGATCAAATTCGGTTTCATAATAGGCAAACCAAAAATAATAGTTAGTTCTCAAAACCCAATTCATCATAAATCCTCATCAAATAAATCTCATAAACATTAGTCTCAATTTTGAATCATAAAATACATCATGACTATTGGAATTATGATATATTTGTCATTAGTGCAAACACTTATTCAATTCTGAATGCTTATCTAGCTCATCACTTAGTCTACAGTGTATACTGAGCATTTAGTGGTTACCTTATAAATTTAGTAGGTAAACAATTCTCACCGAGCGTTCCAAAGGATACTGAGTGAATGAGTAGTTCAGCAGTGTTTACTGAGTGAAAAAGGTAAAAAAAGGACTCAGTGTTTACCAAGTGAAAAAGGTAAATAAAGGACTCAGTGTTTACTGAGTGAAAAAGGTAAATGAAGGACTCAGTGTTCACCAAGCAAAGCAAGGTTAATGAAGAAGTTAGTTTCTATCGAGTGACACTATATCTACCGAGTCACCAATGGTTACCGAGTTCTAAGCAATGTTGTGTGGCTAGTATGAACCGAGCCTCTACTTCTACTGAGTGCATGATGATGTCGAGTAATGTAGTGGATGATGAGTATCAGAAGGTCACTGAGTCAGCTTGAGGAACCCAAGTTTTCTACTATCTGGCCGACTTAGTAATGTTTTTTTTCATTTGTCTTTTGGCCGACCTCGCAATTGTAAATATAGGAATAGTATATATGTAATGTATGATATCATTTGTAGTATAGAATATGGAAATTAAAAGAGATTGATGTTCGCATGTAAAGAAGGTATTGAAAATCAGCAGCAAAGTAAAAGGGATATAGCAAGGTCAACATAGGAGCAGAAAAGTTATATCTATCGCATCAGGTGATCAATGCAAAATGTATCTTATCAGCAAATAGTTGTAAGCAGATCCACTATTTCATCCTAACAGGGGAATCAGTTTATAAATCCTTTAACAGGGTACACTTAAGAGTCTTTTTGTAAATCTCCTAACAAAGTGCATACTTCATTGTATGTTTGGAAATCCTCTAACAAGGTGGATCTAGCAGTCCTACTTGCTCCTAACAGGGTAGATCACAAGAAGTGATCATTGTAAGCCTTAACAGGCCAACTTTATGCTACAGTATTGAAGTTTTGTGGGCATCATTCCCACCCCAATTTTACTTTCTATTTGGAAGGTTTCTGGGTCACCAAATCTCTGTGTACATGTGCAATGAATGTTTGTTCTTTCAGTTATGTAGTAGATTAGATGAATGAATGGTGAATGGTTAAAATGCTGAATTGTTTAAAAGTTTTATAAGTTACTGATTCACCCCTCCCCTCTCAGTAACCTATCTTATCCTGAATATTTCCAACACATGACATCTAGTCAAAATAATCATAAAAAAAATCTCAAAAATCTCTAGTGTACATCCTAGTTTGACAAACTATACAAATCACATAAATCACCATGAAAATAAACACCACAAGACCATAAATAAAATATTAAAAAATACATAGTTTATAGTTATATAGTTTAATTCCATGGTTTTCTATATTTAAATTGAGCTATAAGAATGTGTTGAGCAATAAGATAAGAATATACCTATTTAAATATATTGTTAAGTTAATATACTTATTTAACGAATAAGTATTTAAATGTCAAATCTCTTTGTGCATAAAATATGTTATGCAATATTATCATAGTACTAATTTGAATAATCTTAAATTATAAATGGCTTAATAATGAATAAGATAAATGTATATTATAATATTTAAATATTAATATCAATTTTATTTCTAAATTATTGATTTTCAACTTCTATCTAAGTCCATTATTAATATTTTCTTTTCGTTTAATTCATAATGCAACTACAAATAACTTAAACTTGGAATTATAATTATAATAAAATTATTTATAATTTCTCTCATAACAATAAATATTCTTAACTAGATGATTATATAGCTAATTACACTATAAATCCTCTTACAAATATAATTAAAATCACAAATATTTATTGATAAACTTCTCACTTGCATTTATAAATATATAATCATTTATATGCTACTAATATTATAACTAGAATTAAAATGTCATTAATACTAACAACCACTTTACAAATAAATGTGTAATATTTATTTAATTTTTAAAATTAATAAATAAATAAAAATTAATATTTTAATTTTTTTAAAGATTGAATAGATAATAATAATAAGTTATTTTTTTTCTAAAATTAATATACATATTTGTTAAAAATTAAAAAGCTTGCATGCAATTTTTTTTCACATGTTTGTTTTCGCTTAAATATGCATTGTTATTATATCAAAATTTTAACTACATTTATTCTTTTTCACACTCATAAATATATTTATTTATATGTATTCCTTTACATGCATATCTTTATACATATATATTTTTAAACAAATAATTCTTCACAATAAATATATTCTATTTTAAATATATAAATATTATTTTGTCATATAATTTTCTCAATTTTATTTTTATTTTTTTCCAAATATTAGATTTAACCTTTAACTTGCATAATAATTTTTAATTTATCTTTGACTTTCAATTTGTTAAATTTTTATTTTATTTGGCAAAATATTATACTTATAATAATAACTGGTTCGAAATGGCTCTAGAAAAAAAGAACCAGAAAGGAAAAACTCCAATCATTGCCTGATACAAAAAGGATGTAGAAGAAAAAAGTCTGCATCTAGAGAGAGTGTCTATCAACACTAATGAATCTTGTCATTGTGAATCCCAAATCTAGAACATTGTGATTACAAAGAGCCTAAAACTTGTATGGATACAATTCATTGTTTGGTGTCAGAGACAACACCAAAAGCCAAGCCAAAAACTGTCATAAAAGTTTCCATCATTTATCTTCATTCAAAATTCTAATTAAGACCACGATATTAGAAAAAAACTATATGATGCAAGTGCAATCTAGGACCCTAAACTACATACAATATCTCAAAGAACAAGTGAGATCCATAAAAGTAAAACATGTGAAATTGCAAAGAAGTCATTATTTACTATCAAATAATATTTAAGAAGGGCTCGACATGATTCTAAACATATTCTTTTGTCATAATATTAACCAAGTTGGGGAGATCAAGGAGATTAAGTGGGGAAAATAAAGAGTTAATATAAACCCCATCAATACCCAAATTAGCAAGACAATTAGCTAATAGATTGCCTTCTCTATAAGTATACATGATGTAACAATCAAGGATCGAATCAAGAAGAGACCATACTTGATGCAATATATACTATATGGAACAATTATATACATGAAATTTAATACACACATTAATAATAATGGTTGAATCCCCTTCAATATGTAACTTAGATATAGATAGTGATTTTGTATGTTCCAAATCAAAAAAGCAAGGCCAAGGCCTCAACTTTGTTATCAGTATTTACAGGGATAGGAGATGATTTTGTTGCAATCACATGACCTTTAAAGTCTCTAATGACTATGCCATAGCCAAATTTACCTAGATTTCTCCTAGAGGCCCCATCAAAATTAAGTTTTTGATAACCCTTAGTTGGGGGAATCCACTTGATTTGTGCTTAGATAAGAGGAACCTTGAATGGACACAATGGAGTTGGAAGATAATAAAAAAGTAAACCCTTCCACTAATGAATAACATAGCCATCCCAAGGAAAAAAAATATTTTACCCTTGCAAATTCATTTAATCAAACTCTAAATTGGATGAATATTCATATTTTCTAATTATTTTGCATGCAAGTTTTCTTAAGAATAACCTAAGGTTTTGATAGGTGTCACGCAACATGTTTTTTGCTAATTAAAAATAAGGGTTTTTAGATTTGAGTTATATCAAAGTTTTCTACATAAAAATAGTAAACTATTTTCTCCCAATCGCTTAATAATATAACCTAGAAGTAATTTCTCTTTTAAATTTCACTACAACACAACCCGATAGACACAAAGAAGACAATCTTTTGAAGGAAATATTTGCACAGTTCTCAAACCCTACCTCAAATCTGCCAACAAAATTTTCAAGACAATGCAATCCCAAAATAAGTGATCAAAATTACTCCTAAGCTTTTAGGATATTATTTAACTTTTCTCTCCAAAATTGCTCTTTTGAAATATGTCTAACTCTAAAATTCCTAAAATCCTCTAAAATTCCTTTTTCCTCAAAATCCAAAAATTGTTCCCAAAAACCTATGTGAAATAATTATCCAAAAAACCCTGAATATAGAGCCTTAACTCTCTTTAGGGTTTCTATTTCTAAAATCCCTAAAACATAATTATTTTATTTATTTAATTATTTCATGCATATTTAACTCATTTTTAATTATATAAACTCTTTTATTTTAATTTTTCACTATATTTTTAATGCAAGAATGTTTAAAGTAATTATTTATTATTTTAATAAATAAAGATAATTAGAAGTTATTATTTAAATGCAATTCTAATTTTAATCAATATTAATTAAATAGTCTCACTAAAACAATATTTAGTATTTATTTATTTAGATTCTTTTTATTTTGTTTCCTAATTTAGAACTTTAAATTAAACATATTACCAAATAATTCAAACAAATTAAATATCATCTTATTTTAATAATTTTTTCCTTTTTAAATGAAATAAAATTTAATAATTTAAATATCAATGATTAATCCAAATATCTTAAATAAGCATTCTACCAAGAAAATCACAAAGTAAAACCACATGAAATGCATAAGGAAAACTAACCAAAGTGAAAGTCAAACAACATATGCTTAGAAAGATTCATGGATTTTTAAAAAGGGGTAAATAGTTAGATATGTGTCCTCCTTGTAATATAAGTATTTAGGTTATTGCTAGTATTGGACTTGATCATTATCTTCCATTCAAGCACCATTTGAGTTACTGCAATAAGGCACACTCATCCTTGCAATTTAGAAAAATCAATGCTTGGTACAAACAACCTACATAAAATATGAGTATGTACATGTGTATATATATCTATGCTAAATAGACAATGGTAAGGAGTGGTACATCTTGTAGATCCTGACTAGAAGGTTAGTACAACTCCTTCATCTAACCACATTAGACACAAGAGATATAAATATAAAATAAACATAGACACCATACACATGCAAGTGTAAGGTACATACCATAAATAAATCATAAATAAAAATAATATTAGATTTCTCTATAACAACCCATCATCATGAACAAAATATCATCATTTACAAACATAACATATGGTATCATCAAGAAAATAATTACATTTACATATTGAAGTATTTGCATTCAAATATTACTTAAGGGCTAACACTTTCACAATGTGTCCCCGTAAAACACAACCAATTTCTAATATTTTTAAGTTCTATTATTCTCTAATGGATTAATACTTTTTTTAAAAATGAACACCGATATAGAGAAAGTTCTATTGTTCTATTGTTTTATTATGAATTAATTTTATATTGGTCCAATACTCCATCTACATTATATGGGGGGCATAACAACTATGTTGCAATAATTAACAAAAACATGCATAGAATTTTTTTAGCAATTGATGCACATAAATAGAAGTAAAGATAAAGGATACAAATTTGACTGGAAAACTAAAGAAGGATAATCAAGCACTTAAGCATAAACCTAAAGTCACATCACTCAAGTTAGTTAAGATATCAAATGAGAGAAAATTAGAGAAAGACAAGCTTTAGATATATCTGAAAGGTAAACTCATTGAATGTGAGGATTTTAGAGCTTATCTTACAAATGTAAAAAAATAGAACTTGATGATTCAAAGATGGAAGTACAAGGAATTTTTAAAGTATAATAACTTTGGGAAAGGTAAATTTGTAGAGACAAAGTTCAATCTTGATAAGTTACATTCAAGTACTAAAAATCTTGATTAATAATGTTCTATAAGCATAAGGGAAACACGATAATTATTAGTTATATAGGAGAATCTTCTAAGGATTCTAAGATATTTTTTGAGCAAGAACCTAGAAAAAAACCTAATCAAACATTCAATCATATTGAGAAACCTAAAGAAAAAAAAAATCATTCAAGGGAACATTTTATTTGATGGGCTCCATTTTTCTCATTATTTGGGCTCATATTTTGAAGACTTTTCATACATTTTCTATGTTGTTGAATATACTTTAAGTAATGGCTCTGGTATAATATTTGGAATTTTATGATTAGTAAAATCTATTATTATGATAAGTATTTTGTAATATTTACATGTCTAGTGCTTGATGATTTTTAAATTTGTGAGAAAAAATGTCTTGTTTTGAGTCCATGAGATAAAGTGCCTTTCTATGACCATATGGTAATTATTGACAAAATTATTATTAGACACCTAATCTTTTTTGATGAAATGATAATTCATTCAATGAGATGAAGTCTTGATCTAACCCTTTGTGTAGGAATAGTTATTAATCTATGCAACTTGTAAGCATCAAGAAGGAAATGTAGTTGTCACTAAATCATTTGCAAGACTACTTTGAGATGGAATAAATCAATGGAAAAATATGAGGGAATAGTTGGAAGGATGTCACTTTCTCCTTTGGATTATCTTCAAGATCTTCATGGGGTTCTCTTGCACCCTATTTCCTAGATCTCACTTATACATGTCTACAAAATGTGGAAATAAAAATAGGGACCATGAACTTTTTGACAACTAAAAAAGGTTTGTAACAAGTTTGGATATCCATATAAACATTTCTTAATATAAGTTACATCTAAGAGATATCATCCCATGGATCTAAAGATTGAAGGATATGTATTAAATAAAATTAATGAAAAGTCTTAAGAAACTTCAAAGAAAATTCAATGGAATGAGTAACTCCAACCTCTAGCAGCCTAAAATAAATGAAAATATTTACAAAGATTTTTCAAGTTGTGAAAGAAATAAAGGAGGCTTTACCAATGCATGAAATAGGAAATAAAATAGTGAGAGATGAAGGGAAAGGAGGGAAAATACATATTGTTTTGTAGACAAAGTAATTGGGGTTCAATGAAAATTTGAAATGATTTAGAGGATTAATGTGAATTGATGAAAGATTCAAAAATTCAAAGGGTATTAAATACTTGATAATTGACCCATTAAATAAGAGAGGTTTCAAAGAGGAAGAGGACGGATAATGGTTTTATTCAAGATGAGAGTCGAAATTGATGGATTAATGTGTATATCATAAAAAATAAAAATGGAAGAAAGATGACTGAGTGTTTAAGACAAGAAAATAGGATGGTAGTGTTAGAAATAGATAAATATGTATTTGTAGACATTGATGTGATCTCAAATAGAATTAAAATTTATTTCACTTGTAGTAAAATATTTGTATTTGTTTTGAAAAATTGGTTTTATAAGTTATTTGAAAGTCAATGACTTTTTCTTGTATAAATGATTGGGGATGACTAGACTTTATATCTTTTTGTTAAAGAAATGATTAATTCCCAACATTACAATTTGAGAGTAAAGAGGAAGATTTGATGCAATATTAATTAAACCAATTTTATTTTAAACAAAATTTTGAAATCCCTCTCTTATCCAATTAATAATCTCCTATGATTAAATAAACATATGAGCTAATAAAATACTATGATTGAGTAGATACATGACTAGTGAACATTGTGATTGTCATTAAGATTTATCATAAATTCAAAAATATGTATTGTGACATGTTGTTTTATTATATTTTCTATATGACTAATATTTTTATTTTATATATTACATACATATATAATATAATGCAATATAATATACAAATATTATATTAAATATCTGAATAATATAATATTTTAGAGTATATGAATAATAAAAGATATAAACATCATAATATAAAATAAAAATATTATGGTTTATAACTATGATAATAAAAGTTTTATTTAAAGTATGTTGTGGTGAAAGGTGCTTGAGTAGAGGTGGGTTAAAAAGGTTATACAGAGTTATAAGTTATTTTTCCTAATTGATAATGGGTAGAAGGTTAAATTATTTATGATTATAATTTATTTTATATTTATATTTTTAATACAAAATCAAATTTATAAATTTTATAATTTTTTAAAAATAATGTATATGTTGAAGTGCATGTAATTATATCAATGTGAGTTTATTAACATCTAAAAAATAAATTACACTATTTTAGTAAACAAATAAATGTGTAATAAATAAATATGTGAGATATTTGAATAAAAATAAGGGGTATTTCATATATTAATAAATTTTTAAAATATAAAAAAATATTTTTTAATTAAAAAATATAAATACTTTTTAGTTTTTAAAATTAAAATTATTTAATTATATAATACATTATTAAATATAATATTATTTTAGTATTATATTATTTTATTTTAACAATATAAAATATTTTAATTTGTCAATTATTTAAAAAAAGATTCTTAAAAAAAATTATAATAAAAAAATCAAATAAATATTTATGAAGGACACTAAAAATTATAATAATTTTCTTTACACTAACTCTATAGTGAAATAACATATAATAAAAATGCATATAGAATGAAAAAGAGTTACAATGAAAAAATAAAGAACAAGTATTTCACAAATACTGGTATAGTTATTTAATCCATGTTAACAATTTAATTATTCTCTCCACACTAAATCAATTTGAAGTAACTTTGTATTCACTTTGCAGAAGTGAAGTTAATATGGACGAATCTTAAAATAGAAAATCTCCAATATATAAATCAAATTGATTATTTTTCATATTTTATGAAAAGTTTTTAAATGTGTTTGCATGGTTTGTAGGCCTATAAATAAATCATAGAAATAGTAGAAAAAATATCGCAAATACTTTTTTTTCAAAAATTTGAGGATAATTAAGGCTAAAAAACTTGTATTAGCAAGACTTGGTTGTGATAAAAAATAGTTGAAGTTAGATTAACATTTGTAGAATAAAAGTTAGATTGATATTGGGAGAGATGTATAGAATAATGACTCAAATGAATGAATAGAAAAGTTAAATAATTTTCATTCCCGAGTATCATTTGCTCTTCTGATGTATGATTATGTTATCCCTAAATATGTTTATATTTTGAAATTGGCTTTCTACTTCAGAAGAGAAATGCATTTGAAAAAAGTTAGTGGAAATTGTTTTAGGAGTATAAATACACACATAAATTACCCTCTTCAATCTAATGAACAAATCAACAACGGTTGGATGATGGTTTCGGTGTGCACCCATCAACATTCTAGACAACTTTATGTGCTTTATTTTATCCAAGATATTACAACAAAAATTATGATTGAGAAGAATGAAAAGGTCTCACATGATATTGTTCATGACTTTGGTGGAAGCCAAAATTTGATGCAAAAAGGTACATAAAGCTTTAATTGTTCTGAAATTTATGATAAAAAAGTTGTAGAGATTTTGGGATCTATTCTTTATTCTAAGATTTTTCAAAATTAAGAACAGTTGTCCATAATGTCTCGGGGAATTTAACTAGAAGGAAAGACAACCATGTTGAAAAAATAAATGATTTTCAATTGTATTTCTTTGTCTATTAATAACATAGTACTTGTTTATGCAACCTTGGTAAAAATAATAAAAATTTCATTATGATCTCCATGATCATATATTGTATGTAGTGTTAGTTTCTTCATATAATTCAAAAAATAAAATTGTCTGTGATCTCATTTTTCATATAATATACAAAATTGTTTATGTTGCTTACCAACACAATGTGAGGATAACACTTAAAATATTACATTCTTCTAGGTCACCCACATTGTCATTTATAACACTTAAGAGGTTCTTGTTTTCTTTTGTTATCTCTTTTCTATTGGAGTTATTCTCATAGAATGTGTAGCATTCAGTGCTGAGTGTAATTTGCAATAAAATTTATTGTTTTAATTGATTATATGATTTTTTTCTTCCATAATGTTTTCTCTCAAATAAAAATTATAGTTTTAATTGATTCTACAATTTTCTTTTCCACAATGTTTCATGTCAAATGTACCTAATAATAAAGTTATCACTCGTCATATTTATTTTAGCTCTAGGGAAAAAAAAGTAGGTTCAAAAAGAAATTTGAAAGTAAAATAGACAATGAAAATTGTTCACTAACTTGACATCACTCGAAGAAATGAAGAAAAGGTTTGTGGACCCATTAGCCCAAAAAGGAGGTAAATCACTTTAAAGGAATTGTTAATCTCACTACCTAATAACTAGCACTTGCACCAAACAGTGCAAGGTTTAAATCAATATAAATAATGAATTTCTCTTTTTATTTTCATAAACAAAGATAAATTATTTAAACATATACTAATATAAATTATTTAAACATATGTAATTTTAATAGCAGCTAAAAGGATTTAGATTATATGGCCTTCTAAGATTGCCCTAAATAGATGGGGCACAAGTTACCTTAAATAGTTGAAGCACAAGTTACCCTCCATTCTTTTGACATATTTTATTCTAAAGATGATATATTGAAATGTAGTATTTAAGAGAATAGCAACCTATATTGTCATGGTCTAAACAAAGAATCATTTTTTAACACTACAAAAGTGGTGGGCTTATTAAGTGTAATTGAGATTAAATGTTGCATCTCATACCATACATTATTCTGAATATTAGGAAGCTCCAAAAATCACCATTTAAGAATAAATTTTTGAAAAAAAAAAACCATATATACTATTGGTCCAAGCTCAAAACAAAGCAAACAACAAGTGTAGCTCCACTTCATTTTTGAAAAAACAAGAAATATATACTGAAATAAAAGCTAATGAATTTGCGATAACGCAATTCATATTCAAGTCCAAAACTTAAAATCAATGTAAGAAAAATAAATTTAGAAAAATATTATTAATCAAGTTCATAGGCCATCCTTAAACATTGCAAGGAAGAAGATGTAATGCCCACCTGTAGTTTTCTTTTATGTTCTGATTGTCAAATTCTCTTAGGCCAATTTTATGCATTCATTAGTCTTAGAGATATTGGATTTACAATATTATGATATTAATTCATGACTTGGATTACAAATATATTAGTTATAATTGCTCAGTTGATTTTATTTCACATGATGATAATGATGTCTTGATGATTCCTAATTAGTAAATGTGGTTTCTTTCATAACAATGTGAACGTGATGTCTTTAATGATGACTATGTTTGTATTGATAGAGATGCATTATTATACTTGAGCATTTGATGTTTGACATGTGATTTTTATGATACTTACCCCATACTTGCATGTGTATGGTGCGCATGTTTATTTTATCTTTCTGTCTAACATGTTTGATGTGGTTAAGGGAGGGATTCGTAGTCACCTACAAGTTAGGATCTACACAATGTACCACACCCCGCCATTACTTTTTTAGTTTAGATATATTTATATACATGTTCATGCTCATCTTTTATGTAGGATGCAGGTACTGGGCATCGACTTCCCTAAATTGTCAGGATGAGCATGCCTAATTAAAAATACTCAAATGGTGAGAATGAGAAGATAATGATCAAGTCCAATCCTAGACATAGCCTAAAATAGTTGTCCTACAACGAGGACTCATAACAAACTATCTACCCTTTTAAAAACCTATGAGTCTTTTGTGTGTATGTTGTTTTATGAGTCTTTGATGAATTTTCCATTAATTAAGGCTAATTAAAAGATTAAATTAATGATTTAATTTTACGAAAAATTATTATGACATTTTAATATTCAATTATATTTAATTAATTGAGAAATTAATTAAATGAAAAGAATTGAATTTGAAGATAAAAGTTATAAGTTTCAATTTTAGAATGTGATAATATTTATTTAATTTAATAATAATATATTTAGAGTTCATTTTTAAATAAATGATAAATATTATTGTTATTTAAGTTGATAAATATTTTATCAATTAAGTTTTAAAAATAAATTAAAAAGTGAAAAGAAATTAAATTATGAAAAAGTTTTAAGTTGCATAATGCATGCAAGAGATTGAAATATGGGAAATTAATTAAAAATAAAATAAAATATATGAACTTAAGAAAGATATTTTAATAAAGTGTGCATGAGATTTATTTAAGTGAAGTCAATTGGAAAATTGGACTACGATATAAGGAAGGGAGAAATTTTGGAACCGAAATTATCACTGCGATGAAGGGAGGATAGAGTTGTTTGCAATCGAGTGTGGTTTGGTTGTGCATGCGTTGGGAGATCATCCCATTAATTTACAATCTCCTATGGCCTTTGGTTGTTTTAATATTTTGGATAATTATTATTGAGCAGGGTTTGAGAATATTGTGGAATACAAAATTTTAGAGTTTGTTTCCTAGGTTCTTATGGCTATGAGTGGGGTCTCTAGAAGTCTCATTCTTGCTGGAGCCTTTGGTTGTGATGGATCTTCTCCCAGGGCAAGGTCACAGGAGAAGAAGCCATTTTATGTTAGCAAGTGCTAGAAGTCAATTAAAGTTAATGGCTGCTTTCCACGTAGTCAGGATTGGCATGTGCTGGTTCTTCCACTAGAAGTAGTAATGGAGGATGTGGATTATTTGGCCACACATGCATTGATACACAAGTTTCTTGGTATCCAAATTTCCTTGTTAGCTCTGGAAGCCTAGTTTCACCATTCATGGTAGGTGGAAGGTGATATGGATATTATGCTAGTTGGTAACAACTACTTTTTGGTGAATTTCTCTTGCATGTCAGATCGAAACTGGGTCTTTGAGGGAGGCCCATATTTTTATGATAGTGTAGGTCTTTTTGTCAAACCCTAGCATTCAGGGATCAATTCTACTGAGGATCTTCCTTTGAGAGTTCATGTTTGGGTCCACTTACCATGACTTCCTTTGGAGTTTTGGCATGAGGATATCTTGCAATAGATTGTTGTTGTGCTTGGAAAGCCAACTACTATAGCACATCAATCTTTGGACAAAAAGGTTGGTTCTTATGCCCATATTTGTGTTGAAATTGATTTAAATAATCCTTTGCTAGATTCTTTAGAAAATTTTCTAGGCTCTTCTTGGATCCAACAGCTAGACTATGAATCTATTCCCTTTCATTGTCACATTTGTCATGTGCATCATCATTTACAGTGCCAATGCCCTCAAGCCTCTAAAGGAAATGGTACCCTTCTTAAGTTTTTTGGCCCAAGGATGGATAATCATGGTAAGGGGAATGGTCAAAATGTTAGTTCTGGTAAAGGAAATGTGTAGACTAATAGTACAGGTAAAGGGAAAGCTCAAATGAACACTTCAAGTCAGGGGAAAGGGCCATTGAGTACTACTAGTCCTGATAAGGATGGTTTTATCCTAGCTCAAAATTTTACCAAAGGGTGGGGTCAGAAGCAATCTCATCTAGATCAGCAAGTGGACTCAGGGTTTAATTGTTTTGAGGTTCTAGACAACATGGTTATAGAAGAAGGTATTCCTATAGAGGCTTAGTGTGCAACTATTGGTTTAGAGGGGAGGAGTTCTATTCTTAGTGGCAAACAGGATGTTATAGTTTAGCAGATGTCGAAGACTTCTATTGGCCTTGAGTCTGGTGCCCTTGTGGTTTCTCCCACTCCATAGGAAAAGGATGTTCTTCTAGAAAATTTAGTTAAAGATGTGTTTGCTTCTGGTAAAGGAAAGGGATCTTCTCTTTCTTTGGACTTGATGCAAAGACCATTTAAGAAAGTTTCTTTTGCCACTCCCTCAAGAGTGGGTGAAAGTAGGATCAGGAAAAAATTAAACTTATAGGAGATTTACTGGTAGAGTCTAGGGCTATCAAGACCTTGGATGAGAATTTTACCCACTCTACTCAATGATTATTCTCTCATGGAATGTGAGGGGGTTGAATAGCATCCCTAGAAAAAAATCTATTCATGAGCTGGTGGTTGAGCATTCTCCAGATATCCTTTGTATCCAGGAGACCAAGCTTTTAGTGGACTCCATGTTTAGATGTGTTCCTAACATTTGGTTCCTAGGCCAATGTCAGTGCATTGGTGCTTTGGGGAGCTTTGGTGGTCTTGCTATTTGCTGGGATCTAGGGAAAGTTACACCACTTTACTGGGTCTCTTTCCTCTCGGCTCTCTCAATGGTTGTTTCCTCTCTAGAAACTGGAGAGATGATTCTTGTTACTAATGTGTATGCCCCTATTGATCTCCTTGGAAAGATTAAGCTCTGGGATCATATTAGACATGTTAGAAGCTATCATCCTTTCTTGCCTTGGATTGTGGCTGGAAACTTCAACTCTATTTTCAGTCTGGAGGAGAAGAGGGGTGGCCTAGCCCACTTGGGTCATTCTTCTGAGATTCTTCAACAAAATATTGATCTTTTACATCTCTCTAATGTCAAACCTCTCAATGGGCTCTTCACTTGGAACAATTGAAGGGCTGGTAATGATGCTATCTTAAAACACTTGGATAGGTTCCTTGTTTCTTGCTTTTGGAATTCTCTCTTTCACTCTCTTCTAAAATTCTTGATTGGAGAGGTTCTGACCACTGGCCTATTAAGCTCATAGCTAGTTATGTTTCTATTGCCAAGAAGCCTCCCTTTAAGTTCCAGTTAATGTGGCTTCGAGACTCTTCTCTTCATGACTTAATGGCTCACTAGTGGAGACAGGGAGGCCCTACCTATGGCACTGCTACATTCTTCTTCTCTAAAAAAATTCAATATGTTAAAAGGAAGTTGAAGCATTGGAATAGGAATTGTTTTGGTAATCTCCATATTATGAAAAAGAGGGCTCATGATCATCTTGATGTTATTACTAGGAAGATTTGGGATATGGGATTTTTAGAAGCTCCTAGCATAGCCAAATCCTAAGCTTCTATTGATTTAGTTGAGTGAGATCTTAGAGAAGAAATTTATTGGAAATTGAAGGCTCGAGTTGACTGGCTTTAGGAAGGGGACAAGAACACCGCATTTTTCCATAAATCTATGAAAGCTCAATGTAACAGGAGTTACATTTCTTCTCTTGTTACTTCTGATAGGAAATGTTTGACCTCGACTCAAGCTATTTCTAGGGAAGCTATTTAGTTTTACTTTGCTCTCTTTTTAGATGATTTACCTCCAACAGAGATTGAGGAGAATACTATCTTTCCTATATTCCCTCTGTTGTGACTAGGGAGATGAATTATTCTCTTATGAGGCTAATTAGTATGTTTAACTTGGAAGGGGTGGTCTTCAGCTTGTGGAAGGGTAAAGCTCTGGGGCCTAATGGCTTCCCTGTTGAATTCTTTTAGGAATTTTGGGATATTATCAATCATGACCTTTTGGATGTGGTTTAGGAGTCCTATTCCAACAAAGAAATGCTTCAAGCCTTGAATGCTACTTTCTTAGTCCTTATTCCGAAGAAGGAAGAGGCTAATCAACTAGACTTTTTTAAGCCCATTGCTCTTTGTAATGAGGTCTATAAAATCATCACTAAGCTCCTAGCAGAGAGGCTTAAAGTTTGTCTTCCCATGGTTATCTCTGAGGAACAAGGGGGTTTTGTGGTAGGAAAACAAATTTTGGATGGGGTGGTTATTAGTTCAGAAGCTATTCACTCTATGTGTACTTCCAAGGAATGTACTATGTTTATTAAACTTGATATGGCTAAGCCTTATGACAAAGTCAATTGGGATTTCTTGCAAAAAGTTCTTCTGGCTTTTGGCTTCTGTCAAGAATGGGTTAGATGGGTTCTTAGCTATGTTACTACTCCTTCATTCTCATTCCTTCTTAATGGTGAATAGACAAAGCTTTTTGGGGCTTCTAGAGGTCTTCATTAGGGAGATCTCCTCTCTCCTTATTTGTTTATCATTATGGCTAAGGGTCTTGGTAGACTTATCAAGTTTCATGTTTCCCAAAATTTTATTCAAGGATGGAGATGGGGAAATGGTTTGCCCACTCTTTCTCACCTCCAGTTTGTTGATGATACGGCCCTTATTGGGAGAGCTCAGATTTGGGAAGCTAAAGGCTTTTGACTCACCTTGGATACTTATTTGGCTATCTCTGAGCAAAAAATTAATGATCACAAGTCCTCTATTTTTTTCTTTAACACTCCTAAGCTGATCTAGTGGAGGATAATATCCTACAATTTTAGATTGCATCTCTCCCTTTGAGTTACTTTGGGGTCCCTATTGTGGTGGGTAGATAGCCTAGTCTTTTTTGGCAAAGCTTTCTTGAAAAACTTTGACAAAGGGTCAATCATTGGACTCACAAATGGCTCTCTACTACTAGTAGGGTGACACTCCTTCAATATGTTATTCAGGCCCTTCCCATTTATAAAGCATGGTTTAGGCTGCTCCGATGTATTTTCTTAAGGAATTTGATGCCCTCTCCCACCAATTTCTTTGGAGTGGTAATTTGCAACATACCAAATGGAGCCTCATCAATTGGGATACTATTTGCAGGCCAAAAAAGGAAGGAGGCCTTGGCCTTCAGTCTACTATCTTGTGCAGTCAAGCTCTTGCTACCAAGCTCTATTGGCATTGGTATACTAGTTAGTCTTAGCTTTGGGCCTGTATACTATTACACAAGTATTTACCTGGTGTTGAGCCCTTAGATATTTCTAGGTTTTCTCTTGAGGGAAGAGGCTCTATGGTGTGGAATACCATCAAGATTGGTGCTCACCTAGTGAAGAGAATTTTATTTTGGATTTGTAATAGAGGCATTGAGGCTCTATTTTGGAGTGATTCTTGGAATGGGCATCCTCCTCTCCTATCCTCTCATCCTAACTTGCAATCTCTTTATGATGCTTTCCTTTCTATTGGATAGAATAAGGTGGCTCATTATAAGGAGGCTTTTAACTTGGGCCTTGCTTTGGGTTATAGATGGGAGAATTCTTCTGATTGGCTGCTAGGTGGCTCTCTGGGGGATCGGTTGGAACTATCTCAGATATTGGCTTCTAGGGAGTGCAACTCACTGCAGGAACTTGATGTTTTGGCTTGGGGAGGTGCTTCTTATGGAAATTATTTTGTTTCTTTTGGGTATCTTGTGCTAATGAAGCAACTTTTTGGTGATGTCGACATCTCTTGGTGGAAGAAAGTTTGGAATAGTTTTTCATGGCCTAAGTGTAACTTTTTCCTTTGGATTCTAGTTTACAATCATTGTCTTACTTGGGATAATATCTACAAGTGAGGCTTCTAGGGGCCTTCCATCTATGTTTTCTACCACAATAGTGAAGAGACTATATCTCACCTTTTGTTTCAGTGCCCCTTTGCCAAACATATTTGGCACTTCTAGTGGGGTGTGTGGGGATGCATGTGCTGGCATGTTTCCTCTCCGTCTGAATTCTGGGACTAGTTGGGCCATTCCCCTTCCAAGACTTCTTTTCTTTAGGTTGCTTGGACTATTGGCCCTTCCCTTATTTTGTGGCATGTTTTTATTGAGAGGAATAGGAGGATCTTTCATGATTTGTAGCTTGAGAGCAAGCACCTATGGGGGACAATTGTTAATTCTCTTCAAGAAACACTCCTAGCTAAATGTGACATTGGTGTGGGTTTGGATCCTAGAGATGTAGATATTTTATCTCGCCTTTCCTTTCCTCTTCAGGGTTGCACTCCCTTGGTCCCCCACACCCACTTTGGGAATAGAGCTAAGCAACACTCTCAGTGTGTTAATTGTCAGGGACATTGGTCTCCTCCTAAGGTGGCATTCTTAAAATCAACACTAATGGTTCTTCTCAGGGAAATCCTGGTCCAGTTAACATTGGGGGAGTTGGGCTTGATAGGTCTGGTGATATTTAATTTCTGTTTTCTATATACAAGGGTTACCATACTAATAACCTCATGGAAGCCTTGGCTATCTTGGTTGCAGTGGAATAGTGTTTTCAACGTGGCTAGAAAAGAATCATTTATGGGACTGACTTGCAAGTGGTTGTGAATTTATTGAATAAAAGGAACCTTGTGCATGTGGATTGGCATTTGGCTTTGGTTATTTAGCAAATCATTTAGTTATGCAATTCTCAGGATTCTGTGTCTTTTCTGCATATCCCTCATGAGTGGAACAGTGTGGCTGATCTTCTAGCTAAATGGGTCTTTGAACAAGGGTCATCTTGGAATGTTATTGATCATATGATGCTTCCCCTTGATTTATCTCAGATGCTTGTCCAACTTGTGGACTAGGATAAAGCTCTATAGTTTCCTTTGTTTCTTGTGTTGTTATGCTCTCTTTTTTATTCAATAAAATTTTTACCCCTCTTTTAGTAAAAAGTCAAGGATTTTGAAGGATTTTGCTTACAGTAGGAATTTTCATCTAGTTGTCAGCATATTAGCATCAGGTTCAAGTAGGGTCTTGTGTTTTGATCATTGATTAATTATGCAATTTTCCCCTTCTTGTCTTCTTCGTGCTTGTGGATTGTAAATCCAAATTCTCTATAATGAACCCTTAAACATTTCAATATTGTAAATTACTAAATGTTTGCCAATATCTTCTACATATGTAGAGATTAGAAAAGTAATAAAAAACTCTCATTTTTCTAGATTAAAGAAATTAGAATTTAATTTGGGAAGGGGTTTAAATAAAATGAAGATTTTAGATTGAAATTTGAATGGTTAGTATTATTTTCTCTATCAGATTATAATTGTAAATGTTTATAAAAAAAATTAAAATTATTGATTTATTAGATTTATTATTGGAAATCTAAAATAAAATAAATTACATGTTTTATGCATTAAGGGGATTGTTTTAAGGTTTAAATAAATATTTTTTTTAAAATATATATATATATAATGTGGGGAGAGGGTTGTTTAATGAAGTTTATATATTTATAAATTTTATAAAATAAATAATTTTATTTAAAAAAAACCATTTTTTACAAAATGTAATAATAATTTTTTTTGAAATATATATATAATAAAAACTTACCCACTTACCATACCATCTTCGATGGCCTGCACGATTGGCACTACATATGTAGTGTACCTGTGGTGGAAAAGAGATCGCATGGCTCTTGGTCGATGGATTTAAAAAGCCCTATAACGATTTAAATTCGCTTGTAAGTTGATTTGGTTTTTTATATATGTATAGTAAGTTTTAGATAAAGTTTTAATAATAGGTTTTAATTAATAATATATATATTTATTATTTTAATATTAATATATATTATTTAATAAATATTATATGTTATTTAATATGTATTAAATATTCAGTTTTAATCTATAAAATATTAATGAGTTATTATTAATAGTAATTTAAATTATGTTTTAATAAATTATTATTATTAATTTAATTAATTGATTTAAATTAATGTAATATTGAATTCAAGTCTTAATTTAATTATTATTGTTATTGTAATGAATTTAGAATTGATATGAATATTTTATATATAAATTAATTTAATTAAATATGATTTAGTTAGTATTAATTAATAATGAAAATTGTTTAAGTTATAAGTTTTATTTAATCATTATAATATTGATTTAAATAAATTTGTAGATTATTTTCTTTGAAAGTCAACAAAAAATATATTTTTAATAATAATTAATTTATCCATGGAATATTTTAGAAAATGGACTTAAATCAAATGGGTAATTGGACTTTATAATTGAGTATAAGAATGGGGTAAGTTATAGGGGTAAACGATGATTTTTATCTACTTGAAAACTTACATTGAAAATGAAACCTCACATTAACTCGATGATATGATTCTAAACTTTACCCAAACTATGAAACTGTACTATTTTGCTTGTACTGTCTATGCTTTGGGATTTTGGGGGTTGATTAGATATTGACCAGTCTAGAATGTACACTAGAGGCTTTGTGAGATTTCTTTTATACCATTTATGTGGTTGGATGTCATGATGTTTCTTGTGATTCAAATTGTAAATTATATTTATGGGGTTTACTTTGTGGAGCATTTATGTGTACTTGGGTGGGAGAACTAGCTTTTCAAGTTTCTTGTTAAGGAATCGAGTTTAATCATTATGGGTGTTGTGGTATGGTACACTACTATGTTTCCTATTCTTAAGAGAGGTTGTCTAGGTACATCTCTTTGGGAGTGGCTTGTAGTAGGGGTCTGGGACCCAAAGTGGTCAATGCCAGGGTAACCTATCATAAGTTATGTAATAAGTGATAATCTAGTAATTAATATTTTGGGTAAACACACTAAAAAGATAAGTTAGAGATATTTGACCCACCCATGCCTTGAGTACTTGTATAGACTAAGGATGGGAATGGGATGATAGTATAACTAGTTGCCTCATCTTCTTGAGAGGGTTTTTTGGTTCTCCATGTGTCATGTTGAGGGTCCAAGGTTCAGAGTAATGAGTCCAAGGTAACTCAACACTAAAGGGTTCATGTTCTATTGAGAGATCAATCTAGGGTAACTCAAGAAGTTGACCATGTGATGACACTCCCTAGTATGTAGCCTGAGTCTTTTCTATAGATTTTGTGTACTTTTGGTGGTGTACCTATTGTTGGGTGTTTTTATTATGGTTATTTACTTTCATTGATGATGATTGTTGATTCATGGATGATGTACTTTTGACATGTGGTTCTTGATTTGAGGTGATTACCTTTTGTTGACTTTATCTTATGATCTTGGTATTCAATTTATACTTGGTTCATGTATGATGTTTGGTTATGTGGTGTTGGTATTGGATTGAGTGTTATTTCTTTCTGATTATCTTATCTTCTTGAGTACTATGTGTTACCTTGAGGTAATTTTGGCTATTAAGAATTCCTTGCCTAGGAATGTTTTATATTTGATTAGTCATATGTGGATAATTCATTATCTTCCCTACACAGTGGGAGTGGAAGCTTGATTAGGTAACCATGCAGTTGGGAGGTAGTGTCTTCTAACCATTTGGGTCCCCCTCACATTGGCAGTTGATGGATGTTCATTACAGGAGATGTACCTTTATCATTCTTTTTTTTTTTAATCTCAGAGACTTCTTTTTAGTTGATGTAATAATGCTATCATGTATTTTGATGTATTGTATTTATTCTCACATACCCTGCAACATGTGTAGTAGATGTTATTAATTGGATGTACTTTCATTGTATTGGTTATACTTATGTATTTGTTTATGCGATTATGTATTTGTTATTTCTTTATGTTTAGGAGACTTTGTAATTGAAACTTAGACTAATTAATTTAAACTTCTTAAATGTGATTCAACATAAAGGAACCCTTGAGGAATTGAAACTATATCTATAATTGCTAATGTGTATTTGATGTGTCTATTCACATTGCTTCTCCATTTATGTTATCATGATGTTGTTCACACCTTTAAAAAAAATAGTTTAGTAAACATTGTAACATGTTAAGTTTATTTCTTTTGGGTTTCCGAGTGGGGCATTATAGAAAGTAAGCTTGGAATAATAAGTCAACTTTGACTATTTAGTACTTTTAGCCTAAAAATCTATGTAAGAACATTTATAAAAGTTATTAATCAAGTTTCACATACTAAGGAAGAAATTAGGCTTGGAAAAATAAGTCAACTTTGACTACTTAACACTTTTAACCTAGGAATAAAGCCTTAGTGTGCGATGTAGATACCATGTAAGGGAGAACATGAGTAAATTGTGATTGGTCTTTCATAGATGTTTAGAAATTTGGCTAAATAGCATGGAAAAAATAGCAATATCCATATAGACCAATTGTTATTGGAAAATTGGTGATATTCAAAAGAGTACATTTATGGCGAATCCCAATTGTTTCCTCTATACCAAGCCAAAATAAATATTTTACAACAAGAAAAAGAAGCTACCACTCCAAAAACTACATCACCAAACCAAACCAAATTATCAGGTGATTAACACGTTACATAGGCTGAATAGAATGACATTAATTTCTATGACAAAAATAATATGTTGAAGCCATGTAGGAAGAACTGAGAATGTAGTAATCACTGTAAAAAAGTGGTGGGAAATAAGGTGGAATCCTACAAAATAAATGCATGTATTGGAAAATAATGATGAAGGATTCTCACTTTCAAGAATTATATATTCTACACAACAAGCTTGCACAATGCCTATGCTTTTAGTTTGGGTACATATAGTTTTAACAAACAAGATAACAATTTATGGTGAATAGAGGTAATTTAAATGCATTGGGTCATCCTAAAGTTGGATAACCTTTTCTATATTTTTATGGCATACTCACATACAATTCTATATACAAAATAATTTGAGGACAAAAGGTAGAAACAAAAGGGCTAGTTTCCAATCAATACTAAAAGCATTTATAGATTCATTGATATGTGAAGCCTAAATGTCTCTACTACACCTTTGAGCATACTTATTAGATGATAATGCTTAAATTTTACTTTTCTTGTTTTGTTCTATTAAATGAATTATTTGAGAAAAAGACTTATATAAACTACCATAGTCCCAAGGAAGCTTGGTCTATAGTTGTATAGGTCTCAAGGTTTGGTGCACTTTCTAAAAAGTCACAAAGCAAGACACCTATATAACAAGATAATAAATCAAATGCAAACAAAACACCCAATCTCAACTATCCTTCTCCTTTAATAGCACATGGAGTTGACAAGATCCCAAAACTACAAAGCATATTCATTCCTATAAAATTTCATTATTTTTAGATGACTACTATAATAGAGAAGATTCTTACATCTTGTTTATAGAGGTGAATCACATCAAAACCTAATGGGTCCTTGTTAATTGTTTTAAAATTTTATGTTCATTAACAAATATATCTAAGAATACTCCAACTTCTCCTATTCAACCATGATTATAACAAAAAAATTGTGGTATGTAACTGGATCTTTCCTTATTGTTAGATTACAATAATTATTATAAATAATAAAGATGATATACACCAAATCTTGTTTATGGCATAAAATCACATCAAATCGTATTGGTTTAGAATTCCTAATAATTTGACATTCATAGTTTTTTGTAATTTTTTGCAGTATTTTGTAATATAAACATAGGCCTAGAATTTGATGGTCGTAATGGTCATTTTTGCACTTTTGGACATATTTGACAACCTAATAAAATTTCTTTAGAGCACATAGATTAACATTCTACATTTTTGTGAAACTATAAATATAACTCTTTATATTATTAATAAACTATAAAAATTTACAATAGACAATATAGTATTTAAGCTTATAAAATAAATATATGTTAATATAATATGTTTATAAAGATTAAAATGATAGATATAGATGTTTTAAAGTTTAAAATATTTTAATATAAATTTAGGAAGTGTTTTTTTTAACAATTAATAAGTGATCACTATTTAATTATATATATATGTTTGTATTTTTGCATATATTACAAATTTATAATATTAGTCGATAATGTAATATTTAGAAACTTATTTAATTAATTAAAAAAATTATTACCAATTTATAGAAAATATATTATTGTATTTGCTATGTACACAAATAAAACTTTCTATATAATTTATTGTATATTATAATTAATTTAGAATTTTTTAGTTTAAAATAGTTTAATATGAATTATTCACAAATAAAAAAATTTAGATTGCATATCACAATAAAATGATCAAACCATGTTGGACTATCAAATTCCAAGTCTAGTTGTAGTTTTTATTACATGTCCAAAACAACATTCTGGAGAGATCCTCCTAAAAATTGACTATTTTTTTTTGAAAGGCCATTTAAGCTATTAAATGTGAAATAGTACATAGTCATTACATTTCTCTACTTTCATATAATTATTTAACTTTGTGCTAGTATTTTATCTATATTAGTGTGTATTATGGTGGAGAATTCTGAATAATATTTATTTAAGCACATTAGCATAAATAATTATACATAAAACCATGGCCTTTGTCTTGTTTACATTTCAGTGTCTATGTTGGATACTTAATATTGAGACTCTTAAGAAAATTTTGGCACCTTTATGAGCTTCCTTGAAATGCTATAAAAAAGGCTTAAATTCTATAATAGGCGCTTTCTTGAACATGTATGGGTAAACATATGTCCTAATTTTTTCTATTAAAACTCTTTATAGGATTATAATATTCAATTATTTCTTCTATTAAAAATCTATTTTATTATTTCAATTTTGACTTGACTTCAAAATAATCATAGTTTTAAGATGACTAGCTTAGAAATAATTATTTTAATGTTATGGAATATAAGACATCTAAAATATTTTTGAAATATTAAATTATCTCAAAAGTTTCAATTAGTGCTAAATATAACTATCTTTAAAACAACTCTTTTAGTTTGATAAAAATAGGTTTATGCTCAAAATAAAATAAATTATATTTTAGATGTTATTAAATTTTTAATAAATCTTACCATCACTTTGAAAATCAATGACTATAAAAAAACTGCATCAACTTGGAGGATAGATTTAGAAAAATATATAATTCTTTAAAAAGGTAAAATATTTATTACCTATGTTTTTCATTTAATCATTGATACAAATTAAATAAATATTTAAAGAATAATTAATCCATTAGAAGTTGCAACTACTACTTACTCCAATTTATAAATAACTCAAGTTAAAATAAATCAAGAGTATAAAACTAAGGTAAATATCAAAGACCAAATGCCAAAGCTAAATGAAATAGTTCAAGTTGTTGGATGATTTTCAATGTTTGAGTCATCTTGCACTTAATTTGAATTTTTATAATGTATGTACTAGTGATCTAAAAAGAAAATCCTATGTGCCAATGTATGTTGTATGTAAGCCTAAGTTTACGATAGAGACTCACTGTAAATAATTGTACTTTTCACTTATCCTTAAGCCTAAGTTTCTAATGAAGAATGCCCCTTCACCCAAAGAATTACTCTAATTGAATAATTGGGGGCTATTTTATTTTATACATTTTAATGTGGGAAAGGATAAAGTTCATCCATTATTTTTATGTTTTGTATGTGGATATTGAATATATTTGATGGTATTTTTGTAATGTCAATTAGATATATAGGTAATAGATAATGCATTTTTTATTTATACATATATATTTTAAGATTTGTATTTTTTGAGTCATTGTATTTTTATACTGCTATCATTTTTATTGTGGTATTCATATTGATTTCTATTGAGATTTATGAACTACATCATTCAATTTAAAAATGAAATAATTTATAAAACACAAATTTTGAAAAAGAAATAATTAATTAAATTATATATAAATTTTATTTATTTATTTATTTATGCTTTGATCGATAAATGGCCAAGGCCATGATAATATATTATTAATAAAATAATTACAATAGCATTCCACCATTTAAATGGGCACTAGTAGGAAAGAACGGGGAAAGAAAACCTCCAGTCTAACTTGGGACCATAGTCCTATATTTTTAGAACATAAAAGGGGCATACCCCAGTCATCATATTGAAATTATACATTACAACATAAATATCTATTTACATCAAGATTAAGGTACATCACTCTTTGGACCCACCACATTCTCTTGGCAAGAATTCCAACTTAATTATGCATAGAGACCAAATGTGATCATCCCTGTTTAGCTATCTTGTAATCAAACTAGTTAAGAATGAATAATAAAGAATCCAAGATAATATTCTATCTAAAACATAGACAAGAATGTTAAGATCCTTAATAAATAACAAATATAAAGACATCAATAGACACATTCATTATCTCCTATACATATCAATAGAATTGAAATAATTATGCCTATTTGAAACAGGCTAGTTAAGGATGATATTAACCTATATATAGCCTAGAATAGAAAACATATTAACTACTAGAACTAAATAGTTCTAAAATTCAATAGTTGAATTCCATCAAGAAAAATATACATCGCCCAATTCCTTCTTTCCAAAATTGGACCAACACCACAAAACTACAAATCAAACATTAATAAGCCAATCTGAAGAGAAGCCTAACTTAATATAAACAAAGATTGCAATGTAAGAAAAGAGAAGGCAAAAAATTAACAAAGATATGGGAGCTTCTACTGAAGATCGTAATAAGAGAGTGTATATTGACTACAAGCCATATAAAGTTCAATACACTACAAATTTCATTTAACTAAAATCATCTGCCATACACAATAAATGACAAAAAAAATGGAGGAGTAGAAAATTGTGAAAATCAAACCCTGATTATCATCCAGAACTCTAATTAACTAGAAATAAAATAGAGTACCTCCCCTTTATCGAAGGCAAAGCAATAACCTCCATTTTACCTGAGATATTTCAGTGAAGAAATGAAAATCTAAGATGCCAAACTAAATATAGTCTATCTCAAGAAATAGCTATCTACTATATAACACACACCCATAAGAAAAAATTAGTATGCTATAGTCTTAAACAAAACTGGCATACATCGTCTCATTAAAATTTCTAGCATAAACTAGCAAATGAACTACCTTACTTTCATCCATGCTCTGGTTGTCTTAGCTAAAGAAAATGGAATCTAAAAAATTGATTATAGAAACCGATAGACATATTTCATAAATTGATAAAACCAAAGCCACCTAATATTACTAATATTAGTTATTATTGATATGATAATATGTCTATTTACATATCCATGATAAAAGAGTGTTCAACAACTACATACTTCTAAAATCCAAAAAACTAAACCAAAATGCTTTAATACAGCTAAATACACTGTTACTGTATCATTAGAGTCTATTACAAAAACCCTTACCAAAGGTACTTCGATATCAAACCGAATCATAGGCCTTAGAAACCTATCAACATCCATAAATCTTACCTCAGAAAAATCATAATGACCTCGAAGATGTCATTAGGGTTTTCACATGAAAGTTGCGGGGGGGTGGGCAATTCAAAGCCAGATTTAACCCTACTGGTCTATTCTAAATTTGAAGTAGAAAAAATTAGGGCATCCAGATTGTCAAATACTACTCTAAGATGAATATAAGCATTAAAAACTTTGAGGTAATTGGTAAGCTAGACCCTATTCACCTCCTCCACAATGCCTCTCCAATATAGTAGAAATATATATAAATTTTATTAAATTTACTATTTAGAAGAAAAAAAAAAAAGATATTATGTTGTGATTTAATATTTAATATGATTTTAAAAAAAAAATACATTAATAATATTTTATAAACACTAAATAATACTATTTTATAATATTTTATTAACAATATAACATTGGAAAATATTTCATGGTTTATAAAATAAAAATATATAATATATTTGATAAACAACACTTACACTTATAATTTTTGAAATAAAAAGTGACCAAAATAAGGGGGTTGGCCCTTATAACCAAAAAGCTAACAACTAGCACACTACTAGAAAAAACAAGCAGATGGTAGTCGCTGCTTCAAAAAAGAACCATTATCAACCAAAAAACACCACACAAAAAAACATAGCTAATAGAGAGTCATCTATACTAATTTTAAAACTACAGTACTAAACATACTATGATTGTTCAAAACATAAACTATTGGCATAAATGAACCAACCTAGTCCAAAAACAACACACAATCATTTACAACTACTAGAGTATCATCTATACCAATTCTAAAGACAATAGTACCAAACATACTATTAAAGTTTAGAATATAAAACTATTGGCATAAACAAGCCAACCCAAGTCTGAGAATAAGCTGTAGATCAGCAAACCAAGTATCTATAGAAACAAATAAACAACTAGGGCTAAAAAACCCCTAGAGACCACTGCATTATTTCTCATCCTTATCTTTTCCTTTCCTAGCCAGAAGCACCCTAGCCCAATCCTTAGCAAGAAACTTATATAGGAGCTTGTTGTCCTCCATGTCTAGCCTCGCCTCATCCTTCCCCTACATCAATAATTTGAGGGTAGTAGCAGCAGCATGTGTTACCTTCAAGGAAAATTTAGAAAAGGAGTAAAACCCATGCTCTAAAGATTTGACCTTTTTCTCCATCTGTGAATTCTTCTTGTTCTATTCCTCTTTCTCCTTGTTTCCTTTTTCTACATTCTTATGTGCCTCCTTAGTCTTTGTTAATGGCTGGTTCTCATCCTACAAAACCTAGGGGTTAGTGAAAAAATGATTTCTTGCTTTGTTGGGGAGGAGATGGTGATAGAGGAGGTATCCACTTTATTGCTGTCCTCATAGAAGATAATAGGCTATAGGGTAAAACTAGCTGACATATGAGTAGTCTCAGTGGTATTGACATTACCAGAAAACACTTGGATGTTATCAATAGGGTTTTCACTTTTTTCTTTCCTCATTCCCCTTTTCTCTCTTCGAGTCAAAATGTTTCTCCTTCTCTAGCTCTCTTTCATTGTTCTCAGAATTCTCCTCTTTTGCCTCCTTGACCCTAAATCTATTTGCCTTTTGACCTACACTTATAGTTGTCAATGTATAGTGGAATGAATATTGAATATATTTGATGATTTTTTTGTATTGCCCTTATATATTTTGTACTAGTATATTTTTTTGTTTCATATACTTTTGACTCATTGTGTTTTGGTACATGTATCATATTTCTCATGGTATTCATATATATTTCTATTGAAATTTAAGAATTACATCCTTCAATTAAAAAATGAAATAATTTGTAAAATACTTTTAAAACATAGCCAATAAAAAAAATTTAAAAAATTTAATAAAATTTTTTTTAATAAAGAAAAAATAAATTAAAAAAATCATAATATTTTTCTATTTAAAAAGTATAAAAAATGGAATTAAATTATTTAATAATTTTATATTTAATATCAAATTTTTAAAAAGTTTATTTAAATATTTTAGAAAAGACTAAAAAATATGATTTATAGAACATTTTACTAATGACATATGATTTTAAAAATATCTTGACAATTTGTAAAATTAAAATAACACTAATAGTTATGGCTGTCAATCTATAGTGAAAACATGTATAATAGTTATAAGCATGTATCAACAAAAGAATCTAATATATATAAATATAAAATCAAATTTTAAAAATGGGTTTAGTTTTTGCTTCAGATTAATAATTATTTCCCATACTTCCACTTTCATCACAGTAAAATTAATTTGTAGTAAAGGTTAAGTTTTTCATTTACAAAATTGCACTAAAGAAATTTATATAATGTGCACAAAAAATTGAATCTAAAAATATGAAGAAAATATAGAATCTAAAAATACAAAAAACAAAAAACAAAATTGATTCTAAAAATAATAGAAAACATTAATTTCTCAAGCTTGTCTAGATAGCTATATTTTGTCTAGTTTTAAAACAAGTACTATTTAATAATGGAAATCAAATAGTGTAAGGTGAGGATTTGTTTCAACAGACTTAGATCAAGTATAAATATGTAGTTAAAAAGGAGGCAACTATACTTCTCACAAGATGCACCACACACAAGTTTCATGCATGAAATACCATGCCACACATTGTAAAAAATGCATCGAACTTATGTCATTCATTTAATAGAATACATAGTTAATAAAAAAATATCAAACAAGATATTACAAGGAAAGGGAGCAGAAGCTTTTATTCAAAAATCTAGTTTTTCCCTTCGAATTTTTGAAACATAAATTCTGGGTTAAATTTTAATGTTTATATCGATCGGTAATTCTTAAATATTTTTTTATATGTATTTTTTTTATTTTAATTTTACAACATATATATTATTATTTACATCATTTTTAATATATTAGATTATAAATATATTTTAATTTTACTTTTTAATTGAATCTATAGGTGAGGACTATTCTTTTCATGTTAACTTGTTTATTATTTGTTTGCATTGAAATCCATCCTTCAAAATATCAAACCAAAATTTCTATACTCTATGGAGTTTCTAGGATGTGGATGTGTTTCTGGTATAGGTATGAGTGAAGCCAAATTTTAGGAGATGGGACCTCAAACAATGACAACTAAAAATATAGGGGATTCTTTAATATATATAGATGGAATTAAAATATGAATATTGGGTATGTGCAATATCATGGTGTGTGAAAAAGTGGAGTTTGAAAACATCCAAAAGCGTTTCAAAATCCGCTCTAACTTTTTTCCACCCATCCTGATACCAAAGCTAAAAAGTTAGGACCAAGCCTTTTTGGGTATCCAATCGGTAATTGGGTATCCAATTTCATATCATATACCCTATTTTATATTGAGTGTCCAATATGAAATCAGATACCCAAAACTTGTAACATAGATTTAAAAAAAAAAACCTTAGAGTTCTTTTTGCATTGCATTTTTTTTGGTTTGAGTGTTGACCTCCATTCGGGTATTGGATTTCAAAATGGGTATTAGACAAGAGTAAGTGTTTTTATTATAAATTAGTTATTTTAAATTGAATTTGTTAAAAATTAGGTTTTTTTTAATAGAAATTTTTGTAATCTAGGTTGTTTTTAATAGAAATTATGTTTCACAAATTAATAGGTATGGCTGACCTGAATGATGATATTAAGGAAAGAAAAAATGTTCCTCATAATCCTCCACTAAATGATCTAGTACCCCCTCAAAACCATCCACCAAACAATCCCCTACCCCCTCAAAACCCTCCTTGAATTGAAGATTTGATATTTAAAAATCTCACCAAACTGAGGGTTTTGCGAACCACATATAACACAATACCTGCATTAACTCCCATGTTATCCATGTTAAACACCATAGTGGATAATATTGAAACACTTACCAATGAAAAAAATGCTACTCTTCACTAGCATGACCAAATGCATGCCATGTTTGATGATGGATTGGACTATGATGAGGTTGCAACCCTAAATATTACTAAAGATGATATAGGTAGCCTTTTTGTGGAAACTGGTAAACAAATAGAATGCACAAAGCCAAAACTATCAATGTGCACAAATAAAGCTATGCGTGTGAACTTTTGGGATCATTGGTGGATGGATTTTGACATCCCTCCACACAAAAATTTAGAGGTGCCATTTTATTTCATTAGAAAATTGTATGCCAAATTTGTGTTGCACCTCAAGGTGAACTATTGGAGCAGGAGGCCCAACATGGGTGTAGGAGGAGGAGCTCCTCAGGATAGACACTTTGTCTAGTGAAAGAAAGCTATCACTTATGTCCCCCCTAGTGATGTCTCCCCCCTCCTCCACTACAGCATCCTGATATCATTACAAAGGCTAGCTCTAAGACTATTAGAGCCATCCATAGATTGAGTAGCCTATTGATATCCTTGGCTAGGTTAGTGTTGCCTCCTTGTGTTGATGATACTGGCATGAGTAGTTAATCGGTGAGCTCATCACATGTTTGTGTGCCACATACTTTCATAATGTGCAAGAATATTTTTCTAGGTCCCATGGGTGATCTTTTTGAGTATCAGTTTACATTTGAGGAGGATGCACCAGATGTGTGTACAGAGGCTACACACACTAACATGAGAGAGGAAGGGCATGTAGAGGCATGGAATCCTTCTATGTCGATATGTGTATACATTTTTTTGTTATGACATATGCGATTTAAAGTTAATCTTTATAATAGAGTAATTTTAATTTTTAACCCATACTAACTTATACATATATGTGATCTTCATTCATGTTTAGTTGAAGATTGAGGAGGAGCTCAGATAGGTTGATAATGTCACACTCTCAGATATTTCATTTGGCCTTGAGAGATCTATAGTATATTATGTTGTGTTCTCATTGTTTTTTCTATTTGATATTGGAGCATATATGGTTTATAATCTTTCTTTTCTCTTACAAGTATCACCTGTCAATGGGGGGCAGAGTGCGAGGGATGAGACACAACGCATTGGCAAGGGAAAGCTAATTAGGTGCTTGTAAGGTGATTAAATATCAATGCATTCTTGTAAAATGTTTGTGGTAATAAAATTTAATTGTTTTCTTTATTGTATAGGGCATGGCTACTGGTGATGAGTCTAGGTAGATTCCATGTCATAGACCCTCTCGCATTTCCATTCGCAGTGAAAGCTGCATCATATGTATAAGTATCATTTATTTTTTCTTTTCCTTAATTTCATAAATAAATTCAAAACTGATTTCCATGATATTAACAACTAGCATTTTGTATCTCATAGGAAACATCTAGTGCATAGGAGGTTGGACACTAGAGTTTTGCATCTTTGTTGACACAACCATTATATCCAAAGAGTCAACATAGGTAAGTTGTAGTTTGAATTCTGGATCATATGTTATAAATATAGCATGATCTAAATTATAATGTTATAGTTTAAGTTGTATATTCATCTAAAAAACATACTTGAACATACATAGGCCACAATCAATGAGGTTCAAGCATTACCAAGGACATATGAGAGGACTCCTAACTAGCACAGAAGGTCAATGAGAGAGGTATTTATGATGAAAGTTTAATACTATAAATCTTTATTAAAAAATGATCATTATGCATTTGAGTAATTCAATGTTAGATACATAGAATCATATAAATTTAGTAGTCTAACTTTGGGTTTTCCTTCTTTGTTTATGTAGGAGGCATTTGATCCACCTAATGCAACGAAGAGGATACATTTGATCATTCACTAGTAGCATATGATAGTATAGTTTTCATAGGATGCATCATGATAAATTTTGAGATGGCATATGCCACATTGTATATAGAAACATTGATATTATAGAAATTTTGATGGCAGGATCAACCACATTTTGTATATGGATCTATGTATTTTGATATATGATTGCATAATTTATCTATGGATAAATAAACTTTGACATATATTTGTGTAATTTGTCTATGGATACATGTATTTTGATATATTTTTTTTTCATTTATGTGCACAATGATATACATATTAATTTAGTATAGTATTGTTCAATTTATCATGGATCATGTGTATTGTTCATGTTTATGGAATATCATTCATTTTGATCATGTTTGTTATATTCAATTCAAATGCAATAATTTGTGAATAACATTTTAATAACCTTTATTATAAAATTTTGATGCAATGTTTAATTTGAAATGCTATCATATATGTTTAATTTGAAATAATCTCTGTAAGCCCTTAAGATGTTATTATGGTTCACCCACCCAAATACACTTAGAGCACCTTGGAAATGAGATAGGTTATTATAGGCCTCATCATGACCATCCTGTATCATTTGACATTTCATCAATAGCTCACACGAGCTTTAAATCATGATCCTTGAAAGATTAACCTCGAAATACTCTTAGAGCACCTTGGAGACTCTTCAGTATAGGATAGTCGTGAATGATGGAGGCTCTCCATGGATAGAACAAGGGTTTCATTAGGGTTCATCTTCCCATCTAGAGCTAATGGCATTGAAAATTTTATGTAAAGATTAGCGGTTTCAAAGTTACACTATGATGCACTATGAACTGAGGCACACTACAAGTTTTGGCATTGAGCAAGATCGCTATGTTGAATCCAAATAGAATGTGATCTCTAGAAAATGAGATAGGTTATTTTATGCCTTGGCATGGCCATCTTATAACTTTTGGCACTTCATCAATAGCCCTCACAAGCTCTGAGTTATGACCCTCAGAAGATTGACCTCAAAATGTACTTAGAGCACCTTGGAGACTCTTTAGTATGGGGTGGCCGCAAATGATGGAGGCTCTTTGTGGCTAGAACAAGGGTGTCACTAGGGTTTACCTACCCATCTAGAGCTAATGGTACTAATGATTTGATGCCAAGATCAATAATTTCAAAGGTACATTGTAATGCACCTATGAACTGAGGCACACTACAAATTTTGGCATCAAGCGAGATCGTTGTGTTGAATCCAAATAGAATGTGATATCTTAAAAATGAGATAGGTTATTTTAGGCTGCAACATGATCATCCTATAACATTTGATGTTTCATTGATAGCCCTCATGAGGTCCAAGTTATGACCCTCAAAAAATTGACCTCAAAACACACTTAGAGCATGTTGGAGACTCTTTTCTATGAGGTGGCTATGAATGATGGAGGCTATTTGCAACCAGAACAAGGGTTTCACTAGGGTTCACTTGTCCATCTAGAGCTAATGGTGCTACCAATTTGATGCCAAGATTAGTGGCTTCAAAGTTACATTGTGATGCATCTATGAACTAAGGCACACTATGAGTTTTGGCATTGAGAGAGATCATTGTGCTGAATCCAAATAGAATGTCATCTCTAAAAATGAGATTGGTTATTTTAGGCCTTAGCATGATCATCCTATAGTGTTCAACATTTCATCAAAAGCTCACACGAGCTTTGAGTTATGACCCTTGAAAGATCGACCTCAAAATGCACTTAGAGCACCTTAGAGACTCTTCGATATAGGGTGGTTGCGAATGATGGATGCTCTCTATGGCTAAAAAGGGTGTCATTATTGTTCACCTAGCCATCTAGAGCTAATGGAACTAATGATTCAATGCCAAGAATAGCAGTTTCAAAGTTACACTATGATGCACCTATGAACTGAGGCACACTATGAGTTTTGGCATCGAGTGAGATTATTGTACCAAAGCCAAATGGAATGTGATCTCTAAAAAATGAGATAGGTTATTTTAGGCCTCAACATGAATATCTTGTAAGATTTGACATTTCATTGATAGCTCCTATGAGCTCTAAGTTATGACCCTCAAAATGTACTTAGAGCACCTTGGAGAGTCTTTAGTATGGGGTGGCTGCGAATGATGGAGGCTCTCTATAAATAGAACAAGGGTGTCACTAGGGTTTTCCCACCCATCTAGAGCTAATGGAACTGATTATTTGATGCCAAGATTAGTGGTTTTAGTGTTATGTTGTGATGCACCTATGAACTGAGGCACACAATGAGTTTTGGCATCAAGTGAGATTGCTGTGAAGAATCCAAATAGAATGTGATCTCTTGAAAATGAGATAGATTATTTTAGACCTCAGCATGACTATGTTTTAAAATTCAATATTTCATTGATAGCCCCCATAAGCTCTAATTTATGACCCTTAGAAGATCAACCTTGAAACCCACTTAGAGCACCTTGGAGACTCTTCAGTACAAGGTGGTTGTGAACAATGGAGGTTCTTTGTAGCCAAAAAAAGGGTGTCACTAGGGTTTACCCACCTATATAGAGCTAATGGTGCTGATGATTTGATGCCAAGATCATTAGTTTCAAAGTTATGATGCGATGCACCTATGAACTAAGGCACATTGTGAGTTTTGGCATCGAGCGAGATCGCTGTGCCGAATCCAAATGGAAAGTGATATCTCAAAAATGAGAGAGGTTATTTTAGGCATAAACATGGCCATCTTGTATCATTTGACATTTCATTGATAGAACTCAAAGAGCTCTATGTTATGACCCTCAGAAGATCAACCTTAAAATGCACTTAGAGCACCTTGGAGACTCTTTGCTATGGGGTGGCCATAAACAATGGAGGCCCTCTAGATTTGAAAAAAGGGTGTCACTAGGGTTCACCCACCCATCCAAAGCTAATGGCACTGATGCACCTATGAATTGGATGCACCTATGAACTATGGCACATTGCAAGTTTTGGCATCGAGTGAGATCGTTGTGTTGAATCCAAATAGAATGTGATCTCTTGAAAATGAGATAGGTTATTTTAGGCCTTAGAATGAATATCCTAAAGCATTTGACATTTCATCAATAGCCCCCACGAGCTCTGAGTTATGATCCTTTTAAGATTGACCTTGAAACATAATTAGAGCACCTTGGAGACTCTTTGGTATAGGGTGGCCGTGAATAATGGAGGCTCTTTATGGCTAGAACAAGGATTTTACTAGGGTTCACTTGCCCATCTAGAGCTAATGGCACTAAAAATTTGATGCCAAGATCAATCGTTTCAAAGTTATGCTATGATGCACCTATGAAGTAAGGTACACTACAAGTTTTGGCATTGAGAGAGACAACTATGCCAAATCCAAACAAAATGTGATAGGTTATTTTAGGACTTAGCATGAAAATCCTATAGAATTCAATGTTTCATTGATAGCCCCCACATACTCTAAGTTATGACCCTCGAAAGATTGACCTCAAAACACACTTAGAGTACCTTGGAGACTCTTTAGTACAGGGTGGCCATGAATGATGAATGATCTCCATAGCTGAAACAACAATGTCACTAGGGTTCACCCACCCATCCATAGCTAATGGCACTAATGATTCGATGTCAAGATCAATGGTTTCAAAGTGATGCTATGATACACCTATGAACTGAGGCATACTACAAGTTTTAGTATCGAGCAAGATTGTTGTGTTGAATCAAAATAGAATGTGATCTCTCAAAAATGAGATAGGTTATTTTAGGCCTTGGCATAAATGTCCTATAGCATTCAACATTTCATCAATAGCCCCCACGAGCTTTGAGATGCAACCCTCAAAATATCAACCTTGAAATGCACTTAGAGCAACTTGGAGACTCTTCGATATGGCATGGTTGTGAATGATGGAAGCTCTCTATGGAAAGAACAAGGGTGTCAGTAGGGTTAGTATTAAGTAAAAACATTATTTTTGATCTCTCTCAAGTTTTTGGCATTTGGCACAATGCAAGTTTGGTGTTAATATGTATTAAAATAATCATTTTTTAGGTCCCTCCACATAAATTGCATTAAGTAAAATCATCTTTGTTTCTTACATTAAATCAACAAGTTTACATTTAAAATATCTGAAGTGTTTCAACATTATTACATCAATACACAACTATCAAAAATAGTAGCATCAAAAATAGTATTGTCAAAAATCATAGTGTCAAAAATAGAATAGATTTTTCTTCATTTTGCTCCTTATTTAGTTTCTAATATTCATGCATGGCTACTCTTCATGATGTACCTACATTCCAATATCATAAAAATATTAGTAACTTATTGTATTAAACAAGATAATCATTGGTTCATTGAATCATTATGAACAAAATAACATAAGGAGTAAATATACCTTGTCGAGTGTTCTAGTAGAGTCCTCTCTTTATTTTAGGGTCTCCAGTAGGGCTTTACAATCAGCATTAGTAATAGTGAAAAGTTCTTTTACTTTTGGTCTTCCTTGATGCTTCAACAACTTCACATTTGTTTCTATAATAAGATGTGAATATATGAGGATTGTTTTGTGCTTCTGATAGTCTTCAAATGTAGGAATTCCATTCCTTCTAAGCATGTATATCCACAGCCATGTTCCAACAATAACCATTGAACTAGTAGGATATGTGAATCCATCGTCATCTGTGGTCAGTTGTGTAAGCTTTTGTTTACCTCTTATATAACATGCTACCCAATAATCTAATTTCTCATCATTCCCCTATGGTGAAACCAATGCAAAGACATGTCCTAGCTAAAGAAGATCTAATAGATGGTTATTCTCAAGTGAACTTTCCATGTCATCATTTCTAATAGAGGGTATGGTAGACAATGAAGTAAGATAATGTGGGGCCCATATGTCCACCCACTCACTTGACTCATAGTGATCCTAATCACACTGAAAACAACTAGGAAAAAAGTATGCTAACTATCGTGTCCAAATGGTCCATGTACTAGAATCAGAGCTCCAGAATGAATGCATTTTTTATGACTCTCTCACTATAGCACAATCTGATCTATCACCTATGGACCCTTCCTCAACCAGCCAAAATAACTTGCATACTACTGAATCAAGAGTCCCCCCCATGATAATGTTTAACTACACCAATCAACAATGTTACAAGCATCAAGAAGCTCTGCTCTTGAAATCTTTAATTGCTCCTCAAATAGAGCTCTCTTCACACATGCCCCTACTCCATCATGTTCCCCTTTCCCATGGCTAGACTCAAAAAAACTCCATGTATGAGGCACCCCACTCTCTGTATGCATCCTACGTAACCAATAAAACATGTGAGCATTCTTAAAATTGACCTATGCAGTTATCTAACCAAATGATATGTCTATCAATAGCAATGCCATACTACTATAAGAAATCAAAATAATTCTTGAAACAATACTACACAAACTCATTAGAGTGAGATCTATCATCACTCATATAAAAATGGTACTCTCTAATAATCTTCTAATTATCTTCTACACTATCAAGGGTGATGAGACCAAAATATGGTCTATTTTATCATTTCATTTTCAATCGAATTTGTAAACTTTCTAAAAACTTTGATGTTTAAGAACATGATGTTTATGATGATTTTAGACAAATGTGTGCATAATTAATTTCTAGGACTAAAATTAATATGCTATGAAATGATATGTCATTTGATTACAAAATAGTGAGAATGATGTTTTTCTTCCTTAGCTAGTTTGGGTAGTTCTCCTATAGCCATGACATAGGGTAAACTAATTTAGATGACATATTTTGAACTAGTCTTGATGTATGTTATTACTTTGGAGGCACTAATAATTTTTAGATTCAAAGGTAAAGTCAACTCAACTAAGCAGAGTTAGTAGCCCAAGCAAATAGAGGTAAATTTCATTAATAACTATCCACATCGTCAACTATTCCGTCCATAATAGCTAGTGCCTATTTTGAAGAAAGTGGGAGTCAAAGTAGGAAATCTAGGGGTCATGAGCTCCTAAATTAATGTTTCATTTGGTGCCAAAGTTAATACACCTCTTGTAATATTCAATGCCATCCATTATTTTGGTAGTTGATGAAGTCTAAAATCTTGGAATTTTATTCCTAGTTTGTGTTTAAATAACTAGAAGTCTGTGTTCTAGAAAGGGAATTTAATTAGTGATTTTTCATAGAAGGAAGAAGTTTTCTAAGTTTGAGTAGTACTACATGTAATCTTTTTGTTTATCAGTATGTATGCTCACTATTGTTATGAATAAAAAGATCATTTCAGGTTTCCATCTTTGAGTAGTTCTACTTCACTTCTCTGTGGGGGCCCACACAAGAAGTGAATCAATTAATTAGCATAGGATTTACCTTCAGTTCATAGAACTAGTATAGACTTTGCTATTCTTGTAGCCATTGATAGTAAAATTAGTGGACTATTCCTATAGCATAGGGAGTTGAAGTAGTTCTTAGTTGTATTGTCATGCTTTGTTAAAATAGATTTGATTCTCAACTTTAGCATAGATTTCCCATAGCAAAATCATTTGAATTTCTATAGAATAATTCATAAGTTGAGATAATTTTGAAGTATACACTTTGCAGACACCATTTCAAGTTTACGTCCTTGGTTGATAAATTAAACGAGTTCAAATGAATTGGATTAGAAACATTTAGAATGTCCAATCCTAGATTAAGCAATCCATTGCTATAGTATTTTGGTCCCTTTCTTTGGCCAAGCATTTTTGGACCATTGCTGAGGATGGTGTTAAATTCAAACCAATCTTTGTAGTTGCACTTTTATTCCCTATAGAATAGAATTTAGTATTAAAGAAGCATGTTACACATAGAAGAAGAGACCATCTTGGGAGATTCCTTCCTCGTGATAATCAAGAAGAACCATCCAATGATGTTCATCCTGAACTAGATGAACCATAAAGAGAGAACAACAAAGAGGAACCCTTTGAAAATTTATTTGCTAATATTCAAGCTAAAATACCTTCTTCATCTTTAGAAGAATCATTCCACTTGAATGAACTTTTTGTTGAGCATGCATATCAAGATAATCCACTAGCAATTGTTATATATCAAGGACCACCTGTTCCTCTAGGAATGGCTATGCCTACCTTTCCTTTTCCTATTCCACCTTTGTAAGAGAATCAAAATTTGAGGAAAATACCTGTTGTTTCTCTTCCAAAATTCTATGGCCTTATTACAGAAGACCCTAAAACATTTCTCTTTGAGTTTGACATTCTTTGTAGGAGCTATGGCTACACAACTAATGCCCATAAGTCAAAATTATTTCCCTCTACTCTAAAGGAGGCCGCCCTAAGATGTTTTGTGGGGTTGGGTGCAAACACTATAGCAAATTCGACTAAAATGAGTAATTTGTTTCTTCAAAAATATAAAGAATATTGCAAAGGTCAAGATATGAAGGGGGATGAAATTTTTAAAATTTCATAGAAGGAGGGTGAAACCTTGGAAGACTATATTTCCATATTCTTGTTCAATGTGCAGTAGAACACATAGCATAACTTAAATGAAGAATCTAAGAAGCATCTTTTTTTGAGAGGTGTGTAAGAAGAAAGCATGGAAGCCCTAGACCTAATGGCTAGAGGAGATGTTACACAAAGGACTTGGAATGAAATCAAGGAGATCTATCAAAACTATTCAAGAGCTACTATGAAGAAAGGTAGAGGACTAAGGAGCCTACCACATATGACTAATAGTGGGTTAGGAGTGTTTAAGATGGAGTTATCTAACCTACTATCTGACTTCAAAAAAGATATCATTAATGATGTCATTACTCAATTGGATACCATGCAAGTTCAAAGTAAAAAGGATGAAGCTAATGCTATGCTAACTTAATTCTACCCTCATTGTAGAGAAAGGAAGAAGATCATTGTAGTGGCCATGAAAGCACAACCAATGCCTATTGAGTTCAAAGCAATTGATGAGGATATAGGAGAAGTCATCTATGTTGCTCAAAGATGACTATGGGCTAAGAGACAAGGTATGCCTCAAGACCCTCTAAATAATTTTGGTTATAATAATAATAAGTGGTAAAGCACTATTCCTCCAAATTCAGCCCCTTAATGACATAATTAGAACAAAAATTGGCCCAACTAATAGCCACATTATAACCAAGCTTACCAAAAACCACCTCAGTATCTACAAAAAAATAATTAATGGCCTCAACAAAATAACCAATATCATTAGTGGGGCCCTAATCAACAAACCTATCTACTAGGGGAATTGGTAGTAACCACCTTAGTGGGGGCCTAAACAACTACCTCAGTAGCAAGCCCTAATGCCTCCACCTCCTATAGCCGATGTTAGCCCAAAGAAGTAACCACAACTTCCTATTCAGCCAACACCAAATCCCAACAATAAGCAATAGACTTATTCTTTGCAGATAAATGATATTCATCTAAGGCCCGGAACCAGGTTACCTCCACCTAAAGGACCTATAATAATTGAGGTTGTTGATACTGAAAATGTTCCAAAAAAATAACCAGTTGTTGCCTCAATTCCCCCATAAGCATCTACTCCCCCATATCCACAAAGTTTAGTTCCTGTAGCTCCATCTAAACCAAATCCTATAGCAACTAATCTCCTAGACCAACTTAAACAAATGACTATCTAGATTCTCTTATTGGATGCACTTAAGGAGATTCCCCTTTACAATAAAAATTTAAAAGAAGAATGTATTAAGTAATCTAGTAGAAATAAAAATGATCCTTCTACTATCCATGTGTTGGGACAACTTTCTGATAAAATTTTGAGCAAAGCCCTAATGCCTAAGTATTCTGACCCAAGAAGTCTTATGGTTACCATATGCATAAATGGCATCCAAAGAATGTTTTGATTGCTTTGGGAGTGTTAATTAATTTAATGGCTAGAGAAGTCTTGTCAAGACTTAGCATTATTGGATTAGACACTCCTACAATACTTTAGTTAGAAGACAACTCAACTATCAAACTTGATGGTACGATAGAAGATATCATTGTAACCTTGGATTCCCTAGATTTTCTTTCAAACTTTATTGCGCTATCACCTAGAGGCACCCTTGAAGGATATCCATTAATCTTAGGAAGACCTTGGTTGGCCACTACAAATGCATGCATTACATGTCGAGCAAGAAAAATGTCAATATCAGATTGTACCAAGACTAAAAAGTTAGCTCTGTACTCTCTTGCACAACCACAACTAGATCTTGACCAAGTTTCTTGGCTAGACCTTGATGATGATCCTTTAGAAGTTAATTCTATTCAACAGCTCATGATGCTTAATAGAAACCCATTTGTTGTATCCCAAGAAGAAGATGACATACTAGCTACAATCCTTACTAATTAGTATGATTCTAAGGAGTTTTCTTCTACAAATTCTATTGGATCCTTACAAACTATATTGCCTAAATGTGATGCATCTCAATCTCTTGTAGCACCTAATTACCTTCATACATTATTACCCCATGAAATTAAATCTCCATCAATAGTAGAGGTTTTAAAGATGGATAAGGTAAAGAGATCTAAGATTGTTGTAGGAAAAGAGTTGAATATCAATAATGACCTTACTACATCTTAGATGAGAAGTTACATTAAACTATTGCAAGATAATCAGCAAGCCTTTGAATGGGACTATACTAAAATGAAGGGCTTAGATCTTAGTCTTTGTACAAATAGAATATTTATTAACTTAGAATTTAAGCTAGTGAGACAATCCCAGAGGAGAGTAAACCCAACATTAAAAGATATAGTCAAACTAGAGTTACAAAAACTTCTTAGTGTTGGATTTATCTATTCTATTTTTGATAGCCAGTGGGTTTCACCTCTAGTTATTCTTCCAAAGAAGGGAGGAAAATGGAGAGTATGTGTAGACTATAGGGAGCTTAATAAAGACACTAAAAAGGATCACTTTCCTCTACCATTTATTAATCAAGTATTGGATAACCTAGCAGGAAGGACATATTTCTCACTTTTAGATGGTTTCAATGGATATAATCAAATTCAGATCTCTCTAGAAGATCAAGATAAGAAAATGTTCACCTATCCATGGGGAAAATTTACTTACTCTATCTTACCATTTGGATTATGAAATGCACCTGCGAATTTTCAATGAGTGGTTCTTAGCATATTTTCTAACACATCTATTGATTGTGTTGAAATCTATATGGATGATTTCACCACTTTTGGTGACACATTTGAACAAGCTCATGCCAACTTGAAGAAGGTAGTAAAAAGGTGTCAAGAATACAATCTATCTCTTAATAGTGAGAAGTGTTATTTCATGATGGAAGGAGTTGTTCTTGGCCATTACCTTTCCTCTTGTGGAATTCAAGTGGACCCTACAAATATTGCTGTAATTACTAATCTACCAACACCAACCAGGAAAATAGATGTTACAAGATTTCTTGGACATGTTGGTTACTACAAGAGGTTCACCAAAAAATTCAGTAAGCTTGCTGCCTCCTTGTACAACTTACTCAAGAAGACAACTGAATTTGAGTGGACAGAAGACTATGAAGCAACATTCCAGCAATTGAAGGATGTTTTGACTACAACACCTATTCTTAGAGGACCTAATTGGAAGCTACCTTTTCACATTCACACTGATGCATCTAATACTACTTTAGGAGCAGTTTTGGGACAAAAAATTTGTAGGGTGTTGAGCTAAATTATATTATCATTGAAAAAGAATTGCTTGTTGTTGTGTATGCACTTAATAAATTTTGGCATTGTATCACAAGCTATGAGGTTTTTGTCTACACTGACCACACTGCTATAAAATATTTGATGAACAAACTTACTATTTTCAGTAGATTAGCACATTGGCTACTCCTCGTGTAGGAGTTTAATGTGAATATAATAGATAAACCAAGTTGAGCCAATGCAGTAGTAGATTTTTTATAATGACTTCAAGTACTTGATGATCAAGTAGCCATAGATGATAGCTTCCCTGATGAGCATCTATTTTCAATAGAAAGTTATAACCCATTTTTTATAGATATAGAAAATTACCTTACTACAAGAATAAACTACCACACTTTTCACCCAAGCAATGTCGTCTCTTGGAGGAAAAAAGTCTCAATTTATCATGGATAGCTAGGTTGATGTTCTACACTGAACCAGATCAAGTAACTCATTGGTGTGTGAGAGAAAATGAAACCTATGGCATCCTGCGGGCATGTCATGATGAACCATGTGGGGGTCATTTTGTGGAAAAGAGAACAACCTACAAGATTTTAATAATTGGATACTATTGGCCTACTCTCCACAAAGATGCATAAAAGCATACAAGTAAATTTGATCGATGCCAATGCATGGGAAGGCCCACTAAATTTGATGAAATGCCTTTATAGCCATAGGTGATGGTCATGCCTTTTGACAAGTGGAGTATTGACTTTGTTGATCAAATAAAACCCTCTTCTCATTGAAAATTGTACATCTTAGTATGTATTGATTATGTAACTAAATGGGTCGAAGTAGAAGCTATGACACATGCCAAAGATCACAAAGTAGTAGATTTTCTATATGAATGCATATTCACCAAATTTGGAGTACCTAGAGAAATTGTCATAGATCAAGGAGCTCAATTCACAACAAACCTGATTATATAACTTGTTGGTTTGATTTTTTATAGTATAAAAAAATTAGAATTGAGTCAAAATTGTAGCCCTTGTTTTGAAAATTTTGAGAAAATCAACCCCTATGAGCGCCCATAAATGAGTTTGTACTCGGCTATACTTGAGAAGCCTAAGAGGTGTTTAATGTTTCTAACACCTTTCATTTAGTGTGTCCACTTGTTCCATGAAGTTAAATTGAGATCTTGAGCCATTTTTTTGAAGTCTCATTTTGACCTAGTTCCAAATCTACATTTTCACCAAAGTGTCAAACAGCGACAAGAGGCCTTGTTTGCATCTAAATATCTTGCACCCAGAAATGTCTCATGACTCACCACTTTGGGGGTTTTTAATGTCCATATCCGAGAACCTATGTTTTAGATTTTGAGTTTCAAATTTGATTGACTAGGTTTTGAACCCCTAAAAGTTGGTAATTTACTATTTTCATGCATTTGCAAATTGTGCAAAATTCTAGGAAGCCCTATTTGACCTATAATAACTTTGACCCAGTTGACCAAAATGTTAAATTTCCTTTTGCATTGCATTATAGAGTTCAGAGACTTCCTATGTTTAAATTTTTAAGTCTTGAAAAATCTATTTGATTAGTTTTCAAATGCGATTCCAAACATAATTTCTATCTTTTTACTGGTGTCATAAAGTGCAGATTGTTTGGTTCCCCTATTCAGGATGTTATATCTTGAAATCCATGATTGACTAGATCGAATGGATTATACTAATGTGTTTCCCTTTGAAAATACTTTAAGTGTGCAAGTTTGCACATCTTGATGAATCCATTTGCACGCTTTTCCAAGTCAATTTCATTTGCAAAAATCATTTTTCTAACATTATTTCTAGTTGTCAAATTCTGAGTAGCCCACTTTGAATGATTGCCATTTGTGCCCAGTTATTTATCATCTGCCCAAATCCCAAAATTATACTTTCTTCATAACAATGAACCAATGACCTAGTTTTTGTCTTCCCAAGTGTCAGTTTTCCCAGTTTTCAAACCCAAATTTGAATGCAATTTAGTGTTTTATGACATGTTTTCTTGCATGTAGTTCTGAAAGGTCAACTTTGATGGTCAATATCTTTTGACCCCTAATTTTTCATGAGACGAGATTAGACAAGGTGCAAGAATGTAGAACAAAGAATCAGTGCCCTAGTTTTCAGAGCTTGGTCAGTAGTTTGGATTAGTTTTTAAGGCTAGTCAAAGGACCCTCTAGCATTAAATTGGTAGTTTGCAGATAAGAGGTAAAATGAGTTTAAAATGATGATCAATCAGTGATCAAGTTTGATTTAAATCTAGTTAGATGATGAATAGATCATTTTGAAGGTTTAGTTGCCTAAAAATGATTTTTTTTAGCCAGACCCGCTTTGGGGCCTAGTTGATTCCATCAGAATAATAATGTGCTACGATCTTTTTCATTAAGTCAGGATTCAATAAATATGTAGAAATAATGTTCAAGCTTATGAAGATCAATATTTTTGATACCCTTGGCTCAATTAGATATGTGTTTCCAAGATGTGGGCAAAGTGAAATGAATGGTATGTGTGGAGTTAAGTTTGGCATAGTTACTCCCTATTACTAGCATTCATCTCCATAAGAATGCTCTAAAATGGCATTTGATTAGTTTTAGTAAGCCAAAGCACATCATATAAAGGATAGGGTAGGAGATTTGAGTAGGCATGGTATGTCAATAACTATTGTAGAATCAATTTGAAAGAGGAAACCATGGCACCCAAGGCGTCAGTGAAAAGAAAGACCTCACACATTAGTCTTGGAGAATGCAAAGAAGATTTATAATAGGATTTTGAAAGGCCACGTGACATGTGGACTCCATTGTTTGTTATTTCACATCACACACATTCAAAGGCTAAGGTTATGACTTGAATAATCTACTCCCAATTTGTAGGTGTAGAGGAAGCTCCACATAAGTGAAGAAGTCCATGGCTAGTCTTAAAAAAGGAAGCCATTGTGATAAGAGGGAGGTTTAACATTTAAAGGAGTAGAGGAGCACATAAAACTGACCCACCTATCAAAAAGCAAGCCGACCATGGCTTGGAAAAGCTACTGGACATAAAAGAAGGAAAGCTTCTAACAAATTAAGGCAAAGACACCCACACCATATGATAAAGAAGCCTCCACACTGAGAATCAAAGAAGCAAAGCCTCATGCAAAGAGCTCTATACACGCATAAAAAAAGGAGACCCTTATGCCATAGAATAGGGAGCCGACCAAATAAGCCCATGTTGTGATCGAAGAAGAGGCTCTCAGCAAGGGGGAAGCTAACACTCCCAGGTAAAGGCTAGAGTCCCACATTATTGGCGTAAGAATTCAGAGTTCAAGGAGTGGCAGAGATAAAAGAGAGGCACCCACATTGAAGGAAACATAACCAATAGAGATCAATGCATGAAAAAATGGCCATCGAGGAAGAATCAACATAACAAGGAAAGGGAGCGTCCATATAAAGCCTCATGCATAAAGATAGGGAAATAAAAATCAACATAGGGAGTGATGAAATGAAGACCACCATCCATGGATTATAAAAGAAGGGCAAGGCAAGGTAAACAACAGGAACTCCCACGCAAAATAGCAGAGCATTTGCAAACATTTAGTCCCACATACAGGCCAAAAAAGACTTTTATAGTCTTTAAATAAAGAACTACACAATTTGTATGTGTCTAAAGACTTATGCTTTATGAAAAAGGTTGAGCTCGAGGAAGAAATTTTAGACCAAAGTACAAGCGTGCTAATGTGATGAGGTGCATCCAGATCACGCCATGTGTCCTGATTGTGTGATGGGCACTTACCCACAAAAGCAAGATTCTTGCCAGTTAAACAAAGTGGGAAAGTGGGATTGTACCACATGGTAGTGGGTCCCATTTGGAAATGAGGTGGTGCCACAAGTTTAGATCAACATGGATGCACCAGATCGTGACATGTGTCATGATCCGATGGTCAACACATGTTCACATTACAAAGATGCAAGCCGGATAAATAATGTGGGTAAGTAGGCTACTAACACATGTCAGTAGGTCTAACTTAAATGATGATGTGGTGATGACATGCAAGGTAACTAGATAAGTGTAGACCAATTAGAGGCCACCACGTGGCACCCAGTCAAATGAGGTTCAACCCTGAATTTAAAAGGTAGGGGAAATTTCCAAAGGAATAAAATATTATTTTTTAAATTATTTTTCTCAATGGGTATATGTGCAAGAATTTTAAATTCAAAGGGTATTTAATATAGAGTTTGAACTTTAGATTGATTTAAATTTTTGAATATTTAAAATCAAAGTTGTGGACCTGAATAGCTATACCAAGGGGGTGATTTTTAAACTAAGATTCTAGAGGTTTTTGATAGGCTAAATATGCAATGTTTTATATTGCCAGAACTAAGAGAAATTGAATTTTTCAATTATGGAGTTAGTTTCTACACAAGAAGCAGTTTGTTCATGTTATAGGAGGTTTTCTCTTAGACATTGATCTACATATTTTATTAGGTGTTTCAAGTCACCAGTTACAGAATTTAGTGGAAAAATATCAAAAAAGTGTTCAATGATTCTTGTATCAAGTTATTTTGAGTGTTTGTGATGTTTCGGCTAAAATTTGATCAATTGGCACATCTCTAGATTCAGTTAGTAGATCTTTGTCTTTTACTAAGATACTTTACATTTGGAAATGCAAAATAGAATGGATATGATTAGCAGTTGAGGAGAGAAGGTAGAGAGAATATTTTCAGCTTCTTGAGGGAGAATTATAAAGGGACACATGTCAGATGCATAACCAATCTAGGAATTGCTTTCTTTCTATCTATTCTTTCTTCTTCTCTTTTGTAAGGGTTGGAAAATTTGGAAAGTTTCTCTGCAATAAAGATAGTTAGTAGAACTGGCCCTGAAATTGATGAAGTTTGAATGGAAGATATGGGATGTGTTGGTTCTAGACCATGAAGCTTTTTCTTTTTCTATGATAGCCCCTTCACATCCCATCAGTTTCTCATTCCTACCATTTTCTCTCTTGTATGACAATATTTGTTCATTGTATAGTCTGGTCTATTAGGTTCTTTATGAGTTAATTTCATGAATTTTTATGTATTATTTCAAGAAAATCAATACAAGGAACAACAAGTGTTTAGTTTTAGTTTAAATCTCGTCTCCTTTCTCAGTTGAGCTATGATGTTTTATGGTCTTTGAACAAAGAGCTTAGATCATAGTTGCAGTCCCTTAAGGCTGTATGTTGCTTCATTGTTGCTTGTAATTCAAGGAATTATGTAAATGCTTCAAAAATTCAACAAGGTGTTGGCATTAAGTTATTATTGCCATTAGTGACAACACTTACTCAATTCTGAATGATTATAGAGTGCATCACTTAGTCTATAGTGTATACCGAGCATTTAGTGGTTACTTTGTAGGTTCATCACTTAAGTAGTTCATATCGAGCATTCATGAAGCTACCAAGTGGGTGTGCAACCTAGAAGTATCTACCAAGCTTCATAGTTTACACTGAGCATTGCAATATCTACTGAGCTTCATAGTTTACACTGAGCATCTCAGTATCTACTGAGCAGTCTGACTGTTTCATGGGAATCTAGTGTTTATCGAGTGATGGAAGTGTAATATTTACCGAGTGATAGAAGTGTAATATTTACCAAGTGATGGAAGTGCAATGTTTACCAAGTGATGGAAGTGTAATGTTTACTGTAATGCCCCGTCCAGAGATCCTTGGAAACAAGGATTCAAATCAAGCCAAGATATTTTTTTTACAAGTATGAATGCACAAGACAACATCATACATGGATCACAAAGATCGCAACAGAAGACTTCAACACAATTTCGGCAACTAACGAATCTTCGAACGCCATTACCCAACTGACAAACCCAAACAAAAGCCAACAACCACCACAACAAGATGAGGGCACAAGAAAAGAACACTCATCAACAAAACATCAAACTGGGGTAAAATGCAGAATCCCAAAATTTGGCTAAGCCTGAAATCCTAAAGCCCTAAAAATTGGCTAAGTCTGGATTTCTGAAGCCCTGAAATTTCCTAGAATCCATAACTTATCTCCAAGAGGTCTAAAACCTATCTCAAAAAATTTGTCACATATATTAAAATATATCTTAAGTATAAGATCTTATACTTAAATGATATATTTTAAACCCCAAGAGACTAAAACAAAAACACGAAAACTCAATTTCAAGAGAAATCGACAGAATTCAAAATGCAATAGCATAGGGTTGAAGAACACCCAAAAGGGTATCCAAAACCAGTCTCAAAAAGATCAGATCATGAAGAAAAGTGCCCATTGATGGAAAATGCAGGTTTTTCACAAAAACCGTGCGATACTTTTTACTAAGGGAGGGCGATACTTCTCCTTAACGCGTGCAACACTCTTCCAGTGTCGTACGACATTTCTCAAGAGGGCGTGCGACACTTTTCAGCATCGCACGACATTTATCAAGAAGGCGTGCAACACTCTTCCAGTGTCATACGACATTTCTCAAGAAAGTGTGCGATACTTTACAGTGTCCTACGACATACTTTGCATGGGTGTGTGATACTTTTTAAAGTATCGCACCATGCTGAACAAATGCCACCCATATAAAACAAAAACACTCCTAGAAGCAAAAATGACCAAAATAGAGCAAAGAACCTCCACACCAAGGAGTACTAGATCCAAAAAGGCTCAAGGAAAGAACACTCGAGTGCAAGAATAACACAAAAAGAAGAACATCTATCCATCTAAGCTATAGCAGTAAAGAACACACTGAATATAAACATCACCGAGAACAAAGGCAACATCGCAATGTACATAAATACATCTCAGGAACAAAACAACCAAACTAAGTATGCGGTTCCTCCCAATCGTCAATAGCATCATAAGACCATTGTGGGTCCTAGCCATCCCCCACGCGTAACATCCCAAGCCATCGACCAGATCATCGGTATTGTCGTAATAGGGACGTCACTACTAAAAACATGCAACAATATAAGCATAAGGAAATCTAACATGCTAGTGATAACGCATAAGATAATCCTACAGTAGGTAACATCACCTATCACATGCTACACAGCAGTAAGCAATAGATATACTACTAAAACAATTAACATCATCTAATCATATGCTAAACATCATAATATGGGAATGCATCAAATAAAATAACATCATCTAAACATAATATACAAGCATCCCAATGAAAGCATAAATCACAAGAAAGCATACTCCGAAACCCAAAGTACGAAGTGAAAACATTCAACAATGGTTGCACTAGGACAAGATCATCTCTGTACACTGGTCCCTAGTAGTGGTGAAGGTAGCTACGCCTCCCAACCATGTGGCACCCATAGGTCCACACCCACTGTACTGATGGAGATAATGATCCAACCACAAACACACAAAAATTACAACATCCATGGCTAACACTCACGCCAGACAGTATGATGGTTGAACCAAGAACCTAAGACAATGAAAGGAGTACAGGTCTTGGTCAGACATTCAATAGGCTACTATGTAGGGACTAACATCATGGAGAGTCGCTTGGCATCAAAAAGCCCAAGCTAGGACATGCACAGATTCAACATCCCTCAACAGAAAGGCTCTTGCACCCCAAATATTTTATTATCTTAAGTTTTATTACCAGTCACACATTTTCTTTAGTTATCACTTAAACAAACTCCTCTCAGCCATACCCATGGCGTCATGATCGCCAGGCTACGAGATAGAAGCCCCCTCCATATGCTACCCTACCCTACCCATGCTCATCCTACGACAAGTGCCTGTGGGCATGCATGCTCCCATCCCAACCCCAATGATCATAACTTCTAGCAAATCCACAGAAGATCGGGCCTCACAAGTCACCCAATCAAATGTACGCACACGTACTTGTGTGTGGCGCACCACCATCACGAAGATCATAACACAAGGACAAGAATGAGAACACAATGCAAAGAAAACACCCAACTGAAAGCAACATGAGAATGATAGATTCTACACGAATCCAAAAGTCAATAAAATCATACATCATGAAATCATTCAACTGGCCTCAATCTGAGAGTATGGATTCTACACGAATCCCAATGATGTAACAAGACCATACATCATGAACTCACTCAACCAGCCTTAATCCGAGAGTATGGATTCTACACGAATCCTAGCATTCATGAAACAAAAGCAAAGGTCCAACAAAAACTATAACAAAGATAAAATCACTCAACTGAACACAACGTCGAGAGTACGGATGCAACACGCATCCCAATGCAACATAAAAGTGCAAAAGTGGTTTGACTGATATCCAAATGGATCATCAAAGTCCACGACCCACATTGTGCCAAGAAAACTTGAGAAAATAGGGTGGCACGCAAAATGAGGTAAAAACCTCAAAATTTGGAAAATTTCAAAATTAAAACCCTTTTGGCCTTTGGGTTCAAAAACCCCAAAAATTCAAAAATCAATGGAATCGGACACCATATGAAAAAATAGCTACCATAACGGTGTAAAATTCCAAACCCTCATCCCAAAAAAAGGGAAATGTTCATACCCACCCAACCGGGTAGAACTAGCATACAGAAATGGAGGGGAACACTAGTTCTCAGCCTCCAAACAAACGGCTACCAAAAATAGAAGTAGAAACGAAGTAGAAACAATAAAATAGGAAATCCCTACCTCACAGCTAAAAGGGCAAAATGAAAATCTGAACAATAAAATAAAATGCTCACAGAAGTGGCTGAAAATTGCGAAAATCCAAGGTTTCCTTGAGCTGGATCCAACAAGCTCAACCTCGCGACGATCTCACGCCCGTAGCTCCCACAATGAACAAAATAGTAAATCCTCATGAAGAGGACTTTGGATTTTACTCTCCAACTTTCCAATTTGAAAGTGAGAAGTGAGGAATTAAATTCCTCTTTGGATACTTATTCACTTTTCGGGTGAATAATTGATTAGGGCATTTAACCAGCCAATCTAGTTAAACCCCGAATCCACCCAAACAAAAACATGCTATTCCTATAAATAGGAATTCATCTATGGAAAAGCTGCCAAAAATTAAAATAAATCAATTAAAAAGCTCGAAAACCCAAAAACACATAAATCTCCTTAATAACTTTCGCAACAATGCAAACCTCTAAATGCACAAACACGCTTACTGGTCTAATCACATAATGCAATGAGTTTGGATTTAATAATCACCAAAAGGTTTAAATTAAACATTTTAATAAATGATACGTCGACCATATAAGGACGACATTGGTAAAATATGAAAGGTTGAATCACTAACTCCATGTGTATAAATCCTACACACTAAACAACACGATCAAGTGTAATTGCATATAATAACATAGCTGAAGCAATAAATGCATTAAATCACCTAATTTAGCCATTTAATTAATTATATTAAAATAATCTATTTACATCACTCACGTTCGCATAAAGCATAACAACGTAGGAATGAAGTAAATAACCATAGAATTAAATCCATCACATAACATAATCAGAGGTATGTCCAAATACCAGATAACTAGATATCATCATAAAACACATTGTCATCTCAAAATGGCATCATCATACAATATGATTAACTGAACAACATAGTAGTCTAATATCTATGATACTAGAATCAAAGAGTAACATTTGACCCTCAAGTCATCTCAAATGTAAAACATCACATAAGAACAGATATCTCTCAGATCAAAATAAAACAAGGTAAATGTCTGCAGCACATAACCAAATAATCCAACAAGAACAATCCATTCTAATTACTTAAACATTTAATAATGATTGATTACTCTGCCTTAAAAAGGAATTTAAAACACATAAGCAAACACAGTCATAAACATGACTAACCACTGCTACAGGAACCTAGTCCAGTGTAGCATGGTAAAATGACATAGTGCAATCTCTGCACACATCTTAGGGTAATCACGGAACAACCTCATGATACCACATCAATTCTGGTAACCACTGGCACAAACCTTAGTGAACCAATAATCACATCATAATCTCAAAGATCAGTCAAAAGCATAATCAATGCAACTGATAAAGAAACATAAATCCAAACACCTCAATGGTGTAGACCACTCAGGGTCACAATCATGATCCATCACAACAAAAGATCAGCAAGGGTGCATCCATCAGGACAACTTACAAAAGTAAAATGGGAGAGGCACTACATTTACTGAGTGAAATCAAGGTAAATGAAGGATCCAATTTTTATCGAGTGACACTACATCTACCGAGTCACCTATGGTTACTGATTTCATAACTACATCGAGTGATTAGTAAGCACCGAGCCTTCACTTCTACCGAGTGCATGAAGATGCCGAGTAATGTAGTGGATGTTGAGTATTAGAAGGTCACTAAGTCAGTTCAGTGAACCCGAGTTATTTACTATTAGGCTGAATCAGTAATGTTTTGTTCACTTGTGTTATGGCCAACCTTGCCATTGTAATTATTGGAATGGTATATATGTAATGTAATATATCATTTGCAAAGAATGAGATGAGTATGTGAGAATATGAATATGTAATGATTTAGTGAATTAGCAGTAGATTAGAGTATTCAACAAGGTCTACAAGGTGCAGTAAAGATTCATCAATCACAAGAGTTGATCTATACTTCAAGGATCTAATTAGCAATCAAGTTGTAAGTAGATCTACTATTTCATCCTAATAGGTGAATCAGTTTGGTAAATCCTTTAATAGTGTAGACTTAACAGTCTTTTTATAAATCTCTTAATAGAGTGCATACTTTAGTGTATGTTTGTAAATCCTCTAACAAGGTGGACGTAGTAGTCCTTTGTGCTCCTAACAGGGCAAATCACCAGAAGTGGTCAATGTAAGCCTTAACAGGCCAACTTCATACTATAGTAACAAAGTTTTGTAGGTATCATCCCCACCCTAGTTTTAATTTCTATTTTGAAGGTTTCTGGGTCACCAAAATCACTTTGTACATGTGTTATAAATGTTTGTTCTCTCATATATGCAGTAGATTAGATGAATGAATGGTGAATAGTATATATGGTTAAAGTGCTGAATTGTTTTAAAGTTTTGAAGTTACTGATTCACCCCTCCCCTCTCAGTCACCTATCATATCTTGAATATTTGCAACAATTGGTATCAGAGTAGTTTGGTTCTCAAGAAAAAGCTTGACAGCTTGGGCAAAGATCAAGGACAATGGAGATATTCAGACTTGACAAAACTATTGAAAATAAAAAGCTAGATCTAGAAATGGCCATGGTTCAACTCAAAGAAGAAAAGGAGCATCTTTCTCAATCCCTAAAGAGAAGGAAGGAACTTGCAAGACAAATGAATGACCATCAATATGTTGAAGAAAAGATTGTAGACCTTTTACCATAAAGCAGTTTAGATGAGGCTAATGAGGCAAATAAGGAACTCCTAGCTAAGAACGGTTCTCTATAGGAAGAAGTAAGAAAGCTTAAAAGAGAACAAGAAATCCAATCAATCAGGCTATGTGAAGTTTTTGAACAGAGAAACAAGGCCAATGAAGACTTAGAGGCAAGAAATAATGAATTCCTTTAGCATGAAGATCTTGTGGATCAACTATCTAATGCAAGTGAAGAAATTATGAATTTGAGATCTGAAAATGAAAGCCTGAGGAATGATTTAATCATTGAAAGACAAATCAATGAAAGCTTAAAAAGTGACTTGAGATCTAAAAGATAAATCAATGAAATTTTGGAGAATGAATTGATCACTAAAAGGAAAATCAATGAGAGAATGATAAAATCTCAAGCAAACATGACTCAATTAAATCAACAAAATGAGTAGAATCTTCATAGACAAAAGGGTAAAGCTAGACTTGGTTATAAGGAAGAAGGTGAAACCTCCAAACAAGGTGCCCAAAGGAATCAAAGACCTACTTGCAATCACTGTGGTAAGTTAGGTCATACATCAAACAAATGTTGGAGTAATGGAAAAGCTAAATTCAATGGTAAATGCTACAATTGCAGTCAGCATGGTCACAAAGCCAATGAATGCAAGGAGAAGCCAAAATTTGAAGGCAATTGTGACAATGTAAGAAGCATAGTCACAAGGCATTCCAATGCAGATCCAAATCATTCAATCTAGCTGAACAACTTGTTAAGGCAATATTTGGATGGGACTACAATACCTAGTGCAGATGTCATTATTGTGGAGAATATGGACACATTGGCAAAGAGTGCTCAAGGCATCACTTGAGAAAAAGAGATACAACAATAAGATGTTATACATGTATAGAACTTAGTCATATAGCTAAAAATTGCATGAATATAGGAAGAGTTGAAGATGAAAAGAAAGCTAAAGCTAAAAACATTCGGAAGCAAATGAGGCAATAGTGGATTCCAAAGATAGTTCAAATGATGGCAATTTCACTCAAGAAGTGGGTGACTCAACCATTTCAAATTAGATTCATAAAGGAGGATATAGAACTGCATCTTCTAGTAATATCTCAAGAAGTTCCAAAATAAAAGAAAGTAAAATGATCAAATCAGTATTCCAGATACACAAGGATCAAGTAAAGTGTATCTTTTGCCAAGTTGCATCTACCGAGGAAAGTCGGTTGAAGACTTTATCGAGCTAGTTCGGGAGTAACTAAAAGTTTTGTTCAATCACCAAGTTGCAAGCTTCTACTGAGAAAGTGAATGATAGCCTGTTAAGCACTATGTCATCTTAGCTACCTTCATACCAAGCATTAATGACAAAATTTTCATCAAAAGAGTAGAATTTAATTTCATTCTTCATCGCGATTTCAGAGCTAAGAAATTTTTAGGTGCAATTCAAGAAATTTTGAGTGATTCCAAGCAATTTTATAGTGAAAGATTTGTTCAAAAAATTTCTATGTTTTACCAAGCATCAATGGCATCCGAGAGTAGCAGTGGCACCAAGGAAAAGAAGGGTTCAGAAATGCTGGTAAAGGGTACAGAATGGAAAGTGCCCAACTTCAAAATTGTCCTGGCCATTGTAGAATCACTTGACCTTAATGGTGCTCAATCTCAAATTCCACCAAAGGTACTCCTTATAAATGATATTCATACACATTTTAAATGTTCTATTCAAGAGATTGGAAACCTAGAGATGGACAATGCCCTAGGAGAAATGAGTGTTGATGGCTCTTTAAAACTCGAGCATAAGCATCTTGAAACCAAAGGCTTGACTCATATGTTGCATATGCCAAGAAGCTTCCAAACCAAGTGGATTAGGTATATTTTGAGTCAGGTACACAATGGTCAACTATGGTTAGAGCAACTAGTGTTAATCACAAAGAAGATGATTCACAAAATCATGGGTCTCCCTATGCTCAACAAAGTGAAGGTTACCAAAACCTTAGGACGGGATGAGTTATAGAAGCAAACCCTAGTTGAATGGGATAGTAGAGGTTTGAAGGTTAGCACTGTATCTGATGTCAAACTAAAATTTGGCACTCATGTCATTGCCCATAAAATCTATAGCTCTAGTCGACTGAACAATGTACCCTGTGAGGCTATGGATTTGGCCTTCAAAATTGTAAAGAAGAACCTTGAATTTGACCTGTTAGAATTACTATTGAAACAATTAAACAAGAACATGGATAGTATAAGGACTTCAAAGAATGATCCCTATAAATTTGGTTCTTTGTTGACTTTTTTATTCTTCTATATTCAAAAATTCTTTTCATCTAAAGGAACTGTATTATGGAGAAAAGATATTCGCATTCTTTATCAGATAAATGAGTTTGTAGCAGAAATGGGTGAAAATTTTGATAGCATCATGGATAATTATTTTGAAGATTTAAAGCAAAGGATGAATAATAGGTTTCAAATTCCACCAAAATTGGTTGAAGACTACAAAGATGATGTATGCTTCATGGTTGATTATGATAAAGTATACATTCAGGAAATCAAACCTCGAGCTGCATGGGTGAAACCTCTTCCTTATGAGGTTAATATTGATGAGGCTAGGGAAATTATTGAAGCACTAGTGAATGAGCTAGTAGACCCAAAACAACCAATTTTTGGAACATATGATGAGGCAAAGGCCAAAATTGAGCTTGAAATCAAGCTACCCTAGGTTATAAGCAAAGGCAAGAGGAAGATAACTAAGTTGAAAATTGCTACCGGCACTCTTATGCTTACAGAAGGAAAAGGTGAGGATGAAGAAGAAGATGAAGAAGAAGAAGGAGACAAAGAAAAAGAAGAACATGAATTTGAAGAGGAACCACCAAAGAAGAAAGGTAAGAAAATTATTACCAAAACTAAGAAGAAGCCTACTGCAGTATTCTCCAGAAGAACCAGAAAGGCAAGCAGGAACCTATACTGGTTAGGCCTCCACTCACATTTGAGGAAAGGTTTTAAAAATTGGAAGAGGGAGCTGGCATCACAAATTTCAAGGCATTGAAATTTGAAACAAGATATGATGCTGAGAAAATGCAAATTGAGGAACTGGTACTCAATAAGATCCTTTATGGAAATACTCCCCAGACCAGCTTGCCTCTCAAATCTCAAAAGAACTCTTGGAGAGATTGCAATCGAGATGAGTATCAGCCACCCAAACGGTTAAAGACATATATGAGCAATCTTCTACCGAATCTCACTAGACTAGACATTAAGGTAGCTATGAAGAAACATGAAGGTAAAATGATGATTAGATTTCACACATGTTTGATTTTACTTAAGGACATTGAGCATGTCATAAATGATGCAATAAACATGTGGAAGAACATCTATCATCTGCAAAAGCCTGGTGAAGATCCAATTGAAATCAAGGATGATGACAACAGTGACAATGATGATTTTTATAGCACTCCACCCATCACAGTTACTCTAGGAGAGCTACATGCACTAATGGAAGAAGTGATTGCATCCCTTCCTCACTCTCCACCAAAGACTATTGCATCCACTATGGAGACAACTTTTGCAAGTGAAATTGTGAGCACAATAGTTACATCAATTGCTCAATCTTCACCAACCTCCTCCCAGCTCTAGGTATCTGAAATAGATGTGCCAGGGACTTCATCTACCAATATTTCTATCACTTCTTTAGATAATGAGCCAACCTCCTCAGTTCCTTCACCATCAGTGAGTGTATTAGTAAGTTCTACAATTTTGTTTTCATCAATTCTAGTAAGTTCTATAGTTTTGTTTTCATTAGCATCATCTGTATCCACTTCCACTCCAATCAGCCCAAATTCTACTATGGATACTTTACCAAGTATGATAGCATTTTTGGGAAGTGTTTTTGATCTGGTTAATACTTCTATTAGCATTCAATCCTCAAGTCCTATCCCAATTTTCACTGTTAAGCCTTCTATCTCCACTATTGTGTCTGTTCCTAAGGTCAAACCAGTCATCATAAAAGTCAAACAAAAGCATCCATTAAAACTTCTGATAACTAGAAAGGAAATTACAGAAGATATTGACTTAGACACAGAGATAGTGATTCCAAAGATTGATTATGACAATGCTACCATTGAAGAGATAAGGTTAGCCAGTAAACTAATAGAGATGAAAGCTACACAAAAATAGTTAAGATCAGAAAGGGATAAGGAATATAAAATAATTGAAAATGCTAAGAATATAATTATAGATGCCATAGGTGTTGGAGTAGATTCTACTCAACACATTTTGATTTAGTTAGAAGAGGCTATATAAAAATTTAATGAGGATTCTTCTAGTCAAGAGAAACTTATTGAGAAAGCTAAAAAGAAATTTGATAATAAGGTGCTAGAGCATATTGCTCAAAAGATAGCAATAAAGCAAGTTGAATTGTCAACATTTTTGGGAAATTTTTAAAATTCTTTTAATAATGCAACATCAATTTTTGCTAAACTTTTTGATGTTTCTAGTTTTACCAAAGAAATAAAGGATAAGTTAAATAAGATTGGCATTGATATGAAATCAAGTGCATCCAAGCTAAAGATGGACTCTTCCTCCACAACCTCCCATCACACCAAGATCAGATATTTGGTAGATATATAGGCAAAACTATTGAGAGAGGAAGCTAGGATCTAGTCTACACTCATAGACATCCAGAACATCATCCTTCCTATCATGGACACAATGCAGAAACATCTTGTTCATTGCAAAACATTAGTCCAAGAACAAAACTTCTCAATAGCTGATCACTTGACCCAATTATCAGTAGAAGTTCAAATTTCTCTCTCCACCTGTCAAACTTTGCAGTAGACTTGGGATAGTACTTTTGCAACCATCCTTAAGGTACATCAAAAATTTCTATCTCACTTTGGTGTAGCCATATAAATTGTATATATGCAGTCCTTTGGCATTATTGTCAAAAAGGGGGAGAGATTCAGAGTTTCAACATAATAAATGAGGAGAGTTATCACTATAAGTGATAGGGGGAGTTAACACTCATTAGAATTAACACATGTACATAAGTATTGTTGTATATACATTACAAGTCATCAAGAAGGTATATAGAAATGTATATGCAACAGTTCTACAAAGATCAATTTTCAAAAACCAAAATTCAGTAAAGTCAGGTTATGTACATATATTTTGGCTCATAAGTGTTTTGTCACTAATGCCAAAGGGGGAGATTGTTGGCATTAAGTTATTATTGCCATTAGTGACAACACTTACTCGATTCTAAATGATTATAGAGTGCATCACTTAGTCTAAAATGTATATCAAGCATTCAGTGGTTACCTTGTAGGTTCATCACTTAAGTAGTTCATACCGAGCATTCATGAAGCTACCAAGTGGGTGTGCAGCCTAAAAATATCTATCGAGCTTCACAATTTACATCGAGCATCGCAATATCTAACGAGCTTCATAGTTTACATTGAGCATCTTAGTATCTACTGAGCAGTCTATTTGTCTCATGGGAATCTAGTGTTCACCAAGTGGTGGAAGTGTGATATTTATCAAGTGATAGAAGTGTAATATTTACTGAGTGATGGAAGTGTAATGTTTACCAAGTGATGGAAGTGTAATGTTTACCGAGTGAAATCAAGTTAAACGAAGGATCCAATTTTTACCAAGTGAAACTACATCTATCGAGTCACCTATGGTTATTGAGTTTAGAACTATGTTGAGTGATTAGTATGGACTAAGCCTTCACTTCTACTAAGTGCATGATGATGCCGAGTAATGCAATGGATATCGAGTATTAGAAGGTCACTAAGTCGGTTCAATGAACTCGAGTTATTTACTATTGGGCTGACTCAGTAATGTTTTTTTCACTTGTGTTATGGCCAACCTTGCAATTGTAATTATTGGAATGGTATATATGTAATGTAATATATCATTTGCAAAGAATGAGATGAGTGTGTGAGAGTATGAATATGTAATGCTTTAGCAAATCAACAGTAGAGTAGAGTATTCAACAAGGTCTACAAGGTGCAGTAAAGATTCATCAGTCATAAGAGGTGATCTATACTTCAAGGATCTAATTAGAAATCAAGTTGTAAGTAGATCCACTATTTCATCCTAATAGGTGAATCACTTATGTAAATCCTTTAATAGGGTAGACTTAACAGTCTTTGTATAAATCTCCTAACATAGTGCATACTTCAATGTATGTTTGTAAATCCTTTAACAAGGTGGACCTAGCAGTCCTTTGTGGTCCTAATAGGGTGGATCACTAGAAGTAGTCAATGTAAGCCTTAATAGGAAAACTTTATACTGTAGTAATGAAGTTTTGTGGGTATCATCCCCACCCTAGTTTTACTTTCTATTTGGAAGGTTTCCAAGTCACCAAAACCACTGTGTACATGTGTTATAAATTTTTTTCTCTCATATATGCAGTAGATTAGATGAATTAATGGTGAATCGTATATATGGTTAAAGTGCTGAATTATTTTAAAGTTTTGAAGTTACTGATTCACCCTTCCCCTCTCAGTAACCTATCATATCTTGAATATTTCCAACATAGGGTTGTAGGCTTATTGAGGAGGATATTAGGTAAGGATGAGATTTAGATCAAACATTGATATCCAATTTACAAGGTAAATGGATAGATCTAGAGTCTTGGCATAAGAATTGTGTTATAGATATCCAAAATGCATGAGGGAGATTCATGAATCGCCCAATGGATGAGGCACTGATCTATTATAGGATCATAAGTTTTTTATTCATACCTAGCCTTCATCCACTTTCCCCACCCACATAAAATCAAATCAAATTCAAATCATCTTTACATTCTATATTGAAGAGCTAGAACAATTTAACCCTCACTCAGCTTGTGCATTCCATAGAGTTGTAACTTGCTACTACACTTCTTTGTTACTACATGAGTTATTAGGAGTTATAAGGGTTTTTATCTACATTGTTAGATTTAGGAGTATATTTTTCACTGGTACCATATTGATTGAATTTGAGGTCCACCCGCCTAGGTCTTGCAGAGCCTAAACTAGAAGAAGGTTCTAGCCTTATAGTTGGCCTGGTGTCTAAAATGATGTGTTGAAGATCAGAGTTAGCTACCCCTAGATGTGTCATATTCTCATTGGGGTAATTGGAAACCTTTAGCATTTTCAAACACCAACAAAATGGTGACTCTGTTGGGGATGTGCATACAGAAAGAACCAAAATCTCTGGCATGAAATAGATTAGATATAGCATATCAATAGCAAGATGTGTTCCTTGTTTTCTTGTTGAAATTTCATGTTCCATAGTATCCCTATTCATGGACAATAGTATGTTGCAAAATTAGATGTCAATTATGTTCTATGACTATTATAGGTCTATCTTCAATCAATTCAGTTTGCAAGTGCTGTTGAGAAAGTCCAAAGTCAAGAATTGATGTATGAAGTGTAGTTTCTTTTCAAGCTGTTAATGATTTGCAAGTTTCCTCTGCATCTGAAGGTCTAGTTTAGATTTGTCAAGTGATAAATTATGTATTATTTCTCACAAAGTGTGAGTGGTAACTATGAAGTTAATCTCTATACCAGTGCATGGTTCATTTTAATATCAGAGGCTTTCAGTATTTGTGGGTAGATCTAGTTTGTTGGGAAAGAGGAAGTATCAGTTTCCTCTTCAAGGAGGTGGCAGCTCTACAAAGGACTCTATCTACTATGTGAAGGATTTCATATTTGCACCTTGTGCTAATTAGCAAATCTGAGGTTTTAGACAGCAACGCATAAATGTATTTTCAATTTTCATGTCTTTGTCATTCATGAGAGTTGAATGGTAGAAATGCTTGTCTCTATCTAGTGTTTTAGCACTAAGAAAATAGAGGTGGGATTTTTTAAAATTTTAAGAGATGGATTCTAAGTCTAGATCCGAAAATAATTTACCAACTCTTGAAAGTGTTCATGCAAACATTGCTAGGTTGAAAAAGAAGATTCATGATAACATTGTCTCAATGTTAAGAAATACATTTGGTTATATCAAGGGTCTTAGTGGATTCCAAATTTACATGAAGTTTAAGTCAGTAGTTATGAGTCTTGACAAGTTTTTCAGACCTAAGGAGCCTTCATGGTCAGTGGTATTCTTGGAATTTTTTATGCCACATTCACTTGAATTGGCCAGCCAAGTCAAAATTAAATAAGATTTGTGAAATCTAAGATTTTATCATGGACGTTGAAAGTTCTTTGAAGGCTAATGAGTCTAATGTTAACTAATGTAATGAATTCATTGAAGGTGATACTAAATATGAAGAGTCTCAGTTTTATAAATCAGAGGACAATAATCAATAATTTGATAATATGCATAATATGGATTTATCTTTTTATGATGATGATTGTCAAGAAGAGGAAAAATGTAATAGCAGTAATAGTCTTTCTTCTAGTGATGAATGTGAATGTGTTACAATATCAGTTGTTGAGGTGTTGTCTAAATAAGAAGATGTATGTGATGATTAAAATTCTAATTTTCTAGAATATAATACTAATGAGTCTATTGTTATAGATGTGTCAAGCTATCTAGATAGTAATCACATCCAAGGAAAAGAAATTAGTGATGAAGTGTTGTTAAATGCTAATGAGATTTCTGATTTGTTGGCTCATGATTTTGAAAGGTATGCTAATCTATTCAAGGATGCTTGTGCTTTTCCACATTTTTCATTTCCAGATGGTGAAGTCATTTCCCCTAAATTTGATGCTGAAGAGGATATAGTTTCAAAATATGCTACATCGAGTTTGGGAGGTGTATGTGATGGTAATCCATACATCAATACACATGATTACTTCTATGTTGAGAAAAAAGATGTAGAGATAAGGTCTATTGCTAGTTCATAGTTTTCTTGTTTTCATAAGGACGAGATACATTCAGATTGCTCATGTGATGAGGAAAGTAATAGTAATGAATCAGTTCATTCTAGTGAGTTATTTGAGGGAAAATTTGATACAGAACAACATATTGTTAGAAGGAAATTTCATGATATTTCTTGTGATTTGGGATCTAATCATTTGTTGGAATGTGAAGAAAATGAAGCATATGTTCAATCTAATTTATGGAGTACTAATATTGCAAATGAGGAGAAATCATATTTTACATACTCTTCATATCTGAATGCACAAGGTGAGTTGAAAATTCATGATATATATAACTCTTTCTATAAAGTTGAATATGAGCACTTTGTGTTTCTGGTAGATAGCATGCATGAGTTAGTTAGTAGGGATGAGTTTCAGTTTGATGTTGGCATTCATGAGCATGTTGGTGTTATCTTCCATAGTGAGCAAGAGGTTGAAGTTTTGCCAAGTTTTCATACAAACTATGAAAGTGATGATGATAGTTTTGTTTTTCTTAATGAGCTAATTGCAAATGTTGATGTGTTTGGTGAAACAAATATGGATAAAGTTTCAGTTTACCTCATGATGAAAGAAATGAAAATCAGATTTATGACAGACATAAGAAGTTTTGAAAAAAGTTTCAGTGGCCCGGCACCATCGTTTATACATAATCTTAGTGGTAGTTTCTTGCTTTCAATAAAGTTGTTCAAGAGAGGTTTCTGAAGTTCATGTGTGTGGTTTGCTTCTTCTAGAGATCTAATATCTTTCCATTCCTACAAGGGACATGCATCCCTAGATAGAGCCACTATTGGTATGATTCTTTATAGTATAAAAAAATCAAAATTGAGTCAAAATTGTAGCCCCCATTTCAAATTTTTTGAGAAAATCAACCCCTATGAGCACCCATAAATGAGTTTGTACCTAGATGTACTTGAGAAGCCCAAGAGGTGTTTAATGTTTCTAACACCTTTCATTTAGTGCATCCACTTGTTCCATGAAGTTAAATTCAGATTCCAAGCCATTTCATGAAGTCTCATTTTGAGCTAGTTCCAAATCGGCATTTTCACCAAAGTGTCAAACAATGATAGGAGGCCTTGTTTGCATCTAAGTATGTCATGCCTAGAAATTTCTCATGACTCACCACTTTTGAAGTGTCTAGTGTCCATAACCAAGAACCTATGTTCCAGATTTTGAGTTGTTTTGAATCCGTTTGACTAGGTTTTGAACCCCTCAAAGTTGGTAATTTACTATTTCCATGCATTTGCAAATTGTGCAAAATTTTGGGAAGCCCTGTTTGACCTATAATATCTTTGACCTAGTTCACCAAAATGCTAAATTTATTTTTGCATTAAATTATAGAGGTCAGAGACTTCCTATGTTTAAATTTTTAAGTCTTGATGAATCTGCTTGATTAGTTTTCAAACACGATTCCAAATGCAATTTCTATCTTTTTACTAGTGTCATAAAGTGCAGATTGTTTGGTATCCCTGTTTGGGATGTTATATCCTAAAATTTATGATTTCCTAGATCAAATGGATTGTACTAATATGTTATCTTCTAAAAATCCTTTAAGTGTTCCAGTTTGCACATCTTGATGAATCCATTTGAACACTTTTCTAGGTCAATTCCATTTGATAAAATCATTTTTTTGTCATTGTTTCCAACTATCAAATTCTGAGTCGCCCACTTTGACTGATCACCATTTGTGCCCAGGTATTTATCATGGGCCCAAATCCAAGATTTATACTCTCCTTGTAATAGTGAACCAATGCCCCAGTTTTCAAAGCCAAATCTGAATGCAATTTAGAGTTTTCTGACATATATTCTTGCAGGCAGTTTTGAGAGGTCAACTTTGATGGTCAATATTTTTTGACCCCGAATTCATCATGAGACAAGATTTGATAAGGTGCAAGAATGTAGAACAAAGAATCAATGTCCTAGTTTTCACAACTTGGTCAAGATTTTGGATTAATTTTTAAGGCTGGTCAAAGGATCCTCTAGCATTAAAGTGGTAGTTTGCAGATAAGAGGTAAAATGAGTTTAAAATGATGATTAATCAGTGATCAAATTTGATTTAAATCTAGTCAGATGATGAATAGATCAGTTTGAAGGTTTAGTTGCCAGGAAATAAAATTCTTTTTAGCTAGACCTGCTTTGAGGCTTAGCTGATTCCATGAAAATAACTAAGTGCTACAATCTTTTTCATTAAATTAGGATTCAATAAATATGCATAAATAATTTTCAAGGTTACAAAGATCAATATTATGAATACTCCTAGCTCAATTAGATATGTGTTTCCAAGATGTGGGCAAAATGAAATGAGTGGTATGTGTGGAGTTAAGTTTGGCGTAGTTACTCCCTATTACCAGCATTCATCTCCATGAGAATGCTCTAAAATGGCATTTGATTAGTTTTAGTAAGCCAAAGCACCTCATATAAAGGATAGGGTAGGAGATTTGAGTAGACATGGTATGTGAATAACTATTGTAGAATTGATCTAAAAGAGGAAACCATGGCACCCAAGGTGTCAGAGCAAAGAAAGACCTCACACATTAGTCTTGGAGAATACCAAGAAGATTTATAATAGGGTTTTGAAAGGCCACATGGCATGTGGACTTCATTTCTTGTGATTTCACATCACACACATTCAAAGGCTAAGGTTGTGACTTGAATAATCTGCTCTCGATTTGTAGGTGTAGAGGAAGCTCCACATAAGTGAAGAAGTCCATGGCTAGTCTTAAAAAAGGAAGTCATTGTGATAAGAGGGAGGTTCAACATTTAAAGGAGCAAAGGAGCATATAAAACTCACCCACGTATCAAAAAGGAAGCTCATGACCATGGCTTGGAAAAGATGATGGACATAAAATAAGGCTAGCTTCTAGCGAATTAAGGCAAAGACACCCATAGCATATGATAAAGAAGCCCCCATGTTGAGAAAATAAAGGGAGCCATGTTAACAATGCAACATAAAAAGACACTTCATGCCATGTCAAAGGAAGCCTCATTCTAGATGAAGATCAAGAAAAGCCTCATGCAAAGAGCTCTGCCCACACATAAAAAAGGAGACCCTTAAACCATAGAATAGGGATCCAACCAAATAAGCCCATGATGTGACCAAAGAAGAGGCTCTCAACAAGGGGAAAGCTAATGCTCATAGGTAAAGGCTAGAGTCCCACATAATTAAGGTAAGTGTTTAGAGTTCAAGGAGTGGTAGAGATAAAAGAAAACCACCCACATTGAAGGGAACTAACCAACAAAGATCAATGCATAAAAAAATTGGCATGGAGGAACAATCAACATAACAAGGAAAGGGAGCCTCCATATAAAGCCTCACATATAAAGATAGGGAAATAAAAATAAACACAGGGGAGTGATGAAATGAAGACCACCATCCATGGATTATAAAAAACGGGCAAGGCAAGGTAAACAATAGGAACTACCATGTGAAATAGGAGAGCATTTGCAAACTTTTAGTCTAGCATACGGGCCACAAAAGACTTTTATAGCCTTTAAATAAAGAACTACACAATTTGTATGTGTTCAAAGACTTATGCTTTATGACAAAGGTTGAGCTCATGGTGGAGCCTTCCTGCAGGTGGAGGATAGCTGGCGAGGGTCACCCAGGAAGAAATTTTAGACCAAAGTACAAGCATGCTGAAGTTTGAGGTGTATCCAGATTGTGCCATGTGCCCTGATCGTGTGATGGGTGATTACCCACAAAAGCAAGATGCTCGCCGATTAAACAAAAAGGGAAAGTAGGATCGTGCCATGTCGCAGTGGGTCCCAGTTAGTGATGAGGTGGCACCATAGGTTCAGATCAACATAGACACACCAGATCATGACACGTGTCATGATCCTATGGTTAGCCCTTGCTCGCATTACAAAGATGTAAGCTGGATAAATAATGAAGGTAAGTAGGCTACTAACACATGTCAGCTAGTCTAGCTTAGATGGTGACATGGTGATGACATGCAAGGTAACTAGACAAGTGTGGACCAATCAGAGGCCACCACATGGCACCCGATCAAAGGAAGTTTGATCTAAAATTTAGAGGGTAGGTGAAATTTCCAAAGGAATAAAGAATTATTTTTAAAATAATTTTTCTCAATGTGTATACGTGTAGGACTTTTAAATTCAAAGGGTATTTAATATAAAGTTTGAACTTTAGATTGAATTAAATTTTTGAAAATTTAAAATCAAAGTTGCAAACCTAAATAGTTATACCAGGGGATTATTTTTAAACTAAGATTCTAGGGGTTTTTGGTAGGCTAAATATGCAATGTTATATATTGCCAGAACTAGGAGAAACTAAATTTTTTGATTATGGAGTTTGTTTCTATACAGGAAGCAGTATGTTCATGTTAAAGGATGTTTTCTCTTAGAGATTGATCTACATGTTTTATCAGGTGTTTCAAGTCACCATTTATAGAATTTAGTGGAAAAACATCATAAAAGTGTTCAGTGATTCTTGTATCAAGTTATTTTGAGTATTTGTGATGTTTTGGCTAAAATTTGATCAATTAGCACATATCGAGATTCAGTTAGTAGATCTTTGTCTTTTGCTGGGATACTTTACATTTGGAAAGGAAAAATAGAAATGATATGATTAGCAGTTGAGGAGAGAAGGTATAGAGATTATTTTTAGCTTCTTGATGGAGAATTCTAAAGGGACACATGTCAGTTGCATAGCCAATCTAGGAATTGCTTCCTTTGTATTTATTCTTTCTTCTTCTCTTTTGTAAGTGTTGAAAATTTTGGAAAGTTTCTCTAGAATGAAGACAATTAGTAGAACTAGCCCTGGAATTGATGAAGTTTGAATGGAAGATCTGGGATGTGCTGGTTCCAAACCATGAAGCTTTTGTTTTGGCTATGATACCCCCTTCCCATCCCATCAGTTTCTCATTCCCACCATTTTCTCTCTTGTATGATAGTATTTGCTCATTATATAGACTAGTTTATTAGGTTCTTTATGAGTTAATTTCATGCATTTTTATGTATTATTTCAAGGAAATTAGTACAAGGAACAACAAGTGTTTAGTTTTAGTTTAAATCTTGTCTCCTTTCTTAGTTGTGTTGTGATGTTTTATGGTCTTTGAACAAAGAGCTTATATCATAGTTGTAGTCCCTTAAGGCTATAAGTTGCTTCATTATTGCTTGTAATTCAAGGAATTATGTAAATGCTTCAAAAATTCAACAAGGTTGCAAGTTTATTGAGGAGGATATTAGATAAGAAAGAGATTTAGATCAAACATTGATATCCAATTTACAAGGTAAATGGATAGATCTAGAGTCTTAGCATAAGAATTGTGTTATAGATATCCAAAATGCATGAGGGAGATTCATGAATTTTCCAATGGATGAGGCATTGACCTATTATAGGATCATAAGTTTGTTGTTTATACCTAGTCTTCATCCACTTTCCCCACCCAAATAAAATAAAATAAAATTCAAATCATCTTTACGTTTTATGTTGATGAGCTAAAATAGTTTAACCCTCACTCAACTTGTTCATTCCATAGAGTTGTAATTTGCTACTGCACTTCTTTGTTACTACATGAGTTATTAGGAGATATAAGGGTTGTTATCTGCATTGTTAGATTCAAGAATATGTTTTGCACTAGTACCATATTGATTGAATATGAGGTCCACCCACCTAGGTCTTGCAGAGCTTGAAGTAGAAGGGTCTAGCCTTATAGTTGGCCTAGTGTCTAAAATGATGTGTTGAAGATGGGAGTTAGCTACCTCTAGATACATCATATTCTCATCGGGGTAATTGAAAACTTTAAGCATTTTCAAACACCAATAGAACTCATGAAGAAGTACATGATCCATCCTGCTACATCTTCCCCAAACCATCCTCAAGCTAATGGTCAAGTAGAAATTAGAAATAGAGAGATAGAAGTAATCCTCACCAAGGTAGTTGTTATTCACAATTAGGACTAGGTTACCTAGCTTCTTGAAGCAATTTGGGCTTATAGAACTACATGGAAGAGCACCACTAGATATACCCCATTTGAATTACTTTATGGTAAATAGGCTTCCATGCCTATAGAATTTGAGCACAAGACTTTAAAAACTGCTTCAAAATTGGATGTTGATCTTTCAAAGGTTCAAGAAGATAGGTTACTACAACTGAATGCCCTTGATGAATATCACAAATCTACCCTACATAATATTGAGATATTTCAACAGCAGTGGAAGAAATGGCATGATAAGTTCATCTATGACAAGAATTTTTCTATTAGGGACTGGGCCTTGCTATATGATTCCCATTATCAAAAAACTCTGAGAAAATTCCAAACCTACTAGCTTGGACCATATGAAATCATTTCTTTATTTGAGAATGGTGTAGTGTAGCTCTCTACCATTGATCCTATTCACTTCAAAGTACTTGTTAATGGGCACCGCTTAAAACTATACCATAAGCCATCTAGTCATAAAGAGTTCTTGCAACAATTCTAGCCATCTATTGATCCTACAATTCTTGCAACAACTATAGATGAGTTTCCTGCTCATTTTCTATCCTCTCTCCAAAAGAATTTCACTCATCATAATAAACTACTTTCCTTGTGAAAGTATTTTCTTCATAATAATTCTACCTCACTCCACTTTTTCTTGTCTTCCACCTCACCTCACCCTTCATCAACTTGTATGACAGTATCATCTAACAACACAAATTACAAGGTTCGTAGACATACTCAAGTTCAAACTTTTTCTTAATGTGTTGTTCTATTTTTAGTTACCTTTGTCACTAGCAATTGTAGGAGCTATTGCCTAATTTAGTTAGAGGGAGAGGGTATTATATTTCATTCATTTATTTTTGTGATCATTAAATATTCATGTTATTCTTTATATGCCACCATAGGATAAAAAGAATGATGTGATTTGGTAGTTACCTTTATGTCACACATATTTTGCAAACTAGTAAGTACAAGTTCTAGCTAAGGTACTTAATACAAAATTAAGTGATCTTAAATGCTAAAAATGTCAAATGCTTAAAACAAGTACTATCACTTATTTTCTCATCTTGTTACAAGTTTTTCCATTTTTTAAATTACTCTTGTAATCACTCTAGAGGAACAATGAGGTATGGTTTGAAAAGAAGAGAACTAGTTGATCATACAACATTGTTGGGAGACCCAATTTTCCTAACTATATTTCAAGCCAGGGGGTGGATGAATTACATGTTCAAACTATCTACATGGGATGAAGAGCTTACCTTAGAATTTTTTCAGGCACCGAAGGATGGTTTTTCCATAGTTATAGGAATAAGTGTTCTATTTTCACCAAAAATTGTAGCTGAGATAATGGAATTTCCTCTGGCAGGGGAGGAGTTTTCAAACACATTGGAGACAGTGTTGGCCAGAGCCCAATTTATAGTGTACACAGAGCCACAGCTTTAGATAGACCAAAAACAAGGTACAATCCACACATCTTTATTGGAACCATTTAATAAATGTACTATCTATATTGTGAGATATTTTACTTGTGAGGGGAGACATTCATATTTGCATGCCACTCATTTCAAATTTTGGAGCTTCCTAAGACATGATGACTACCCTTTGAATGTTCCTCATTTTATGTATCATAGTTTGTTAAAAAGTGCTACTGTAGTACAAATGGGAACCCTGAAAGATATTTCATACCACTATTTTATTAAACTCATCATATAAAAACCCCTTAGGGAGCAATTTGGGATATCTTGGAATGATTTTGATAAAAATAAAGTGCAAAACCTTATTAAGCAACCTGTAGAGAAAATTGAAGAGGAAAGAGAACCTCAAGAAAATCTTGTAAACCCAACACCAAGCTCTTCCTTATCCAGACCTAGGAGGTCATTGACAACCCCAATTTCCACTCTCATAGCTTCTACCTCTGGGTTAGGTCCAACATCTGATAAGGGTAAAAGGAAAGTTAAAATTTCCCTAAATATTGGCTCTCCTATGCTTCCTAAGGTTTATAAGAAGAAGACATGGAATATACAAGAAACATCCTTAGAACTTCCTACAACTTCAAAGGAAAAACAAGTACCCCTTAGGCATAGAACTTGAAGGAGCCAATCATCTGTAAAACTCGATGAGGGTGTCTCTTTTCAATCCCTTATGTCTAAAAATGTAACTATTGGAAAAGATCAATCCTCTTCTTCTAATAAGCATAAGATCATCATTGAAGAGGGTTCAAATGAAGAAAGTGTAAAACATGTACTTGTAGTAGTAGGAACATCCTTTGTCTACCTGCCCATCATTTTTATAGATTTAGAAAATGATGATAGTGTATCTATCAAAGTTGTAGACTCTCCTCCTATTCTTTAGATGAGAGAATTTCATGAAAAATATATTGGAATAAATTTGGAAATAGTCAATACTATTTTTGAATAGATTCTTTCACAAAGACTTGATGCTTTAGCCTCTATAGCCCAATAAGTTGTTCCCCTTGGTCCTTCACCTACATCACATGTTACTTATTATCCTAGTTCTATTGTTTCATTGTTAAGAATTATTTCACAGTTATCTAATCAGTTAATTTAAGAGAGGGAAGAATGAAAAATAGAGAGAGAGAGAGAGAGAGAGAGAGAGAGAGAGAGAGAGAGAGAGAGAGAGAGCTTAGACAAAACCATCTTCAATCAAACTCAAGAATTGATTGAAAAGGATGTGGAGATTGAACAATTAAGTATAAAAATTACAAAAGTCACTACCATGATTCCTTAATTGATGTCTTGTCACTCTCCCCTGGTTTATGCCCTCTTTTTGAAAGAACAATTTGTCAATTATCTGATGACCTATGTAATGCAAGGTAAAAGATTAACAATTAATACTCCTTAAGAATTCTTCAAAGCTTTTCATATGACCCCTGTGGCCATCAAAAATTTACTATGTGAACTCTTTTTACATAATTTAGTAGTCTCTAACAACAGAAATTGGAACCCTCTATTTTATGTGGGTAATATTCAACTTAGGGCATTGATGTCTTGGATCCAAAATGAAGTTAGCAGAGAAAATTAGGCCTGCTAGTACAGAGAATTAGAGTATGAGATTCCACTTTTTCATAGGCCTAAAGCCAAAGATGTCAGAATAATGTACTATGATTGGTTGAAAGTAGCCTAATCAAAACCCAAAAATCAAATAATTTCTCCTTTAAGGGAGTAAGCCTATTAAAAATATGAAGCCATGGTAGAAATAGATCTTCTTGCAACAAAGCAAGGAAATCAATAGCACTAGATAGGATTGAGTGAAGACCTACATAAAAAGGAACCTCATTCTCCATTGAATCTTATCATGGATATTGAGTGAGCACCCTAGTACATTAAGCTAGGGGAAGAAAGGAAAAGTGATTGGATCCCTTTGACTTTTCAACCTCCATTGTTATTGTCCCCATTGCTTGCTAATAAGAAAGATTTAGAGAAATTTGATATGATAGAAGAGCTCTATAGATGGGAAGGGTAGAGGAAGAGTAAAGGCTTTTATTGGAACTATGCTATAGGAGGTAAAGGATAAAGTATTCCCTTAGATTTTAGGATGGTTGGAAGGGTCAAAAATTTCATGTTTCCTTGAGGACAAGTCAAAGTTTCAATTGGGAGGAATGATGAGACCAGAATATGATCTATTTTATCATTTTATTTTCAATTGAATTTGAAAATTTCTAAAAAACTTTGATGTTTAAAAACATAATTTTATAATGATTTTAAACAAATGTGTACATAATTACTTTCTAGGACTAAAATGAATATGCTATGAAATGATATGCTATTTGATTACAAAATAGTGAGAATGATGTTTTTATTCCTTGGCTAGGTTGGGTAGTTCTCCTATAGTAATGTGACATAGGGTAAACTAATTTAGATGACATATTTTGAATTATTCTTGATGTATATTATTACTTTGGAGGCACTAATATTTTTTAGATTCAAAGGTAAAATCAACTCAGCTAAGAAGAGTTAGCAGCCCAAGCAAATGGTGGTAAATTTCATTAATAACCATCCACATCACCAACTATTTTGTCCATAATAGCCAGTGCCCATTTTTAGGAAAGAAAGAGTCAAAATGGTAAATCCAAGGGTCATGAGCTCCTAAATTCATGTTTCATTTGGTGCCAAAGTTAATATATCTCTTGTAATATTCATTGCCATCCGTTATTTCAATAGTTGATGAAGTCTAAAATCTAGGAATTATGTTCCTAGTTTGTGTTTAAATAACTGGAAGTCTGTATTCTAGAAAGGGAATTTAATTAGTGGTTTTTAGTAGAAGGAAGAAGTTTTCTAATTTTTAGTACTGAATGTAATCTTTTAGTTTATCAATATGTATGTTTACTTCGGTTTCCATCTTTGAGTAGTTCTACTTCACTTCTTTGTGGTGGCCCACATAGGAAGTGAACTAATTAAATAACATAGGATTTAACTTCACTTCATAGAACTAGTGTAAACTTTATTGTTCCTACAGCCATTGATAGTAGAATTGATGGACTGTTCCTACAACATAGGCAGTTGAAGTAGTTCTCAGTTGTATTTTCATGCTTTGTTAAAATAATTTTGATTTTCAGCTTTAGTATAGATTTCTTGTAGCATAATCATTTGAATTTCTATAGAATAATTCTTAAGTTGAGAGAAGTTTGAAGTATATACTTTGTAGACACCATTTCAAGTATACTCCCTTGGTTGATAAATTAAATGAGTCCAAATGAGTTGGGTTAGAAATTTTTGGTATGTCTAATCCTGGATTAAGTAGTCCATTGCTATGGTATTTTGATCTCTTTCTTTGGATAAGAAAGGGGCATGTCTATATGTCATGTGGACAAAAATCACAATCTGAATGGAGTTGTAATACTAAGATTGTGTCTCATTTTGAGGCTACAATGTGTAGTTCTCAGAAAAGTCAACAACAGATATAATAGTGTCAATGGGAAAAGTCTCCTTACACATTCTAAATTGTTGATCCAACCACTAAGACCTATGACTATGTCTTGCATACTTGTAGAGAAGATTTGTCTTGAAATCTAAAATAAAACTAGAAACACTATTTTCTTTTGCAATCAATTCACATCTAGAGCGCTCACCTTTACTCTTCAATGTGTATTTCACCATTTCATATACCATTTTTTGTACTATTGTCTTCCCAAGATCTTGTTCACACCCCTCATAGAAACATGTGCCAAACTTGTATAAGCCACCATATTTTGAACACTTCTCATTTAAGCAAGCATTTCTATAAAAGAAAAAACCATCAACTTTACAAAATAAAAAATTGATCTAGCAAGTCTCTTGATGATTTTGGAAGCCCACTAGCACCACAATTCTCCAACATTTCTTTACTATGCAAAGTAGAATGGATGGAGCGTAATAGTTCATGGTGCATAGAAAACTTGACATGATATTTGTAACAACATGTATTATGAATTTCAAGTGGCATACAATAAAATTGTTTCAAAGATTCAAAAACCCTTTTGTGATATATGCAATCTTGAATGACTCTCTCTAAATTCTCTGAACAACATAGTTTTACTTACATCCAAATAATGTTTAGGATGTGGCATGTAGTCTCTAATGTCAATTCTCAACTTTAATGCATCTTTAGCATTGGGTGATACTCTTAAGCTAGAGTGCCAAAACTATGTAATTTCTTCCTTCACATCATTGGATAGTTTCTTATCAACATGTGGAAGTCTCCCACCAAAATCCATTGTTTCATTTCAATAAAGATCACCAATTCTCTCTCATCTACTAAGTGCTCTTCTCGAAGTAGTACGATTTAGGTCAAAGTCAATACAAGTTTGTCTCATATGTCTACCCTTTCTAAAATGATGACTTACCAAAGAGGTTGTAATAACCCTTTGAGTAGCTCTCTTATCCTTCTCCTTGTTATTTTTCCCAATGCTATTGAGAGCACTAAAAAGATTCTTCAAAATAATGACATTTCTTTCCAATTTTTTATTGACACGAATCTTCAATTTGGAAAGCATAGGCATCATCTTTTGATTCTTTAATAAGTGCTAAAAGTTGACATTGCTCCACCACTGTCTTGTTGTTGAAAAACATCTTATATAGTCTTGAAGCCCATAACTAAATAGTTTTTTGTGATTTTTTCTCTTCCAAATTTGTAATAATCATTTCATCAATTTTAATTATCCATTTTGGTGAAACTTCATGTTGACTATAATTAGGAGATATGTTAACATTCCTATGCATTGTCATTTTCGACATGGTCAATCATGCAATTTACATTATGAACTGGTAAGATTTCATTCTCTAAATTTTCAATCTTGACATTATCATTATCAATTGGTAAATTTTCATTTCCCAACTATACATATTCATTATCTAACTCTATGATTTTACCTTCAATCAATACATCATCAACTTGACTCATATTTAACATACCTTATCTCTTCTTTTAGTGATTTACCTTGTCCCTTTCCCTATATGTTGCAATGTCTTCGTTCGATACCTTCCTTTTTCATTTAGACTTTTGACGACTATTGCTCCCCATACAAAAAATAATATCAAACACCTAATCATACATTATAGAACCTTTTTCGATTGTATGGGCCGCAAGAAATCATTTTTTTCCAAATCTGTGACAATAGTCCCCAAAAAATGTGATTGTCGGAATAACAGTGATAGAGAATATTTTGGAAAAAGTATGCCAGTATTTTAGGTACCCAATCCCATATCGAGCACCTGAAATGGATGCCCAAATTTTGGAGGGAAGTCTAAATTTGGAAAGTGTGGTCAATGTGAACAAATTTGTACAAATGTTATTATATATTAGTATTTTATTAAATATAATATTTGTATATAATTATTATTATGATTATTATTAGATATAATATAGTAATATATATGATTATTATTATTATATATGATGATTATATTATATTATTATGATTTTTACTATTATTATTGAATATAATATAGAAATATATATTATTATAGTTGTTGTTATTATTACTATGACCTATAAATATAATATGTGTGTGTGTGTGTGTGTGTGTGTGTGTGTGTGATTATTATTATTATATTTAATAGAATATTATATATGATTCGATCAAATGGGTCGAAAGGGGTTATAGGTTTTTGATGCATTTTGTTGGCATAAATAAGTAGTTACTTATTACACTTTACTTAAGTTTACTTAGGTCAATGCAATATTTTATTATTCTTAGGTGAGATACTTAGGAGTTTGCATACTCTTATGAGTTGTCATGTTGACAACACTGGAGTAAGCAACTCTAATTTAGCACATGGTGTGTACAACACTAGAGTTTGTATAATTAGCTGAGTTGTCATGTAGACAACACAGTTATTTGCACTCCTATTTTAGCACATGGTGTCTACAACATGATTTTGCATGCTAAACCTTTGTAGGCTTATCCACTCATCATCACACTTACTCTTGTGCTTAGATAATGCACTTCTAGTGGACATGTGCTTGACTGTAAAACTTATTAGTATGCTAATTTCTAGGCATTCTAGAAGCATTCCAAAGTCTTTTATATACAGGCACTCCTAGTGTACTTAAACATTATATTGAATGGAATATCATATTGTCATTCTGATCATACTCTTTTGGTCTACTATTGTGCTTGTGCTTGAGCTCCTTGATCTTGGGTGAATTTTTCCCTAAGAAAAATTCTTACATGGTATCAAAGCTTGGGGAGATTCTTTTCACATAATCATTCGAGACCATCTTGCTTCAACTCTTTGAGGACACCTCAACTTAGATCCAAAGAATCCACAGATATTGGGAGTGTCTAGAGCCAAAGTGGACCTCACCATTGTGTTTGGAGTGTTGATTTGATGAATTTTGACTATAAATTTGCCTATATTAGGCCATAGTCAAAATTGAGGAATTTTTTTTTTTTGCAAACCAGAGATCGAAGACCTGATTTGCAAAATTGGTATGATCATTTCAGATCTACATATGTTATTATTTTAGTCTCTACAATTTCTCTATATTATTTTTCAGATTTTCATATTTTTTCCAATTTTTTTTTGACCATCAGGCCAGTAGCAGAGATTTTTTACAGGTGAAGGTCGGCGCTTGTTGGTACTAATCAAATATTGGCATCATATTTAGAAGGTAAAAAAACCCCATATTGACTTTTGTTTCACCAAATTCAGACATTTGAGGTGAAATTTAGAGTCATTTTATTTTTGGAGGCATGATGGCGATGATTTAGGAAAAATAATTATAGAGGTGATTTTCAAATAGCGATATCTCCCTCATAGGAACTCCTTTTTGCGAGCAATATTTTTTTGTTTTGGGGTAGAATTTCATGATCTACACATTGGTGCAGGATGTTTGTGCTCTCTATTCCTAATTTTTTTTTAGCAAATCACAAATCCCAATTTTTGCAACCTTAAATGCTTAGTATGGGCTCATCTAGTCACATAATTAGGTTCTATTTTTTTTGAAAGTGCATTTTTTTTTGTCTACTTTCTAGATCTGCAATTAGATTATAGGCTTGTGTGGGTAGAAATACCACTTTCAGAATAGGTCATTTATTTGCATTGTATTACTTCAAAATTGTTGTTTTTCTGAGCTAAATTGTAAAGTTCCCAATTTATACTATCCAAGAAGGTTGTAAACTAAAAATTAGAAGTCCACTAAGGTCAAAATTGAAAAGTGGCCTATTGTACATGCACTACATATATCAAACCAAATTATACATTGGGGAGGTTGATTCATTATTTATTTATTTTGGGGGGGTTACATACATTTATTGATCTCATGGAGGAGTTTTTTCGCACATGTCAGTGAATTAGACCCCCATTGAAAAAAATGAACAATCACAAATGAAGTGCTTTAATCATTAATCATCTAAGAAGTGAGCATAAGGAAGTATTTCCTTATTTATATTCCAATGAGCTGATCTTTGACACTAAAGAATATCCACCTATTAACAAACTTTTGGATACCATTATATTGAATATCAGTTCATATTGCTGGCCTATCATTATAAAGCTCATTCACCCTTATGATATGTGGATGACTCTTTAGAAAGAATATGGAGATCCAATAGTTCCTCTTTTTCCAGAAGACATTCTATCATTAGTCACTTTAACTATGGTTCCTTCACCTCTAGATGAGATCACATCTCCTGATGCTTCTGTTGCTACTACTAATCCAATTCTAGCCAAATATGCTTTTGATTCAGTGTAGTAGGAAACACTATGTCTTCCTACTTCAACTTCATAGGACGACTTCCTTTTAGATATTATAGGTCTATTTGTGGAGTCTCACATTGAAGATGTGGGAGACATCATCGATGATATTTGTCTTCTCTTTGTTGAGGCAAATACTTTATCCATAGCAATAGTGATAGGTCTAGAACAACAAGACACACCTTGTCTTCTAGTTCAAACATTAGAGGATGACTATATAACATATATTTTAGGTTTGTTTGTGGAGTCATATATAGTAGATTTGGGAGACATCATTGATGATATATATCTTCTCTTTGATGAAGAAGATTCTTCTTCAATTGTTACGAGGGCTCACTTTGACCCTCATGTTCATTCTCTACATGATTAATTTTTAAATGTTGATATGAATGTGGATCCTTATGTAAAATAGTTGTAGGAAGTCTCTTTATCACTTGAGGAGACAATTGGTTCTTTGGGATAGGTTCTACATCCATCCTTACTAGATCTAACATTGTTCTTTTTAGTAGCATTAGAAGAGGCAACAGTCAATATTGACATAGGGACAATTGAGCAAGTTTAAGAGGCATCATTGATATTTAGGATTCCTTTAACACATAGGGAAAGCATCTCATATGTACCTATGATATTGTTTCTTCCAAAGGGGAGGAACATTATTCAGCAATCATGGATCAGCTTCTCCATTGAAGTAGCTATCACTATTTGACATTCTACATCGGGGGGGTACTACCTTGTTTCTCTTCTTCTCTTTTATGGGGGGACTTTTTCCTCTTATGGGGTTTTTTTTTCTCATACTTCTCTTTTGTATATACTAGATGTATGTTGTAATGGGGGGTCTTGATTACTCTATCCATCCATACATCATATGTGTTTTTCATCTCTATTTTTGGGGGAGAGTTTTTCCCATGAGGTTTTACCTCTTTCTCTACTTTATGAGAGATTGAATTTTATTATGTACATAGGTACCTAACAAGGCCTAGTAGCTAGGACCCATCTTGCATTTCATCCTGGCTTCCGTAAGCTTAAGTGAATCCCCCTAAGTTGCACTTAAGGGAGCATGTTGGTGTAAATAAGTATTTATGTATTACACTTTACTTAAATTTACTTAGGTTAATGCATTATTTTATTATTTCTTAGGTGAGATACTTAGGAATTTACATACTCTTATGAGTTGTCATGTTAACAACACTAGAGTAAACAACTCTAATTCAACACATGGTGTCTACAACATAATTTTTCATACTACACCTTTTTAGGATTATCCTCTCATCATCACACTTATTCATGTGCTTAATGGAGGATCATCCACTTCTAGTGGACATGTGCTTGGTTGTAAGACTTATCAGTCTATTGATTTCTAGGCATTCTAGAAACATTCTAGAGGCCTTTATATACAGGCTCCTAGTGGACTTAAACGTTACATTGAATGGAATATCATATTGTCATTTTGATCATACTCTTGTGGTCTACTGTTGTGCTTGTGCTTGTGTTTGTGCTTGAGCTCCTTGATCTTGGGTGAATTTTTCCCTAAGGAAAATTCTTACACATTTCATGAAAACATATGTCTCTAGGGGCCCTAGGACCCCTAAGGACCCATTTGGTTGGTTTGAATGCATCGAAAGGGAACTTATGACCCCTTTCAATGGATTTTATGACAACATATATCCCTAGGGGCCCTAGGACCCCTAGGGACCTATTTGGTTGTGTTGAATGCATTGAAATGGGTTATAAGATAACATATAACCCCTTTTGATGCATTTCATGACAACATATGTTAGTAGGGGCTGTAGGACCCCTAGGGACCTATTTGGTTGTTTCGAATGTGTCGAAAGAGGTCATAGGATAACCTATGATCCCTTTCGACACATTTCATGACAACATACGTCACTAGGGGCCCTAGGACCCCTAGGGACCTATTTGGTTGATTTGAATACATTGAAAGGGGTTATAGGATAACATATGATACCTTTCGATACATTTTATGACAACATATGTCCCTAGGGGCCCTAGGACCACTAAGGACCTATTTGGTTGTTTTGAATGCATGGAAAGGGGTCATAGGTTATCGATGCATTTCATAACAACATATGTTCCTAGGGGCCCTAGGAGCCCTAGGGACCTATTTGGTTGTTTTGATTGTGTCAAAGGGGGTCATAGGTTATGCTATGACCCCTTTCAATTCCTTTCATGACAACATATATCCCTAAGGGCCCTAGGACCCCTAGGGACCTATTTGGTTGTTTTGAATGCATTGAAAGGGGTTATAGGATAACCGATGACCCCTTTCAACACATGTCATGATGACACATGTTCTTAAGGGCCCTAAGACATGTAGGGACCTATTTGGTTGGTTGGAATAGGTCAAAAGACCCATTTCATGAAAACATATGTCCTTAGGGGCCCTAGGAACCCTAGTGACCTATTTTATTGTTTCAAATGCATCAAAAGGGGTCATGGATTTACGATGACCCCTTTTGACACATTTGATGGCAATATATTTCCCTAGGGACCTAGGACCCCTAGGGGTCCATTTGGTTGGTTTGAATGCATTGAACCTATGACCCCTTTTAATGTATTTCATGACAACATATGTCCCTAGGGGCCCTAGGACCCCTAGGGACCCATTTGGTTGGTTCAAATACATTAAAAGGCATCATTGGATAACCTATAACCCCATTTGACCAATTTCATGACAACATATGTCCCTAGGGGACCTAGGACCCCTTGGAATCTTTTTGGTTGTTTTGAATGCATTGAAAGGGGTGATAGCATAACCTATGACCTATTTCAATGCATTTCATGACAACATATGTCCCTAGCGGCCCTAGGACTCCTAGGGACATATTTGGTTGGCTTGAATGTGTCAAAAGTGGTTATAGGTTAACCTATGACCCCTTTTAATGCATTTCATGATAACATATGTCCCTAGGGGCCCTAGAAGCCTTAGGACCTATTTGGCTTTTTGGAATGCATCAAAAGTGGTCATAGGTTAACCTATGACCCCTTTAGGTGCATTTCATGACAACATATGTCCCTAGGGGCCCTAGGACACCTAGGGACCTATTTGGTTGGTTTGAATGCATCGAAAGGGGTCATAGATTATTTCATAACAACATATGCCCCTAGTGGCCCTAGGACCCCTAGTGACCTATTTGGTTGGTTCAAATGCATCAAAAGGGGTCATAGGTTAACTATCACCCTTTTTTGATGCATTTCATGACAAAAGATGTTATTAAGGTCCCTAGGACCCCTAGGGACCTATTTGGTTGGTTTGAATGCATCGAAAGGGGTCATAGGTTAACCTATGAGCCCTTTTGACACATTTCATGATATGTCCCTAGGAACCCTACAGACCTATTTAGTTGTTTCAAATGTGTTAAAAGGGCTCATAGGATAACCTATGACCCCTTTCAATGCATTTCATAACAAAATATATCCCTAGGGGCCCTAGGACCCCTAGGGACCTATTTGGTTGTTTCAAATGCATCAAAAGGGGTCATAAGTTAACCTATGACCCCTTTTGACACATTTAATAACAACATTTGTCTCTAGGGGCCCTGAGACACTTAGGGACCTATTTGGTTGTTTCAAATGCATCAAAAGGCATCCACAACATATGTCCCTAGGGACCCTAGGACCCCTAGGGACCTATTTAGTTGGTTCAAATGGCTCGAAAGGGTTCATAGGATAACATATGACCCCTTTCAATGCATTTCATGACAAAATATGTTCCTAGGGGCTCTAGGACCCCTAGGGACCCAGTTGGTTTGTTTAGATGCATTGAAAGGGGTCATATGTTAACCTATGACCACTTTTGATGCATTTCATGACAATATATGTCCTTAGGTGGCCTAGGACCCCTAGGGACCTATTTAGATGGTTCAATGGCATTTAAAGGGTTCATAGGATAACTTATGACCACTTTCAATGCATTTCATGACAACATATATCTGTAGGGGCTCTGGGATCCCTAACGACCTATTTGGTTGTTTTGAATGTGTGAAAAGGGGTTATAGGTTAACCTATGACCCCTTTTGACACATTTCATGACAACATATGTCCTTAGGGGCCCTAGGACCCTTAGGTACCCATTTGGTTGGTTTGAATGTGTCAAAAGGGGTCATAAGTTAACCTATGACCCCTTTCGATGAATTTTATGAAAATATTATATTTAATAATAATATAATATTGTGCATTTTAATATAATAGTAATATATTACTAGATTATATAACAATAATAATAATAATCATAATCATATATAATAATAATAGTTAATAATAACAATGCCCACACTTCTAAAATTTTGGTTTCTCTCCAAAATTTGTGTGGTTTCCCTCCAAAATTTTGAAAAAAATTTGGTCACCACTTTTCGATACCCAATTCCATATTGGGTATCCCATCTAGTATCAAATACCTGATTAGGCTTGGTATTTACCAAACCTATTTGGTCAACTCAAAAAATGTGTTTGAGAAAGGTTTCATTAACATTCAAACTTTGAGTAGCCATTCGACAATATTATTTTCATTGAAATTCAATGAAACAAAAAGGATTTTTTTATAACACTCTCAACATTTTATCAATATAATTGTTATCAAATTCTAAGTTCAATAAGTATTTATTAGTTGAATTTTAATAAAGATGTCTATAAAGTGGTAATTGACATAGTGATTAAAAATAGCTATAACTTTCAAATGGTACAACAGTTTTGAAATCCAAAAGTTGTGTCACATTCTATGCTTTTCCTAGTATAAGGAAACAAAAAATTGGTAAAGTTTTCAATTAGTTAAACTAGTTAGACATGGGAGTTTTCTAATTCTAGAAATGTTATAGTAAAAAATTCATATTTAATTATTTATTTGGAATAAAAATACCCAAAAATATGCGTCACATCCAAGCATGAGTCTACTTTTTATATCTATAATTATATTAAAAAATATTATCGTTTGATTTTGATTAAGGTGGTTAGTGTATATGAGCAATGTTAGTATGCTAATAGAAACCAAATTTAAATAAAGCTTCTACAAACTAAACAAAATTCATAAACTTCAAGATAGACTAAGATGAGCTCTTAATTGAGAATATGAGCCATTAATGGACTCTCTCAATAAGAAGCTCTCTTGTTGAGTAGCTTTATCTAAATGGATAGGATGTATGCTCAATATGCTTTCAAAGGCTTCAATGGATGATTGTGGATTTTTGGTGTGGATAGATGGATTTAGTATGGATTTGGCTCTCAAAATAGCATTATAACTTTACTTCATGGATTGTGTTATTTTGCAAAGGGGAAGGATCCAATTTATAGGCAAGAGGCTTGAGGGATTGAGGGCTAAGATGCAAGGATGGGAAAAAGCTTATGGAAGGCTCAGATTGCATGAGAGGAGAGCACATGGATTGTGCTTCCTTATAGCCAATCAAGGAGTGACACATGTCACATGGTGAGAGGATGGAGGAAAGGGCAAGGATGAGTCAACAAAGGAGGCTCAAGAGATAAAATCTTCATAAAGACCCTCATAATAACTTGTAAGAGCAATAAAAGGGCTTGTAAGAGTCATTTATGACCTAGTGGACTTCATAAAGTTTTATGGTTGAGATATTTTGAGGGTGATGAGAGCAAATTCGACTTGGACTTGATTAGAAATGTTTTAAGCTTGTTTAGGCTTGTGCAAATGATTAGAGGATGGATTAGGATGGTTTAGGATTAGCTTAAGGATAGGCAAGTGGATGGCATTTAATGAGGGTGGGTGAAGGAAGAGATATTTGTTAACTTTGGCTTGGGTTAGTAAGTTTTAACCCATGTTTAGGGAATGTGACAAGGTTAGGAGGGGATTAGGATTAGGTTTAAAGACATCTTCTAGAAGATTCTAGATTTTGGATGAGGATAAAGACTTTCTAGAATAGTCTAGAATTTCCTAGGATGAGAATGAAGACTTTCTAGAAGAGTCTAGAACTTCTTAAGGTGAGGATAAATTAGATTTTTAGGAAATAAATAAAGTTTTATTTATTTCAAGGGTTTGGGTTGAGGAGATATTTATTAAAACTTTTTTAATAAACATGAGGATTAATATTTAATTTTAATTAAATATTTTGAGTTGGGGTTAGGGGTAGGAAATGATGAGATTAGCCTTTAATCGAAATTAAAGAAGGATTAGAAGATTTTGGAAGAGGTTATTGGTCATAAGGAAATTGGCCAATTTTTGGGCAAAAAATAAATTTTTTATTTATTTTAGGATTTTTGGTCAATTTATTAATTAAATAATTAATAAATAAGGAAATAATGTTTAAATAAGATTTAAACATTTTTGGGAGGGATTCCTTAATTAAATATTTTTAATTAAGATAAAGGAATTTAATGGCATAAAAATTAATTAATTAATTAATTAATTAATTAATTAATAAATGATGATGTCATCAGGACTTTTTCAGAAAATAAAAATACTTTATTTTCTAAAGGTTTTTAGGTGTCTACATTTTGCCCCTCTTTGATGTGATGCCGCAAGTGGCATGACATCAAAGATAAGAAAATAAGATGCCCAAGGCTAGAGCAGAAGAGGAGAGAATGGACTGTGAGATGCCCCCTCAAGAAGGCAGCGGGGAGAGAAAGTGAGGCTCGATGGCTTCTTGAAAAGTACAAGAATATGGGATGAGCAAGGAGACTTAGATTGGCAAAGAGAAGGGGCTGAATTAGCTCAAACTCTCACTATGGGAGAATGATAAAGGAGAATCAGATGCACAAGAGGAAGCAAGCTTAAGACCTTAGGGAAGGTGGAGGATGAAGGAGCAGAGCGCTATAAAAAGGAATCCAGGATAGGGAGATGGATGAGGGGATTATAAAGCTGATGGAACAGGATTTCAAAGAGTTAGATTGGTGGAAGATGGGTTTCGGAGATCCCTAGGACTAGGATTGTGGATCTCGAAAGATGAGGCTTGGTGGGTTGATTTGGATTGGTGGATCCCTAAGACTAGGATTGTGGATCCCTAAAGCTAAGAGTGATGAGTGATTCAAAGAGATACTGATGCATCAGCTAGGGTAGGAGAGACAGATGCTGGATATGGGTGGGGGATAATGGAGATGAAGGAAAACCATTGAAGCTTTTTGAGCGGGGGGATACTTCAAAGAGAAGTACCACCATGTAGTTGAGCACTAGATTTGCTATAGGACTGTTGGTTAATTGCCAAGGTTACCAAGAACATCAAGGCCTTTTCACCAACCATCCAAAGGACTGACAAACTAACTCAAAACAAACACACAAGGATTGCCCCAGCATCACACATGAATCCTAGAGGAAGCAGCGTGGAAACGACACTGGAGAACCCACAAGCAGTAAAGAAAAACAAACGAAAGACCTGATCAAGACCTTACGTTCTAATTGCCCCATTCGCAGCATACCATGATATGGAAGATCGTGGCAACCTTGAGGAGGGAACAAGGAGATTGCTTGGAAAAGATACTTCAAGACCCAAAAGGGAAGATCCCAAATCAAAAGAAAGTGAAAATCCAAAAGAGAACTATTTGCCAACGAGATGGGTAGGACAAGGTACTAACGGACCAAGATCAGACATGAGGAAAGCTATATCCTGCAAGGACCTATCGGAGAGCACCGAAGCTGGTGGATTTGGATGAGTGACGCGTCTGGCAAGCTGAACTAAGAAGGATAGCACTTTGGTGACAAGAGATCTAGCTAAAGGATGCATTGGAATAGCTAACCAAGGGTTGTGCGATGTGTGCAAGATGCTAATCAAGGAGGAATGAACATGAAATTTGGATAGATACAATGGTACTAAGCTAAAGAGGATGTACAAGCTGACAGACCAAGATATTTACAAGCAGGCTAATCAAGATATGGTACAAGCTAACAGACCAATGATAGGTATGATACAGATGGATAAAAAGCTCAGGATGAGAGGATAGCGGGATGGTTCGATGTTGTGCAAGATGCGAAAGCTAAGGGTGGGGTGATAGCGAAAGATATGGATTTGGCAGGATGCATCCAATGATGATGAGAGATTTTGTGACCAAGGATAGCTAGAGGAGCAAGATGAGATGGCTGGATAGGATGGTAGATAGCTAGGATTATGATGGATATAAGGAGATGACATTGGGTTTGCATGAGGATAGCCTAGAGCTAGATATCAATGACAAGGGAGGATGGACAAGACAAGATCTCCAAGGAATATAGTGCCCCCAATCAGAAGATAACATGTGGAAGGAGGTCTTATGATGGATGTGATAGGATTGAAGCTAGGATGGAAAAAGCTGAAGGGGCTAGGGAGATGGATGATAGCTGGGATGATTGGCTGAAGTTGCAGGAGATTAGTGGACGGTGTGAGATGGAAGATGGAGGGTGGAGGATAGGTGGATAGATTGGAAGATGGAGTTGGATGTCAAGAGATGACCAAAAGGATGAGGGTGATAGGCTAAGCTGGGGATGGCAGGATTACACATGACGCTTGTTTGCCAAGTTTTCATCATGGTACTTGTCCAAGGTGCTTGAATTGCCAAGTTTTCACCAGTGGACGCTTTATTTTTTTTTTCTTTTTTGACTTTTTGACTTTGGACTTAGCTGGAATGATTTTGGCTTTCTTCAGCTATTTTGGCTTTTTTGGGATTTTTCACTGGCTGTTGGAATGTTCAATTTTGTTGCTAGCTGTTGGTACACCGGATGTGTGATTTATGCAATAGATCGGATTAGATGGGATTGATGGTAGGAGATGGAGGGATGAAAATGCTGGAAAGGAGCATGAGATGAGGATTCTTGCAAGAGCAACATTGGCACATGTTGGGACGGGTGTGAAAAGAGCATATGGGGGATAGATGGTAGATGCGGGCGTGATGGAGGATTTGTGGAAGCGTGCTTGGGGATATAGGCACCCAAGATGGAGTTAGGAGATGGGAGACATGAGTCACTAGATGGGGGATTAGCAATGGTGGATGCCATTATGCATTGGGTTTCAACTTTTTTCTTGGGGATCCACATGGTTTTGGATTTTCTTTTCATTGGCTTTTCCATTGTTTTGCATTCTTTGATTGGATTTTTCCTTTTTGGAGTATGTCTTTTAGAATAGACATATGATTGCCTAGGATGTGGATTTTTAGCTTTATGCATTTTGAAGTTGGCATTTACATTGTTGTGGTAAGCTTTGGGAAGATGGTTAGGAGAAGCTTTGTGAGATGGAGAGGATATGAAAGAGCATGTAGGGGGATGATGATGGATGATGTGCCCTGATATGTGCCTTTGTTGATCTTGCATAGAAATGGATGGAACAGGATTTTTATGATGGCTGATAGGAGGATGGAGGATAGTAGATTTTGGGACATAGGGACCCAAAATGGATTTAGCGGATGAAGGGGGGATATGGTAGGTTGTTTTGGGTTGCAAAGATGGTGGAGGGGGGATGACATAAGATTTCTTGAAGGAGTGATGGGAGGTTGGCATGGTGGGCTTAGAGATAGGCTTGGTTTGGGGATGTGGTGTACCAAGACCTTTAGATGGTGAGCCTTTGGATACATATCCAAGACCATGAAATCCTAGATTTTTTTGTGCAATAATAGGCTCTCTGATTCCTTGCTCTTGTGGTCCTAAACATAGTGATTAAAAATAGCTATAACTTTCAAATGGTACAACAGTTTTGAAATCCAAAAGTTGTGTCACATTCTATGCTTTTCCTAGTATAAGGAAACAAAAAATTGGTAAAGTTTTCAATTAGTTAAACTAGTTAGACATGGGAGTTTTCTAATTCTAGAAATGTTATAGTAGAAAATTCATATTTAATTATTTATTTGGAATAAAAATACCCAAAAATATGCGTCACATCCAAGCATGAGTCTACTTTTTATATCTATAATTATATTAAAAAATATTATCGTTTGATTTTGATTAAGGTGGTTAGTGTATATGAGCAATGTTAGTATGCTAATAGAAACCAAATTTAAATAAAGCTTCTACAAACTAAACAAAATTCATAAACTTCAAGATAGACTAAGATGAGCTCTTAATTGAGAATATGAGCCATTAATGGACTCTCTCAATAAGAAGCTCTCTTGTTGAGTAGCTTTATCTAAATGGATAGGATGTATGCTCAATATGCTTTCAAAGGCTTCAATGGATGATTGTGGATTTTTGGTGTGGATAGATGGATTTAGTATGGATTTGGCTCTCAAAATAGCATTATAACTTTACTTCATGGATTGTGTTATTTTGCAAAGGGGAAGGATCCAATTTATAGGCAAGAGGCTTGAGGGATTGAGGGCTAAGATGCAAGGATGGGAAAAAGCTTATGGAAGGCTCAGATTGCATGAGAGGAGAGCACATGGATTGTGCTTCCTTATAGCCAATCAAGGAGTGACACATGTCACATGGTGAGAGGATGGAGGAAAGGGCAAGGATGAGTCAACAAAGGAGGCTCAAGAGATAAAATCTTCATAAAGACCCTCATAATAACTTGTAACAGCAATAAAAGGGCTTGTAAGAGTCATTTATGACCTAGTGGGCTTCATAAAGTTTTATGTTTGAGATATTTTGAGGGTGATGAGAGCAAATTCGACTTGGACTTGATTAGAAATGTTTTAAGCTTGTTTAGGCTTGTGCAAATGATTAGAGGATGGATTAGGATGGTTTAGGATTAGCTTAAGGATAGGCAAGTGGATGGCATTTAATGAGGGTGGGTGAAGGAAGAGATATTTGTTAACTTTGGCTTGGGTTAGTAAGTTTTAACCCATGTTTAGGGAATGTGACAAGGTTAGGAGGGGATTAGGATTAGGTTTAAAGACATCTTCTAGAAGATTCTAGATTTTGGATGAGGATAAAGACTTTCTAGAATAGTCTAGAATTTCCTAGGATGAGGATGAAGACTTTCTAGAAGAGTCTAGAACTTCTTAAGGTGAGGATAAATTAGATTTTTAGGAAATAAATAAAGTTTTATTTATTTCAAGGGTTTGGGTTGAGGAGATATTTATTAAAACTTTTTTAATAAACATGAGGATTAATATTTAATTTTAATTAAATATTTTGAGTTGGGGTTAGGGGTAGGAAATGATGAGATTAGCCTTTAATCGAAATTAAAGAAGGATTAGAAGATTTTGGAAGAGGTTATTGGTCATAAGGAAATTGGCCAATTTTTGGGCAAAAAATAAATTTTTTATTTATTTTAGGATTTTTGGTCAATTTATTAATTAAATACTTAATAAATAAGGAAATAATGTTTAAATAAGATTTAAACATTTTTGGGAGGGATTCCTTAATTAAATATTTTTAATTAAGATAAAGGAATTTAATGGCATAAAAATTAATTAATTAATTAATTAATTAATTAATTAATTAATAAATGATGATGTCATCAGGACTTTTTCAGAAAATAAAAATACTTTATTTTCTAAAGGTTTTTAGGTGTCTACAGTTAGACATACACCTTTTTATTTTCACCTTGAAATTTTTGTAGTACTGCATTAAAATCAAAACTTTTGACTAATCAAATAATTTTTTCTCCTAATAAGGCCTAGTAGTTTAGAAACTACATTCAATTTCTTACAAATTATTTTCTTACATCTTTTTGATATAAAGTCCAAAACCACTTTAAAATTATGTGTCAAGTTGACATAACCTTGATTTGCTAGTTTTTCTCTGCCACTTAAGGCCATAGTTTGGTTGACCATGATTCTACACACACCCTATCATAAAATTGATAAACTATTCACCATAGAGTTAGAGACATTTTAGAAGATCAATACATGGATATTGAAAACTATTAAGATTCAAATGAAAATATGATAATGCATATGATATGTAACACCCCAAGAGAGAACCAAAAAGAAATTAACCTAAAATGTCACTATGTTTGCCAAACATTTTTTTGAAAGAGTAAAAAAATAAGAAATAACATAGTAGAATTAATAACTCACATATATACAAACAATCAATAAATAGATTACATCTCTTAAAGGTTCCATGATGTTGAATCACATATATAAGTTTGATCAATACTGAACATGATACATAACAAAATCCACCTCATAGCATAACCATAAGTATGAATCCAATGAAATAATATGTAATTACATAAGATGCCACAAGGCATAACCAGAATACATAATCATCCATTGTACAAGTCACAAGGTATGAAAAAGTCAAATAATATACATCATGAATAAGTACAACATCTCATAAGATCTCCAAATAATCAAGTACAATACATTAGAATATAGCCATTGAACATAAACAAAATATTAGAATGAAAGGAACAATTGCACAATTACATCTAGTAATGACATCTAGCTATCATATCTCAATGGTATAAGGAACACTACGACTCAACCTAATAGAACCTAAATGACCCACTCCCACCGTGTTGAGGAGATAATCTCAAGTTCCATACAAATATCAATCCAAAACTTCATAACCATAATTTAGGTCAAAGAAATCTTGATACAAATCTATCTCAAGGGTACCAAGACATAAGTAACATCTAATACTAGAGGGAACAAAGAAACATAGGAAATCTACTATGTAACTATATCCCCCTAGTGACTCTATGTGGCATCAATATCCTTTCTTATAGACAAGGCATACTAACAAGGAAAGGTCACAACCAAGCATCCTCTCTACTCCCATCCTAGCATGTACTAGCACTCAAGGCATGGGAAAAGTAAAACAATGACTCTTGTTAATTCATTTGAACCAATTTAGCAAAATGTTATCAATTATTGAAAAAAATTATACTGGGTTACCTAGGCAACCTCTTTAGGATCATGACCTCCATTGCAAGCCACTTCCTAGCATACAAATAAATAACCTACCCTACGCTCATAAAAATATAACTCATAAAATCACAATATTCACCTCAATCCTACACAAGAAACTGGAAAGCACTGAAAGGTAACTTATCAAGACCTCATAGGTTACACCAAGAAAATAACACTATTCACCTTAGTCCTCTATAAGCAACTGGAAAACACTAGCAAGTAACTAATCAAAACTCATCATAGAAGTACATGAATGCATCACAATTGTTGGAAATAAAAGATCATTACCAAAATAATATACATAACACTAGTATAGATCAAACATCTCCCAAGCCTCTAGTATACATACCTAAATTGGTCAACATACTAAGTTTAACCCAAATACTAGTAAAATAAACCACACATCACATCAAGTATTTTAACAAGCATAGTTTCATAGTTTATTTGGTTTGAATCATAAAAGTTTGAATTACAAAAGGGTTCATGTTTTTCATTTCAAAGCATCATATCTAATAAAGTTTTGCGTTCACAACTATTTCAAATACTCAACAATCCATTAAATTTTATCTTAGTACAAAAGACCCATTTTCATAAAATATAAAATCCCATTTAAACAAAATCAAAATTTCATTAAAATATCTCCAATTTAAATTGAAATTACTATTAGCATTTTAAATATATACAAATTAAACAATAACTATGTAACAAAAATATTATTAAAATTAAATAATACTTATTAGATGAATGATAATAATAAATATTAAATTTATTTTATTTTTGGATAAAAAGTGATGGAGCACTTGAATATTTAATTAATATAAACTACTTTAAGTGGCTCCTTAGAGAAAAAACTAGAAAGAAATATCTAATTCCCAATCCATGAACAATAAATAACTCAAATGGTGTTACCCTAATGGACCCCTCCAAGTCAATCCTTCTCAAATAAACTTCATGATAGCAACAACAAAAAAGGAGTCAAAGAATAAGGGCATGTTGCACATAAATGATTGGAACTAAAAATTTACTATTGGGCTAGGACTCTTGTTAAATAGTATCCCAAATTTGAGGGTGAACATCAGACGCATCATCCATAGAAAGGGCTTCTATATAATTATCATTACAACCCCAATATGCTAAGAAATTAGTGACTTTGTTTCCCTCACAAAATATTTGTGATCCTTGTAGACTTGGAATGAATCAATGAGCTACCAAATATGATTCAAGATATAAGATAACTTCCAATTGATCAAGAATCTCTTGACACATGCATTAACTATTACCATAGAGTCACCTTCTATATAAATTAATTTGCACCCTTTTCTTTTGGCTAGAACTAGACCTTGTAGTAATCCAATCATCTCTATTGTATTATTCATATTAGAGGGAATAGGACAAGCTTTCGCTACTATGAAACTACCTTGATGGTCTTGCAAGTATATCCAAATACTTGACTTACCTAGGTTCCCCCTTGAAGAACCATCAAAATTAATTTTAATAAAGTTTTGTTGGGGAGGGGACCACTTAACCTTTCTTTTGTCTATGTCTTGTCCAATTTCCCATTCTGAAATTGACCCAAACAACACTATGATGCCTTTCCATGAGTTAAACATTTTTTCATCCCAAGATGTGACATTAATATGCCCTTTACAATTTGACAAAATAGTATTTATCAACACACTTGTTGGTCTGATGATTTACAGTATAGAAAAACTTTGAAATTTTGGGTGAAAAATCATTTAAACTTTTGAATTAAGTAGATTAGGGTTTTCATTCCTCATATTTTTCAAAATTTTGGGTTTCCCTAGTTGTGCCTTGTTTCATGTGCTGTCAAACCCTATTAAATTCTCAAGGTTTGTCCCTTAATGCAGCCATGAAAATGCCCTAAGTGTGAAAACCCTATGTTTCCTTACAATTTTTTGAAAAGGATTTGTAAAGTGCTTAAATTTCATCCTTTACAGTCTTACGATGTAGGGTTTCACATAAGAGTGGAGTACCATTTTCCTTTTGTTTCTATGGTCACGTTTCATAATGCAGGGTAGCAACGTAAAGGATTTCATGTTCTACAGGGATAAACTTTTTTTTTTTTTGTAATAGCAGAATAGTGTACCAAGAGGCTTCCCAATCATACAAATGGTCTTAAAGCAAAGAAGCGTAAAGGTTTGTTGCATTTTGAAAGATCTTATTATGGGCTTATGAGTAAGCAGTTTGAGCGAAAGGGTGGAGAGGTATTGAGTTATGATTTATGCATATACATTTCAATGGATAGCGTAAGAGCATGATATCCTAGCATGGCGTAAAGCTTGATCTAAAAGGGTGTATGAAAGGTTTTATGGTTCTATGGGTAAAAGGATTCTGTAAGAACAAAAGTAAGGTTCAAATGTGTTTACGCGCATATGTTTTTGAGCTCGCAAATAACTGTAAAGCCTTGTTCTAGCAGTAAAAGTGTCGAGTGGGACCTGTTGAAGTGTTAGATGGGACCTGGTGCAAGAAAATTAGATGAAGACATGAAATCTATGTTAGATGGGCCTAGCCTGCATAGCATACAACTTAAGTGTTATATTTTGCATGTGCACAAAATCAACAACAATGTTATTTTTTCATTTTTTAGATTAGATCTAGGTCATTGATAGGTGGAGAAAGAAGTTTTGTCATTACATCCTTACGCTTGCAAGGTAAGCATATGAGCAAAGGGTTGTTTTATCTTTTCTCCATGGTTACGAGTTTAGTCTCAGCATATAAGCGTAAAATGGTAAATAAAGGAAAGGGCTTTACATTTTCACAAGAAAGGGTAAACATAGAAGTGGGCAATCATTTGAGAAGGCTCTCCGAGCATACGAGGTAAAGGTAAACTATAAAGGTGTAAAGGATTAGTAAGAGAAAGCTAAAGATATTTTGATGCTATGGGTGAAGATAAGAGCATATGATCGGAAGATAAATTTTGAAGTCTTACGGTGTCTCGAGTAATGAAGTAAGCGGAGAAATATAGAAGAAATTTTTAGGGTTTCCACTGATACATGTACGTTTGAGCATAAAAGGTAAATAGAAAGTCTTAATAAGGGTTTTTTATGCTCATACAAGGAGTGGTTAAATTGTAACAATAAAGGTGTTGGTTGAGAAGGTTTCCGATGTTGCAGTATAAAGGGTTGCATATAGGTGTAAAAGGTGAAGAAGGTTAAGATAAGGTTTTACGCTTTTACGATGAAAGTCTAAATCATAGAAATAGAAGTATCAAGTGAAAAGGTTTAAGGTCATACATGGTAAAGGGCATCGTAAGAATGTAAAAGGGATTTTCAATACAGTGCCAAGACATCATTACGTTCTTACAATTAGGGTATGCTAAAGCATCTCCAAGTGATAGTAGAGATTCATCAAGGGCATTTCTAGTGTTATGAAGATTGAAAGTTTGACTCAGCGTAAGAAAAAGAGACCAAATTTTGAAAGGAAAGCTGCTAATGTGTCATACCAAGTAAGCAAAAAGAATATAATTTCCATAGCCAAGTAAAATAAAGCATTGAAAAGTACACCCAGATCATAATTTGTGGTTGATATACCTTGCTGACAACTTGCATTAACTTTTTTAAAGCTTGTGCATGTTTAATTTATTAAAAAAGCTGGTAGTTGTATGATTAAAATTTCAAAGATTTGATTGAATGTCAGCATATTTTCCACTGTGAAGAGCTTGTTTTTTGGTCCATTCTAAAATTTCAAAGTTGTAGAGCTTTGTGTGTTCTGTGTTACTATGGAAGAAGTCAAAATAAAATTTGAAGAGAAAATGGCTGACAAAGAAGTTGAAGAGATGCATGAAGAAGAAGTCAAAGTCAAAAACAAAGGTGACAATCTTGTAGAGGCCACACCTAAAGGAAAAAGGAAAAAAATTGCTGCTAAGACTGAGAAGAAGACAAGAATCAGGAAACCAAATAAGCATGTTGAGGATTGGTTGAAAATTCTCCCAGGATCATCAAACACATTTTTTGCAAATGACCATATTTTTTGAGACCCATATGTTTTTGTTCGAGATGCTGAATGCCCTAGAGTGACTGGTTATGATCTTTTTATGTACTTTTATCATAATAGAATAGAAAATGTGCCAGTGTGTAGCCCATTGAACAGAAACATGGAAAAATTGATATTTCCATAAGTATTCATTGATGTTGATTTGTTGAAGGCCATAATGAATTCCTATAATCCAATAACCAGAACATTCCATAGGCATAATGGGAGTGCATTATGCACATTGGATAGAACTTCTTTTGTTGAAGCGTTTGGATTAATAGGACAAATGGATGTACCTATTGACATTGTAGATTTGTAGGGAAAGTTTGACAGGAATAAAACCTATTTTGTGAACAATGTTATGCTACCACATATTCCTTATAGGGTAAAAAAGGCAGGGTTACTTCCAAAAAAGATGGGCGATTTTCTGCCTCTGAGTAGGTTTAAGAATTATTTCAAAAACATAGTGTATGGGTTGCATAAAGTGTTGGGAAGTGATGGTGCAAAAGATCATGTGTATGGTTCTCTTTTTCTAATGGCATGTGATATACAAGACCCTTTCCACCATAAGGAGTATGATTATGTGGCCTTCATCATTAATAGTATACACATGGAGATTTGTGATGCAAAGAAAGGAGAGATGAAAGACTACAACTTCCACCATTATTCACTGCTGATGCACCTTATCCTATATAAGAACATTGGATACATCAATGGGGACTTCTTTGATCAAACTTCTGATGAATTTGGTGAGTTACCTATGCAACTCTAGACTTGTATTTGGCATAAGGATTTCTATTATTCAAATGCCCTTGTGTTCTTTAATTTGTTTATTTCTATTATCATGAGGCAATTAGATCATACTTTCTTTAAGGCACCAAATGTTTTGAATACTTTTCTTAGGCCCTTATTCTTAGATGAAAAAACAAAATTAGATCATAACTGGGCGAGTATCTTTTTGTTTAAGGAGTGCACTTTAATCAGAGTGTTTGCATGCCCATAGCCTCCTCATCTTCTACCTAAATATTTACCCCCCAGATTGGCTATTATTGAATTCTTCAGGCAATTTTTATTGATGAATAAAGAAATGATCCCTCCCTCTTTGCATAAGCCTACTTTTGTCTATAGAACTTTTAAAGTAGGAGATTTTGAAATAGGCAAGAATGCATTTGAGGAATTAAGTGAGTATTTAGGCTAGTACAAATTTGCTATTGGGCCCTATAGGATGTATGACCCTGACAATTACATTACCAATGAGGTCAAGGCCATTAGGGGTTACATTCTGCCTCCAAGCAAGCCAATCCTTGTAGAGGACCTAATTTCCAACATAGTAGCAACAGGGGAGGCATATGAGTTATTAAGGAAATATGAGGAGACAAGGAGAGTAGAGGAGGCTTTGAAGAGGACCAACCCTGATTTTAAGGGTTTCTATATAGAGATTCCATATGCTAATAACTTGAGAAGAATGGTGGATAATTTTGACCACATTATGTCACAAATGCCACATGAGCCAGAGGGAGAGGAAGCCATTGTAAATAGAGAATCTCCTGAGCTAGATACACAATTGGAGATTGTCTTAGAAGAGGAGAAACCATTAGCTTCAACCTAGGTGGCAAAAGGAAATAAGAGACAAAAGACAATGCACATCCCAGAAAAGGTGGTAAGTGTAGAACAAGAATCTTAGTGTGCAAAGAACATTAACATTAAAGCAAACATTCACAAACTAAAACTATATTCACATATGAGATTAGACAAAAGAAACAATTAGAGAATGCTAACCCAAAAAAGGAAAAACTCCATGCTTCCTTGATTTTGTAGATGCGTCCTTTGATGTGGATGTATGCTCAAATGCTCAAAGTTGCTTCAATGGTGGAGATGGATAATAGAAAATTGGTAGCTTTGTGAACTCTCAATTTGGCATTATAAGGGTATGGGTATGGCTTTTGGCTCTCAAAAGGGCATGGTAACTTTAGCTCAAAGATTGTTGATGAAATGGCTTGGGATGGGATTCAATTTATAGGCTAAGGGGTAGAGGGATGGAGGGCTTAGATGCAAGGATGGATGAAGGCTTAAGGAGGGCTAGGATGCACTCAAAGGAGAGCACATGGATTGTGCTTGTTTAGCAACAATGGGAAGGTGATACTTGTCACAAGGAGGATGAGTGTGAGAGGGTAGGGTAAAGGGTTGGTTAAAGGCATGATGAGTGGGGTTGAGTATGTAAGAGGGATGTAAGAGGAATGAGTGTGGAAGAGGGAAGAGTGTGGAAGATGGGTGTAAGAGTCATGAGTGGGCTTGTAAGAGTCTTTTATGTTTTGTAAGAGCACTCATGACTTAGTGGTTGGGTTTTTTGAGGGGAGACTTTGGTTTGGATTAGGAAAGTCTTAAACTTCTTTAAGGAATGTGACAACATTAGGGGGTGGATTAGGCTTGGGTTTAGGATTAGATTAGGGATGTTAGAGATGTGCAAGTGGATGGCATTAATGAGGGTGGGTGAGTTAGTGGCTAAGCTTGGTTAGTATGGGTGGATGGGGTGGATTAGGCTAAATGGAGGATTAGAGATAGGTTAGGGGTTTTTGAATTTGAGGATTTCATTTATCAAATAGATTTATTTAATAAATGGGGATTTTTGGAATTATATAGGAGAAAAGGATTTAATTGATAAATAGTAGATTATTTGATTTATCAATTAGGACTATAGATGATTAATTAAATTAATCAACTAGGGATGGCAAAGGATTAATTAAATAAGAATTTAATTAATAATGTATTTAGAGATGGCTAAATTAGATTACCAAAGTAGTGTAATCAAATTTAGGTGTCTACAGTAAGCAGAGCCCTACAAGTAATATTAGGGAGTAGTGAGTATTTTTCTGATATTAGGCAAAATTATTTACACCAAAAGGCTATAGAAGCAGGGAAGGCCTTTACTGATCTTCAAGTTATAGCATCAAGATTGGATGACAAGCTCATTCAATCTAAAAAAATTCATGGAAGATGATGATTTCATTAAATCATCAGAGTTTAAAAGTTTTCTTTATAAAATTAAACAAAATGAGCTCACATTGAGTCTCATGCCAGGAGAGGATCCAGAGAAGAATAAGGAATTAGTTGAAAAACTATTGGCTTATGATCCTAAGAGTGAAACAATGACTGCTGCAGAAGCCAAGGAGTTGGTACATAGGAGTGGTATGATTGTAATACCACATTGGGATATTGAGAAGGCCTTTGTTCTAGATCAAATGAGAAGAGAAGATAAGACAATCAATTATGAAGCAACTAGCAGTGAAGGTTTTAAAAGAGGGTTAGGTGTTAATGTAGACACAAAAACCCTAGCAGTATGGAGTGTAGCCCCTAACACTAAGAAGCCCAAAATGATGGATATAGAGAAGACTGCAAAGGGCAATATGATTGTGTGGACATTGGAGAGCACTATTGGTAAAGATATTTCTAGTTTGGTTAAACACTTTGCTCTCATGAATGAGGAAAATATTGATGAAATTGAGGATAAGCTAGCTACAATGTGCAATGAATGCCTTGACAGAAATAATATCCCTCAAAGAATAACTCGGCATAGTAGCAGAGGAAAAATATACACCAAGGCAAGAGGAAGAAAGAAGGCACAATGTAGAAGTAGAGGCGCAAATAGAAGAAATACCTATAGGGGTAACAATGCCAGTGCTTGTGATTAGTGTGGAAACATGAGTTTCCTAATCTAATAGTGCCACCAAGAAAAATGCTTTGACAAATGTATTAAATCATAGAATAAGCATTATGAAAAGAATATTTGAAGATGCTTATAATGCATTCATCAATCTACAATCTGCAAAATAGGTATGCAAGGATGCAATTAGATGGCTTGAGCCTTATTTTCAACAATGGAGGCCATGTATGCAATTCTTTCATAGGTTGATACCCTTTTTAGCTAAGAAGCCAAATCTCCCAGATAAAGTTATTACTATGAAGGAAGGTATGGATAAAGTGAAAGACTTATTACAAATCTTCACAGGGAAGTTGCTAGATACAATTGTTAATTGAATGTTGTCTTTGATGTTACACAAATGTCATATCAATCATCAATTAGCTTCTACCGAGCTCACTCGGTCAGAAAAGGAAAGTTAGCTTCTACCGAGCTCACTTGGTTAGCAAAGGAAAGTTAGCTTCTACTGAGCTCACTCGGTCAGCAAAGAAAAAGTTAGCTTCTACTGAGCTCACTCGGTTAGCAAAGAAAAGTTAGCTTCTACCGAGCTCACTCGATCAGCAAAGAAAAGTTAGCTTCTACCAATTTCACTCAGTCTCCAAAGGACTTTTGAAAGATTTTGTAGTGTTTACCAAGCTTCACTTGGTTAACACTAGAAAACCATTCTAAAGTAGTGATTACCAAGCTTGGTCAGCCAGAAAAGGATTTTACTGTTTTGATATTAAGTTTAATTTCTTCATGCGATCGACTGATGTAATGATTTTTAGTTATTGGAACCTATATTTAAGCCGACTTGTTAAATCTAAAAGGTATATATATAGATACTCAAGTTGTGAATCAGAGTGTGTGTATGCGAATATATGGAGAAGGTTGGAATAAGTGAATTGAGCGAATTTTGATAAAGGATTAGATATCCTGGAGGAGCTGCAAAGTTGTATTCAATTAGCAAGGATCTAGTAAAGGAGAACAGAGATCTGTACTTAGCAAAAGATAAGTTGCATATCATTCAGGTCAATTCATTATTTCTTTCTAACCATTGTAGCAATGACTTCAAATCTCTTAACAGAGTTGGGTTAATAGCCATTTTGTAAATCCTCTAACAAGGTGATAGTTCAATTGAATTGTTTTAAATACCTCTAACCAGGCCACTCCTAATATGGTGATTAAATCCTCTAACAAGGTAACACCTAACAGTGTGTATTGTAACCTTTAATAGGGTTGGCTCCTAACAGGGTTCACTTCAGAAGAGCAAAAATTGGTGACTAGTTACTTGGTGGTTTTTCCCATATTGGGTTTCCATGTTAAATCTAGTGTCTCTTGTGTTCATTTAGTTAATCTTTGCATGCATATTAATACCTCTGAATGCTAGATGAACAGTAACTAGTTAACTTACCGAGTTAAAGTATTTCTACACTATTTACTGACTATCAACAATAAATAAGCATTTTAGACATCTAAGGGATTTTTGGACTTATTTTTGTGGTAACTGATTCACCCCTCCCCTCTCAGTTACTTCATCTATATTTCCAACAATTGGTATTAGAGATTTTGGTGCTTTTAGGAAAAGATTTCAAGGATCTAAGCTAAAGATCAGGATGTCTTATAAGAGGGAAATTCCAAAACTTAACAGGGACAACTTCTCAGCATGGCGAGGGTTGATGAGACTTCATCTAGCTTCTATTAGAGATACAGGACTAAAATACCTTGATGAAAAATATGTAGAACCATCTGGTACATTATCTGTCAATGATATTGCTAAAAAGAAGACTCACAACATTATGATGATAGATATAGCATCTGCCCTAAGTTATGAAGAATTTGATGACATTAAAGACTATAAATCTGCCTTTGAAATGTGAGAAAAGCTAAAATAAATCTATGGAGGAGATGATAATATAAGAAGAGCCAAAGTAGAAAGTCTAAGAGGACAATTTGATCAAATGAGGATGAGAGAGGATGAAAACATTGCAAAATATGTTGAAAGAGTCAAAGCATGTGTCAGTGCAATCAAAGCATCTGGAGGAGATATCAAAGAGAAGACAATAATAAGTAAAGTTCTTAGAACTCTACTTCCCATTTATGAAATTAGAGTTTCTACAATTCAAGAAAGAAGATGTGAAGAAAATCACAAGATAAATCTAGAGGCCATAGTTGGAAGATTGACTGCATTTGAACTAGACAACTTTGACAACTATGTTTTAGCTTCCAAGAACATTGAATCAATATTTGAAGCCAAGCTTTCACTTAAGGAGAAAAGAAAAAAGAAAAATGAATCTCAATCAGGAAGTGAAGATGAATCAAACCAAAGTTCAGATAGTGATCTTGAAGTAATTGAAGCTCTACTAGCAAAGAAATATTCTAGAGGTAGAGGTAAATTTAAAGGTAAAGTTCCTCTAATCTTGTTCTCATGTGAAGAAGTTGGTCAAATTGCTGCTAGGTGCCCAAACAAGTAGAACAAAGATGACAAGAAAGGTTACAAGTACAATGGAAAATCATTCAAAGATAAAGGTAAGAAAACATGTTTTATGGCTAAAAATTCTAATGATTCTAATGATGAAGAAGAAGATGAAATTGTCTACATTGCTGTGAAAGATGAATCTGATAATGATGAGGAAGTGGCACTCATTTATCATATGAGAAAAAATGATACATGGATCATAGATAGTGGTTGTTCTCATCACATGACTGGTGATAAAACTAAGTTTGAATACTTTGAAAACTATGATGGTGGCAGTGTAAGATTTGGTAACAATGAACCTTGTTGTATAAAAGGAATAGAAAGAATCTCTCTAACCAAAGAACTTATATGTGATAATGCCTATTGGGTAGAAGGACTAAAGCATAACTTGTTGAGTGTGGCACAACTACTCAATAGTGGATTCAAAGTAGAATTCATGCATGGAAAAGCAAGACTGTTGGATGGCAAAGGAAAATTAATTGGATCAGGAAATCAAACAAAAGGTAACTTATTTTATATTGAACTTGGTGAATGCTCATGTTTTATTGCTCAACTTGAAGAAATTTGATTATGGCATAAAAGGTTATGTCATGTCAACTTTGATAACTTGGTAAAGATAAGAAAATTCAAGAAAGTAAGAGGCATTCCTAACATAAAAAAACCTGAGGTTGGTCTATGCTAGAATTGTCAGATTGGTAAAATGGGAAAGACTAGTTTTAAAAGTAAAAACTATTAGTCTGAAGATATATTAGAAATTGTGCATATTGATTTATGTGGACCCATTGGAATTGAAAGCTATACTGGAGAAAAGTTCTTCATTCCTTGTGTTGATGATTACTCAAGAATGATGACTGCCATGTATCTATGGAACAAATCAAAAGCATTTGAGAAATTCAAATGGTATTTAGCTAGAGTAGAAAAGGAAACAGGAAAAAGATTGAAATGCTTGAGATCAGACAGAGGAGGAGAATTCATTTCACATGAGTTCAATAACTTTTGCATTGAAAGAGGAATCAAAAGACAGGTATCAGCCCCTGGAACTCCTAAACAAAATGGAATAGCTGAAAGGAGGAATAGATCTATCATGGATTGTGCAAGAACCCTAAAGATTGAAAAGAACAGTGCTATCAAATACTCAAAGGAAGCTATCAGCACTGCAGTTCATACCTTGAATCGGGTATAGCTTAAGAAGGACTCATTCAAAACTCCCTATGAGCTATGGTATGGCTACAAACCTAATGTAAGTTATCTAAAAGTATTTGGAAGTAAATGTTACATTTTGAAAGAATCTAGAAAAGGAAAATTTGATGTAAAAGGTGATGAAGGAATATTTTTTGGATACTCTTGCAAAAGTAAAGCATATAGATGTTTGAACCTATCTACTTACAAAGTCATAGAAAGTGCACATTTGAAAGTTGATGAGTTTGCAGAAAGGACTGAAGAAGAAAGCAAAAGGGAATCAAAAGATTATAGAAGATTTGTTTTCACTGAACCTGATACAGTACCAGTCAATCAAGAATCTTCTACTCCTGATTCATTAGTAACCAAGTTATAGGTAGTTCAAACCAAGCTATAACAACTTGAGTTACATTCAGATGCTACCAAGCAAGTGTCTACCGAGTTTGAAAGACTTGAGCCAATATGTACTGAGCCAGAAAAACTAGAATTTGAAATTGAAGTTCAAGAGGATAACAATGAAATTCTTTCAAAAGGCAAAGAACTTGTATTAGAAAAATATGTTAGGAGACATCATTTAGCAGATCAGATCATTGGAAACAAATCTGAAGGAACCATGACAAGAAGCAAGTTGAAAGGTACTTGTTCACTTGCTGGTTTTGAACCTTAAAATATCAAAGATGCTTTAGAAAATGATAGTTGGATTGAGGCTATGAATGAATAAATATAGCAAATAGAGAAAAACAAGACATGGACTCTTGTGCCCAGTCCTAAAGATAAAAATGTGATTGGAACTAAATGGGTATTCAGAAACAAGTTGACTAAAGATGGTAAGGTATCAAGAAACAAAGCTAGATTAGCATGCAAAAGATATGCTCAAGAAGAAGGAATAGACTATGGAGAAAATTTTTCTCCTATTGCAAGACTAGAAGGAGTCAGAACCTTACTTGCATATGCTACTCACAAAGGATTCAAATTTTATCAAATGGATGTTAAGTCAACATTCCTCAATGGTATACTAGATGAAGAGGTTTACATTGAACAGCCTGAAGGTTTTGTTGATCCAGATAAAAGAAACATGGTCTGCAAATTACACAAGGCACTATATGGTTTGAAACAAGCCCCTAGAGCATGGTATGAAAGATTACATAACTATCTTATTCAATTTGGTTTTCAAAGTACTAATGATAATAGTAGCTTGTATATAAAGGTTGGACCAAATGATAAAATTATCTTAGCAGAAATATTTGTAGATGATATTTTTTTCATAGGAAATGATGATCTTTGCAAATAATTTTCAGAACAAATGAACAAAGAATTTGAAATTTCTATGTTTGGTGAGATAAAATTCTTTATTGGTCTTCAAATTCAGCAGAATAAAAATGGTATCTACATCACTCAATCAAAATACATCAAGGAGATATTGAAAAAGTTTGGTATAGAAGATTGTAAACCAGTTGGAACTCCTATGTGTATTGGATTAAAACTTACCAAGGAAGATGAATCAAAAGAAGTAAATCAAACACTATATAGATCTATGATTGGAAAGTTGCAATATGTAGTTCATACCAGGCCAAATATTGCCCTTGTTGTTGGGATTGTAGCGAGATTTTCAGCAAAACCAAGAGAAAATCACATGATGGAAATTAAAAGAATAATGAGATATTTGAAAGGAACTAAAGATTATGGTTTATGGTACAAATTTGGAGGTAATTTGGATTTAAAAGTGTTTACTGATGCTGATTGGGCAGGAAACCTTGATAACAAAAAAAGTACAAGTGGAGGAGCATTCTTTCTATGAAAAAGGTTGGTTTTGTGGACAAGAAAAAAGCAAAATTATACATCCCAATCTACTGCAGAGGTAGAGTATGTTGTTGCAGCAGTAAACTGTTCTAATATTGTTTGGTTTAAATAGTTGTTGGAAGGCATGAAGGTGGAAATCAAAGAACTAGTTGTTATGTTTTGTGATAACACAAGTGCAATCAACATATCTAAGAATCTAGTAATGCATTCCAAAACCAAGCACATTGCAATAAAATACCATTTTGTTAGAGAATTGGTGCAAGCTAAGGAAATCAGATTGGAATATGTCCATACAAAGGACCAAATTGCTGAAATATTCACAAAGCCATTACCTAAGGATGCATTCTTGTATCTAAGAGGTAAGTTAGGGGTCACTCCCCTATCCGAAGTTCACTAAAATGAAGTTTTAGTGATGCATCAACGCATACGAAGTTGAAGATCTATCAATTGAAGTAGCATAGACAAGAAACATTGCATATGAATTAGTACTAAAGGTACATTAGAATTCATTTGAGTTATGTTGTCTTTGGCATGTGTTGTCAAAGAGGGAGAGTTTTCTGTCATATCTTTCTGAAATTTGTTTGAAAGAAGGGTTTGCTAAGTAATTCTTTCACAAAGGGAGATTACTGAAAGAGGGAGTTTGCTAAATAAAAGACTTGCTAGACTTGTTTTCAAATTTCATTTTGCTATGACATGTTGTGTTGCCATCAATTCCGAAGAGGGAGATTGTTGGATACAATTGTTAATTGAATGTTGTCTTTGATGTTACACAAGTGTCATATCAGTCATTAGTTAGCTTCTACCAAGCTCACAAGGCTAGCAAAGGAAAGTTAGCTTCTACCAAGCTCACTCGGTTAGCAAAGGAAAGTTAGCTTCTACCGAGCTCACTTGATCAGCAAAGGAAAGCTAGCTTCTATCGAGCTCACTCGGTCAGCAAAGGAAAGTTAGCTTCTACCAAGCTCACTCGGTCAGCAAAGAAAAAGTTAGCTTCCATCGAGCTCACTTGGTTAGCAAAGAAAAGTTAGCTTCTATTGAGATCACTCAGTCAGCAAAGAAAAGTTAGCTTCTACCAAGTTCACTCGGTCTCCAAAGGACTTTTGAAAGATTTTGTAGTGTTTATCGAGCTTCACTTGATTAACACTAGAAAACCATTCTGAAGTAGTGGTTCCCGAGCTTGGTTGGCCAACAAAGGATTTTACTATTTTGATATTAAGTTTAATTGCTTCATGTGGCCGACTGATGTAATGATTTTTAGTTATTGGAACCTATATTTAAGCCGACTTGTTAAATCTGAAAGGTATATATATAGATACTCAAGTTGTGAATCAGAGTGTGTGTGTATGAGAATATATGGATAAGGTTGGAATAAGAAAATTGAGTGAATTTTGATAAAGGATTAGATATCCTAGAGGAGCTGCAAAGTTGTATTCAATTAGCAAAGATCCAGTAAAGGAGAATAAAGATATGTACTTAGCAAAAGATAAGTTGCATATCATTCAGGTCAATTCATTGTTGCTTTCTAACCATTGTAGCAATGACTTCAAATCTCTTAATAGAGTTGGTTTAACAGCTATTTTGTAAATCCTCTAACAAGGTGATAGTTCACTTGAATTATTTTAAAGACCTCTAACTAGGCCACTCCTAACAAGGTGATTAAATCCTCTAACAAGGTCACACCTAATAGTGTGTATTGTAATCTTTAACAGGGTTGGCTCCTAACAGGGCTCACTTTAGAAGAGTGAAAATTGGTGACTAGTTACTTGGTGGTTTTTCCCATATTGGGTTTCCACATTAAATCTAGTGTCTCTTGTGTTAATTTAGTTAATCTTTGCATGCATATTAATACCTCTGAATGCTAGATGAACAGTAACTAGTTAACTTAGTGAGTTAAAGTATTTCTACACTATTTATCGAGTATCAGTAGTAAATAAGAATTTTAGACATCTAAGGGATTTTTGGACTTGTTTTTGTGGTAATTGATTCACCCCTCCCCTCTCAGTTACTCCATCTATATTTCCAACAAAAGCTGGCAGTAATTCAAAGCAAAATGAAAGTGCTGAAATGGTTTCTATTCTTTAATTCTTTTTGTTATTAATTTTGATGACAAAATAAAGGATTTTAATGAGTGGTCTAGTTATTTTGATCACATTATAGACTTGCCACAAGTGGTATCCATTTTCCAAGATGGTATTGATGAGTATCTTTTCAATGAAATAATTGATACCCTATTCAAGGTTGAAACTGAAATGAATAGGTTTACTATAGAAGGAAGGGTGATTATTGATGCTAGGTGGCAGAAAACTATTGATGAACTAATAATAGTCAAGGAATGTGAATGGCCCACCAAAAGAGAAGTATTTTTTTGGGAAGCAATCACAGAAATCAAAGCTTTACCAATAGGAAGTAGTTAGAGAAAAAGACAAAGTTAAACATTTTATGCTCCAACTATCATCTACAATTGTTTCTATTGTTTCTTTTTGAGTTAAGGTGTTCAGATATTTTTGTAAAAGGGTAGTATATTCATTTTTGTAAAATGACACATGTCAATCACATTTTTCCTTTGCTTGTTGCAACTCATGCCTATATAAGTGAGCTTTCAAGGTAATGTGATGGTCCGAATTTTGTATAAGTTTGAGTCTTTTGAGAAAATACAATCGGTCCAATAGTGTGTAGCTACTCTGAGTTTATTTTCTAGTTGTACTATTTGATGATATATTGAAATGACAGAATCAGTAAGCTATTCTAGGCTTTCATTTCTATTGGTCATTATATTAGTCATCTAAAAGGATAATAGAAAAGGGTATTTGAATTATATCTGTGTCATCAATTTCTGTCTCCATTTTATGTTTTTATCTACATTGAAGTCTTTTAAATAAGGTTTAAATTGACTGAATCTAATATGAATGGGTTGTATATTGATTTCATTGTTGCTTTTAATTCAAGGAATTATAGAAATGCTTCAGTAAATCAGTAGGGTTTATGCATTTATGAAAAGGATACTTCATAAGAATGGGAATGGGTGATTACAATTGATTAATTCATTTAAAAAGTTATTTGAATTAGATCTCCTGCAAATAGTCAATTTTATGCCCAATGGATAAGGCACTGGTCTCATAAGTCAGAGGTGAACAAGGATAAATTTTGCTACTGCATATAAAAACAATTATAAACCAAAATCATTTTTCATTCAATTTCATTCAAAGTTATAAATGCTGGTCAATACTTTTTTATATCTATTCTCTGAGTCTTAGATAGCTGCTATTATCAAGAATATTTGTAAATTCAAGGAGAATGATGACCATATCTGCTGATAAGGGATGCATACAAGTCTGAAAACATTAAAAGAAGTGAAGTAAACTGCTCATGTGTTAGTAGGTGATAGATGAGAATCAAAATGAAACTAAGAAATCTCTATATAGTAGTTTGCATTAGAATTATCCTTAGGTATACCTGCCTTGGTTTAGCAGAGCCAAAAGAGTAGGAAACCATCCTTTGGTTTTGCTCAAGTTGGGTCCAAATGGTTTACTTATATAATTGATAATAGGAATTGGCTGATCCTTAGGTTATATGAGTGTTATCATTCTAGTATTGAACATTTTGTTGTTCAGTAGTTTGAAACACCAACAACACTAGTGAACATGCTTAATCTCCTTACTTTCTTTTTGAGAGATTCTCTTATTCCTCTTCCACCAAATAGCCCACACTACCAAAGTTGGAATGCACCTGCATAAACCTGCAAATAATGCACATGTATAACATTGGCCAAGATTGAAACAAGTCCCAAATTTTTTTAGGAAGTGGCATACTAAGAACTAATTTACCAAGTACAAACAACCAACACTCACAAGCATAGGAACAATTTAACAATAGATGAATAGTGGTTTCCTCATAATCAATGCAATGAACACACTTAAATGGTTGTGCAATGGAAAATTTTAAAAACTGATCACTAGCCAAAATTTTGTTTCTCAAGGCTAGCTAGGCAAAGCACCCTACCTTAGGTAGAACGTCCTTGTTCCAATAAAATGAAAAGGCACATTGTATAGGTTTAACATTGTCCCATTGTGAAAGTAGCTTGTATCCTTCTTTTATGTTCTATTTACCATCCTTTTCTCTTGCCCAAATAAGACTGTCCTCCATCTTAGAGAAAAAATCCTCTCTCTTTAACAAAATTTCCTGTAATATTTTATTCTTATCCTCATCAATGGGTAGCTCTGAGCATATCCTCCAATGCATCTTTCCCAAATTAATATCCACTATAGCCACAAAGTCTAAAATAATTACTAATTCTAATAATATAATAATTATTATTAATACTAATAATATTAATATTAATTATTAATTATAATAATTAAATACTATATATATAAACACTAATTAAAAAATTAATTAACCTTACCTCAATTTTTAAAGCCCGTAAGCTTGCTCAACTACTACAATAGCTCTATTGAGGCAACAACAAAGTACTACCTATGATGGAACCTACTGCTACAATAGTAGAGTATTGCCTACAACACTATCTACTCCTACAACAATAGAGTTAGTTGTGTGATAGGCTTGAAGCCCACTAGAAGCTCACGCAATTGAGTGTAGGAAGAAGGAAGGAGGGGGGTGGGGGATGCTGGCCTTGCCTACCAAAAAAAAAAAAATATATATATATATATATATATATATTAATAGATTTTTTTAAAGAAAATAAAGAGCTCCTAAATAGACATAGTCAAAATTAATATATATATATATTTTTCTAATTATTATAATAATTTATCAATTACTATGGTAAGTGCACACACACACACATTCTTAAGGTAGATCTAATAGGGCAAAGAAATTGAAACAATCAAAATTTATGAATTAAATCTAGTTTTCATTTTCAAACCCTACCCCCATCTTAACTTTCTAAAAACAATCCAAGTTCCAATAAGAATTTCTAAATTGATCTCTCTCATAGTCAATTCAATTAACAAATAAAAAGATTTCCCAAACAAGGGTTTCAACCATAATCAATCTTTGAAAACAAGATCTACAATCAAACATGAAGTAGATAGAGAGAAATTCGAAGGAAAATTACCATGATAATCTTAGCAAAGATCCTACCTTGATCTGATGCTAACGAGATGAATGTTTGGAAGTTGCAAGAATTCCCCTATCTCAAAACCCTTTCTAGAAATTTGGTCCTCCAAACATGTGTGTGGAGAAATGAGCTCAAATTTCTTATTAAAGAGCTTTCTCCTTTTGGGTTTCAACATTACAAACAAAAAAATTCTTTTCTTTATTATTTTAATTTCATGTGTAAACTTTTTCAGTTTTAATTAAAAGAAACTTTATTTAATGTATTCTCTCTTAATTTTATTAAATATCAAGACATATTCAAAAATATATTTATTAATTTAAATAATAATAATATTTATAGTTTATTATACAAATGAAACTCCTAAATTAATTATTATTAAATTAAATAAATATAATTATGCCAAATTTGGAACTTTAATTGAATATTTTAAAATTTATTTATTGTACTTAATTAATTCCTCAATTAATTAAATATAATTAAAAATTGATTTTTCTTTGTAATTTTTTTGTTAATTAAATCATTTAATATTCTCTTAATTTGATTTAATTCTAACTAAAACTCAGAATAGACCCACAAATCCGAATAAGAAAACCTACTTGAAAGACAAAGTGTACATATTCAAACTAGTCAAAATCTCAAATTCATGTCACTTGACAAAATTGGAATGGTAACTAACTTAGATATTTGTCCTATTTTCTAAGATAATTGGCTTAGGGTAACAATTTGGACTCAAGAATTATCTCCCCTTTTTACCATTTAGATATTGTGATAGGGCACACTCATCCCAACAATTCAAGGAAGTTGATGCTCGATACTTACAACCTACATAAAAGTCAAATATTATATATATAGGCAATGGAAGAGAGTGATGCATCATGTAGATCTCAACTAGCAGATGACTACAACTCCCTCCCTCAACCACATCAGAAATGTCCAACATAAAGTAAAACATACAAGTACACCATACACATGCAAGAATGGGGTAAGTAACCATATAAAACTATATATAAATCATCCATCTATCTATCATCATGAAATTAATTGAAATCACTATATGAACATACAAATCATCATCATTGAAAGAATAACATGAACACATGAAATAACTGAGTATATCAAGTATCTCATCAAATATATAAATTAAGAATGAAATAACATCCAATAAAATTAGGTAAATGAGTACCACTAAATCATAAAGCATAACCATAAAGCTGGCCTACAAGAATTCAATAATATAACATGAAGGTAAACTAGGGGTAGGTGCTATATCCACCCCCTAGACTTATGCTTACTCTTGGAAGCCTATAAGAAAGGTAGAACTCAAGCACTCAATGTGCAGGTCCCATTGGAACCTTTCCCCCTGTAGGATGATAAGACTCCACTAAAAACACTCTCTACTAAAATCTACCCCCACTAGCAAAATAATGAGTACTTTGTGCCAATTTCTCATACTAATTACACCTATTGCACTAAGAGTATTGAGAATTCCTAGAGTGTGAACCATTACCACTACTATGTCCTAGAGGATAAGATTCTCCTTATTGCTATCGATTGCCTCCTGAAGAAGGAGGCTTCCTATTACTACCCATTCCCTAGTTTTGTGTGCCCTTGGACCCAGATGGTGCATGTCCACTAGCTAGCGCACCCACAAAACCACTATGTCCTAAAATGACATTCTCCTCTACAATAATATCTTGATGTACAACATCCTTGAGGGTTTTAGGTTGGAATACCTTTACACCCCCAATGAAATTGTTATTCAAACCCTAAATGAAATGTTCTACCATTAGTGGTGAACTCTCACTAATCCCTACATAAGGCATGAGCTCATAGAATTTTTGCTAGTACTCTACCATGATCATGGTATACTACCTCAAATAAAGAAATTCATCTACCCTCTACTAGTGCCGCTCCTCTGGTAGGAAGCAATCATAGCAGTTTTCAAGGAATAAATCCCAAGTAACAATGTTCATATCCACACCCAGTTTCTTTTGCTCAATTTTCCACCATGTAGGTGTAAATACTTCTAGGTGTGTGATGACATACCTCTCTTTCACATTGGAGTCAAAGTCTTGCATAGAAAAACATCTGTCTAAGGCAATTAACCACTTCTCTTCTACATATCCTGTACCAACTCTGTTGAAAGGTTTTATCTTGGACCTTTTTAGGTCCCTCATCTAAGTGACCTTATTTTACCTTTGTCTATCACTATGGAGGTCTCCCCAAGGACTCTTGGATCTCTACCTATCCTCATTCCTAACATGGTGTGATTCATCTTGATCTCGACACTTTGGAGTGTTAGAGTAAATAATTATTTATTAATTATTTATTCTATTACTTAACTTTACTTAGGTTAATGAATTTAGTTAATAGTTGCAGTCTAGGAGTTGTTGACGTCATGGGAGTTTGTTTCTATCTAGTCATACTTATCCTCTCACCTTGTTCAAGGATATTCCACCTTTTTTGGATGCATGCTTAGTTGTCAACCTTATCTTCTAGCACTTTCTAGCTTGGCCTACAAGCTTCCATGAGGCCTTTATATTTGGGCTCTCTCATTGTATCTCATAACTCATTTTCAAGGCATATTATATAGCAATACATATTTATTTGTTTACAATATCTTCTCTCTTAGTCCATTTAGTGTTTTTCCAAGCTCCACCTCTTCCTTCTTTAGTTTCCCTTCGATAGTCATTTTCATGGAGGTGATCTTGGCAAGCTATAAATTTGGCTTTCATCAACTTCTACATGGTATCAGAGCTTCCTTGCTACTTCTTAGCTAAAGGATTTTTGAAGCTATGATTTAGAGATACAAACCCTATTTTTTTAATGATTTTTTCATCAATCTAGGGGAAGAGCAATTTTTTGAAGCACTTTGGGCCTAAACAAACATTTCCATTAAGGTTAGAAGGCATGTTATAGTTGTAATTCATATAAAAAATTTGATTTTGGTGATAGGAGCTCTGGGAGGCAAAAAAATTTAGCCTTGGGTGGGCATACAAACTATACGCACATTTCCAACAAAACAAAATTATTTAAAAAATTTGTGCATAGCATGCCATCGTGGCACCGCATAGTGGCCACTACAGCATTGCCCTAGCACCATTCCAATAGCTCATATGCCACCATATCCAACAAAGCTCTGCAACCACTACCACCTAGCCACCCTAACACCCACCCTAGTAGCATCCCCAACCTTCACCACCTTGGTGGCCACCTTTGCCAATGTTCCTCTGCTCCACTCTACCCAGGCATAGTCACTACCACCATGGACTTTTTACTAACACTTGGCCTATTTTGCAGCTAACACGTGGCATAGGTGCCACATTTGCCTCACCATGTGGCCCTTGCCATGTCAACCTCTTGCCACATGGATGCCACATGGCATTGCCATGTGGCCTCTTTTTTTGCTGTGATGACCCTAAGGCCATCAATTTTAAGCTTGTGATTTTTTGTTATTAGCTTGACATCAACACTGCATCAGCACCTTCCAACAGCTCTCCAGGGTCCTTTTTCACCTACTTGCAATTTTTTGGCCATAACTTGAGCATACGATTTTATTTTTCTAATTTGAAAGAACTGCTGAAAAGATGGTTCCAAGACAAAGACATTGGTGTAGGTATTTTAAGGTTTTGATGAAATTTTATGGCTTGTTTTTGTAGTCAAAGCCTAAAGTTCTATTTTTCACTCCGACAAGCATATCTTTTGCATCCCATCTCTATTTTTTGAAAATATTATATTTTTAGAAAGTTGGTTTTGTCATCTTTTTAGAAGTGCTATCATTTTCTTTAGATTCTACCCCATGCTCTTTCTATTATGTTTTTGGCAGTTTTTCTCTATGGTGGATATCTTGGGTGTTCTAGGTCTGAGGATCATTTTCATGGCATGTGATCTTTTGTTTTAGGCTATACTATCTTTTGTATCAATTTTTTTCCATTTTTGATCATTGTTGATATCATTTGTAAGAATCTTTATGCAAACACATTGAGATAAAGTGCCACTCTTGCATTTTAGGTTCATGAACATTGTTTTGAGATAGTTGTACTTGCACTATTTTATAAAGCGCCATGGGGGATAGTTATTTTTTACTTTTGTGCCCTCTTATTTTTCGCCCCATGCAAAGTTGGTGACTATGTCTTTATAGGTGTTTGTACCTCTTCAACTCTCTCATCATTCTTGGTTCTTTCTATAGAGGATTTTGGCCCACCTTTTTAGTTTCCTGTCATCTCACCTCATCTACATTAAGGGGGGGTTACTCTATTATTCTAATGCTTCCTTGGTTCAATAGCATGAGCTATGTATTAAGTGGTTGATTCTATATACTAGGCAATTATAGTGGCTAGCTACCTATGCATTTTGGTGAGATGGATCGTCTACCATATAGACATGCTTGGTTCATGCCTTCTTCTTCCATGGAGGTTCTTTAGATTAGTAGTTTCTTTTTGATGATAGAGTTTATGGCTTCTTCATGCTTCAGTGATGCTCTTCATGATCACTCTTTGTTCTTATTTTCTGGAACATTCCTCTAGTTGTAGGCTTCTTCAGTCCTTCACTAGGGTTTCGTACCTCTTTTTGGGAGAGGGTTTTTCCCATGTGGTTTTCTCTCTTTCCCCATTTTTAGAGGTTACATTTCTTTTCTTTGTACATGGGTACCTAGCATGGCCTAGTTGTCAGGACCCATTCTGCATTTGATCTTAGTTTTTGTGAGCTTAAGGAATTCCCCTAAGTTGCACTTAAGGGGGGGTGTTAGAGTAAATAATTATTTATTAATTATTTATTCTATTACTTAAGTTTACTGAGGTTAATGCATTTAGTTAATAGTTGTAGTTTAGGATTTGTTGAGAACACGAGAGTTTGTTCCTATCTAAGTCATACTTATCCTCTTACATTGTTCAAGGATATTCCACATTTTGTGGATGTATGCTTAGTTGTCAACCTTATATTCTAGCACTTTCTAGTTTATTCTACAAGCTTCCATGGGGCCTTTATATTTAGTCTCTCTCATTGTATCTCATAACTCATTTTTAAAGCATATTATATAGCAATACATTTTTCTTTGTTTGCAATATCTTCTCTCTCAATCTATTTAGTATTTTTCCAAGCTCCACCTCTTCCTTCTTTGGTTTCCCTTCGACAATTTATTTTCATGTAGGTGATCTTGGCAAGTTGTGAAGTTGGCTTTTATAAACTTCTACATGGAGGAGGCATATGCTCTAGAATAGTCCTCATCATTTGTCTCATATTAACCTCCTCTGAGTCAACATGATCTTCTCTATGTCTCTCCTCCATATTCTATTCATGCACATGACTCTCTCTATGATTCAAAGGATGACTATCATGTTCACTTCTCTTAGGACCTCTACCTCAACTTGCAATACAACCTCTAACAACTGATCTAGTCTCAGACAACATCCTCCTACAACACCCATGCAAGGACAAAAAAATGTTGGAAACTTACAATTGGAACAATTTTTATTTTGTCATCGATGTCAAATATATTGATAACACATATTTCTACCTAATCTAAATGTCATATCTATTTGATTGATGAAGAGGATTTAAGAAGTTGCTCATAAAAATAGTACTTAGAGGAAAAGTTGAGTTATGGAAAGGAAGCTACAATAGACATTTGATGAGATAGACTTTGACAAAGCAAAGTGATTGTTTATGTCAAGAAAGTTAGGCCAAGCCAAGCAATAGAGTAAAATGTTAAGGAATGCCAAGTGATTCTAATGTCAACTCACTCATAGTTAGTGACAAGAAAATCTAATGTTGATTTATTATTAATATCAATGAGAAAGATTATTGATGCTAAGCCTAAAGTTTTACAATGACTAAATGTTAAGTGATGACTGAGTGTCAAAATTTAGTAATTGCCAAGTAACACTATTGAAGATGAATATGAGGAAATCATGATTCCTAACTGACTCAATTAATTTCTTTGGAGATATAAACCATGTTGAAGATAACATTGATGAGCTGGATCATTAAATTCAAGGCAAGTACTAGGTAAAGACCTAATAGACAGATTCTAGAGAAGTTTCTAGAGGAAGATCAAGAACATGGATAGATACAATGAATCATCTTGAACTTGATTATAAACCCTAAGACCTATGATGATCATGGAAAATGGTAAAGTAAGAATTACCTATATAAAGACTTAAAGGGATGAAAGTGAAAGTATGGTGTGTATGAGAGAGAGGCATATAGAGAAAGGTGGATCAGAGACACAAAATTGTGAGAGTGAATGCGAAGCTAAAGTAGATTTCTTACATAGATACTATTGATATTGATAAGTGAAATTTGAGCAAGAAGGCTTAAGTGTTGTTGAAGAGGGAAGATGGATTTCTTGAAGGGCTTTTTAGTGAATCAAGAACATAGATGATACTTGAGAGCTTATTAGTGAATCATCACATGAATCAAGAAGAGATCTAGACTTGCAAAGTGAATTGTAATCATACAAATTAAAACCATATTTTTTTCTTTCTAATCATTATAAACAGTTTGTATTGAAATGATTTTAACATAGGTTGACCAAACAATCATTTGAAGGACTTAATAGTCTATATAAATATTTTCACAAGGTGACATCATAAATAGAATGATCAAAGTCCTCTAATAAGGCTACTCCTAATAGGGTGATTAAATCCTCTAATTAGGTCACATTTAACATTGTGTATTTCAACTTTAATAGGGCTGGCTCCTAATAGAGATCCCTTTGAAAGAGTGAGAAAGTGATGACATGTTGCTGGTGGTTTTTACCAAATTAGGTTTAAACGTAAAATCCTAGTGTCAAATTAGTGTTGAATGCTTTATATATTTTACATTTTATATTCAACAAAGTATGATATATTTGAGACAAAAAAATTATCATTATACTAGAGACTAGACAACAAAAAGGATAAGCAAAATAGTGAGTGCTTATGTTTAATTTTTTAAATGGTACCTAAGGACCTTGAATAACTCATTCACCCTGCCCCCCAAACTATTGTAAACATTTCTAAAAATTGGTATTAGAGCCCAGTGCCTACAAGAGAAAAGTTTGAAGGTACTTATAGCCAACGATCATGACTCACAAGAGAGATATACCTAAGTTGAACAAGGAAAAATTTCTTGCATGGAAAATCTTGATGAGGTTGCATATATCCAATATCAGTGATGTTGCTATCAATTTTGTTGACAATGACTATGTGAAGGGAATGGCTACTCCTTTGACAATTGATCAATTGAAGAAAAAGAAAGAACACGATCAAAAAATGTTGGAGATAGCCTCAACCCTTAGTTTTGCCAAGTTTGATGACTTGAAAGATTGTGATAGTGAAAGTAAAATGTGGGAAAAATTGAAGACTATATATGGAGGTGAAGACAATGTCTTAAAAGCCAAATCAAAAAGATTCAGAGGTAAATTTGATGACATGAGAATTATGGAAGGTGAGAATATAATACAATTCTGCACAAGAGTTAAAGAATTTGTTAATCCTATTTGTGGTGCAAATGGAGAAATCAAAGATGAAACTATGATAAGAATGATATTAAGGATTGTAAGAATTTTTCTTAGGGAAAAATTCACCCAAGACCAAGAAACTCAAACACAAGCACAATAGTAGACCAAAGAGAGAGTATGATTAGAATGATGATATATTCATTCGATATGCCATATGAAAGTAGACTAGGAGTACCTATATATAAAGGCCTCTAGAGAGCTTCTAGAATGCATAGAAGTCAACAACATGATAAGTCATACAACCAAGCACATGTCCACTAGATATGGGTTATCCTCCATTAAGCATGAAAGTAAGTGTGATGATGTGAGGATAAACCTACAATGGTGTACAAAAAAAATCAATGGTGTAGACAACATGTGCTAAAAAAGGAGTTTGCATAATTGTGTTGTCTACATGACAACTCAATGAATGATGCAAACTCTAGTGTTGTAAACACCATGTGCTAAAATAAAGTTGTGTACTTATGTGTTGTCAACATGACAACTCATGAGAGTACACAAACTCCTAAGTGTCTCACAAAATAAAATAATAAAATAATGCAATATAATAAAATGATGCATTAACCTAAGTAAACTTAAGTAAAGTGTAAATAGTAAATATTATTTACACCAACACCCCCCCTTAAGTGCTACTTAGGAGAATGCCCTTAAGATTACAAAAATTAGGATAAAGTGCATGATGGGTCCTAGCTACTAGGCTATGTTAGGTACCCATGTGCATAATGAAATGCAATCTCTCATAAAGTGGAGAAAGAGGGAAAACCTCATGGCACAAACCCTCCCCTAAAAAGATAGATGAAAAACACATATGATGTATGGATGGATGGAGCAATCAAGACCCCCATTATGACATACATCTAGTATATACATAAGAGAAAAATGAGAAGATAGAGAGATAGGATAGGCTCCCCCCCAAAGAAGAATGCCTACCAGTGACTGCTCTAATGAAGAAGCTGATCTAAAACTAAAGAATGGTGTTCCTCCCCTTATGAAGAAAAAATGACAACGGTACAATTGAGATGCTTCTGCTATGTGTGGAAAGAATCCCATGGATAAGTGATGTCTCTAAAACTTGCTCAATTGGCTAAAGAACCTATCTCAAAGAATTGTTTATCTCCATAACTGATGAAGAACCCCTCTGCAACTATTGATCATAAGTATCCACAATCACTTGAACCTGTAATGATCGATCATGTAGAGAATGAACAAGAGGGTTAGATGGAGCCCTTGTGACAACTAAATAAGGAGTTGCTACATCAAGAAGAAGAGTTAAATCATTAATAATGTTCCCCAAATCTGTCACTAAAGCTAGACCTAGAAGATTGGATGTACTTTGTTGTGTTGGACCTATCACTGTGGTGATATATGCATGTGGACTAGACTGATATCATGACCTCTCACTGCAACTATCAATAGAACCCCACATGTCTAAATTTGTTGAAGCACTATTGTTGGTGTCACTATTAGTTTCCACATGATATGATGTGTGGAGAGAATTAGAGGACAAGTTTGGTGAACTTTCCTCAAAGTGTACATCCTTCTCCACAAAAAACTAATGTGTCTCAAGATCCATAAATCTATATTCCTTCACACTATCTTCATATCCAAAGAAAGTACAAGGCTAAGGTGACTATGCCTTGCAACCCTTGGAAGATGTGTTTGCCCATGTAGGACAATCAAAGACAATAGGTTTTTTTCCATACCATGCCTCAAAAGGAGTCTTGCTATCTAAGGCTGGATGAGGAGATTGATTAAGAATGTGAGTGGCACTACCAATTGCTTTTACTTCAAGTGATGGATCTAGAGACTTGGCTTGTATTATGCAACTTGCCATAGATTTAAGAGGTCAGATCCTCAATGCTAGAACATCTGTCTTATGAAGAATGAATTCTAGTGGATTCTAAAGATCAATTCACTGAAGTGTGCAAAAGTCTTTTACTCTTTTGTTCACATAATGCTTCCATTGTCCATTCGTAGAACTTTGATGGCTTTTCTCGATTTCTATTCAACATGAGTCTTGAAGGCTAGAAGCTTGTCCAACACTTCACTCTTATAACGAAGAAAGTAGACCCAAGTGTATCTTGAAAAGTCATTAATGAAAGCAAGTATATAGCAACATTGGCTAACTAATGTCAGTGCAAAAGGTCCTGCTAATACCATGTGAATGATCTATAGAACAACTGGTGCTCTTAAAAACTTCCCTTTCTATTGTAGACACCTAAAAACCTTTAGAAAATAAAGTATTTTAATTTTTTTTAAAAATCTCTAATGACATCATCATTTATTAATTAATTATTTAATTAATTAATTATTTAATTAATTAATTAATTAATTTTTATGCCATTAAATCCCTTTATCTTAATTAAAAATATTTAATTAAGGAATCCCTCCCTAAAATTTTTAAATCTTATTTAAACATTATTTCCTTATTTATTAATTATTTAATTAATAAATTGACCAAAAATTCTAAAATAAATAAATAAATTATTTTTTTCCCAAAACTTGGCCAATTTCCTTAAGATCACTAACCTCTTCCAAAATCTTCTAATCCTTCTTTAATTTTAATTAAAGGCTAATCCCATCATTTCCTACCCCTAATCCCAACTCAAAATATTTAATTAAGATTAAATATTAATCCTCATGTTTATCAAAAAAGTTTTAATAAATATCTCCTCAACCCAAACCCTTGGAATAAATAAAACTTTATTTATTTCTTAAAAATCTAATTTATCCTCATCCTAAAAAGTTCTAGACTCTTCTAGAAAGTCTTCATCCTCATCCTAGGAAATTCTAGACTATTCTAGAAAGACTTTATACTCATCCAAAGTCTAGACTCTTCTAGAAGATGTCTTTAAACCTAATCCTAATCCCCTCCTAACCTTGTCACATTCCCTAAAAATGGGTTAAGACTTACTAACCCAAGCCAAAGTTAACAAATATCTCCTCCTTCACCCACCCTCATTAAATGCCATCCACTTGCCTATCCCTAAGCTAATCCTAAACCATCATAATCCATCCTCTAATCATTTGCACAAGCCTAAGCAAGCTTAAAACCTTCCTAATCAAGTCCAAGTCGAAATTGCTCTCATCACCCTCAAAATATCTCAACCATAAAACTTTATGAAGTCCACTAGGCCATAAATGACTCTTACAAGCCCTTTTATTGCTCTTACAAGTCATTATGAGGGTCTTTATGAAGATTTTATCCCTTGAACCTCCTTTGTTGACTCATCCTTCCCCTTTCCTCCATCCTCTCACCATGTGACATGTGTCACTCTTTGATTGGCTGTAAGGAAGCACAATCCATGTGCTCTCCTCTCATGCAATCTGAGCCCTCCATGAGCTTTTTCCCATCCTTGCATCTTAGCCCTCAATCCCTCAAGCCTCTTGCCTATAAATTGGATCCTTCCCCTTTGAAAAATAACACAATCCATGAAGTAAAGTTATAATGCTATTTTGAGAGCCAAATCCATACTAAAGCCATCTATCCACACTAAAAATCCACAATCATCCATTGAAGCCTTTAGAAGCATATTGAGCATACATCCTATCCATTTAGATAAAGCTACTCAACAAGAGAGCTTCTTATTGAGAGAGTCCATTAATGGCTCATATTCTCAATTGAGAGTTCATCTTAGTCTATCTTGAAGTTTATGAATTTTGTTTAGTTTGTAGAAGCTTTATTTAAATTTGGTTTCTATTAGCATACTAACATTGCTCATATACATTTTGGCACGCCCGGTGGGACCCCGCATGGGTCATCTTCATTAGCTTTTGTAGTCAAGTTTTGTATGTCATTTTCTGATTTTGGCTAATTTTGCTTGTTTTTGTGATTGGTAGGATTGTATAAATTGGTTTTGTAGGTCCACATGAGCATGAAGAAGACAAAGGAACTCATAGTCTATCTCATAGTATTTGCAGATTTTTCAAGCTTATAGGTGGACAAAGCACTTGGAATTCTTCTTCCTCTTCTTGTCTATATTCTTCTTATTCCATCTACTTCTTCTTCTTCATCTTGTGGGAGATCTTGGCCATTTTTTTTTTTTAAGGAAGCAAAATCATACACACTTCTTTTTAGTGCTTAAAATGAACCCCCAAATCATACTTAAATCCATTAAAAAATTAAAAATTTGCAAAAAAAAAAAAAAATTTTAAAAAGTGAAACTAAACCAATCTAATCATTTGCATCCTTGCAACATCATGGTTTTAGATGCATTCATGCAAAGTTAGGAACACTTCATTTTTGGAAATATAAAAAGAACTTCAAGTTTCCATTTCAAAAGGTTCAAAATCAACACTAAGTGCACACTAAAATATAAATCAAACTCAAAGCATCAATCAAGGATAAAATGAACCTCATTTGCAAATATGTTAAAGTTCTTTTAAAAATCTCATGAAAACTAAGAGTCCTAAACGGTTTCCAAAATTGTCCTAAAAAGCTTTGTTATTTGTTCCAAACAAATGTCTTGTTGCAAAATCTTGAATGTTTCTTAGGTTTTTCATGCATCAAAACAATCTAGGAATATAATTTTTGGGCTTAAAACATGCAAACTAGAACACAAAATCTTGAATGAAAAGCAAAGTACAAAGAGTCATTTTCACTTTTGAGTCCAAAAACAATCTTGAATGATCTAAGGTTAAAACAAAGCACTTCAAAGTTCTTAAAACAACACACAAAATCTCAATCTTGAATGCTCAAAGGAAAAAATTTGAATGTTTAATCACTTGTCTTTGAATGCATGTTGCTAAACACACTCTTGAATGCCATGGATTAAAATCAAATTTTCCTTGAATGCATGATTAAAACAACAAATCCAATCTTGAATGCCAAGGATCAATTAACCATTGCAATATCAAACACTTCATTTGGAGCTTCTAAAAATTGAACAAAACAAATCTCTTTTCCACATGCAATCTAGGTAAAGTTTGATTTTTGGACATTTAAGAAACCTTGTTAAGTTAAAATACAAATTTGCAAAAATCAATTTGAGTAGTTCCTTGGACTCACCTCTTTTCTAATCACCCATCAAATATTAACCATTGGTTGCAATCTCAGCTCCATTTATGGGGATGAGTCTACTTGAAAAAGGTGTTAAATGTTCCACAATCTAACTCACTCACTTGGTCTTTGAATGTTTGCTTTAACTTTACCAAAATTCTTAAATGATCAAAACTCTAGATTAAATCGATCACACTTCAAGTTTGGGCACTAAAATTGAACAACAACTGACATGGAGAGCCTTCGAGCGCACGCTTGAAATTTAATCTCACACACTTTTGTTTTGGGCTTAAAACAAACTCACACTCAATCTTGAATGCCTTAAAGAAAATTAATCGATACTTGACGTGGAGGGCCTCTGGGTGCACGAGTTTGCTTTTGTTGACCCTAACTCTTCTTATTGTTTGCATTCTTCGATCGATTTACTTTTGTTGGCACTTCAAGTTGGAATTGAACATTGTCTCTTAAACATGAGTGTTTGCAAAGTCTAGATTAGCACACATAAGAGTCAGTTGGTAAAAGAACAAGTGTGTTTTTTAGCCCAAGGTCATCCAAGTCTTCTCTCCCCTTGTCGTCTTTTGAGGCCATCTTGGGTGCATAAGATTAGGATCCAAAACCTTGTTTCTTTTTAGGAGGCCTGCTTGGGGATTTCATCACCCCTTGGGACGACCTCAACTCCAGCGTTCCGGTGAAATATAAAGATCGGGAGGTGAATCCAAAGACACCTCTCTTGGGATCAAAATTTTGTCACTCGGGCTAAGCCTCAAGCAACTTTATACCCTTGAGAAGTGAAAGAGGAGAAGTGGGTTACCGCTCCTCTCGGCTGTGTGACATCTTTTTAGTTTCATCTACAGATTTGGGCCTCACGTACCTTATGTATATCGAGGACTCCCTAGCTAAACCAAATTTCATCCTTGTAGAAAGCTTCCTAGGATGTTGGTGTGTTTGATGTGCTTGCTCATAAATTTTGTCTGCTTGTTTTTTCATAGCTTTTGAATGAATGTTTTCCAACTTTGGTCAAAATCCCAAAAAAGGAAAAATCTCCCAGCTCAAGGCATACTTAGCGTAGTCACTGCCTCATCAGAAAATCATCCAAGCTCCCCTGCTGCAACCAAATCTATCTAGTTCCTTGCTTTAGAACAATCCCAAATCCAAAGTCTCTCCAAATCATCCACCCCTAGCCAGCTAGAAACCCAATCCAAAATCACACCCAAGCCTTTAGAGAGTTGTTGTCATTCTGCTAGAATTTGTTATCCAATCAATCCGACCAATCCACCAACCTCACCAAAATATAAATTAAAAATTTTTTTGAGATTAAATAAAATACAGATCTAAAAAACAAATAATTAGATTGATTAAATGACCATACTCGGTTTGCAAATCAGTGCCTTTGGGTGCGGTTTGCAAATTTTTTTTACCTCATGATCAACTTTAGTCTAGTATAGGCAAATTTATAGTCAATCTTCATTGAATCAACGTTCTAGACATAATGGTGAGGTCAGATCTAGCTTTGGACACTCCCAATTTCTATAGATACTCTAGATATGGGTTGAGGTGCTAAAGCATGAATGGTCTCAAAAAACTATGTGTAGGGAATCTCCCCGAGCTTTGATACCATGTAAGAATTTTCCTTAGGGTATAATTCACCCAAGACCAAGGAACTCAAACATAAGCACAATAGTAGACCAAAGAGAGAGTATGACTAGAATGATGATATATTCATTCAATATGCCATATGAAAGTACACTAGGAGTGCCTATATATAAAGGCCTTTGGAGAGATTCTAGAATGAATAGAAGTTTGCAACATGGTAAGTCATACAACTAGGCAGATGTCCATCAGATATAAGTTATCCTCCATTAAGCATGAAAGAAAGTGCGATGATGTGAAGATAAACCTACAATGGTGTAGCATGCAAATTAGTGGTGTAGACAACATGTGCTAAAAAGGAAGTGTACATAACTATGTTATCTACATGACAACTCAGTGAATGATGCAAACTCCAATGTTGTAGACACCATGTGCTGAAATAGAGTACACAAACTCCTAAGTGTCTCACAAAATAAAATAATAAAATAATTCAATAACCTAAGTAAAATTAAGTAAAGTGTAAATAGTAAATACTTATTTACACCAACAAGGACTCTACTCCCTATTTATGCCATTAGAGTATCTAAAACTCAAGAACTTAGATGCACATTAGGTAACACTTTGACCTTGGAAGGTGTAATTGCTAAAGCAATAACAATTTCAACAATCATGTCACTCTTCATCAATGCAATCTCAAATCTGAAATTGGCTTTAACCTCCTCCATCTCACATCGAAAATCTATTTTAACATTCACTAAGATCATCAATTTCCCTAAGGTTCAATCTTCTTGGAGGCACCTTTGAAGATTTTCGCAAATCCTAAGCAATAGATCGATAAATCTAGAAGATCAATCAACTCCACTACATCAACCTTCTCTTCCAACCTTTACCCAAGTGCTAGTGCAAACTGCCTTGGCTTTGATGATCTTTCTACACATTCAAGAACACCTTCACTCTGATACCACTTTATACAATGAGAATGTGAGGGTACCCCTATTAGAGGTAATCTAGATCCCTACAGATAACCACATAGAGGAGACATAATGACAATGCAAGATTTGATACCAAATCAGAATAGTTTATTCAAAAATATGTATTTACATGCAATATGCCTCGTTGTAAGGCCTTCTTGTTTATGGAAAAATACAACAACAATTACAATAACAATTGTGGAAGACCCTTCAAGATCCAGCTCACAATCCTAATCCCAACTAGTCCAAATTCACACTATGGTAGAAACCTCGAAGGAAATCTTAACTTATGCTCACAAGCCCACCAAGCAATATCCTAGTTTCAAGATGCATCTACTAGCTTTTTAAAGCCTCTTCTCCAAGATGGATGATCTCATGACTAAAGATTCCACAAGACCCACTACTTATACCCTAATCCACATGTCAACTTATTTCATTACAAATTAAATTAAAGCCCTTACATTAAATATATATTGAGCTACAAGTCGACTATAGCACAAATTAAATACCAAAGTCAGCTACAATATGAATTAAATACCCAAAGTTAGGTCATAGACAACTTGACACCTACATGAACCAAGACTAGACTGAGTGTTAGGAAAACCAAGCTTAGCATTAACCAAACCACAAGCATTTCTAAGCTCCCAGTGCATGTCAAGAAACCAATATATGCTAAGCATACATAGAGTGTCAAGAAACTAACACATACCAAGAACACAGAGAGTGTCAAGAAACCAATACATGTCAAGCACTATAGTGAATGTTGAGAAATATTTATTTACCAAGCTACTTCAATTACTAATCCCCTTCAATGACTGAGCTCCTTGGTCAACACCAGATCCTTTAGCGACTAAGCACCACTATTTTGGTGTCCAAGTTGACAACACTTGGCCAAAATACCTCCAACATGCAAGATTGCTAAAAACCCTAGGATGCTCCTACATCAATCTCTTTATTATTTCCTATCTTCATATCTCCACTATCATTTTCCTTTTTATCTTTCTCTTTCTCTCTTTTTCCTTTCACCTCTCTATTTCTTTCTATCATTCATTTTAATCCTCTCCCATCACTCCTTGTATCAATCTATCCTTCCATCTATCACTATTGCTATCATTTCCAATCTAAAATGGAAGACATAAGATTTTGTAATAAATAATTCAAAATTGATTATCCCTCTAAGTATCCCTCTAGATTTCATTACACAATACACCAATTTTAAATTTTATTACATATGTCTAGATTTCATTAGACACATGTTTATATCCATTTCCATTCAATTTATTTTATTATTATAATTTTTTCTTTGTATGAGTTGAAAGATAACTATGCATTTAATAATATATAAAATAATGAATATGTTTCTTACATTCAATTTATTTAATTACTAGACTCTAGAAAAATCTAAATTTATTTTTCACATAATTAAATATTTTTCTACTTTTCAAAATAAGAAATTGTCTTAATAATGTAAATTTTAAAATTGAAGTTATTTTATTTCTAGGAGAATAATGTGAATTAATCATTACTAAAATGTATACATACATATATTGCAATAAAAATATAATATAATATATGTAGTCTTTAAAGTACCAAACTCATAGACATGCACAAATAATCAATCAATTTTTTACATCCTAAAGTGACAAGTAGTAAAATTTCACTTTATCTTCCAAAATCAATACTTTATTGCATTAAAAAATACATAGAATCCTTACTTGGTCCAATAAATGCTTAGGTAAGGAGTGTATTTAGGTTAGACTGGATAGAGCCCTCATTTCTCCTGATTGGCTGCAGTCCTCTTCCTGCAAATTAGATCTTTTGCCTAGAATTGGGTCCAACCACTCCCCCATTTCCCTCTCAATTGTCCCTTTTGACCCCTGTAGACCTCCTCCTTTCCATTTCGAGAAAATGTGGACCTCCCACCCCAACCTTCTAGAGAGATTAAAGGGCTGGTGGAGCATAGATGTGGAAGGCACTACTATGTTCAAGGTAGCAAGGAAACTCAGTAATGTTAAAAGGATGTTAAAAGCTTGGAATAAGTTAGATTTTGGTCATTTATTCTCTATGAAAGAGGATCTTTCTTTTAATCTCTCTTCCATCCAAGCCTCCACTCAGGAAAATGGGTATGATGCCTCAAGTAGAGATGTAGAGCTGTCCATGCTATCTGATTTACATGACATCATTAGGAAAGAGGAAAAGTTTTGGAGGCAGAGATCTAGAATCAACTGGCTCAAGGAAGGAGACCAGAAAAAAAAGTTCTTCCATTTATCCACACTTAAACATAGAGCTAACAATAGGATTGTTGGCCTAAAAAAAGACCAGGGTGTGTTGACTAAGGAAGATGATATTTCGCTTGAAGCTATCTCTTTCTTATCCTTCCTTCTTTCTTGGGATCCTTTTCTCTCTAAGGTGGACTAGGATGATATTATCTCTTGTATCCCTCATATCCTCCAACCTTACCATAATATTATGATCTGGGCCATTCCTTCTGATTCTAAAGTGAGAGAAGCTCTTTTTTCTCTTCCAGGGGATAAGTCACCTAGACTTGATGGTTTTCCTACCTTCTTTTTCCAAATTTACTGGCCTATCATTATGAAGGATGTTGTTAAGGAAGTTCAGGAGTTCTTTGGAGCCAAATGCATCTTGAAGGAAATCAACTCCACTTTCTTTATTCTTATTCCCAAAGTTCCAGGGGCTGACACTTTGGACAAGTTCAGACCCATCAGCTTATGTAACTCATTTTATAAGATCATCTCGAAGGTGCTCACTTTGAGGCTACTTAAGCTCCTCCCCCTGATCATCTCTCAACAACAATCTGGTTTTGTCCCAGGAAGATAGATTTTAGATTCGATTATCATGGTGCATGAAGTGATTCACTCTATAGATGCTGGTAAGAGAGAAGGGATGTTACTCAAACTTGAAATGTCTAAAGCTTACGACCAAGTGGATTGGTCATTTTTGGAGTTGGTGTTGAAGGCTTTTGGCTTTGATGTCAAATCTTGCAAGCTAATTTCCCAGCTGGTCACCACCCCCTCACTAGCTATTTTAGTGAATGAATCCCCCTGTGATTTCTTCAAACCTACTAGAGGCCTTTGTCAGGGAGATCCTCTATCACCAATTCTCTTCATCATCTTGGCAGAATGTATTGGCAAACTCATGGAGAAGAAAAATAAAGATGGGAGGATCAAAGGCTTTAAACCTTCTTCGAAATGCACTCCCTCCATGCATCAACAATTTTTTGATGATATCATTATGGGAGGAGAGGCTTTGGTCAGGGAAGCCAAGGCTTTGAAAGACACTTTGGAAACCTATTCCAGAGGGTCGGGGCAGCTTGTAAATTGGGACAAAAGCTTTGTTTTCTTTATCAACACCCCAGAGGGAAGACAACAGAGAATCTCCAAAAACTTGGGTTGTCAGGTGGGGAAGCTTCCTTCTTCCTACCTTGGTCTCCCCTTGGGCACGACCCCTTCTGATTCCTTCTGGAATGGCATCTTGGATAGGCTCAGTAAGAAGCTAGCTAGCTAGAAAGGAGCCTCTCTCAGCCAAGCTGGAAAATGTCAACTGGTTAAATCCATCCTTCAAAACCTGCCTATATATGCCCTGAGCCTTTTCGCCATACCTGGAAAATACGTCGAGAGAATGAAGAAAATCCAAAGGGATTTTTTATGGATGGGAACTAATAGGAATAAAAGGTACCCCCTTGTTGCTTGGGACAAAGTTTGTCTCCCCAAAAAGAATGGGGGTCTAGGGATTAGGAAGCTCACTCATATCAACAAGGCCCTCCTAGAAAAGAAAATCTGGTGCATCTTTATAGCACAGGGGAATAGAGAGACATTGTGGTGAACAAGTATATAAAAAGGCCCTCTTTTCAATTCACTCTTTTTAGTGAAGATTTACCCAAAGGCTCAGTTGTTTGGAATGGCTTCTTAAAAGCTAGGGATACGGCTAACTCTAAGGTCTCTTGGAAGCTGGGAAATTGAGAGAACATTCTTTTCTGGTCAGATAGCTGGCTTTCTTAGGGCCCACTCATTAATAACCCTACCTATGGTGTTTGGGATAATGATTGCATTAACCTTTTGGGCACAAAGTCAGCAACTACAGGATAGATCAAGGATGAAAGGACCTTTCTATTATCTTAGAGGAACACAAAACAATTATGATCATGCTTAATTCCTTATCCCTCAGCACCAACAAGGATGAACTAGGTTGGAGGGATAATGCCAATGGGCTCCATTCAGTTGCCTCTAGGTACTCAACTTTATGGAGTACAAATGCATCCCCCCCTTGGTTGAGGGCCTGGCTCCTAAGCCTAATGCCAAAAGTCAACATGTTTTTTTGGTTGGCACTTTAGGACAAAAATCTCAACTAGGAAAATCTCATTAAAAGAGGTCATATCATGCCTAGCAGATGTGTTTTATGCAAAGACGAGTCAAAGATAGGCAATCATTTGTTCGTTCTTTGCTCTTACTCTAGAACAGTCTGGGACTTTCTCACCCAGGACCTTGACCATAGCTGGTACATTCCTTCCAACCTCCTAGACTTCTACTACCAATGGCAAGGTATGTTCAATGGGTCTGCCTTAAAGGAAATCAGCTCTTGGCTCCTGCCCCATTTTTGTAGGAGCATATGGAAGGAGAGAAACAACTAGATTTTTAGAGATAGGGAGGAGCTAGCTTTGGTTTTTGGAAGGAAGATCTTCAGTAACATAAAGGAAAATATTTTTGTGAGGAAGGGGGGAACTTTTGAGATAGGAGGCAAGAAGAAGGAGAAGGTAAAAGCCAAAATGAGAAAAAGATAGGAAGCCAAGTGGCACCTCCCCCCTGAAGGTTGGCACAAAGCCAACTTTGACAAAGCCTCCAAGGGCAACCCTGGATCCTCGGGTAGTGAAGGTGTGGTCAAAAATGAAAATGGAGATAGTATTTAAACTTTCATTCTCCCATTGGGTTTCCAAACAAATCATTTTGCGAAAGCCAATGCCATGTGCAATGCTGTTAAACTAGCTTTTGAAATTGGGGTCACCAATTTATGGCTGGAGGGGGACTTGAATAACATGATTAAGTGCATTAATGGCAATTCGTATCCTTCTTGGATGATTGCAAATCTTATCAATGAGATGAGAGAGACACTTGTCAAATTCAAAAAATTCCATGTCACCCATACTTTTCGGGAAGCAAATCCGATTGCCGATAGGTTGGCAAATATAGGGGTTGGCACAAACCAAAAAATGACATGCTTCTCAGAACTTCTTTTCTAGTGGATGTCAAGTGTCTGATCGACTTGGAGAAAATCCAAGGAAGTATGGAGGATATCAAGTTGTAATTATGAATATGAAAGGATTAAGATATATGGGTACTTTTCATAATAAAAAAATGGGAATTCGTAAATGTAGATATCCTTCTTTGATTAATTACCATGCTTTGTGGGTTGTTTATTGCATTCATTTTAGGGGCAAAAATAGAGTTATTTTTCTTTGCTCCTTGCTCAATCTTGGCAGTCCTTTCCAGTCTCACAGTGAAGAGCGTATGAGTAAAGCAGGTGTGCAGAGTGAGGAGATGGTGGATGAGAGATGTAGAAAGGAGCCGGCGGGGGACTTTGAGAAATGGAGAAGTAGGCCAAAAGTTTTGGAAAAGCTGGATGAGGTTGGGGTAACCAAGTATCTCATGAAGTTGCACGGTTATGATTAGGAGGTGACTAACAGTATGGTGGGGTCATGGAAAGAGGGTAAGGTTAAGGTGAACGACATCAACTTCTAGATAATGGAGGAGGTAATTGTGGCTGTCACCAAGATCCCTATCGAGGGTTTCAAATTCTTCAAGGATAAGAAGCTCTTAACCAATACAGTAAGGGATTTTGTGGCGAGTGAGAAGGAATTGAAGGTGTTAAAAAAGATCAACACCTACTATGTCCTTGACTCCATGAAGAAGCGGTGGAGGTATGTACTGAAAGCTGTTATTGAGTATATCACTTTGGACCCAAGGTTTAATAGAGCCCACACCCACCACTTTGTTATTTTAAATCATTTTTGGAAGAAAGCCATAATTTCTTTTCCCTTCTATCTGTTAAAATCTATGAGTAAGGCAATGGAAAGCTTCAAAAAGAAGCCCATTGCAAACCCGAAACTACATGAAGGGTTGTTGCTTCTGATCCATGAGCACTTAAAAGCTCAGATCATTAGTAATGCCCCCCCTCAGACCGAGACTATGGAGTCTAGAAGTTTCAATTACTCCTCTAACTCGGATGACATTTAGAGCCTCAGTTCTGAGAAAGGCAGAGTCTCCTCATTAGGAAAATTTACGACTATTAAAAAATCCCCCTCCCTCATAACCCCAAGGAAAAAAAGCCCTAGGGATCTCAGGAAGAAGTAGGCTGAGAAGGTTGAGGAGGGAAGTAGTGACGATGAGGAGGATCTAGAGTTTGAGGAGGTGGTGAAGGAGACAAAGGAGGAAACAAAGGTTGATAGTGGAAGGAAGAAGCACAAGAGGGAGAGCTTGGAGGATGTGTCCTCTCATTATGAGGACACATCTATACTACCCCTTTCTCTTGTCCATCTCCACCCTGAGGAATAGAAAGAGGAGAAAGCTGGGTATGCGGAAGGGGAATTGCAAACCAATGGTAGGAGGAAAGCATGGATTAATTTCAATGTTAAGACTACCAAAATGGGAATCTTTAGGGAGGCCATGAATCCCCAAATCCTAGTGGATAATCAAGAAGAGCAGCGGCTGAAAGAAGTAATTGATCTGACGATTGTGGCTATTTCGGATAGATCCAGGGAGATAGGGATGAATCTTTTAAATAATGCTCGCAACAGCATGATTAATAATTTTAGATCAATCAAATGGCTTTACCATGAGCTTGAGCAGGTTAAAGACCAGGTGAAATGCATTGAGGCAACAAGGGAAGGAATGGATGCCAACAGGAGGACAGATTCGGCTGATAGGCTCACTCTGGTGGAACAGAGGATACATAATCTGGAAAACTACAATAACAACCCTGCCAATCAGATGTTTTCCTTGTTAAGCTTCATCAACAACAACATCATCTCTCTCATGGGCTGGATCAAAGACAGAGAAATGCACGATGATGAGGATGAAAATGATAGAGATGAGGCCAAAATAGAGGATGACCCTACAAAGGACAACTCCACTCCTGCACAGGACCAGGGGAATCAAAGAGGGAAATAGATGGAAACGGAGGAGAATCAATAGACCTTTGAGGCTACTCAGGTGATGTAGGATCTGGAGCAAAAGAACAAGGAATAACTCTTACCTGTTCTTTTGTTTTTCGCTATTTTTTGGCTTTTTGTGCTGGCTTTTGGCTGTGGCTTTGTCTGTTTCCTTTTCCTAGTCTTTTCTCAGTACTTTTTCCTTTGGCTGGGATTAATGCTTATTATTAGCCTTTGAACTTATACTTTTTTGGCTGGGTTGTCACACTTATTTTCAGCCTTCTTATGTACTAACTTTCGGGTTTCAGGTTCCCTGTAAAACCTGTTTATCTAAAAAAAAAAAAATACATAGAACATCCATGAATTTTAATAAATGTCAAATTTTATTTATATAATAATGTATTAAATTTTAATTTCTTGAAATTCATTATGTATCTATTAATATAAACACTCTCCACATTAAGAGATTTATTGTATTAGTTGTATTCAAAAGGTCAAAATAATACATAATTAATAGAGTTGTTTTTCTTTTTGATTGATTTCTTCCAGTTTGGATACATAATATTATTGACTTCTAAAGAATAATACCTTATCCCAAAAATAGTATTATGATAGTATTATGACATTAACATGATTAAAAATTTGGCCAAAGATAAATTAACTTTTGGCTTGATGAATCATATTATTATTGATGAAGATAAGAAATTGGCCAATCCTTTTATTTTTATATATTTTAACATAGTGAGATACATGAAAATTTAATTATTTTGTAGAGGAAAAATTTGTATATATTTTTTAGATCTTATTAGAGAAAAAAATAAAATGAGCCAAGCACAAGACACTTTAATACATGAAGACTTCAACAACACACCAAATAATAGGAAAGTCTATGTTGGATGCCTTGCCACTACTTTGGAAATTTGGCTTTAACCTTTAGTCTTCTAGTCTTAGTCTTCATTTTCCCTTAGTGGAAGTTGGCATTGTTGAAAGGGATAAGAATAAATACAATGGCTTAAACAATGAATTCCCATTTTGCTAGTGATCATCAAAATCAATCTCTCTCTCATTTTCACCGTAATCTCTACTTTTTTTATTGAGAATTAGAGAAGCCTATAATGACTAAGTTGTGATCTTTACTTAAGATGTAGCTTATATGTAGTTCTATTAATAAAGAAATGGAAAGGCTTCTTAGTTTATATGTTTTATTTATTTTCCTTGTAGTGTGGAATGAATTGGAAATAGAGAAAAAGTTCTTCACAAACAATAAAGAAAAGAGAGGAGGAACTCCAAGAAAATATCTAAAGAAGATCTTAGATGATGTACCTATTACTTTTAATAAACTCTCCATCTATCTAATATGGTTACCTATTATGCATAGTTTATATTATTGTGTAGTTTGTTACACATGTTAATTGTATTTTATGGGTAATTAACAACTAAATATTCATCCACATATGATGCACAAAGTTTCTTATTTGTATGATATTTCAAAAAAAATAAAAAAATCTAAGAGAGATTCAAATCACTATACAATTATTTCACTTATATAGCATCATTTCCCACCATTAACTCACACTCTATACATAAGGATAATCCCCCTACTTTCTATTGGGAGCATTGACATTTACCCTACACACATGTCATCATCATCTCTACATTGGATAATAATAAAGTCCTCCTTTTATGTAATTCATGGACTTTACCAATGCCAATCATCGAGATGTCATGAACTCCTCCAATGAACATTCCCTAGTGTAAGACTACCAGATTATTTGAACAATCTAATTAATATCTTCCTTGAGGAGTAGCCTATTGGCTAAATATATCAAGATGTCCAATTTTTTGATGGGTGCACACTAAGAAATTTTCTTTTCCATTGTTGAGTTTTGCATTAGCTTCAAGAGAGTTACATATTTCTTCATTCACATTCCTCAAATACCCTTCTAAAAACACACATACAAAATGATCTTTCACTTGCAATTCTTCTATGAAATAGAATTCTAATTGAATATGAAAGATAGACTTGGGTTGAGAAACATAAATTCTATAGAAATTTTATTTAGAATATGTGTGTACTGCATTATTTCTAACTTTTATAATGTCAACCATCATTCTATGGTTTTCTCTCCAAAATAAATAGTATTAATTCCTGAATGGTTGTGATAGTGTATTTTATGCAAAGAAGATATTCCTAGAAATTTTAAAAAGGAACAAAAAAGCTTCAACAATATTATTAGTTTCCAAAAAGATTATATTTAGACATGCTTATTCAAATTAGTCTTATAGCATTATTTTATTGTATGGTGGTTTAAACATCTTGTTAAGTATCAATTTAGTGTGAAGAAAAGAAGTTAAACTATTATAGAGGTTTTATGGAATTTTAAAAAAAATATTTATTAAGAAATAAATTTCATAAATTATCAAATAAATTTATTATTTAATTACAAGTAAATATTATTGGAGTTTTTTTTTCCAAACGAAAAATCAACTACTTTTAATTGAAAATTTTGTTCTATTTTTTAAATTTTCTTTGAACCTATACAATAAAAGAAACAACAAGACTACAGAAGTAACATTAACAAAATGATGGGCTAAAAGGAATTTACGAGATGTGAATTCAAAAGGCCTTTAAAAGGAGCTACAACCAAAGGGACCTAGGACCAAACATCTAAAAGATTAATTTTTAAAAAACATAGGGGTTTATGTGAATCCCAAACTAGAAAAAAAATCATACCCCTTGTTCCCAAGAATGGAGAGAGAAGGTCCAAGAGAAACTAAGAAGGCAACCAACAAAAAAAACTAAAACTCCAACAACAATAAAAGGCAAAAATAAACCTCCAAGACATATCAAGAAGGAAAATTATAAAACCCAACAACTAAAAAGAGATGAAAGTCACCTCTAATAGGAGTGAGAGAGAACAATAAGCTAATCAAAAGCATGCAACTAGAATGAACCAACCAGCAAACAACTATATGAGGAAGAGCACCCTCAACCACTAAACTCTTCTTACCAACAACAACCCACCTCCAAAGAATTTGTCTCCACCTCAATAGGAGCTCCCACCATGAAAGGAAACATGAAAGAATTGGAAAATAAAAAGAATGCAAAATCTTCCACAAAGAAACTATGTGAGATATCAACTTCATAAAATAAAATAAATCCCCTTTAATAAGAGCCTTGTAGGTGTTGGAAATATTCAAGACTATGCTAAGTTACTAAGAGGGGAGGGGTGAATCAGTAACTTTTAGAACTTTAACAATTTCAATATTTAATTCATTACATCTAATCTAATTGCATGCATGAGAAAATGAAAAGATGAAAGTATTCATAATTCTTAGACACAAAGATTTGGTGACCTAGAAACCTTCCAAATAGAAAGTAAAACAGGGTTGTGGATGATACCCATAAATTTATACTGCAGTATAAAGTTAGCTTGTCAAAGCTTACATTGATCACTTCTAATGAACTGCCCTATTATGAGCAATAAGGACTACTAGATCCACCCTGTAAAAGGATTTACAAACATACAATTAAGTATGCACTCGGTAAAGAGATTTACAAAAGACTATTAGGTCTACCTTGTGAAAGGATTTGACTGATCCACCTGTTAGGACAAAATAGTAGATGATCTCTAATTTGCAACTTTTCTTGTTGAATGTGATTCCTTTGTGTACTAATCATCTTTCTATGATAGATATGTCTCTATTTCTCCTTATGTTGTTATGGCCTTTACAATTCACTCCTTTTGCTTTTCTTTGATTTAATTTGCATTCACATCTTCATATTTTCACATACATGTATGTATTTGATATGATACAATGCATTACATATGTATCAATCCAATTATAAAAATTAGAAAGTTGGCCATCATACAAGTTTACACAAATATTACAAAGTCAGCCCACATGAAGACACTTGGGTTCTGAAGACTGACTCGGTGAGGTTTTGATACATGGAATCCATTTTCATTGCTCGACATCATCATGCACTTGGTAGACATAGAAGTTCAATCCATACTAATCACTTCTATGTAGTCATGAACTTGGTTTGTACTGGTGACTCAGTAGATATTATGCAACTTGGCTTAAATTGAATTGCTTGTTTGCCATGTCAATACTCGGTAAACACTATCACCTTAAGCTTAGTAAAAATTGAATCATTTGGTTAACATAGAATGACTCAATTAACATTGGATTCACATCACATGAACTATGAGCTTGATAATAACTATACTACTTAGTAACCACTGATAAACTTGATAACAACTAAAATGCTTGGTTTACATTATTGGTCTTCACATTAATTGAATCTGCTTGGTATCAATTAAAAATGGTACAATGAGCTTGATAACCATATACAATTTGAATAATTGTGTGTCTCTAATAAAAAAATTGATTGATATGTCAAAAATCTCCCCCTTTGGCATTAGTGACAAAAAAACACACTTATCAGCCAAAATTGAATACCTTATATCCATCACCATGTGATACTGGCTCGATAGAGTATACAATTTTTTTGAGATTTTTCAAAATTGATTTTGTAAGGTATATATAGTATACTATACATCTTGCTATATACAACATGTTTTTCTATTTATTTATTACTTATTGCAAGTTCTCTCCCATAGCATATTTCTCCCCCATACTATCTTCTATCTTTTTCTCATACAATGTGTCTATCTCCCCCTTTTTGATAGTAATGCCAAAGATTTATTCTATTTTATTTACATATAAAACACCAAAATGAGATAAAAATTCAAAATGCACCTTGAGAATGATTACCAAGGTTTTATCCTAATTTTCATGCAAGACCTTACATTTATGAAGTGCAATTTGTACCTCTGTTGACAATTCTATCATATGGTTCGCAATAGAGAAGTTATTTTTATGGATTAGAGTTTTTGAATATCTAATATGTTTTTATAGTGCATCCATGTTGGGAAGGATCATGTTGTATATGTCAATCAATGTGGATATGATCCTTACTTCTTCCCTTAGCAATTCTGCTTGCATATCTGACAAAAATCTTAATTTCTTGAAGTGTGTAGAACTTGAACTAGGGTCAAGTTGCAGCTGATGAGCATTTTCCTTTAGATCTTCATCTATTTTGGACAATTTATCCTTTATTTCTTTTGTATACTCAGAAACATCACATAGTTTCCGAAAAAGTGACAACACATTATAAAAAGATGTTTCTAAATTGCCCAAAATTGTAGAAAGTTCTACTTGATGAATGAAAATATGCTAAGTAATGTGCTCCAAAACTTTATTTTCAAACTTCTTTTTAGCATTTTGCACCAACTTATCTTGTCCATCAGTGTCTTCATTAAATTTTTGGACTACTTCCACTAGCTGATACAAGATAGATTGAGAAGAATCAATCTCAATTCCTATGGCTTCTCCCAAAATGTTCTTAGCATCTTCAATTATCTTAAACTCTTTATCTATCTCCTATGTTAGCCTTTGTTGCTTATCCTTCTTCTATAGGAGTTCACCAAATGTTTGCATTTTTTCTAGAGTAAGCTTGTAAATTTCCCAATTGGGGATTACTATTTCCTCATCTAAATCAATGTCTTCCTCAATCTCCTTTCCTTTCCCCAAAAATTTTGTGCTCAGTTGAACCTTGGGCTCAACTATCCTTACACATATTGCTTTTGTATCCATAATAGAAACAATGGTAGAAATACTAGGGCTTGCAGTAAAAACTGTTACTATACTAAATGGAGGAATACTTACATAAATACTTGAGGAAACCAAAATTGATGTGCTCAAAATTGAAGAAGTCAAAATTGGAGAAGTCAAAACTAAAGTACTCAACTCAGTAGATGAAGAAGGAATCTATAGTTTAGTAGATGAAGTGGAAGTCAATTCTGTGAGTGATGTGCTAAGATAAGTAGGGGGAAAGAGTGATTGGACATTTGAGATGTCACAAGTGGTCATAATCAAACTCGATAAAGTTGTCTCCACACTTGATGTTGGTATTGACTTTCTTGGAGAGTGAGGAAGTGAGATGATGACCACTGCAGCTATCTTGATTGGATTAGTCTCCTCATCATCTGGCTTTGCTTCCTTAGTAGCCTCTTGTCCTTGATCCTCTTCATCTTCTTCATTGTTAAAAGTGAGATACTTTTTCAACATTCTCTTCTTCATATTTATCCTTATCTTCTTCATCATTATCATCTTTGACATTAACTAGAAAATTACTTGGTTTATGTAACAAATAAATATTCTTACGAGTGTTTGTTGCATTCCTAACAATATGCTCAATGTCCTTGATCAAAACTAGACTACTATTAAACTTTAGAGTCAATATGTTTTTATTTTTCTTCAATGACTCTTTTATCTCAAAATTTGATATGCTTGGTAATAGCTACCTCAAGGTTTGCTCACATATGTCTTTGATAGTTTGCATAGAAAAATCCCATCTAGGCTTTATCTTTTCCAATAACTCACAAGGAACCTGAGAAGTGAGGTGATTTGGTGAGTATTTCAACTTACCCATTTTATTCAACACTAGGCATTCAATCTGCTTCTACTCCTCTACTATCCTAATATCATATTTTAGGGATTCAAAATCTTTTATGCCTACCCCTACTTCTAGATCTTTTAGTCTATCTTAGAAGGTGAGGGGAGGTTTTCTAAATACAATGTCTCCTCCTTCCTTGTCAAACTTCTTCCTTGAAGATCTCCTTGTGAAAACTACAATGGATGGTTTTGTTGGCTTGGTGATGATCACCTTGCCTTTCTTCTTTAATGGTTCTTCTTCTTTATATTCTTCCTCATCCTCTACTTATTCACCTTGCTCATCCTCACCTTTTCCCTTGGTTAACAAAAGGGGTGAACTTGATTTTAGTTTTGCAATCCTTCTTTTTCCTTTGTTGACCACCTAAGAGAGCTTAATTTCAAGTTCAATCCCAACCTTTTCTTCATCATACATTCCAAAGTATGTAGCCTTAGGATCAATTGGTTCATTGATAAGAGCTTCAATGATATCCTTTGTTTCATCAATGTTGACCTCATAACCAAGAGGATTTACCCACACAATTCTAGGCTTAGCTACCTAAATATACACCTTGTCACCATCTACCATGAAACATATATCATCTTTATAGTCTTCAACTAGCTTCTTGGGAATTATGAACCTATTTTTCATTTTCTCTTGAAATGTGTCAAAGTAGTTGTCCATGATAATATTGTAATTTTCATCCATCTTAGCAATATACTCATTAATTTGATAGAGCACAGACAAATCCTTTCTCCAAACTATAGTGCCTTTAGAGGGAAAGAATTTATATACATAAAAGAATAGGCACTTTAACAAAGAACCAAACTTACATGGATTGTTCTTTGATGTTCTTATTCTTTCCATGTTCTTGTTGAGTTATCTTAGTGATAGCTCAAAGATGTCAAATAATAAACTATTCTTAACCACCTTGTATGCCAAGTCCACGGCTTCACATGACACACTGTTTAGTCTACTTGAACTCAATATCTTATGTGTAATAATGTGAATTCCAAACTTTAATTTTGCATCAGTGACACTATTTATTTTCATTCCTCTACCATCCAATTCAACTAGGGTTTTCTTTTCCAATTTTTCTTGACCTAGGGTTTTTGTCATTTTGGCTTTGGCTAGCATTGGGAGGCTAGTCATTCGATGAATCATCTTCTCAATTATCAAAATTGGTTGTTCTAACCATAGCTACCCATTATGCACCTAGATAAGGATAAACCTAATCCATTTGATTTGAAATTCATGTGGCATCTGAGGGATGTGTGTCAACCCTTTGGTTCCAGATGTTGATGTTTGGGTTTTAGGACTCCACGCACACATAGATGACATAGGGAATCATCCATTTCTAGTGTACCAATATCTTGAATAATGCATTTGAAATGAGTGTAAGTATCATTGATAAGAAGTACCTTTGGAGGAATTTGGGATTACACACCACTTGGATCTAGGTTTTTAGCAACCACAAGAGTGAGCTTGAAATTTGGTGCCTTCCACTAAACTCCATGAACCAACATGTCAGATCCTTGCTTAACCTTGTTGCTATTGGATACCATTTTCACTCAATAGATTGAGAGAATTCAAAAAAAAAATCATTAAAAATTCACTCAAATTGCTTTGGTTGCATTGAAAATTGTTCTTCACAATAGCACTCAAAATTTCATGATAAGAAATGATTTTGATTCCATGCCTTTTGTTTGAAATTTTTCCATTAATTCTTGGTACAAAAGTAGATATAGTGGCATATTGTTATCCACTACTTGGAATTGATCACTCAGCAATGTCTTCATGACTTGGTAAGTGCAGGCATCTTTATTACTCGTGAACTTGATCGATAGAGTCTATGACCCAAACTCATTTGGTAGAAAAGGGAACTTGGTAATAATTGATACCAATCTCACTCAATGATCCATTTGTATCCTAAATACAAATTTGGATCTTTGTCACCTTTCAACTAGAACTAATTTGGATGTCATCTTTGATAGCCTAGTTCTAGTTCTCCCTTGAGAACTTAATCAGAGATGGTAGAGTCACCCAATTCTTGAGTGACTTGACCACCATTGTTTGGACTTGTATCCTTGGTAGATTTAGGAACCCATTGTTATCTCATCTATTTTTGAATGTTATTAGTTTTTTCCTTCTTTTCATCTTTAATTCTACCAGTATTCATACAATTCTTGGTAAGATGACCATGTTCTATACAAATGAAACATCTTTTAGTGGTGTATCTTTTCCTCAAATGATGTTTTACAAAATTTATTCCAATATGTCCAAATTCTCCATAGTAATGACATCTACACCACGAGTTGTAGTCCCATCCAAATATTTCTTTCACAATTTTCTCTAATGGATTCAATATCTTGGTTTTGCATTCTAATAACTTGTGTCCACATTTCTTTCATTTGTGACATTTGCCTTCAAATCTTGGTTTCTCTCTGTATTCATTAGCCTTATGACCATTCTGATTGCAATTGTATCATTTTCCATTGAATTTTTCTTTTCCATTACTTCAGCACTTGTTTGATGTATGACCTATCTTACCATAGTGATTGCAAGTGGATCTGTGGTTCTTTTGAGCTCCTTGCTTGAATGATTCCCCTTCTTCTATATATCCAATTATTAATTTTCCTTTTCACCTATAGAGGTTTTACTCATTCAATTGATTCATGTCTACTTGAGATTTCATTATTCTTTCATTGATTTGATTCTTAGAGTTTAGATCATTTGTCAATCTTTTATTGATTTATCTTTTTGATTTTAGATCATTTCTCATTCTTTCATTTATTTTCCTTTCATAATTTAGATCATTCCTCATTCTTTCATTTTCAAATCTTGGGATCATGATTTTTTCATTTGCATTGGAGAGTTGATCAATAAGGTCTACTTACTGAAAGAATTAGTTCTGGATTTCATTTTTCCTTCCATCTATCTCTTCTTTATCTTGTTTCTCTATTCCAAGACTTCACATAGCCTTGCCAACTGAATTTCTTGTTCTCTTCTTAGCTTTCTTACTGCTTCTTGTAGGGAACCATTATTTTCTAGGAATTCCTTGATTGCTTCATTGGTTTCATCTGAATTGCTTGAATAAAGGTCTTCAATTCTTTCTTTGATGTAGAGATGATCATTTATTTGAATTGCAAGTTCTTTTCTTCTTTTCAAGGATTGAGAGAGTTTCTCCTTTGCTTTCTTCAGTTGGTCAATGGCCATTTCTAAATCTAGCTTCTCATTATCAATAGCTTTATCAAGTCTAAATATATTCATAGCCTTGATCTTTTCTTAAGCTATTAAGCTTTCTCCTTGAGAACCATAAAATTTTGATACCAATTGTTGAAAATATTCAAGACTATGCTAAGTTACTAAGAGGGGAGAGGTGAATCAGTAACGTCTACAACTTTAACAATTTCAATATTTAATTCATCACATCTAATTTAATTGCATGCATGAGAAATTAAAAACATGAAAGTATTCATAACACTTAGACACAAAGATTTGGTGACCCAAAAACCTTCCAAATAGAAAGTAAAACTGGGGTGGGAATGATACCCACAACTTTAGTACTATAGTATAAAGTTAGCCTATCAAAGCTTACATTGACCACTTTTGATGATCTAACTTGTTAGGAGTAATAAGGACTACTAGATACACCTTGTGAAAGGATTTATAAACATACAATTAAGTATGCACTCAATAAAGAGATTTACAAAAGACTATTAGGTCTACCTTGTGGAAGTATTTGACTAATCCACCTATTAGGATGAAATATTAGATAACCTCTAATTTGCAACTTGGCTTGCTAAGTGAGATTCCTTTATGTACTGATCACCTTTCTATGGTAGATATGTCTCTGTTGCTCCTTATGCTATTATGGCCTTAACAATTCACTCATTCTTCTTTTCTCTTATTTAATTTGCATTCACATATTCATATTTTCACATACATGTATGTATTGGATATGATACAATACATTACATATATATCAATCCAATTATACAAATTAAAAAGTCAACCATCATACAAGTTTACACAAATATTACAAAGTTGGCCCACACGAAGACACTCATGTTCTGAAGACTGACTTGGTGAGGTTTTGATACATGACATCCACTGCCATTGGTCAACATCACCATGCACTCAGTAGACATAGAAGCTCAGTCCATAATGATCACTTCTAAGTAGTCTTGAACTTGGCCTACACTAGTGACTTGGTAGATATTGTACAACTTGGCTTAAAGTGAATCACTTGTTTACCATGTCAATACTCAGTAAACACTATCACCTTGAGCTTGGTAAAAATTGAATCATTTGGTTAACATAGAATGGCTCAATTAACATTGGATTTGCATCTCATGAACTACAAGCTCATTGAGAATTGTACTGCTTGATAACCACTGATAAAATCAACAACAATTGAAATGCTCAGTTTACATTGTTGGTCTTCACATTAACTTAATATGCTTGGTAACAACTAAAAATGGTACAATGAGCTGGAAAACCATATAAAATCTAAATAAGTGTGTGTCACTAATAATAAACTTGATTGATATGTCAATAGTATGGAGAAAACCAGCTAGGGGAGACAAAGGGAAAGAGAAATACCTTGAACCAAATCCAACCTCCAAATATAAAAGACATAAAAGAACAAGGAGGAGTTAGAGCAACCTCAAACCCACCAAACTAATAAGAGAAGATATGGAATGCTACAAGAACCTAGGAGAAGAAATAGATCTAGGAAAGAACTAAAAGAAATGTCACAAGAAAAAAACCACACAAGGCCTCCTCTATCACCAAAGGATAACCTAGAAGCTCTTAGGATGAATAAATTTCTAAGAGAAAAGGGTATACCCTAAAAAAGCAAGATATCCCAAGAACCAAGCAACCTAATCTCAACAAATGAATCCCCAAATCTACATGAATCAATAGAGATCAGATGGTTGAAAAATTCACACAAAGGTAAGGTAACACAGAACCTCAAAATCCAAATCCACTAAAGTTTGAACAAGCACCAAAAACATCACTCTCACAAGCTAGCCAAATTCCCAAAACAAGGGAAAGAACAACACCCAAAAAGGGCATCCACCCCTTGATGTACAACCACAAGGCTCCCCTATAGAGAAGATGAAAACTTGACTACACCTCCAGATGACTAAGCCAAAAAACCTTGCAAATCCATCTAAGGATTCCACCCTCTTCAAAAAATTCCTATTACTCCCCTCCATTGCCAAAAAACCCTTGTGCAATTTTTCTCATTTATAACATTTTAATTTAATTCTTTAAAAAAAGTTCTAAAATTACATAATTAACCTTTACCAAAGTATTGAATTATACCATATTATTCTTACTCATAAATCAAATCATAAATAAATAGTAAATATAGTAAAACAATGTAGAAGAACAATAGTCATTATAAGATGAAATAAGATAATTATAACACACATAGATTAGACTAGTAGTCACAAAAGTTAAATAGAAATCTATAGAAATTAATCACAACTATTTGATTACACTAAATTCTCATATTTTGATTCAATTTACATCTTTTATTACTATGATAAGTAGGAGACATAAGGGAGTGCTCACTAAAGAATACATGCTAATGCATTTTCTATTTTGTAAGAAGTAAAAGTAGTTTTAGAAGACTCTTTATTATCTTTAGGATAGCATGGAATAACATAATAATTTATAACATGAGGTATAACATTTGATCAAAAGTAACAAATCTCATAAAAATTAATAAATCTTATCAAAAGGGAAAATTCTAAAAAATATGTTTTTTTAAAGTATTAAATATGACAATATATCTTATCAAAAGTGACAAGTCAATTCAAAATTTAGTGTGTTCAAAATGGGTCCTTTAACTTCTTACAAATAAAGAATACAAATCTTGTAGTGTTGAACCAATTTGATTGAGAAGATGACCAAAAAATAAAAATAAAAAATTAGCAACTTTCCATTTTTCATAATTGTGTATGACCTTTTTAAAGTTATAATGGGAAATTGTGAAAAATATACCACAACTTTGAATTATGGCGATGTGAGTATAACATCTAAGTGTTTTTGTATATCAAAAAACATTATAAATTCCTACCTTTTATCTCATGCCTTAATCCCTTGGCTCAACCACATCAATCCCCTCTCTAATGCATCTCTTGGTTGGGTATGAGGGTTTCCCTTTGTTCCATGATCCTCTTGGTTGGGACTCTAGGCCATTCTTTGATTCCTATTATTTCTATATTGTTGGTGGAAAATAATTTTGTTGGCTCCCCCTTTGTGATTCAAAGATGGAAAATCATTTACTGAGAGAGTGATGAGTTTCCTTGTTGGGAGGGCATCCCCTATCAAATCCTTTAGCTCTACATGTTGAATAAAATCATAATCTAGGTCCTTGATGATATTATTGATGACTATATTAGCAGTATGGAGCTTTCTCTAGTTGGCCATTTCATTCTTTCTAGGCTGACCATTGATCAACTTAGGAAATGGATTATAGCCACATGGTCTCCAAAATGCAGTGTCAAGATTATTGCTCTCCTAAATGGTTTGTTTATTTTTCATTTAGAGTCAAGGAGGATCTTCTCTTGGTCCTCACTAATGGGCCTTATTTTTTAGGGTCTAATAAGAAGAATATAATTAATTTTTGTAAGTTGAAACCAAAATTGGACCCATCTTTCAAATTGGAATCTTCTGCACCAACATGGATCAAACTACTACCACTCTCACTAAAGTTTTGGAATATTGAGGTAGTCAAAGGTGTAGTGGAAGCCTTTGGGTCCCTTCTGTCAGTGGACAAGATTACTTAGACTAAATATTGCTTTCCTTTTGCTAGAATTTGTATTAGTACCTTATTTAATAAGATTCTCCCTATGTCTATAACCCTAAACTCCAAAATGGGGTCCTATGTTCAACCACTATTTTTTGAAAAGGCAAATATGCTTTGTGTGAGATGTAGAGAATATGGTCATGTTGACCTTTCTTGTCCTTCTTCTCCCCCGTGGTGGATCCTAGGATATCCATGGAGACACTTGTCTTGCCTTTGAAATCCCCCATCCCTTTAGAGTATAAGGACCCTCTTGTGATGAAAAAAGTTCCATGGTCTAAAGATGTTATTCCCGCTATTCCTAAATCTATCCCTCTACTTACACCTACCCAACAATTTGTTTTGGACCATTTAGTCAAATCTTTTAAGTCTAAATTAGTGACTTCTTTAAAGGTGGTAGTAACCCCCCTGGCATTAGCTTCAACTATTTCACTAGGCCTCCCTTGTCCTAAGTCCTTGTGTGGGGAAGCAAGCTATCAGTTTATTAATGGATCCTCGAGATGTGATAACATAGCTTCTCTAAAGGATTCCAACTATGTGTAGTGCCTCTTGTGTTTGTATTCTATACCTTGTCTATTTTGTTTTGAGAGATACTTGATACTCTTATTTTGTACCTTATGATGACCCAAGGGTTAGATGTTATACTTTAACTTAGATCCATAGATGTGTTACTACTATGCTATTCAAATTATCTTATTTGCATGTTGATGCTATTTTGAGATGATAGTAAATCTATGACAATATCTAGATAGATGGCTTATTTGGACATATTGTTGGTTATGTTATGTTATTGATTTTATACTATAGTGATTTACTTCATTCTTGCATCTTTATGCTTTCTACAAATGTGAGTGATGTAAATGGATTAAATAGGTATTCTAATACATGTTGCTTTGGCTATGATATTATATACAATTGCACTTGATCATGTATTTTAGTGTGCAAGAATTATATCCCTAGCAATGGCACATGGAGATAGTGATTTAGTTGTTCATAATTTACCAATGTTTCCCCTATATGGTCAGCATATCCTTATTTAGTTTTTTTTAATTAAAACCTTTGGTGATTAGTAAATCTGAATTCATCTACATTATGTGATTTGACCAATGAGTGTATCTGTACATTTAGATGTTCGCAATGTCATGAAAATGTTAAGTGATTTTCTATGATTTTGGGTTTTTGGGCTTTAAATATTTTTAGATTTAATTCTCGCAACTTTTCCTTAGGTGAATATCCATTACAGATAATAACATACTTTTGTTTGGGTTCATTCAGAGTTTAGCTACTCCAGTTAGCTTTTTTGCCATAATCAACTATTCACTTGAAATGTGAATAAGTATTGGAAAATTGGATTCATTATTCACTTCTCACATTTTGGAAATAGAATTTGGAGAGAAAATTTGGAAATCCTCTTCTAAAGGATTCTTGTTTTGTTCATTCTAAGAGCTGTGAGCATGGGATCTACACAAGATTGGTCTCGTTAGATTCAACTCAAGGAGTTCATGCTTTGTCATCCTTTTCAGTAGATTTGGCAGGTGATTTATTTTATTGTGCAAGTTACTATTTTTGCCCCTTTTTTTGTTAGGTAGGGCTTTCTTGTTTTATTTTTTTCACTCCATTTCAACTTCTATTTCTTGTAGTAGTATGATAGGAGGTTGAGAACTATTGTTTCCCTCCATCTCTGTATGTTGGTTCTACCCAGTTGGTTGGGTATGAACATTTTCCCTATTTTTGAAATGGGGGTTTGTGTTTTTGAGCCGTTATGCTGGTCATTTTTGCATACGGTGCCCAATTTCATTTATTTTTGAATTTTTGGGATTTTTCCACCCAAAGGCCAAATGGATTTTAATTTCAAAATTTTTCCAAAATTTGGGGTTTTTGCCTCATTTTACATGCCACCCTATTTTCTTAGGTTTTCTTGGCATAATGTGGTTCATGGACTTGGATGATCTGTTTGAATATCCGTTAGACCACTTTTGCACCTTCTATTGCATTGGGATGCATGTAGCATCCATCATCCTAATATATTTTTTTCGATTGATTTACTTTCTATTTCTATTCTCATGTAGTCCTTGTGTTGATCTTCATGATGATGGTGCACCACACATGAGTGCATTTTTTGGGTGACCTACAAGGCCCAATCTTCTGTGGTACTTTTGGAAGTTGTGATCATTAGGGTTGGGTTGGGAATTTGCATGCCTACAAGCACTCATCATTGGATGAGTATGGGTAGGGTAGGGTAGCATATGGAGGGGACTTCTATCTTGTAGCCTGACAATCATGATGCCACAGGTATGGTAGAGGGAGCTTTAATTAAGTGATAACTAAAGAAAATATTGGATGGTAATAAAACTAAAGATAATAAAATTCTTGTGCAAAGCCATTCCATTGAGGGATGCTAAATCTACATGGTCCAAGCTTGGGATTTTTGATGCCAAGCAACTCTCCATGATGTTAGCCCCTACATAGTAGCCCATTGAGATGTCTAACCAGGACCTATAGTTTATACATTGTCTATGTCTTAGGTTCAATCATCATACTACTTGGTGTGAGTGTTAGCCATGGATGTTTGTTTTGTGTGTTTGTGATTGGATCTTTATCTCCATCAACATGGTAGGTGTGGACCTATGGGTGCCACATGATTGGGAGGCATAGCTACTTTCACCACCGCTAGGGACTAGTGTACAGAGACAGTCTTGTATCCTAGTGCAACCATTGCTAGATGTGTTCACTTGGTACTTCAGTTTATGGAGTATGCTTCTTGTGATTTATGCTTTCATTGGGATGTTGTTTATCATGTTTAGATGATCTTATTTTTGATGCATTCCTTATTATGATGATTAGTATGTGATAGGTGATGTTGTCTACTTGCAAGTTTAACTTATGCTTCACTACTAGCATGTCAGATTTCCTTATGCTTTTGTTATTAGCATGTTTTAGTAGTGACATCCCTATCAAAATAGTACTAATGCTTTGATCAATGTCTTAGGATGTTATGTGTGGGGGATGGCTAGGGCCCAAAATGGTTTTATGATGCCATTGACGATTGGGAGGAACCACATACTTAGTTTGGTTTTTTTGTACATTGCAATGTTATTTCAGTTATTGCGATGTTGATTTAGTTCATTGTGATGTTCCTTCTATATTTTCACTCTTATCCATTAGATGGTTAGATGTTGTTCTTTTCATTTTCCCTTAGTCCGTTTGAGTGTTCTTGCTTCAAAATGTGGATCTGGTACTCCTTGGTGTGGAGGTTTTGAACTCAGTTTTACTCTATTTTTCCCCTTTTGTGTTTTTCTTAAGTGTTCTTGTATTTCTATGGGTGACCTTTTATTAGCATGGTGCAACACAAAAAATTATTGCAGAACCATTGAAACTTTATTGTGCATCCCCTAACTCTATCACATGCATCTTAGAGAAATATCGTGTGATACTTTCCTGTGTTGTATTAAACTGTCACTTGGCTTTTGTGAAAACCTATGTAGGTAGGTAGCGGGCACTTTTTGGTCTGGTTCAAACTTTTTGAGAGTTGGTTTGGATACCCTCTTTGGTGTTCTTCAACCCTATGGTGTCACATTTTGATTCTAGTTGTGTGTGTTTCTATAGTCAGTCTCTTGGGGTTTAAAACATATCATTTAAGTATAAGTTGTACTTAAGATATATTTTAATATATGTGATGATTCATTTGAGATATGTTCTAGACCTCTACGGCCTAAGATAAAGATTCTAGGAGATTTCAAGGCTTCAAAAATTTAGACTTAGCCAACTTTTAGGAGTCAGCTTTGGTCTTTTAGCTTGGTTGATCTCTAATGTTTTCTTGTTTGTGTTTTTGGCTAGTAGTGGCATTTGGAGATCTGTTGGTGTTTGGATGATTGTTAGTCTTCCATTGTGATCTTGTGATCTATGTATGTTGTTATCATGTACACGTACACTTGAATTTTTTTTTAATATCTTTCTTGCATTTCATCCTTGTTTCCAAGGATCTCTGGGTAGGGCATTACACCATGTCTCAAAAAGTGACTTTATTGAGGAGAGTGAGTGGACAAAGGTTAATAAGAAAAAAAAAAAAGGAAGTTCCAAGTAGATGTTAGAAAATGGAAAAAACGTGTCACAATAACTTAGGAAGATGGTTTATTACCCACAAAAAAATCAATAGGAAAATTATGCACTTTTGTTGTCAATGGGCACCCCTATGGGGATGGAAAAGTCTAACTAGTCAATTCGGTGATGGTTCTTGTGGTCACACTTTTGGTACTATATTAAAAGTTTTTATGGTTAGAATAATATCTTGGAATCTCAGAGGGATGGATAGTCACTTAAAACAACATATGTTGAAGTGTGCTCTTCAGTATCTCAAAGAGGATATCCTCCTCATTGAGGAAACTAAAATGAATAGAGAAGGTATGGAAAAGGTGGCTAAATTTGTGTAGCCCAATGCTTCTTGGTTATCCCAAGATTTGAAAGGTGCCTTGGGTGGTATTGTAGTTTTCTAAAATCTTGTGTTTAGTGGCTATAGGAGGGAGATAAAAAATATTAGTTTTTTCAACCAACTACTTTGAAATATAGAACCATAAATTTTATCATATTAGTAATGTGTTCTAATGGTGTGGAGTTCTGAGAAGAGGAAGATATAAATAATAAGAGTTAAACATTTTTACTCAAAATAGTCCTAGGGATCAATGTCTAGATTACCACAGTGAGCTCGTTGGCTGTTTACTCAAATCTTTGACTGATGAAGAAAATGTTATGTTGAATTACAAAGTTTTGAGGGAAGAAGTTAAAGATTCTTCTTTCTACTTTAAATCCTTCAATTCCCAAGGGTTAGACAGGCTTCCACTTAACTTCTTTCAAGATTCTTGGAACATTGTTGAGGAAGATGTTTTCAAGATAGTTTGTTGATTATTTAAAATGGGGAATATGGCAGAGTCAACTAATCAAACGTATATTACCTTTATACCCAAAAATACATATCCTTCTTCTATCAGTAATTTTATACCAATAAGCCTTTACAATACCACTTATAAAATCAAAGTGAAAGTCATGGTTAACATAATGAAGCCACATCTAGATAAAGTGGTTTCCAAAAACTAGAAAGGTTTTGGTAGGGGTGGAAATATAATGGATGTTGTTATTACTACTCATGAATTGTTACATTCAATGAATACAAACAACAAGCCATAAATGGTATTAAAATTGGATATATCAAAGACTTATGATAGAGTTAAATGATCATTCCTAGATAAAGTCCTTACTAGATTTGAGTTTAGAGGAAAATTCCATAAAATTATTATAATGTTAGAATATTTAGAATAACTAAGAGGGGGAGAGGAGTAAATCAGTTATCTAAGGTCTAGATGTACCAATTGAAATTTCAACACTTGATGCAGGCAAAAAGATGAATAACTAGGGGCAAGGGCTCATCCAGCTATCCAAACCACCCTGCAAGAGTTAACACAATGGAAGAAAACACAAATGGACAGCAACCAAAGGAGGAGAAGAGGAGAATACTTCTATTGATTCATTAAAATATCTTCATAGATGCCTAGCTATGAGGCCTTCTAGGTTATTGCCAATTACAATACATTCAGTTAAAAAGGTCCAACAACAAATTTTGCACTTTCAGTTCTGCTCCTTAATTTTCTCTCTCCAAAACTTTTCCTTCTTAAAACTTTTTTTAACTCTAAGCCTAAAATCTCTATTTATACTTGCCAAAATGGCTTACAGATCATTCTAGAATCATTACATAAGAGGAAGGCTGACCTAACAATGGTCTGGACTCATCCCAAGAAAAGATCATAAATAAAATGTCGCAAATGAAATAAATCCTACAAGTTGGCTCACAAAAATCACGTAAAAATACTGGTGCTTGGCACATGAAGGAATGCTACAGTAACTTGACACATGAAGAGTGCTACAATAACTCAACATATGAAGGAATGCTATAGTAACTTGACACATGAAGAGTGCTACAGTAACTTGGCACATGAAGAGTGCTATAGTAACTTGGCACATGAAGAGTGCTATAGTAACTCGGCACATGAAGGGTGGTACAGGAACTCAGCACATGAAGGGTGCTACAAGAACTCGGCACATGAAGAGTGTTATAGGAACTTGGCACATGAAGAGTGCTATAGTAACTTGGCACATGAAGGGTGCTACAGTAATTTGGCACATGAAGGGTGCTACAGTAACTCGGCACCAACTCCAAAATGAGAAAAAAATGAGCAGGATAACAAGGCAACATAGGATGCTCCTGCATCAGACAGCCAAGGTTGGAAGAAATGATTCTCTTGAATGATTGAGATTTCCCAACCCGAGCTGAATTCAAGTCAAACTGAGAAATCAATGAAGCATCTTCAATTGGTCTATTCTTCCACTTCACCAAATAGTCATAGTAATCTTTTCCTCTTGTACTCTTGCCAACTCTCTGATCCAATATCTGTTCAACTTCCTCAATCTATTTCTTAGGATAATCATCTAGTATAATAACTTCATCATCTAACTCATGATACTTATACAAATCAGCAATATTGAATATAGGAGATATATCCATGTCATCAAGTAACTCAACTTCATATGCATTACCACTGTCAAACTTCTTCAGGATCTTAGTGTATATGAGCAATGTTAGTATGCTAATAGAAACCAAATTTAAATAAAGCTTCTACAAACTAAACAAAATTCATAAACTTCAAGATAGACTAAGATGAGCTCTCAATTGAGAATATGAGCCATTAATGGGCTCTCTCAATGAGAAGCTCTCTTTTTGTGTAGCTTTGTCTAAATAGATAGGATGTATGCTCAAGCTTTATGCTTCAAAAAGGGCTTCAAATGGAGTTGGAATTTGGGTGTGAGTGTATGGTTTTGATGTAAAATGGCTTCTCAAAATGGCATTATGACTTTACTTCATGGATTGTGTTCTTTTGCAAAGGGGAAGGATCCAATTTATAGGCAAGAGGCTTGAGGGATTGAGGGCTAAGATGCAAGGATGGGAAAAAGCTCATGGAGGGCTTAGATTGCATGAGAGGAGAGCACATGGATTGTGATTCCTTACAATCAATCAAGGAGTGACACATGTCACATGGTGAGAGGATGGAGGAAAGGGGAAGGATGAGTCAACAAAGGAGGCTCAAGGGATAAAATCTTCATAAAGACCCTTCATAAGTGCTTTGTAAGAACATTTATGACTTTGTGGGCTTTATAACGTTTTGAGGTTGAAGATATTTGTGAGAGATATCATGAAATTCGAATTTGAGGGTTTAGGGGGGTTTTAAGCTTGCTTAGGGTTGTAAAAATGATTAGAGGAAGGGTTAGAGATGGCTTAGGACTAGGCAAGTGGATTGCAATTAATGAGGGTGGGTGAAGGAGGAGATATTTGTTAACTTTGGCTGAGTTAGCAAGTCTTAACCCATGTTTAGGGAATGTGACAAGGTTAGGAGGGGATTAGGATTAGGGTTAAAGACATCTTCTAGAAGAGTCTAGGCTTTGGATGAGGATGAAGACTTTCTAGAAGAGTCTAGAACTTCCTAGGATAAGATTTTATGAAATAAATAAAGTTTTATTTATTTCAAGGGTTTGGGTTGAGGAGATATTTATTAAAATATTTTTAATAAACATGAGGATTAATATTTAATCTTAATTAAATATTTTGAGTTGGGATTAGGGGTAGGAAATGATGAGATTAGCCTTTAATCGAAATTAAAGAAGGATTAGAAGATTTTGGAAGAGGTTATTGGTCTTAAGGAAATTGGCCAACTTTTGGGAAAAAAATAAATAAATTATTTATTTTGGGATTTTTAGTCAATTTATTAATTAAATAATTAATAAATAAGGAAATAATGTTTAAATAAGATTTAAACATTTTTGGGAGGGATTTCTTAATTAAATATTTTTAATTAAGATAAAGGGATTTAATGGCATAAAAATTAATCAATTAATTAAATAAATAAATAATTAATAAATGATGATGTCAACAGGACTTTTTCAGAAAATAAAAATACTTTATTTTCTAAAGGATTTTTGGTCAATTTATTAATTAAATAATTAATAAATAAGGAAATAATGTTTAAATAAGATTTAAACATTTTTGGGAGGGATTCCTTAATTAAATATTTTTAATTAAGATAAAGGGATTTAATGGCATAAAAATTAATCAATTAATTAAATAAATAATTAATTAATAAATGATGATGTCATCAGGACTTTTTTCAAAAAATAAAAATACTTTATTTTCTAAAGGATTTTTAGGTGTCTACATTTTGCCCCTCTTTGATGTGATGCCGCAAGTGGCAGGACATCAAAGATAAGAAAATAAGATGCCCAATGCTAGAGAAGAAGAGGAGAGAATGGACTGTGAGATGACCTCTCAAGAAGGCGATGGGGAGAGAAAGCGAGGCTTGACAACTTTTTGAAAAGTACAAGAATCTAAGATGAGCAAGAAGACTCAGATTTGCTTAAGAGAAGAGGTTTGGTTAGCTCAAACTCTCACTATGGGAGAATGATAAAGGGAGAATCAGAGGCATAAGAGGAAGCAAGCTTAAGATCTCAGGGATTGCAGAGGATGAAGGAGTGGAGTGCTATAAAAGGAATCCAAGATGGGGAGATGGATGAGGGGATTAAAAAGCTGATGCAACAGGATTTCAAAGAGTCAGATTAGCAGAAGATGGGTTTCAGAGATCCCTAGGACTAGGATTGTGGATCTCGAAAGATGAGGCTTGGTGGATTGATTTGGATTGGTGGATCCCTAAGACTAGGATTGTGGATCCCTAAAGCTAAAGGTGAGGATTGATTCAAAGAGATACTGATGCATAAGCTGGGGTAGGAGAGACAGATGCTGGATATGGATGGGGGATAATGGAGATGAAGGAAAACCATTGAAGCTTTTTGAGCGGGGGGGATACTTCAAAGAGAAGTACCACCATGTAGTTGAGCACTAGATTTTCTATAGGACTATTGGTTAATTTCCCAGGTTACCAAAAACATCAAGCCCTTTTCACCAACTGTCTAGAGGACTGACGAACTGACTCAAAACAAACACGCAAGGATTGCCCCAGTATCACACATGAATCCCAGAGGAAGCAGTGTGAAAATGACACTGGGTAACCCATAAGCAAAAAAGAAAACAAGCAAAAGACATGATCAAGACCTTACACTCTGATTGCCCCATTCATAGTATACCATGATATGGAAGATCGTGGAAACCTTGAGGAGGGAACAAGGAGATTGCTTGGAAAAGATATTTCAAGACCCAATAGGGAAGAGTCCAAATCAAAAGAAACTAAAAATCCAAAAGAGAACCGTTTTCCAACGAGATGGGTAGGACGAGGTACTAACGGACCAAGATCAGACATGAGGAAACCTATATCCTGCAAGGACCTATCGGAGAGCACCTAAGCTGGTGGATTTGGATGAGTGATGTGTCTAGCAAGATGAACTAAGAAAGATAACACTTTGGTGATAGGAAATCTAGCTAAAGGATGCATTGGAATAGCTAACCAAGATGTATGATGGGTGCAAGATGCTGATCAAGGACAAATTGACACAAATGCTAGATAGATGCAATGGTACTAAGCTAAAGAGGATGTACAAGCTGACAGACCAAGATATTTACAAGTGAGCTAATCAAGATATGGTACAAGCTAACGGACCAAGATAGTTACAAGCAAGCAAAAGCTTAGGATGATAGGATAGCAGGATGGTTCAATGTTGTGCAAGATGCGAAAGCTAAGAGTGGGGTGATAGTGAAAGATATGGATTTGGCAGGATGCATCCAATGATGATGAGAGATTTTGTGACCAAGGATAGCTAGAGGAGTAGGATGAGATAGCTGGATAGGATGGTAGATAGCTAGGATTATGATGGATATAAAGAGATGACATTGGGTTTGTATGAGGATAGAATAGAGCTAGATACCAATGACAAGGGAGGATGGACAAGAAAAGATCTCTAAGGAATATAGTGCCCCCAATCAGAAGATAACATGCAAAAGGAGGTCTTATGATGAATGTGATAGGATTGAAGCTAGGATGGAAAAAGCTGAAGGAGCTAGGGAGATGGATGATAGCTAGGATGATTGGCTGAAGCTACAGAAGATCAGTGGATGGTGTGAGATGGAAGCTGGAGGATGGAGGATAGGTGGATAGATTGGAAGATGGAGTTGGATGTCAAGAGATGACCAAAAGCATGAGGGTGATAGGCTAAGCTGGGGATGGCGGAATTATGCATGATGCTTGTTTGCCAAGTTTTCATCATGGTACTTGTCCAAGGCGCTTGAATTGCCAAGTTTTCACCAGTGGACGCTTTATTTTTCTTTTCTTTTTTGACTTTTTGACTTTGGACTTAGCTGGAATGATTTTGGCTTTCTTCAGCTATTTTGGCTTTTTTGGGATTTTTCACTAGCTGTTGGAATGTTCAATTTTGTTGCTAGCTATTGGTACACTAGATGTGTGATTTATGCAATAGATCAGATTAGATGGGATTGATGGTAGGAGATGGAGGGATGAAAATGCTGGAAAGGAGCATGAGATGGGGATGCTTGCAAGAGCAACATTGGCACATGTTGGGATGGGTGTGAAAAGAGCATATGGGGGATAGATGGTAGATGCGAGTGTGATGGAGGATTTTTGGAAGCGTGCTTGGGGATATAGGCACCCAAGATGGAGTTAGGAGATGGGGGACATGAGTCACTAGATGGGGGATTAGCAATGGTGGATGCCATTATGCATTGGGTTTCAACTTTTTTCTTGGGGATCCACATGGTTTTGGATTTTCTTTTCATAGGCTTTTGCATTGTTTTGCATTCTTTGATTGGATTTTGCCTTTTTGGAGTATGTCTTTTAGAATAGACATATGATTGCCTAGGATGTGGATTTTTAGCTTTATGCATTTTGAAGTTGGCATTTACATTGTTGTGGTAAGATTTGGGAAGATGGTTAGGAGAAGCTTTGTGAGATGGAGAGGATATGAAAGAGCATGTAGGGGGATGATGATGGATGATGTGCCATGATATGTGCCTTTGTTGATCTTGCATAGAAATGGATGGAATAGGATTTTTATGATGGCTGATAGGAGGATGGAGGATGGTAGATTTTGGGACATAGGGACCCAAAATGGATTTAGCGGATGAAGGGGGGATATGGTAGGTTGTTTTGGGTTGCAAAGATGGTGGAGGGGGGATGACATAAGATTTCTTGAAGGAGTGATGGGAGGCTGGCATGGTGGGCTTGGAGATAGGCTTGGTTTGGGGGTGTGGTGTACCAACACCTTTAGATGGTGAGCCTTTGGATACATATCCAAGACCATGAAATCCTAGATTTTTTTGTGCAATAATAGGCTCTCTAATTCCTTCCTATTTTGGTCCTAAACCTTGACCTTGATAATGCCATCGATTGAGCATTTGAACAAGCTGAGGAAACTTTTTGCTTGCAAAAAATGGTAGAAGTGATTTATTAGGTGTATTGCAATAGGGAGATACTGTTCTTAATTCTTCTGCTGAGAGAGGGCCACCACGGATGAATGTAAGTGAACCAAGAGGGTAGATTATAGATGGTGGAATAGCTTGGATAGGTGGTGAGATGGAAGCATGGAGTAGGGGAGATGGAAGGATAGGATCTTGATGTAGCTGGTGGGATGACAAGATATCTTGTAGTGGAGGAGATATGGCCTGAGGTTTTGGAGATGGAGGAGATGGTGACTGCACTATGGATGGAAGACATGGTACGATGATATCTTCATTTGTGCTTTGGGGGATGTCAACATGCTTTTGGGCAGGATCTTGATAGGATTGGTTTGGAGTGGATGGTGCGATAGGGGGTGAAGGGATGGATTCTTCAAAGGCAATGAATGGATAGATGGGGGATTCAGTAGTGGAGATGGGTGAGTAGAAGATGGATGCATAAAGGTCATTACGAGATATTGGGGAAATGCTTGGAGGCGATGTGGATAGGATTTGGAGGGATTTGATAGGTGGTGGGATTTTGATGCTTGCGGGAAGTGGAAGGATTTTAAGCAATTTGATGGATGGTATGGGGATGATAGCTATGGGAGATGGAGGTGATATTATAGATGGGGAAGATTCATCACTAACTACTTCACATGGTTGGATTAGATGACATGGCTTATCGACTGTTGGAGGCAACTTTTCTTGTATTTCCCCTAGGAGATTCCTTGGAGACTCGTGTGTCAAAGGTGGAGGTGGATTGACAGGAATAGCTAGTGTGATGGGGGTGGGAGATTGGAAGCTTGGTTGATGGGGTGATGGAGGGGAAGCTGGAATATCAGATGGCATGACTAGATAGTTTGGAATAACTCTTGGATTTTGGGGGATGCTTGGGGGAATGTTTCTAAGGCTTTCAATATACCCGTCATAGTCAACAAGATTTTCATCATCATTGGAATGGGAGGTGGTGGGAGCAAGGACAATATAACCAAACACATCATGATAGGATTGGTACTTCATGCTTTGATGGTGAGTTTGATGGGGATGGGGTCTTGCATATGGATGAACACGAAAGCTCATGGTTGGATTTGGATTAAGCACAGATTTTGGATTGGTTGATGAAAGATTTCCTAGGGAGAGTCAAAGCTGCATGACAGACCCAAGGAGGATTGGCTGGAGATTTTTGGCTTTCCTGTGGATGGAAGACTTCAAGGGCATGTTGTCAAAAAGGTGAGAGTTTTGCTTTCCTATGCGCTAGATTGGTGGAGATTGTGTCAACTTAAGGATAGACTAATGATCCTATGGGCATGACATGAGATTGACCACTTGTGGATCCCAACCTTTAGCTCAAGGTGATGAGGGATACAAGTGACAAAGCTGGATTACCCTAGACAATTCTCTGTCAGAGGGATAACCTTGGTGAGGCTGGTGGATTGGTCAGATTGATTGGATAACAAATTCTAGTAGAATGACAACAACTCTCTAAAGGCTTGGGTGTGATTTTGGATTGGGTTTCTAGCTGGCTAGGGGGGATGATTTGGAGAGACTTTGGATTTGGGATTGTTCTAAAGCAAGGAACTAGATAGATTTGGCTGTAGTGGGGGAGCTTGGATGATTTTCTGATAAGGCAGTGACTACGCTAAGTATGCCTTGAGCTGGGAGATTTCTACTTTTCTGGGATTTTGACCAAAGTTGGCAAACAATCATTCAAAAGCTATGAACAAATAAGCAAACAAAAGTTTTGAGCAAGCACGTCAAACACACCAACATCCTAGGAAGCTTTCTACAAGGATGAAATTTGTTATAGCTAGGGATTCCTCGATATACGCAAGGTACATGAGGCCCAAATCTGTAGATGAAACCAAAAAGATGTGACACAGCCGAGAGGAGCGGTAACCCACTTCTCCTTTTTCACTTCTCAAGGGTATAAAGTTCCTTGAGGCTTAGCCTGAGTGACAAAATTTTGATCCCAAGAGAGGTGTCTTTGGATTCACCTCCCACTTTTTATACTCCGCCAGAATGCTAGAGTTGAGGTCATCCCAAGGGGTGATGAAATCCCCAAGTAGGCCTCCTAAAACTAAAAAAAAGGTTTTGGATCCTAGTCTTATGCACCCAAGATGGCCTCCAAAGGCGACAAGGGGAGAGAAGATTCAGATGACCTTGGGCTAAAAAGCAGAGTTCTTTTCCAATTGATGATTTAGATTGTGTAAGCTATGATTGAAGACACTTGTGATTATGGCATACAATGTTCATTCCAACTTGATAGCGTCGTCAACATAATGGAAGTCGAGAGATCGTCAACATAAGAAATGCGAGCGCCATTGAAAATGCGTCAAGACCATGCGATGTTCATTGATTGTTAGGCATTCAAGATTGAGAGTGAGTTTTTTTTAAGCCCAAAGAAAAGATGTGTGGGACTCGATTTGTCAAGCGTGCGCCCGGAGGCCCTCCACGTCAAGAGTTTGTTCAATTTTAATGTCCAAATGAAGTGTTAGCGAGCCTAATTTGCATTCAAGGAATTTTCTAAGTTAAAAAAACTAATAAAAACACAAGTAAGTGAAGTTTGATCATTGTGGAGCACTTAACACCCTTTTAGGTGGACTCATCCCCATAGATGGCACTGAGATTGCAACCAATGGTTATATTGATGGGTGATTAAAGAGGGTGAGTCCAACGACAAACTCACTCAAAGTATTTTTATTTGTTTTTATAACTTAAAATATTACAAAAATGTAGATTCTTTTTATGCTCCAAAAGATGATTATTTGATCTATGGCATTTAAGATTGGATTTGTTGTTTTAATCATGCATTCATAAAAAAAACAAACTTTGATTTTAATCCATGGCACTCAAGAGTGATTTTAGCAACATGCATTCAAAGACAAGTGATTAAACATTCAAGTTTTTTCCTTTGAGCATTCAAGATTGAGATTTTGTGTGTTGTTTTAAGAACTTTTAAGTGCTTTGTTTTAACCTTAGATCATTCAAGATTGTTTTGTACTCAAAAGTGAAAATGACTCTTTGGACTTTGGTTTTCATTCAAGATTTTGTGTTCTAGTTTGCATGTTTTAAGCCCAAAAATGATATTCCTAGATTGTTTTGATGCATGAAAAACCTAAGAAACATTCAAAATTTTGCAACAAGACATTTGTTTGGAACAAATAACAAAGCTTTTTAGGACAATTTTGGCAACCATTTAGGACTCTTAGTTTTTATGAGATTTTTAAAAGAACTTTAACATATTTGCAAATGAGGTTCATTTTATCCTTGATTGATTCTTTGAGTTTGATTTAGATTTTAGTGTGCACTTAGTGTTGATTTTGAACCTTTTGAAATGGAAACTTGAAGTTCTTTTTAAATTCCCAAAAATGAAGTGTTCCTAACTTTGCATGAATGCATCTAAAACCTTGATGTTGCAAGGATGCAAATGATTAGATTGGTTTAGTTTCACTTGTTAAAAGATTTTTTCTTTTTTGCAAATTTTTAATTTTTCAATGGATTTTAGTATGATTTGGGGGTTCATTTTAAGCACTAAAAAGAAGTGTGTATGATTTTGCTTCCTTAAAAAAAAAAATGGCCAAGATCTCCCACAAGAAGAAGAAGAAGAAGTAGATAGAATAACAAGAATATAGACAAGAAGAGGAAGAAGAATTCCAAGTTCTTTGTCCACCTATAAGCTTGAAAAATCTACAAACACTATGAGATAGATTATGAGTTCCTTTGTCTTCTTCATGCTCATATGGACTTACAAAACCAATTTATACAATCCTACCAATCACAAAAACAACTAAAATTAGCCAAAATCAGCAAATGACATACAAAACTTGACTAAAAAAGCTAATGAAGATGACCCATGTGGGGTCCCACCGGGCGTGCCAAAATGTATATGAGAAATGTTAGTATGCTAATAGAAACAAAATTTAAATAAAGCTTCTACAAACTAAACAAAATTTATAAACTTCAAGATAGACTAAGATGAGCTCTCAATTGAGAATATGAGCCATTAATGGGCTCTCTCAATGAGAAGCTCTCTTGTTGAGTAGCTTTGTCTAAATAGATAGGATGTATGCTCAAGATTTATGCTTCAAAAAGAGCTTCAAATGGAGTTGTAATTTGGGTGTGAGTGTATGGTTTTGATGTAAAATGAATTTTCAAAATGGCATTATGACTTTACTTCATGGATTGTGTTCTTTTGCAAAGGGGAAGGATCTAATTTATAGGCAAGAGGCTTGAGGGATTGAGGGCTAAGATGCAAGGATGGGAAAAAGCTCATGGAGGGCTTAGATTGCATGAGAGGAGAACACATGGATTGTGCTTCCTTACAACCAATCAAGGAGTGACACATGTCACATGGTGAGAGGATGGAGGAAAGGGGAAGGATGAGTCAACAAAGGAGGCTCAAGGGATAAAAGACCCTTCATAAGTGCTTTGTAAGAACATTTATGACTTTGTGGGCTTTATAAAGTTTTGTGGTTGAAGATATTTGTGAGAGATACCATGAAATTCGAATTTGAGGGTTTAGGGGGGTTTTAAGCTTGCTTAGGGTTGTAAAAATGATTAGAGGAAGGGTTAGAGATGGCTTAGGACTAGGCAAGTGGATTGCAATTAATGAGAGTGGGTGAAGGAGGAGATATTTGTTAACTTTGGCTGAGTTAGCAAGTCTTAACCCATGTTTAGAGAATGTGACAAGGTTAGGAGGGGATTAGGATTAGGGTTAAAGACATCTTCTAGAAGAGTCTAGACTTTGGATGAGGGTGAAGACTTTCTAGAAGAGTCTAGAACTTCCTAGGATAAGATTTTATGAAATAAATAAAGTTTTATTTATTTCAAGGGTTTGGGTTGAGGAGATATTTATTAAAATATTTTTAATAAACATGAGGATTAATATTTAATCTTAATTAAATATTTTGAGTTGGGATTAGGGGTAGGAAATGATGAGATTAGCCTTTAATCAAAATTAAAGAAGGATTAGAAGATTTTGGAAGAGGTTATTGGTCTTAAGGAAATTGGCCAACTTTTGGGAATTATTAATTAAATAATTAATAAATAAGGAAATAATGTTTAGATAAGATTTAAACATTTTTGGGAGGGATTTCTTAATTAAATATTTTTAATTAAGATAAAGGGATTTAATGGCATAAAAATTAATCAATTAATTAAATAAATAATTAATTAATAAATGATGATGTCATCAGGACTTTTTCAGAAAATAAAATACTTTATTTTCTAAAGGATTTTTGGTCAATTTATTAATTAAATAATTAATAAATAAGGAAATAATGTTTAAATAAGATTTAAACATTTTTGGGAGGGATTCCTTAATTAAATATTTTTAATTAAGATAAAGGGATTCAATGGCATAAAAATTAATCAATTAATTAAATAAATAATTAATTAATAAATGATGATGTCATCAGGACTTTTTTCAAAAAATAAAAATACTTTATTTTCTAAAGGATTTTTAGGTGTCTACACTTAGAAGGTCCAAATTTCTTCATCTTCAGCTTGCTATATGTTCCAACTAGGAATCTTCCTTTCTTTAGATGAACCATCACCTCATCACCAACTTGAAAATCATGGTGTCTTCTAGACTGATAAGCATTCTCCTTATACTTCTTATTACTTTGTTCCAACCTCAACTTCACTTCCTTATGCAAAGACTCCATAAAATAAGCAAATTCCTCTCCTGCAATGTTTTTCTTTTCTTCACCAGCAACATCTCTCAAATATGATATACCTCTAGGATGCATTCTAGTAATAATCTAAAAAAATGTCTTCCCTGTACTCCTATTCATAGAATTGTTATATGCAAATTCAGCTTGTGCTAATACCATCTCCCAATTACTCAGCTTATTCCCAACTAAACATCTTAGCAAATTTCCCAAGCTTCTATTCACAACCTCTTTCTGTCCATCTGTTTGTGGATGGAATGTAGAACTAAACTTTAGTTCAGTACCCATCTTCCACAAAGTCTTCCAAAAATAACCAACAAACTTACTGTCTTTATCTAAAATAATGCTTCTTGATAATCCATGCAATCTCACAATCTCTTTAAATAAAAGTTCAACAACATGCTTAGCATTTGATGTCTTCTAACATGGTATAAAATAAGCCATCTTAAAAAATCTATCTACTACAACAAATATAGAATCATACCCCTTCATTATCTTAGGCAATCCAAGAACAAAATCCATACTGATGTCAATCCAAGGTTTCTCAGGAATAGTAATAGGTGTATACAAACTAGTATTTTGACTTACTCCCTTTGGAACTTGACAAACTCCACAACTCTTTACAAATTTCTAAACATCCTTATACATTTTTGGCCAATAATATTTCTTGGCCAATAATATTTCTCTTTCAGCAAACTCAATGTCTTATCAATTCCAAAATGTCCAGCTAATCCACCACTATTTTTTTCCTTAATCAAATTCAACCTCATAGGACTTCTAAGAATACACAACTGAATACCTTTGAACAACATACCTTCATGAATGAAATACTCATCATACTTACTTATGTGATCTGTCAGATTTGGTGCTCTGCACTCTCTCCACACCTCACAAAAATAAGGATCGACATCATATAACTCTTTCATCTCATCAAAACCAAGATCTTCAACCTTCATTTCAGTCAATAGAGAATGTCTTCTCCTAAATGCATCAACAAATTTGTTAGTATCTCCACTCTTATGCTTAATCACAAATGTAAAACTCTGCAAATACTCAACCCACTTCATATGTCTTTGATTCAATTTATGATGACTTCCCAAGTATTGTAAAGCTTTATGATCAGTATACAACACAAACTCCTTAGACATCAAATAATGTCTCCACTTCTTCAATGCTTGAACAATGGCATAAAATTCTTGATCATACACAGAATATTTCCTTTTAGCATCATTCAACTTTTCACTAAAGAAAGCAACTAGCTTACCTTCTTGACTTAATACAGCTCCTATTGCATTACCACTTGCATCACATTCAACTTGAAATACTTTGTTGAAGATAGGCAAAGCCAATATAGGTAATTCAACAACCTTTTGTTTCAAACTATCAAAAATCTTGTCAGCTTCCTATGTCTACTTGAATTCCTCGCCCACATTCTTAGGTGTAGGCCATTCCAAAATTACTTTAACCTTCTTAGGATCTATCCTCAATCCATCAGTTGAGATCACAAATCCTAGATACACAATCTCCTCTTGCATAAAAGAACACTTTTTAAGATTAATTAGCAACTTTTTCTCTTTCAACCTCTGCAATACTTGTCTAATATGTTCAAGATGTTCTTCCTTAGTCTTGGTGAATATCAGAATATCATCCAAATAAACAATCACAAACTTACCCAAGAATCTTTTCAGAACTTCATTCATCAACCTCATGAAAGTACTAGGTGCATTAGTCAGACCAAAAGGCATAACCAACCATTCATACAAACCATATTTTGTCTTGAAAGTAGTCTTCCATTCATCACCTTCTCTAATTCTAATCTTATGATAGCCACTCTTCAAATAAATCTTGGTAAAATACTTTGCTCCACTCAAACAATCCATTATGTCATCCATTCTCGGAAACCTATATTTCACTGTTATCTTGTTAATGGCTTTGGAATCAGTACACATTCTCCATTCTCCATTCTTTTTAGGTGCTAATACAGTAGGTACATCACATGGACTCAAACTTTCTTTGATCAAACCTTTCTACAACAACTCATGCACTTGTATGTTAAGTTCTTCATTCTCTATAGGTGTCAATCTATATGGTGCTTTATTCAACAAACTAGCTCCAAGAATCAGATTCATACAATGACTTATACTTCTCATAGGAGGCAAACCATCAGGAATATCCTTTGCAACAATATCCTTGTATTCTTTTAGAAAATTTTCAATTTCTACTGGTACTCGGCTTCCATTGGTTTTTGTTGTCACTCAGTCACCACTGACACAACTTGGTCTTTTAGGAATGATAGCAAAACAAACTTGATTCATTTTTATTTCCTTTTCAAATTGTTTCCCATTCACCATACAAATTTTTATAGCAGTACAATTAATCTCATCTGGAACTTCAATCAAAGGCATCAATGTTTGTTTCTTCCCATTTACCCAAAGAGTATATTGATTCAATCTTCCATCATGTACAACATATCTATCATATTGCCAAGGTCTACCCAACAAAATATGACAACAATCCATGGGCATAGTAACACACAAAACTTCATCAACATAATGTCCAATTTTGAATTTCACAAGGCATTGCTCACTTACCAATATCTTATACTCATCTTTGATCCATGAAACATGATAAGGTTTGGGATGTTTCAGCCTCTTCAACTGTAGCTTGGTAACCAACTCTTCTAATGCTAGATTTGTAGAACTTCTACTATCAACGATCACTTTACGACATTTTCTAGCCATCTTACATCTTGTCTTGAAAAGACTTCTCCTTAAAATAGGTTCCTCATCACCTCCCTTATTACATAAGGTTCTTCTCACAATCAAATCTTCTCCAGCCTCAGGTCCACTTGGTGAACCCTCATCATCTTCTTGAATCACAAAATTTTTGTTACCTTGTCTACTTTCAAAGGATCTACATTCAAAAGATCTATGTCCCTCTTTACCACATCTAAAACAATTACCATGAAATCCACCTCTAGAATAAGAATTACCTCTTCTTCGGTAAGAATTAGTGCATCCTCGATAAGAATTACCACTTTTCCATTCAGTCTTGCCTTTTTCATCATTCTTCCATTCAAATTTGCCTTTATTCTACATAGAATTCTCAGATCTGCCACTTTCTCCATAAGATCTACCTCTGCCTCTTTGAAATCTACCACCTCTACCTCTCTATCTTTGTTCATGATTTTTTGTCAAGATCTACTTAGCTTTGAAGGCATATTGATATGCTTCTTCTACACTTTCCAGCTTCACAAAACTTATCTCATCTTGTATTCCAGATCTCAATCCATTAATGTACATTGCAATTTTCTCAACATCATCATCCAAATGTCCAGATCCGATGTCTAGTCTATAGAATTCCTCAGTATACTCTTTCACAGTCATGTCTTTTTGCTTCAAATTTTGCATCTTTCTCAACAAGCTAACTTGGTAATCAGTAGGAAGGAATTTTTTCTTTACCTTATTCACCATCTTTTGCCAAGTTCTAATCTTCTCCTTTCCTCTCCTTTGTCTATCAGTTTGCAAGTGTTCCCACCATAGTGATGCATGACCTTTTAGTCTAGTGACTACAATCGTCACCTTTCTATTATCAAGAGTGTTTTCATACTCAAAGAACTTCTCCATATAAGAGATCCAATCCAACATAGCATTGGTATCCAATTTTCCATCATAAGGAACAACTTCTACAATAGGCTTTGAATTCGCTCTAGACAATACTCTCAACAATCTTGCTTCATGTTGGTCTTCTTCAGGTTCTTGATCAGGGTTTGGTGCTGCTACTTCATCATCACTTACATCATAAAGATGTGTTCCTCTCCTTTGGGCTATCTCCACAGCATCTAATCTAGCTACAATTTGTCTCAACTAATCCAATATAGCATTATGAACATTATTTCCTCTACCATGAACCATCTTTACAAATTAGGTTCCTGCAAGATCATAACCCTCTGCAAGTTATAGGTCAAATTTGCAAATTTTCCACCCTACAACCAAATCCAAATTAGAGTTCTACATGATCCAATCTTCACAAGGATTAACCTAAAGCTCTGATACCAACTGATACAGGAAAAAGAATCAATAACTAGGGCCAAGGGCTAACCCAGTTATCCAAACCACCCTGCAAGAATTAACACAATGGAAGAAAACACAAATGGACAACAACCAAAGGAGGAGAAGAGGAAAATAATTCTATTGATTCATCAAAATATCTTCATACATGCCTAGCTATGAGGCCTTCTGGGTTACGGCCAATTACAATACAGTCAATTAAAAAGATCCAATAACAAATGTTGCACTTTCAATTCTGCTCCTTAATCTGCTCTCTCCAAACTTTTCCTTCTTAAAACTTTTTTTAGCTCTAAGCCTCAACTCTCTATTTAAACTTGCCAAAATGGCTTAAAGATCATTCTAGAATCATTACATAAGAGGAAGGCTGACCTAACAATAGTCTGGACTCATCCCAAGAAAATATCTTAAATAAAATGTCGCAAATGAAATAAATCCTGCAAGTTGGCTCATAGAAATCATGTCCAAATATTGGCGCTCGACACATGAAGGAATTCTATAGTAAATTAGCACATGAAGAGTGCTATAGTAACTTGGCACATGTTGGAATGCTATAGTAACTCGGCACATGAAGAGTGCTATAGTAACTCAGCACATGAAGAGTGCTACAGTAACTTAGCACATGAAGAGTGCTACAATAACTCGGCACATGAAGGGTGCTCCAGGAACTCGACACATGAAGAGTGCTACAAGAACTTGGCACATGAAGAGTGCTATAGGAACTCAACACATGAAGAGTGCTACAATTTCTCAACACATGAAGAGTGCTATAGTAACTCGGCACATGAAGGGTGTTACAATAACTTGACACATGAAGGGTGCTACAGTAACTCAGCACCAACTGCAAAATGAGAAAAAATGAGCAGGATAACAAGGCAACCCAGGATGCTCCTGTATCAACACTTCAACTACTTCATATCTACATATTCAATAGCTCAACATCTATAGAAGATTATCAGTAACATAAACTTGCACTCCACTATCCTAATAATAAAAAACTTTTAGAATGTAAAACATATCAAATGACATCTACACAAGTTGACACTAGGATTTAATGTGGAAACCCCATTTGGGAAAAACTACCAATAACATGTCACCTACATTTCACTCTTCTAAAGTGAGCTCTACTAGGAGCCAACCCTGTTCAAAGTTACAACACATACTACTACATTTGACCTTGTTAAAAGATTTAGTCACTTGGTTAGGAGTGGCCTTGTTAGAGGAATTAAGAAAATTATATTAGAATGTCACCTTGATTAAATGATTTACATTTGACTATTAGGTCAACCTTGATTAAAGGATTTTTAATAATGATACTATGGTTAGAAAGTAATTGAAGGTTTGTTATGATAAATACAACCCACTTTGCAAATACACATTACAATTCAATTCACCTGTTGATCCAATGACTAACTTCCATTGTCATCTCTATCTATAATCCTCTTTGAATTTCTTAAATAAATCACTCTTTACCTCTTCGCAACACTTCTCAGCCTCTTGGTCAAGTTCACCAATCAACAACATCAACAACTATTTCAACCTTATTAGTTCTTCACTAGCTATGATAACATATTTTATCTTAGCCCTTATACCTTCTTAAATAAGTAATTCAAATCTTTTTCCTTGTAAACATCACTACAAATATTAGGGCTTTATTAGATTCATCAAACCCTTTGATCATTTGGTCTCCCCTTTTCTCTTCTAGAAACTTCTAAAAGATTCTCCTTGAATCCTTGGATAGAAACACCCAAATGTGGGTTTTCTTGATTTATATTATCTAAATAATCAATCCTTATCTTCAACACACTTTACACATTCCAAGAAATCAAATATGTTAGTTGGGAATCACAATTTCTTCATAAACAATCAAATGCTATTCCTTGGCCAACATTTTGCTTTGACACTCGATCATCACAAGATTATTATTTGAAGCATGAATGTTGATGATATTCCTATGGGGGAGTATTGTAGAAACATGATTAGATCATTATCATGATCATATGTTACATTCATGATTATATTTGTTATTGATGTCAACATAGCAATTTTCTATGGTATCTAACAAAAGAACAACAATAAAGATCAAGTTGGTATAGACAGATTGTTGAGTATTTTCACTAGCAAGGTTAAAGGGAGATACTAATAAGTGTTTAGTTTATGCATCTTACCTTGGGTGCAAAAGATAGTAAATATGGAAGAAGTTATGCAAGCTTTGGTGAAGATTGTTCTAAGATAGAGTTTACAGAAGCATGTTCTTGTAAACTTGTTATATCTCTTAGTAGATTTATTATTTTAAGAAGAAAAGTTAAAGGAATGTAAAAGAAATGTTGGAGATGAAATGGATAAACTTTCTCATCATAATATTACATGGATAGAAATGTATTCAAGTTACAAGGTGATAGATTTATATTTTCGCTAAGTAAAATATGTTCTTTATGAGGTCCTATAATAATTAATTGATAAGGTGTAATAGCCAACTCAAGGGAATTATTTTATGGACTTATTATAAAGGAAGGACATTTTCCCTTGTTATACATGAATGATTACATGAATTAAAAAGAGTAGAAAAGAGGAGAAAATATATGAATGTTGAGTAATTGTGAAGATAAGAAGAGCAGAGTGAAGTTGGAGAAAACTTCATTGCTAAGGTTTGATTTTAAGATCCAAGGTTTGATATTAGATCTGAGATTTGTGACCTCATCTACAAGGTCTGATAGTGATTGGTTTGGTTGACATGATAGAGGAAAGAGGATAAAGCATAGTACAAACAATTATTTTGCAAGGAATTATTGACAGATCAATTAGACAGTGAAGTTTTTTCATCTTTCCCTAGAAGCTATTTGGATAGGGGGTCCTTCTACCTTCCACAACTCTTAATAGGGTTGGAATATCCTAACATGGATTCAAAGTCTCTTAACATGGACTTATCTATACTAAATGTTGTAATAGACTCATAACAAGGTATGTCCTCTAACAAGGAATATTTATATTAGTACATCAACTTGTGGGTACCATCCCCACTAGGGTTTTCCCTCTAATCAAGGGTTTTCCTAATCAACAAATCTAGTGTAATTGTGTATGTGCATGTTGTTATGGTTGTTGTTTATTTTTTTTGAATGGTTAAGATTAATTAAGGTTGATAAATGTTTTAATTGGATAACTAATTCACCCCCCTCTCCCCTCTAAGTTATCTTGGTGGACTATTATTTCTAACAATTAGTATCAAAGCAATAGGTCCTTGAAGATAAAGTTTGACAAATTTGGGAGATCCATGGCTAGCATATTCAGAAAGGATAGTCTAAAGTTTGATGGAATAAATTATGATAGCTAGAAGGAAAGGATGAAGACACATCTATTGTGTATGGGTCCAGGATATTGGATCTTGACAAAATCAAAAAGGACAATTATTGCTAAAAGTGCATTGAAAACTTGTTTTGAGGGTGAGAGAGAACTTTTCATGTCCAACATGAGAGCTAGAGAAGCACTATTGTCTACACTTCCTAAAGCAAAGTACAACTAGTTAAAAACACTTGATACCTCTCATAAGATTTGGAAAATTTGGGAAAATAGTTTTGAAGAAGATGTAAATTCTAATAAAATGAGGCTACAAAACTATATTTTTTTATTTCAAGATGCTAAAATGATGAAGATGAATCTATAAGAACATATGTAGGAAAAATATTAGAAATTGCTATAGGTATCACATCTCAAGGAGGAACCAAGGAAGATGATGAAGTGATCTAAAAGATATTGAAGAGTCTAACACCACCATTTAAGAAGGCTTCTCAAATGATACAATTATTGATCCCTTATGCCAAAAAATTCACCAAGAAAACATTACTTGGGAGACTTGAAGAATTTGAGAATGAGCTTAGACAATCTAGAGAATTTTCTAGAATAGAGACAACTTTCTATGCGCTAAACATTTGATCTAATCTATCAAGGAGCACAAGTGCTAGAGGAGATTTTGCTAGCACTAGCAAATTTGATGAGGAAAAAAAGATAGAAGGAGTAGCCCATCTTATAAGAAGAGAAAAAGATGGTAACAAAATATTTAAATGTTGGACTTGTAATGAGTTTGGTCATTATTCATCTAAGCGTTCTAAAAGAGAGAAAAAGTATAAAGTTAAAACCTAGAAGGGATAGAGATTTTTTTTATGCCAATGAACAAGAAGTAAGTGCCAATGATGGTGAAATAGGATTTTTGGCTATTAAAGAAGAAATTTTAGAGAAAATGGCTTTGAAATTAGAGGTTGAAAATAAATCTAATTTTATAATTGATAGTGGTTGTTCACATCATATGACTGGTGATATGAACAAGTTTGTTGATTTCAAAAGTTATGATGGAGGCATTGTTAGAGTTGGAAATAATGCAGCTTGTCATGTTATAGGTATTGGATCTATAACTATTGATGGTAAGACTAACACTAAGGATGTATACTTTGTTGATGGTTTGAAACACAATCTTTTGTGTGTTGGACAACTAGTGGATAAATGTTATCTATTGTAGTTCATAGAGAAGACATGCATGATGAGAGACAAAGATGGAAGGTAATTGGAACTAGGATTAGATCTAGAGGTACTCTATTTTAGCTAAATCCCACTGAAATGACATATTTTGTTAAAAGGTAGATGATAGTTGGTTATAACATAAGAGATTTTGTCAATCAAATTTGATAGTATTGTGAAAACTAGTAATATGTTTGTAGTCAGAGATTTTCTTAAGATTGTAAAGCCTACTAACACAATTTTCAAGGAGTGTGTATTGCCAAAGCATAACAAAGCTTCCTTTCCGAGCAAGAAGGTTACTACTATAGAAAAGTTGGAGATTGTAAACATAGATCTTAGTGGTCCTATAAAGAATAAAGAATTCTATGGTGAAAGGTACTTTATGATTATTGTTGATAACTTTTCTAGAATCATGTGGGTTGCATTTATTAAAGAAAAATTTGAGGTATTTGACAAGTTGATGAAGGGTGCTCCCCTTAATACCATAAACCATAATAGTAAAAAAAGAAACAAAATAAAATGTGAGAAAAAAATATGGATTTTATTTGTGTCACAAATGTGGAATTATAAAATTCATAAGTACAATACACTAACCTACATGGGCACCTTCATTATAATAATTTGCAAGACATGCTACAAACTATCCCCTAGAACTGTCCTAGACAATGTTTGGGCCTTTCTTAAATAGGAAATTTTATGCCACCTAGGAAGGTTCTAGATGCTCAAAGTTAACACCTAGCACCAGAAGACCCTAACAATACATGTAGAGTCATCCAAATATATTTTTGACATTTATTTTAGGAATTTCAGATAGCCCAACTTTAGAAGGCCACAACTCTTGAACCATTTCTCTAATTGGCTATTATAACCACTTTATAGAAATGTCAACTCCTAATATATAGGCTTGGAACCACACAAGCACCCTTTTCATCAAGTTTTTGGACCTCATCTAGGAACTCTAAGCCCTCCAATAGTGAGCTTGAAGACTTTTCTACAATTTTTTCTACCAAAAATCTGCAATAACTTCTTTGATACTTAAGCTAGAGCAATGATATTTTTATGGTAGGTTTATAATTCTAAAATGAACCTTCATGTAGAAAATGAGAACTTTCCAAGATCATATTACAACTTACTAAAAATAGAAAGTTCCCATAAATAGTTGGACAAAACTTTGTTACTAATGGTTTATTTTGACATATGAGGTTTGATATATGGATCTGAGGTTTGTGACCTGGTCTACAACGTCTAAAAGTGATTTCTTTGGTTGAAAAAATAGAAGAAAGAGGATAAAGCTCAATACAAACAATTATTTTGTAAGGAATAGTTAAGAGATCAGTTGGATAGTGAAGTTTAGTGGTCTTGCCCTAGAAGTTGTTTGGAAAGTGGTTCCTTCTACCTTTTACAACTCCAAATAGGGTTGGAATCTCCTCACAAGGATTCAAAGTCTCCTAACAAGGACTCATATGTACTAAATTTTTTAAGAAACTCCTAACATGGTCTATCCTCTAACAAGGAATATTTATATTAGTACATCATCTTGTGGGTGCCATCCCCACTAGGGTTTTCCCTCTAATAAAGGGTTTCCCTAGTCAAAAAATCTTGTGTAATTATGTATGTGTATCTTATTATGGTTTCTATTTACTTTGATTGAATGGTTAAGATTAATTAAGGTTGATAAATATTTTAATTTGATAATTGATTCACACAACCCCCCCCCCCCCTCGGCCCAATTATCTTGGTGGACTAGTATATTTAGTGTATATATTGATATTAAGTCAAAATCAATGCTCAGTTGACACTATATCTTCTTGGATTATACTAGCACTCAGTTGACACTAGCATCAGTTGGCATAAACTTCAAGGTCAATTATCTTTTTCTCTTTTTCTTGATCAATACATATTTGGTCACTCTTTGATCACTTCTTGAAAGCTTCAATACAAATATCTTCTTCACTTGTAGTATGATTAAACAATCACATTATCTTTTCAAAGTCCAACTAATCAAGTTCCCATTATCTTTTCCTCATAATTCAACCTTTCCTCTTGGTGATTTTTTTATTTCCTTCTTCTCAAATCCTCTTCATTGATCATCTAGATATGACACTCTAATCATATAACAACTATTTTACCAATGAGGTTTGAAATTAATGACAATAGAACAATTATTCCAATTGTAGTTTCCAACAATCTCCCTCTTTGGCATTGATGGAAACACCTCTAGTTAACATGAAATCCAATTTTTTTTTTTTTTTTGAGAATCTCCCTCTGTCTTTAGTATCATATCTTCATTAATATCCTTAGTTTCATTCTGATTCTCATCTATGCATCTCATAGAAGCTCCTACTATCATATTAGTTCATGAAATCAATTAGATTCTTATGTATTATTAGAAAGACCTCTTACATAGATTCTCCATATTTGCAACATCTCTATGAACTTTCTTTGCTTCATAATCTCCTTTACATTCTCATCATCTTCCTCATTGTTGTATAGGTAACTGCTTCATAATAATCTCTGCATTTGTCAACAATGCCAAAGACACTTCATCTATTGCATACATATTTGTTATGTGGAAATCTTCATAGAAATAATAAATTTATCATCTATCATACGTAATGTGACTGATAGAACATTTTTCTCCTTCCTTCACTACTTTTGTAAACTCCTAAAGTATGACTCTCTGTATCAACTTGTAAGATATTTTGATCAACACATTTGATGCAGAGCTCCATCTAAGCTTAAGTAGCCTTAGCTAGGGGAATCACTACTAATTTTTCTATTAGATACTGATGTAAATATTTGTATAAATCCTTAGTGAAAATATCATATATTTTATCCTTAGCACAAATTATGGTTTAGTTAATACAAAAGGTACAACATTTGTACACAATTTTGTCAGACATGCCAATATTTACACATGTTTTTTAGGCACAAATAAATAAGGCTCAAGCTGAGATGAAGGCATCCAACAACATTATTTTGGAGTTAGTAGGATCAAGCATTGATCATTATAATAATCTACTAAATGCTCAAGTTTCAGATAGCTAACAACAACATGAAATCCAAATTAATCTCCATTCAGGGAATGTTGATACCTCATTTGGAGATCATGTAGAGAGAGCTGAAAATAACCCAAGATCTTATCATAGAAGATCATAATATTTCATTGGTTGGTAGTTTAGTTGATTTAGATACAAGATTAAAATTTTAGAATAATATTTTATAGGTAGAAAGAATCACATGGGATCATGCACTATCCATGATTCCTAAAGTTCACAAGGAATTCATTGAAACATATGGATTACTTCCATTAATTCAATCCCAGTAGTAGTGACATATAGTGTTCAAAAGAAAGGGGGAATCAGATATGCATAGAAGGAAAGAGATGTGAAGATGGGCAAAGAGAATTAAAGATAAATAGAGTAATGTGATGTGAAAAAGATGCAAAAAAAGGGAAAAAAATAGATGTATAAAAGTACAGTGTATAGATTTGAATAAACATGAAATGGTTTTCTTATTATTTTGTAGTGTTTTTTCATTTTTCATAAGTCATATGACTTAGGGGGAGGGATCATTATTAGATTGTATTTTAACGATGTAATATGACAAAGTGTTTTTCCCACTAATGTCAATAGGGGAGATTTTTGGTATCTCTAATCATTGTTGTCTGTTGGTGTCAACCATTTAGTCATTTCCAAGATAGAGTCAAATGGTCATCAGTCTAACCGAGTTGCTCTGTATAGGTTGAGTCATGTACATAAGTAAGTGTGGATCTATATTTATAGCATTCAAGTAAGTTATTAGGTCATAGAGTATTTTTGTAAATGAGCTAAGCTCATCAACAATTGAGAAAGTCATCAGTGACTGAGCAAGTTTTTAAGAATACAACTGCCAAGTTACTTTGTATGGACCAAGCACAATGCAGTATGAGCAACTAGAATGTCAAGCATTAGGAAATAGTAAAGTTTGAGCTATGCAAATTTTACATGAAAGAAAAGAATGTAACAAAGCTTTGGGAAAAATGATTGTGAGGCTAAATTGGAAGGGATATTTGGTTTTTGAAGAGGTTCTTATAGAAAATATAATAATATCATAGGTTTTTACAAAACATTTACACATTTTGGATCAAAGATCCCTATTTTGTGTGTCTAACGATCAGGATGAAGAGGCAAACATTGAATCATCTAGAAAAATCTTTATAGAAATATTTATAAAGTAATGATCTTAATTGAGATCATATACTAGTAGAGAAGGAGATGAAAATATTTTATGTGCAAACATGAAGCTATTGATAGAAAAGGATTCAAAATAGATTAGAAGTCATCGAAGGGTTTTGTTATCATCTAACAGACCAAGTGACCTAGTCATTATAGTGAAGTGAAAGGGAAAAGCAATCATATCATATTAGAGGAGAAGATCATTTAGCAAGGAGAAGACTTGAAATAAACTTATAGAGAAAACTGAGAGTTAGGTATTGAATCAATTTTAATAGACTTGAATTAGTTTAAATCTCCTAATAGAGTCCTTACTTTGTTGTAAATGTTAAATTCTCTAACAAGTTGAGAACTAGCAGTCTCTTAAGCTTTTATAGTGAAGACCCCTCATAGGGTAGGTCATATTTTATGGTCAAACATTATAAACTTAACTGGTTAACTTTAGTAATGTAATAATCAAGATTTTTGGTTGTCATCTTGTTAGAATGAATTTTGATGATACTGTTGGAATTATGGTATATTTTTCATTAGTTCAAATACTTATTCAATTCTAAATGCTTATCTAGCTCATCAATTTGTCTATAGTGTATACCAAGCATTCAGTGATTACCTTATAAGTTCAATAGGTAAACAATTTTCACCGAGCATTCTAGAGGATATCGAGTGAATGAGAAGTTCAATAGTGTTTATCGAGTGAAAAAGGTAAACAAACGACTCAGTGTTTATCGATTAAAAAAGGTAAACAAAGGACTCAATGTTTACTGAGTGAAAAAAGGTAAATAAAGGACTCAGTGTTTAACAAGTGAGAAAAAGGTAAAAAAAGGACTCAATGTTTACCGAGTGAAAAAAAGGTAAACAAAGGACTCAGTGTTTACCAAGTGAAAAAAAAAGGTAAACAAAAGAATTAATGTTTATCGAGTGAAAAATGTAAACAAAGGACTCAGCTTTTACAGAGTGAAAAAGGTAAATGAAGGACTCAATATTCACTGAGAAAAGCAAGGTAAATGAAGAAGTTAGTTTCTACTGAGTGACACTATATCTACCGAGTCACCAATGGTTACCAAGTTCCAAGCAATGTTCTGTGGCTAGTATGAACCGAGCCTCTACTTCTACCGAGTGCATGATGATGTCGAGTAATGTAGCAGATGTCAAGTATTAGAAGGTCATTGAGTCAGCTTGAGGAACCTAAGTTTTCTACTATCTGGCTGACTCTGTAATGTTTTTTTCACTTTTGTTTTGGCCAACCTTGAAATTGTAAATATTGGAATGGTATATATGTAATGTATGATATCATTTGCAGTATGAGAATAGATATGAATTTTTTTTTGAAGAGATTGATGTTCGCATGTAAAGAAGGTATTGTAAATCAGTAGCAGAGTAAAAGGGATTCATCAAGGTCAACATAGGAGCAGAAAAGTTATATCTATCACATCAGGTGATCAATGCAAAATAAATCTTATTAGCAAATAGTTGTAAGTAGATCCACTACTTCATCCCAATAGGTGAATCGGTTTATAAATCCTTTAACAGGGTAGACTTAACAGTCTTTTAGTAAATCTCCTAATAGGGTGTATACTTCACTATATGTTTGGAAATCCTCTAACAAGGTGGATCTAGCAGTTCTACTTGCTCCTAATAGGGCAGATCACCAGAAGTGATCATTGTAAGCCTTAACATGCCAACTTTATACTACAGTATTGAAGTTTTGTGGGCATCATCCCCACCCCAATTTTACTTTCTATTTGGAAGGTTTTTGGGTCACCAAATCTCTATGTACATGTGCAATGAATGTTTAATCTTTCATTTATGTAGTAGATTAGATAAATGAATGATGAATGGTTAAATTGCTAAATTATTCAAAAGTTTTATAAGTTACTAATTCACCCCTCCCCTCTAAGTAACCTATCTTATCCTAAATATTTCCAACAATTGGTATCAGACCTTTGTGGTTCTCAGGATAAAGTTTGATAGCTTGAGCAAAGATCAAGGACAATGGAGATATTCAGACTTGACAAATCTATTGAAAATGAAAAGCTAGATCTGAAAATGGCCATGGCTCAACTCAAAGAAGCAAAGGAGCATCTTTCTCAATCTCTAAAAAGAAGGAAGGAACTTGCAAGACAAATGAATGATCATTAGTATGTTGAAGAAAAGATTGAAGACCTTTTACCATCAAGCAGCTCAAATGAAGCTAATGAAGTAATCAAGGAACTCCTAGCAAAGAATGGTTCTCTGCAGGAAGAAGTAAGAAAGCTTAAAAGAGAACAAGAAATCCAATCCATTAGGCTAAGAGAAGTTTTGGAACAAATAAACAAGGCAAATGAAGACTTAGAGGCAAGAAATATTCAATCCCTTCAGCATGAAGATGTTGTAGTCCAACTATCTAATGCAAATGAAGAAATTATGAATCTAAGATCTGAGAATGAGCATTTGAGAAATGATTTAATCATTGAAAGACAAATCAATGCAAGCTTACAAAGTGATCTGAGATCTAAAAGAAAAATCAATGAAAGTTTGGAAAATGACTTGATCACTGAAAGGCAAGTCAATGAAAGAATGATGAAATCTCAAATATACATGAACCAATTGAATCAACAAAATGAGTAGAATCTTCATAGAAAAAAAGGTAAAACTGGTCTTGGATACAAGGAAGAAAGTGAATCATCAAAACAAAGTACCCAAAGGAATCAAAGATCCACTTGCAATCACTATGGCAAGAAAGGTCATACATCAAACAAATGTTGGAGTAATTTAAAGGCAAAATTCAATGGTAAATTCTTCAACTAAAATCAGCATGGTCACAAAGCTAATGAATGCAAGGATAAGCCAAAATTTGAAGGAAATTGTCACAAATGCAAGAAGCATGGTCACAAGGCATTCCAATGTAGATCCAAATCATTCAATCTAGCTGAACAACTTGTTAAAGAGATCTTTGGATGGGACTACAATAGTTGGTGCAGATGTCACTATTGTGGAGAATATGGACACATTGGGATAAACTATGCAAGACATCACCTAAGAAAGAAGGATACAACCATAAGATGTTACACATGTACTAAACTTGGTCATATAGCCAAGAATTGCATGAATAATGGAGGAATTGAAGATGAGAAGAAAGCTAAAGTTGATAACATTCGAAAAAAAATGAGGCAACAGTGGATTCCAAAATCTATTGAGCAAGAAAGTTCAAGTGATGGCAATGTCACTCAAGAAATGGGTGACTCCACCATTTCCAATTAGATTTGAGAAGAATCAAGAACTGCATCTTCTAGCCATATCTTAAGCAATTCTAGAGTGAAAGAGTGCAAATGATCAAATCAGTATTTCAGATACAAGTACCAAAGAAAAGTTATCATTCACCATGTTGCATCTACCGAGCAAGGTTGGTTAAAGACCTTACCGAGCTAGGTTGGGAGTATCAAAGATTTTGTTTGACCACCAAGTTGCAAGGTTTTATGAAGTAAATCAATAACGGACTAGCAAGCACTATGTCATCTCATCTACCTTCATACCAAGCATTAATGATAGTATTTCCATCAAAAGGGTAGAATTCAATTTCATTTTTCACTGTGACTTAAGAATACTCAAAGCTAAAAGATTTCTAGTTGCATGCCAGTGATTCCAAGCAATTTGTTGCAAATTTCCTGTGAAGAATTTGTTTGAAGAATTTATCATCCACTGAGCAGCAATGGCATTCGCAAATACCAGTAGTAGTAAGGTGAAGAGGGGTTCTAAAATGCTCGTAAAATGAGTCAAATGGAAAGCCCCAAAATTCAAACTAGTGCTCGCAATTGCTGAGTCACTTGACCCACACGGAGTTCAATCACAAATTCCACCTAAGGTACTTCTCACTAATGATATTCACACTCATTTCAAATGCACTATTCAAGAAATTGGTACATTAGATATGGGAAATGCTCTAGGTCAATTATGTGTTGATGGAGCCCTAAAATTTGAGCATAAGCACTTAGAAGAAAAAGTCTTGACCCACATTATGCACCTACCAAGGAACTTCCAAGTTAAATGGGTGAGATATGTTCTAAGCCATGTACACAATGGTTAGTTGTGGTTGGAACAACCCATATTGATAACCAAGAAGATGATTCATAAGATCATGGGTTTGCCTATGCTTAGCAAAGCCAAAACTACTAAAACCCTAGGTCAGGATGAGTTGCAGAAGAAAACCCTAGTAGAATGGGATGGAAGAGGAATGGAGCTTAAAAATATATCTAACATGGAACTCAGATTTGGCATTTATTTTATTGCATATAAACTATATAGTTCTAGTAGATTGAATAGTGTACCATGTGAGGCTGTGGATTTAGCATTTAAGGTAGTAAAGAAAAATCTGGAATATGACTTGGCAAACTTGCTGTTGAAATAGTTAAACAAGAATATGGAAAGTATAAGGACCTCAAGGAATAGCCCTTGTAAATTTAGCTCATTGTTAATTTTCTTATTCTTCTATGTGCAAAAATTCTTTCCATCAAAAGGAACAGTAGTATGGAGAAAAGACATTACTATTCTATATCAGATTAATGAGTTTATAGTAGAAATGGGTGAAAATTTTGACAAATTCATGGATAACTATTTTGAAGACTTCAAGGAGAGGATGAATAACAGGTTCAGGATTCCTCCTAAGCTTGTTGAGGATTATAAAGATTATGTATGCTTCATGGTTGACTATGATAAAGTGTACATATAGGTAGTCATACCCTGAGTGGCATGGGTAAAACCATTTCCTTATGAATTAATTATTGATGAAGCAAGAGACATCATTGAGGCACTAGTGAATGAGAAAGCTATTCCTAACATCCCTGCCTTTGGAAATTATGAGGAAGCTAAGGCCATAATTGAGCTTGAAATCAAGCTACCACAGGCCATAAGCAAAGGCAAGAGGAAGATAGCTACATTAAAAACTATAACCAGTCCTCTCATGCTAACAGAAGGAAACGACGAGGATGAGGAAGATGATGAAGACGAAGGAGAAGAAGAAGAAAAAGAAGAAGACAAATCTAAAGAAGAACCTCCGAAGAAGAAAGGTAAGGCAATAATTACCAAATCTAAGAAGAAGCCTACTATAGTATTCACAAGAAGAATTAGAAAAGGAAAGTAGGAACCTATACTGGTTAGGCCTCCACCCATATTTGAGGAAAGGCTCAAACAATTGGAAGAAGGAGCTAGCATCAAAAATTTCAAGGCATTGAAATTTGAAACAAGAATAGATGCTAAGAAAATGCAAATTGAGGAACTAGTACTCAGCAAGATGGGTAAATGGAAATACTCCCTGGACCAGCTTGCCTCTCAAATCTCAAAAGAACTACTGGAGAGATTGCAACTGAGATGGGAGTCAACCACCCAAATGGTAAAAGACATCTATGAGCAATCTCTGAAGAATCTTCAACCAAGTCTCACTGAAGCAGAAATAAGGACTGCAATGACAAACCATGAAGGTAAAATGATGATCAGATTCCACACCTATTTGATTTTAATCAAAGACATTGAGCATGTTGTAAATGATGCAACAAACATGTGGAAAAATATCTATCATCTGCATAAGCCTAGTGAAGACTCAGTAGAAATCAAGGATGATGATAGTAGTGATGGTGATGATTTTGATAGGACTCCATCCATTACAGTCTCACCAAGAGAGCTGCATGCATTAACGGAAGAAGACAAGGAGGACAAAGATGAAGAGGAAGATAAGGAGGAAGATGATCTAGTAAAAATTTCAGCAGTAGTGATTGCATCCTTTCCTCACTCTCCACCAAAAACTGTTTCATCCACTAAGGAGATAGCTTCTATAAGTGAGATTGTGAGCACAATTGCCACATCAATTGGTCAATCATCACCGGCCTCCTCCCAGCTCCAGGTATCTAAAACTGATGTACCAAGCACTTCATCTACCGAGCTAATTGTTACTTCTACAGCTACTGAGCTAGCCTCCTTAGCTCCATCATCATCAGTCAGTATAACAGTAAGTTCTACAATTTTGTTAGTTCCAGCTTGTTCTACAATTTTTTCAGCATTATCTGCATCTACTTCAAATCCAGTTAGTTTAGATACTGCTATACCAAGTGTATCATCATTTTTGGGAAGTATTTCAATTTTTTATCTGGTAAATACATCTATTGGCACTCAATCCTCAAGTCCTATCCTAGAATTTACTAGCAGTCCTTCCATCTCCACTATTGTGTCTATTCCTAAGGTCAAACCAATCATCAAAAAAGTCAAACAAAAGCATCCATTAAGACTTCTGATCATTGGAAAGGAAATTCTAGAAGGTATTGACTTAGACACATAGATAGTGATTCCAAAGATTGACTATGAAAATGCTACCATTGAAGAGATGAGGTATGCTAGTCAACTAAGAGAGATGAAAGGTACATAGAAGTAGTTAAGATCTGAAAGGGATAAGAAATATAGAATAATTGATAATGCCAAGAATATAATTATAGATGTTATAGGTGTTGAAGTAGATTCTACTCAACACATTTTGATTCAATTAGAAGAGGCTGTAAATAAATTCAATGAGGACACCTCTGGTCAAGAAAAATTGATTGAAAAGGCTGAAAGGAAATTTGATAATAAGGTGCTTGAGCACATTGCTCAACACATTGCAATAAAATAGGTAGAATTTTCAACAATTTTGGTCAATCTTGAAAATTCTTTTAATCATGTAACTTCACTTTTTGCCAAACTTTGTGATGTTACCGAGTACACCAAGGAGATCAAAGAAAAAATGAATAAAATTGATGAGGATATGAAGGTCAATGTCCAAATGCTGCAACTTGACCCCAATTCAAGTTCATCCCATCATCTTAGAATTAAATTTTTGTCAGAAAAATAGGTAGAATTGTTGAGATAGGAAGTAAGGATCAGGTCTACCTTGATTGACATTTAGAATATGATCCTTCCTATCATGGACACAATGCAAAAACACATTGTATATTCCAAAACATTGATCCATGACAACAATTTTTTAGTTGTAGATCATGTGATTGAACTTTCAACTGAAGTTCAAATAGAACTCTCCACCTACAAAATTTTACAAGAAAATTGGGATAAGATTTTTGCTCTTATTCTCAAGGTACATTATGAGTTTATCTCTCATTTTGGTGTCTTTGTGTAAATACATATTGTGTAATTTGGCATTATTGTCAAAAAGGGGGAGATATATGTAAATAAGAAAGCCATGTGTAAAGATAGAGATACTTGTAAATACTTTGTGCATATTGTATGGGGGAGATATATGTAAATCAGCACAACAAATTTTTTACATAAGTTTTCGCTCATAAGTGTTTTTGTCACTAATGCTAAAGGGGGAGATTGTTGGAACTATGGTATATTTGTCATTAGTGCAAACACTTATTCAATTCTGAATGCTTATCTAGCTCATCACTTAGTCTATAGTGTATACCGAGCATTCAGTGGTTACCTTATAAGTTCAACAAGAAAATAGTTCTCACAAAGCATTCCAGAGGATACCGAGTGAATGAGAAGTTTAGCAGTGTTTACCAAGTGAAAAAAGGTAAACAAAGGACTCAGTATTTACCAAGTGAAAAAGGAAAACAAAGGACTTAGTGTTTATCGAGTGAAAAAAAGGTAAACAAAGGACTCAGTGTTTACTGAGTGAAAAAAAAGGTAAAAAAAGGACTCAGTGTTTACTGAGTGAAAAAGGTAAACAAAGGACTTAGTGTTTACTGAGTGAAAAAGGTAAATGAAGGACTCAGTGTTCACTAAGCAAAGCAAGGTAAACGAAGAAGTTAGTTTCTACCGAGTGACACTATATCTATCGAGTCACCAATGGTTACCGAGTTCCAAGAAATGTTGTATGGCTAGTATGAACCAAGCCTCTACTTCTACTGATTGCATGACGATGTTGAGTAACGTAGTGGATACTAAGTATTAGAAGGTCACTGAGTTAGCTTGAGGAACCTGAGTTTTCTTCTATCTGGCCGACTCTGTAATGTTTTGTTCACTTGTGTTTTGGCTGACCTTGCGATTGTAAATATTGGAATGGTATATATGTAATGTATGATATCATTTTCAGTATGGGAATAGATATGATTTTTTTTTTGAAGAGATTGATATTTGCATGTAAAGAAGGTATTGCAAATCAGCAGTAGAGTAAAAGGGATTCAGCAAGGTCAACATAGGGGCAAAAAAGTTATATCTATCACATCAAGTGATCAATGCAAAATGGATCTTATCAGCAAACAGTTGTAAGTAGATCCACTGCTTCATCCTAATAGATGAATCAGTTTATAAATCTTTTAACAAGGTAGACTTAACAATCTTTTTGTAAATCTCCTAACAGAGTGCATACTTCACTATATGTTTGGAAATCCTCTAACAAGGGGGATCTAGCAGTCCTACTTGCTCCTAACAGGGCAGATCACCAGAAGTGATCATTGTAAGCCTTAACAGGCCAACTTTATACTACAATATTGAAGTTTTGTGGGCATCATCCCCACCCTAGTTTTACTTTCTATTTGGAAGGTTTCTGGGTTACCAAATCTCTATGTACATGTGCAATGAATGTTTAATCTTTCATTTATGCAGTAGATTAGATGAATGAATGATGAATGGTTAAATTGCTGAATTATTCAAAAGTTTTATAAGTTACTGATTCACCCCTCCCCTCTCAGTAACCTATCTTATCTTGAATATTTCCAACATATACTACATTGGGGGAGTATCCTAAGCATTGTAGAGTATTCATATGTTGCATTCATGACTATATTTGTCATTAAAATCAACATAGTAGTAATTCTATTAAGACTTGAAGAATAGTAGTCAATAATCTTAGTATGCACAAAAGATGAGGAAGTTTTAGATGATGCATAGTGAATGAAATCTTCTTGAGGTTGTCCTAAAGATGGGGTTAAAGGACTAAGTCTGATTCAATTTTATGCAAAAGTTACACTTGTTTTACTAGAAATAGTGTAGAAATAGACCATTAAAAATAGAGTTCTAATAATCTACCAATATATTCCATTTGAGATGTAATGAAGAAATGTGGAGTTACAAAGAGACAAAAGATAGTTATATAATGATGCTAGTGTGTGCACAAGATGTGGTTTCACAAATCTAAATTGTTGTATAAATTGGAAGCCAACAATACAAATATAATTGTGAATTAATGGGAAAGTGTCAATGCCAAATCAAGGAATTATTATAAATATATGATATAAAGGAAATTTTTTTACCTTGTTTGCAAAAGAGGGACTTGGATTAAAGGATCCAGTGGAATGCAAAGTATCAATGCATAGTGTGAGAATGAGGAAAATGCTTGCTAAATATGTGTAATTGATCCAAGGGATCATTGGATGCATAGTATGAGATCTTGTTAAAAGATCTAAAGGAGAAGAAGTCTAATTGACAAGATAAAAATAGAGGAATGAAGTGAATTTCAGTTCTATTATTCTACAAGGAATAATACAAAGACCATCTGGATAATGGGTTCTTTGATATTAACCTTGAAGTTGTTAGGGCAGTGGGTATAGTTGTCTTCCACAACTCCTAATAGGGTTGGAATCTCCTAATAGGGATTCAATGTCTTCCAATAGGGACTCATATGTAGTGATTGTTGTAAAAGACTCCTAACAAGGTCTATCCACTAAAAAGGAATATTTATAGTAGTACATCATCTTGTAGGTACCATCCCCATGGGGGTTTTCCCTATGAACAAGGGTTTCCCTAGTTAACATAACTAGTGTTAATTATGTATGAGTATCTTGTTGTAGTTTCAGTTAACATTACCCATATGGTTAAGATTGTTTAAATATAATGATTGTGATAATAGTTGGATAACTGATTCATGCCCCCCTCCCCCTCGCCCAGTTACATTAGGGGACTATATATTTTAACACATCCCAACCAAAATTTTACCTTCACCTTGAAGGGTTTATGGGTAAAAAATAATATATTATGTGTTTTAATTTAATGCATGTGATTGATTGGACTTTTATGGAGGATTAGGAGTAATTATTTTCAAAATTATGAACAAAACCTTACTTGCTAAGCTAGTCTAGATGCTGTTAGAAGATTATAAAGAGTGGACTAATATTATTAGGGCTAAGTATTATAAGTTACTTTTGAAGGTGATGATCATGCAAAAAGTATGAAATTGTAAAATTGGATTTGTGCATTTCAAGATATGATGGAAGATGAATTCATAAGAACTTATCTTATTAGAATATCATAAATTGTTGTAGGTATTTGATCTATTGGTGGAACTAAATAAGATGATGAGGTTATATGGAAGATCTTGAAAATATTATCACCACCATTCAAGCAAACAACTTAGATGATTTAGCTAGTAATACCCTACATCAAAGATTTCACAAATGAAGCATTGCTTGGAAGATTAGAATATGCAGAAGTAGAAATGAGATAGTCTGGAGAATTAGCCAAAGTTGAGACAATTTTTAGTGCTATGAAAATTCAACCTAATCTATCAAGAAGTACAATCACAAGAGGAGAATATTCTAGTAGTAGCTGATCTAAAGAAGATAAGAAGAGTGAAGAAGGAATAGCCCTTTTGGTAAGATGAGAGAAAGATGGTTAAAAAATATTTAAGTGTTCGACTTGTGATTAATATAGTCATTATATTAGAAAATTGGTTGAAAGCATGAATGTGATGATATTCCTATGGGGGAGTATCATAGATATGTTACATTTGTGATTGAGTTTGTCATTGATGTCAACATAGCAATTTTCTATGGTATCTGATAGAAGAATAATGGATAGATCAAGTTATATGAGATACTTTTGAGTATCTAGTATATGTAGTTAATATCAAAAGAAGAAAGGATAAGTCTAGAAGAATTTATGTAGGTTTTGGTCATGTCTATTTTGAGATAGAGTCTACAGAAGCATATTCAAGTAAACTTGTTATATCTCTTAGTATATTTGTTATTCTGAGAATCAAGATTGAGGACATGAAGATGATGACTTGGATAAGCTCACTTGTCATAATATTGCATTTACAAAAAGTTATTCAAGTTGAAAGGTGGAAGATTTTTGTTATTGCTAAGTGTAACGTGTTCTTAATGCTGTCCTATAATAATTAATCGAGAAGGTCTAATAGTTAACTTAGGGAATTGTTTTGATGACATGGTATAAAGGAAGGAAATTTTCCTTTATCATATGAATGGAATGATATGTTTTGATGATTAACTATAAGCAGCAGAGAGTGCAAAATGTAAAGTTGAGCAGAGCAATGTGGAAGTGAAGGAAACTTCATTGCTAAGGTTTTACTGAGTGATCCAAGGTTTTATATTTAGATCTGATGTTCATGACCTAGTCTACAAGGTTTGATAGTGATTAGTTCCATTGATAGAACAAAGGAAAGAGGAAGATAATAGTAAATTACTTGTTTAGGTAGTGAGCTCTTCTTGTAGTTGAAATTACATGTTTGGGTAGTGGGCTCATCTTGTATACATTTTACTACAACTCCTAACAAGGATTAAAAGTCTCTTAATAGGGACTCTATGTACTAAATGTTGTAATTGACTCCTATCCATCCTCTAACAACGAATATTTATATTAGTACATCATCTTGTGAGCATCATTCCCATCAGGGTTTTCCTAGTCAACATATCTGGTGTAATTCTCTATGTGTATTTTATTATGGTTGCTATTTACTTTGATTGAATGGTTGAGTTTTTTAAAGAAGATAAATATTTTAATTATTAGATAACTAATTCACCCCCCAACCCTCTCAATTATCTTGGTGGACTATTATTTCTAACAATTGGTATCATAGCATCAGTTCCTTGAAGATAAAGTTTAACAACTTTGGGAGATCCATGGACAATATGTTTAGGAAAGATAGTCCAAAGTTTGATGGAGAAAATTATGATAGCTAGAAGGAAAAGATGAAGACACATTCTAGGATATTGAATCTTAAATAAATAAGTGATAACAATCATTTCTAAAATGGATTTGGAAATTTGGACCGAGGCCGAAAGAGATCTTTTCATGTGTGACATGAGAGCTAGAGAAGCACTATTGACTACACTTCCTGAAATTGAGTACAATCAGGTAAAGTCACTTGCTACTTCACATTTGATTTTGGAAGCTTTACAAAATAGTTTTGAAGGTGATCCATATTCTAATAAGTTGAGGCTACAAAGTTGGATTTCTACATTTCAAGATGATAAAATGATGGAAGATGAATCTATAAGAACATATATAGGCAAGATATTAGACATTACTATAGGAATTAAAGCTCAAGGAGGAACCAAAGAAGATGATGGTGTTATATGGAAGACATTGAAGACTCTAACACCACCATTTAAGTCAACAATTCAGATGATGCATTTGTTGATATCTTGTAACAAAGATTTCACAAAGGAGACATTGCTTAGAAGACTTCAACCAGTTGACAATGAACTTAGATAGTTAAGAGACCTAACCAAAATAGAGATACCTTTCAATGCCTTGAATATTTGACCTAATTTATGAAGGAGCACAAGTGCTATAGGAGATTTTTCTAGGAGAAGCATATCTAAGGAAGATTGAAAAATTAAGGAAGGAATAGCCCTTCTGGTAAGATGATAAAAAGGAGGTAAGAAAATATTTAAATATTGAACTTATGATGAAAATGTTCATTATGCATCTAAGTGTCCTAAAAGAGAGAAAAAGCATAAGGAAATCACAAACCTAGAAAAGATAGAGAGTGTTTGTATGCAAATGAAGATAATTATTTTGATGAACAAGCATTAAGTAATAGTGATGATGAAATTGGATTTGTGACAATTAAAGAAGAAAGTACATAGAAGGTAGCTTTGGTGTCATAGGTTGAGAAGAAATCTAATTGAATGATTGATAGTGGTTGTTCATAGCATATGAATAGTGACTTGAACAAGTTTGTTGACTTCAAAAGTCAGGATCGAAGAATTATCAGAGTTGGAAACAATGCAACATGCCAAGTTAAAGGTATTGGATCTATAACTCTTGATGATAAAACTAAAGCTGAGGATGCATACTTTGTTGATGGTTTAAAGAATAATCTTTTGAGTGTTGGACAATTAATAAATAAAAGTTATTAGTTGCAGTTCAAAGAAAAGACATGCATAATTAAAGAAAAAAATGGAAAGGTAGTTAGAATAGGAACTAGATCTAGAGGTAATTTATTTCAATTGAATGATAGTTGGTTATGGCATAAGATATTTTTCATATAAACTTTGATAGTATTGTGAAGACTAGTAGAATGTTTGTAGTTAAAGATTTGCCAAAGATTGTAAAGCCTACTTGCACAATTCACAAGGAATGTTTTTTGACTAAGCATAACAAAATTTCTTTTCCTAGCAAGAAGTTTACCACTACAATGAAGTTGGAGATTGTACATACAAATATCAATGGGCCTTAAAATACTAAAGGATTCTATGGTTAAAGGAATTTTATGATTCTAGTTGATTATTTTTCTAGAATGATGTGGGTTGCATTTCTTAAAGAGAAATATAAGGCATTTGATAAGTTAAAGTGTTGGCATAAATTTATTTGCCATTAGTGACAACACTCATCTCATAGTTCTAACCAAGCACCGAGTAATATAGTTCAAACTGAGTGATGGAAACTCAGTTCAAACCAAGCACTGAAGACAGTTCAAACCGAGCATCAAAGATACAGTTCAAACCGAGCACTGAAGACACAGTTCTAACCAAGTGAAGAAGCACTTAGTGTTAACCGAGTGAAGTTGCACTTAGTGTTAACTGAGTAAAGATGCACTCAGTATTAACCGAGTGAGGAAGCACTCAGTGATGACTGAGTGAAGAAGGAATCAATGATAACTGAGCTCAGGAGGTTAACGAAGAAGTTAGTTTCTATCGAGTGACACTATATCTACTGAGTCACCAATGGTTACCGAGTTCTAGGCAATGTTGTATGACTAGTATGAACCGAGCCCCTACCTCTATTGAGTGCATGATGATGCCGAGTAATGTAGTGGATGCCACGTATCAAAAGATCATCAAGTCTATCTGAAGAACTCGAGTTTATTTAACTATATGACCGACTCAGTTATATTTTGTTTACTTGTGTTTGGCCGACCTTGCATGAATAGTTATTGGAATGGTATATATATATGTAATGTATTATATCATTCAATAGAGAGAGATACAAGGAAGACATACAAGATATAGAATATTTCACAAAAGAGGGACATAAGATATGATATGTGAATTCATCAGCAGTAAAGAATACTCAGCAAGGTCTACAAGGAGCAGAAATGATTTCATCAATCACAGAAGGTAATCTACAATAAAGAATCCAGTCAAGTTGTAAGTTGATCTGTTGGTTCATCCTAATAGGTGAATCATTCTTGTAAATCCTTTAACAATGTAGGCTTAACCATCTTTATTCAAATCTCCTAACAGAGTGCATACTTGTAAAGTATGTTTGTAAATCCTCTAACAAGGTGGATCTAGCAATCCTCTATGCTCCTAACAGGGCAGATCACCAGAAGTGATCATTGTAAGCCTTAACTGGCCAACTTCATACTGCAGTAACGAAGCTTTGTGGGTATCATCCCCACCCTAGTTTTAGTTTCTATTTTGGAAGGTTTTTGGGTCACCAAATCTCTGTGCATATATGGTTTAAATGTTTAATAGTTCCTTTATGCAGCAGGCTAGATGCGTAAGTGTTGTATATGGTTATTCTAAATTGACTTAAAAGTTTTATTATTACTAATTCACCCCTCCCCTCTCAGTAACCTATTATATCTTGAATATTTCCAACAATTGGTATCAGAGCTTTTTGGTTCTTAGGACAAAGTTTGACAGCTTGAGCAAAGATCTAAGTTATGGAGATATTTAGACTGGAGAAATTTATTGAAAATGAAAAGTTAGATCTAGAAATGGCCATGGTTCAACTCAAAGAAGCAAAGGAGCATCTTTCTCAATCCCTAAAAAGAAGAAAGGAACTTGCAAGACAAATGAATGACCATCACTATGTTGAAGAAAAGATTGAAGATCTATTACCATCAAGTAGTTCAGAAGAAGCTGACAAGGAAATCAAAGAACTTCTAGAAAAGAATGGATCTCTCCAAGAAGAGGTAAGAAAGCTTAAAAGAGAGAAAGAAATAGAGTCAATTAGGCTATGTGAATTTTTGGAACAAAGAAAAAAATCACAAGAAGAATTGGCAGATAAAAGCCATAATCAATCCCATCAGCATGAAGACCTTATAGTCCAACTCTCTAATGCAAATGAAGAAATCAAGATTCTCAGAGTACAAAATGAAAGTCTACAGAATGATTTAAGAACTGAGAGATAAATAAATGAAAGCTTGGAAAATGATCTAATCTCTGAAAGGCAAGTCAATGAAAGAATGATGAAATCCCAAGTAGATATGAATCAATTAAATCAACAAAATGAGGAAAATCTTTATAGACATTAAGGTAAAGCTGGTCTTGGATACAAGGAAGAAGGTGAATCCTCCAAACAAGGTGAACAAAGGAATCAAAAACCCACTTGTAATTACTATGGCAAGTTAGGTCATACACCAAACAAATGCTGGAGCAATGGAAAAGAAAAATTCAATGGTAAATGCTTCAATTGCAATCAGCATGGTCACAAAGCAAATGAGTGCAAAGAAAAACCAAAAGGCAACTATCACAAATGCAAAAAACATGGTCACAAGGCATTCCAATGCAGATCCAAATCATTCAATCCAGCTGAACAACTTGTCAAAGCCATATTTGGATGGGACTACAACACCTGGTGCAGATGTCACTATTGTGGAGAATATGGACATACTGGCATAAATTGTGCAAGACATCACCTAAGGAAGAAGGACACTACTGTAAGGTGCTATACATGTACAGAACTTGGTCATATAGCTAAAAATTGCATGAATATAGAAAGAATTGAAGATGAGAAGAAAATCAAAGCAGACAACATTCAGAAGCAAATGAAGCAACAGTGGATTCCAAAATCTACTGAACAAGATAAGTCAAGCAATGGCAATATCACTCAAGAAATGAGTGATTCCACCATTTCTGATTAATATCCATAAAAGAAAGTATGGAACTGAATCCTCTAAGAATTATCCTAAATAGTTCCACAAGAAGAAAGATGATCAGAATAGTATTCAGATACACTTTGATCCTAGAATTAACCGAGTTCAGTCGGGTGCAATAAAGGTTCACTTACCGAGTTATATCAACCGAGCAAGGTCAATTTGTGACCTTACCGAGTTAGTTCGGTACATCAATGTTTTCTTTTGATCACTGAGATGATAGTATCAACCAAGCAAGTGGATGACAACTTGTCATTTCATCTACCATCGTACCAAGCATTTATGACAATTTTTTGTCAAAAAGGGCAAAATTTGATCTCATTCTTCACTATGAACTTTGAGCTAAGTTATCTTCTACGATTCTAGAGCAAGCTAAAAGAAATTTTGAGCAAATTTTAAAGGGTGAAGAATCTATTTAAAATTTCTCTTCACTTACCGAGCAGCAATGGCATCCGAAAGTAGTAGCTCCAATGCAAAGAGAGGCTCATAAATGCTGGTTAAAGGTGTGGAATGGAAGGCGCCGAACTTCAAATTGGCACCAGCAATTGCAAAATCACTTGATCCTAATGGTGCTCAGTCTCAAATTCCTCCAAAGGTACTCCTTATAAATGACATTCGCTCTCATTTCAAATGTTACATTCAAGAACTTGGAAACCTAGAAATTGATAATGCCCTAGGAGAAATGAGCATAGATGGAAATTTGAAACCTGAGCATAAGCATCTTGAAACAAAAGCGTTAACCCACATTTCACATTTGCCAAGGAATTTTCAAGTTAAATGGGTTAGGTATGTACTCAGTCGGGTTCACAATGGGCAATTGTGGTTAGAGCAACCAGTGCTTATCACAAAGGAAATGATTAACAAGATTACTGGCCTTCCCATATTGAGCAAAGCTAAGACTACCAAAACCCTAGGTCAAGAAGAATTACAAAGGCTAACCCAAGCAGAATGGGATGGTAGAGGACTTAAGCTCAGTACAGTAGCTGACACTAAATTAAGATTTGGTATTTACGTCATTGCTCATAAAATTTATAGCTTGAGCCATCCAAAGAGTGTACCTTGTGAAGCAGTAGATTTAGCATATAAGGTAGTAAAGAAGAATGTTGAGTTTGATCTGTCTGAATTGCTTTTGTCTCAATTTAATAAAAATATGGAAAGTATAAGGACTTCAAAGAACAAATCCTGCAAATTTGGTTCACTTTTGATCGGTTTATTTTTCTATGTTCAAAAGTCTTTTCCATCAAAAGGATCAGTAGTATGGAGAAAATATATTCCCATTCTTTATCAAATAAATGAGTTCATTACAGAGTTAGGTGAAAATTTTGACAGTGTTTTGGATAATTACTTTGAAGATTTTAAGGAAAGAATGAACAATAGGTTCCAGATTCCACCTAAACTAGTTGAGGAATATAAAGAAGATATATGCGTTATGGTAGATTGTGACAAAGTATACATATAGGCAGTCAGGCCCTAAGTTGCATGGGTGAAACCTCTTCCTTATGAGGTCAATATTGATGAAACCAGAGATATCATAGCAGCACTGGTGAATGAACTAGTAGACCCAAAGCAACTAGTCTTTGGAACTTATGAGGAAGCTAAGGCTAGAATTGAGCTTCAAATCAAAATCCCTCAGGTCATTAGCAAAGGAAAGAGGAAGATTGCAAAGCTAAAAATAGAACTTGGTCCTCTGATGATTACTGAAGGGAAAGGAGAAGATGATGAAGAAGAAGAGGAAATCGAGTCAGAAAAAGCAGAGGAGCCTTAATGGAAGAAAGGTAAGGTGATTATCACCAAACCTAAAAGGCAAGCTATTGCAGTCTTCTCTAGGAGAACAAGACAGGGGAAGAAGGAACCTGTACTTTTCAAGCCTCCACTCACATTTGAGGCAAGGTTGAAGCAAGTAGAAGAAGGTACTAGCTTCACAAATTTCAAAGTATTGAATTTTGAATCAAGAAGAGAATAGGAGAAAATGCAGATTGAGGAATTGGTATTGAGTAAAATGGGAAGATGGAAATACTCTCTGGACAAGATTGCCTCTCAGATCCCTAAAGAGCTATTGGAGAGGTTGCAACCAAGATGGGAAAATTGCAATCAAGACTTTCAAGGATATCTTTGAGCAAACCCTGAAAAATCTCTTGTCGAGTCTCACTGATGCAGAAGTGAAGAAATCACTGAAAGATCATGAAGGTAATATGATGATTAGATTCCACACTTGTTTTATACTAATCAAAGACATTGAGTATGTTGTAAATGATGCAAAAAACATGTGGAAACATATCTATCATCTACATAAATCTAGTGAGGATATTGTTGAAATCAAGGACAATGACAATAGTGATGATGATGATATTGAAGATATTCTAGGGGATCTACATTCAATGATGATAAATGTTGAGGAAGAAGACAAGGAAGATGAAATGGAGGAAGAAGAAGCTGAACAAGCTAAGGAGGAAGATGATCCTATAAAAATTGCAGCCAAAGTCATTGCATCTCTTCCTCACTCTCCACCTAAAGCAACTACATCAACTGTGGAGATAGCTTCTACTGGTGAGATTGTGTGCACAACAGCTTCATCAATTGCTCAATCTTCACCTATCTCCTCTCAGCTCTGGGTACCATCTATGCAAGTGTCTACCACTTCATTAACTGAGCTGTAGCCATCTTCATTGATTGAGTCATCATCAGCTACAGAAGAAAGTTCATCAAGCATATCAACTTCTATGACAGAGTGTATAGTAAATGTACCCACTAGTACTTCAATTTTGACAATTTCATCTGCTCCAATTTTTGCATCTGTTAGTTTTTCCATTCCAACATGTACATCAACCTTGGAAGGAAACATCAATTTTTGATACTGTTAGCACTTCTCTTAGTCTTCCTCTAGTTAGTCCTATTTCATTTTTTTCAGCCAGTCCAACCTCATCAACTATTGTTTCAGTTTCAAAGGGAAAATGTGAAGTCACTGCAGGAAAAGGAAAGAGATACATGTTTTCCAGCAAGGCAGTGGATGAGGAAATAGACTTGGATAAGGACATTGTCATTCCTAAGATAGATCTGGATAATGCATTAGTCGATGAAATGAGAATGATCAGTCAACTATTAGATCAGAAGGAAAGGAAAAAACAACTGAGGCATGAGAGAGACCAGGAATATAGTATTATTGAAAGTGCTAAGAATATTCTAACAGAGGCTATAGGTGTTGAAGTAGATTCTACTCAACACATTTTGATTTAGTTACAAGAGGCTGTATATAAATTCAATGAGGATACCTCCGGCCAAGAAAAATTGATTGAAAAGGCAGAGAAGAAATTTGACAATAAGGTGCTTGAGCACATTGCTCAGCATATTGCATTGAAACAAGTAGAATTGTCTACAATTTTGAGTGACTTTGAACATTCTTTTAACAATGTAACTTCACTTTTTGGCAAACGTTGTGATGTTACTGAGTATACTAAGGAAATCAAAGAAAAGTTGAATAAAATTGATGAGGATATGAAGGTCAGTGCCCAAATGTTGTAGCTTGACCACAGTTCAAGTTCATCCCATCATCTTAGAATAAGATTTTTGTTAGAGAAACAGGTAGAATTATTGAGAGAGGAAGAAAGGATCAGGAGTACTCTGATTGACATCCAAAATATGATCCTTCCTATCATGGACACAATGCAGAAGCATATTGCCCATTCCAAAACATTGATTCATGACAAAAACTTCTCAATTGTAGATCATATGATTGAACTCTCTGTAGAAGTTCAAATAGCACTCTCCACCAGCAAAATTTTGCAAGAAAATTGGGATAAGACATTGACTTTTATTCTCAAGGTACATTCTGAGTTTATCTCTCATTTTGGAATCTCTGTGTAAATATATATTGTTTAATTTGGCATTATTGTCAAAAAGGGGGAGATAGCACACTCCAAGAGATAATTGTGAAAGAAATATGTGTAATGACTTGTAAATACTATGCATATTGTATGGGGGAGATACAAGTAAAAAAAAAAGATATGTGCAATAAGACTTGCAAAGATCAATTTTGAAAATGCAGAACTGTATGTCAATTTTTGCACATAAACTTTGAATCATAATTGTTTTTGTCACTAATGCTAAAGGAGGAGATTTTTGGAATAAAGTTATTTGCCATTAGTGACAACACTCATCTCACAGTTCTAACCAAGCACCGAGCAATACAATTCAGACTGAGTGATGGCAACTTAGTTCAAATCGAGCACTGAAGACACAATTCAAACCAAGCGTCGAAGATACAGTTCAAACTGAGCACTGAAGACACAGTTCTAACCAAGTGAAGAAGCACTTAGTGTTAATCAAGTGAAGTTGCACTTAGTGTTAACTGAGTAAAGATGCACTCAGTATTAACCAAGTGAGGAAGCACTCAGTGATGACCGAGTGAAGGACTTAGTGATAACTGAGCTCAGGAGGTTAATGAAGAAGTTAGTTTCTACCGAGTGACACTATATCTACCGATTCACCAATGGTTATCGAGTTCCAGGCAACGTTGTATGACTAGTATGAACCAAGCCCCTACCTCTTTCGAGTGCATGACGATGCCGAGTAACATAATGGATGCCGCATATCAGAAGGTCATCAATTCTATCTGAAGAACTCGAGTTTATTTTACTATTTGGCTAACTCAGTTATATTTTGTTTACCTGTGTTTGGCTGACCTTGCATGAATAATTATTGGAATGGTATATATATGTAATGTATTAAATTATTCAATAGAGAGAGAGAGATAAGGAAGACATACAAGATATAGAATATTGCACAAAAGAGGGACATAAGATATGATATGTGAATTCATCAGCAATAAAGAATACTCGGCAAGGTCTACAAGGAGTAGAAATGATTTCATCAATCACAGAAGGTGATCTACAATAAAGAATCTAGTCAAGTTGTAAGTTGATCTATTGGTTCATCCTAATAGATGAATCATTCTTGTAAATCCTTTAATGAGGTAGAATTAATTGTCTTTATTCAAATCTCCTAACAGAGTGCATACTTGTAAAGTATGTTCGTAAATCCTCTAACAAGGTGGATCTAGCAATCCTCTGTGCTCCTAATAGGGCAGATCACCAAAAGTGATCATTGTAAGCTTTAACCAGCCAACTTCATACTGTAGTAACAAAGCTTTGTGGGTATCATCCCCACCCCAATTTTACTTTCTATTTTGGAAGGTTTATGGGTCACCAAATCTCTGTGCATATATGGTTTAAATGTTTAATAGTTCCTTTATGCAGCAGGCTAGATGAGTAAGTGTTGTATATGGTTATTCTAAATTGACTTAAAAGTTTTATTGTTACTGATTCACCCCTCCCCTCTTAGTAACCTATTATATCTTGAATATTTCCAACATAAATATATTCAAGAATAGGGTTAGAATGAATCTAGTATAAAGATTAAATGTTTAAGATTAGATAGAGGAGAAGAATTTTCTTCAAATGAGTTTAATATGTTTTTTTGAAGAAAATGGAATTAGGAGACAACCCCTGAATAGAATGACATTGTAGAGAGAAGGAACAAGTCAGTTACAAAAGCTATAATAGCTATGTCAGCAAAGAATGATATATCTAATACATTTTGGAGAGAAGCTTTGAATATAACAGTCTACACTATGAAGAAAGTGCAAGTAATGAAAGCCACAAACAAGACCCCTTATGAACTATGGTTTTGTCACTCACCTAGAGTTAAGTATTTCAAAAAATTTGGAAGTAAGTGTTATATTAAAAGAGATGATGATATTGGTAATTTTGATGCTAGAAGTGATGAAGGTATGTTTCTTAGTTATTCATTGAAAAGCAAGGCTTATTGATGTTATAATAAGAGAACTAAGACTATTATGGAAAGTGAAAATATGAGAATTTATGAGAGATTTAGAATACAAGAGAGAATAGTTGATTACAATTTAGATGATGATGTTGTAACTAAGCCAAGGAATGATGAAGTATTTCTTGAGACTAACAATGATATGTAGAATGAAGGAGAACCAACGTAGGGACAAAGCTCAAAACCTTCAATAGAGCCAAGAGTTGAGATAGAAACTCCTACTTTAGGAAATAATATGATAAAGGATTTACCCATCCATGTAGATCATTAGAAGCAAAGATAAAGGTGTGATGACAAGAACTAGAGTCAATGAAGAACTATGCTTGATATCTCAAGTTGAGCTAAGAATGTAGATGAAGCTTGTAAAGATGATTACTAGAAAATTGGATTAGATAGTAAATAATGAGACATGGGAATTGGTCCCTAGACCTACAAACAAGAATGTGATAGGAACAAAATGGGTATTTAAGAACAAGATGAATGATCAAGGAGAAGTTGTAAGGAACAAAGCAAGATTGGTATGTAAAGGTTACTCACAACAAGAAGGAATAGATTATGATGAGACCTATGCTCTAGTGGTTAGAATAGAAGTAGTAAGATTATTCTTAGCCTATGCAGCACAAAAGAAATTCAAAGTATATCAGATGGATGTCAAGTCAGCATTTATGAATGGAGAACTTGAAGAAGAGGTATATGTTGAGTATCCTAAAGGATTTCCTTTGAAAGATGGAAAGGAGATAGTATGTAGCTTAAGAAAAGCACTGTATAGATTGAAACAAGCACCTAGAACTTAGTATGCAAGGTTAGACAAAAATTTGACAAAACTTGGATATAGTAAATGTATGGTAGATAGTAATCTATTTTGGAAAAAAATATATGATGGTTTGATGATTTTGGTAATATTCAAGTTGATGACACCATATTTAGAGGAAATGGTGAAGAAACTAAAAAGTTTGTAGAGGAGATGAAGAAAGAATTTGAGATGAGTATTGTAGGATAGATGAAATATTTTCTAGGATTGTAGTTTGTAAGGAATAAAGAAGGAATCTTTATTTCTCAGACTAAGTACTTGAAAGATTTATTGAAATGGTTTGGATTGGAAGCATGTAAACCCATTTGAAAACCTATGGTTACTAGACACAAGTTATCTAAAAATTATGAGACACCTATTGTTGAGTAGAAAAAGTGTAGATCTATGATTAGAGTATTGCAATATTTGACTCACATAAGGCTAGATATATCAAATGCTATTGGAATTGTTACAAGATTCTAGGTTGATCCTAGAGAAGCACATTATGCAGTAGTTAAAAGAATATTTAGATATCTAAAGGGAACACGTAAGTTCAGATTGTGGTATGAAAAATCTAATGATTTCACTCTAAGTGGTTATACTAATGCAGATTGGGTAGGTAGTATGGATGATACAAAGATAATTATATTGGTATGTTTGATCCTATAAGTGATGAAGATATTTTTCATGGTTACTCATTAAAAAGTAAAGCATATAGATATTTCAACTATAGAACTAAGACAATAGTTGAGTGTGCAAATGTAATGATTGTTGAAAAGTTTGGTACTAAAGAGAAGAGGGTAGAATATAATTTGGGAATTGTTAAACAACATGTTGAAGTTCTTTTTTGAGACTAACAATGACTTCTAGAATGATGTATCTATTGAGTATAGAGAAGAATAGAGATCTGAACCTAAATAAGAGATAAGAGTTGAGATGTCAACTCCTACTTCTAGCAGAAACATGGCAAAGAATCACCCTCCATAACATTTAATTTGGGGAAAGGATAAAGGTGTGATGACAAGGAACAGAGTGGATGAGGAATTATGTCTGATTTCTCAAGTGGAACCTAAGAGCACAGATAAGGCATGTAAGGATGATCACTAGATGCAAGCAATGACTAAAGAACTAGATCAAATTGTGAAAAATGAGACATGAGAATTAGTTCCTAGACCTAATGACAAAATTTTTATAGGAACCAAGTAGGTATTTAGACATAAGATGAATGAGAAAGGAGAATTTACAAGAAACAAGGCCATACTTGTTTGCAAAGATTACTTGTAGAAAGAAGGCATTGATTATGAAAAGACATATTCCCCTATGGAAAGAATGGAAGTAGTAAGTATGTTCTTAGCTTATGCATCAAGCAAGAATTTCATGGTTTATCAGATGGATGTCGAATAAGCTTTTTTGAATGGACAACTTGAAGAAGAAGTCTACATTGAGAAACTTGATGGATTCCCTCTAACAAAAGATAAAGATTTTGTATACAGATTGAAGAAATCAATGTATGGTTTGAAGCAAGCACCTAAATCCTAGTATGCAAGGTTGGACAAGTCTTTTTCTAAGCTTGGATATATTAAAGGTACAACAGATGATAACTTGTATTTAAGAAAAATTGATGGTTCTTTATTTATCATTATAATATTTGTGGATGATATAATATTTGGAGGAAATGATAAAGAAAGTGATAAGTTTGTTGAAGAAATTAAAAATGAATTTGAAATGAGTATGATAGGAGAAATGAAGGTTTTCCTAGGATTGTAGATTGCACAAAATAAAGATGGGATATTTATTTCACAAAATAAATATCTAAAGGATTTGTGGAAAATATTTGGTTTAGAAAGTTTCAAGCCTATTGGTACATCCATGATAACTAGTCATAAGTTATATATTAAAGATGAAACTCCTATAATTGAGTGGAAGAAATATAGATCTATCATTGGAGGATTGCAATATCTAATTCACACCAGACTAGATATAACAAGTGTAGTTGGGATTATGGAAAGATTCCAAGCTGATCCAAAAGAGTATCATTATGCAATAACAAAAAGGATATTTAGATATTTGAAGGGTACATCTGATTATGGAATTTGGTGTGACAGATCAATTGGTTTCATCTTGCATGCATATACTGATGCATATTGGGCAAGAAGTATGGATGAAAGAAAGAGAACCACTAGTGAAGCATTCTTTCTTGGAGGAAGATTAGTTTCCTAGTTGAGCAAGAAAGAAAACTATATATCTTAGAGTATAGCAGAGGTAGAGTATGTTGTAGCACCAAATAACTGTAATCAAGTTATATGGATGAAAAAAATGTTGAAGGATGTTGGAATTGAGTTTACAGAACCTATTATCATTTACTATGATAACACAAGTATAGTAAGTATATATAATAATTTAGTAATATATTCTAAGACACAACAAGTATCCATAAATTATCATGTTTTGAGATAGAAGTTAATAGAGATAGAAATAAGGTTGGAGTATGCAAGCACTAAAGATCAGATTGCAGATATCTTTAGACATCCTTTGCCTAAAAATACTTTTGAGTACGTAAGTGATATGTTAGAGGTTTGCTAAAATAGTTAAGATCTATTGGTGTCATCTTATTAGAATGAATGTTGATGATAATACATTGAGGAAGTATCCTAAGCATTGTAGAGTATTCATATGTTGCATTCATGACTGTATTTGTCATTGATGTTGACATAGTAGTAGTTTTGTTAAGATTGGAAGAATAGCAGACAATAATCTTAGTACTTGTAGAAGCTAATGAATTTTTTTATGATGCATAGTGGAGGAAATGTTCTTGAGGTTGTCTTGATGGAATTCTTAAAAGGACTAAGTCTAATTCAATTTTGTATGGATGTTACACTTATTTTACTAGAAGTAGTGTAGAAACAAAGCATTGGAAAATAGAGTTCTGATAATCTATTGCTATCTTTCATCTAAGATGTAATGAAGAGATGTGTAGTTACATAGAGAAAGAAGGCAGTTATGTGATGATGCCAATGTGTGTGCATGATGTGGTTTCACAAGTGTGAACTTTGATATAGATTGTGAGTCAACAATCCTATTATAATTATGAATTAATTAACTATCATATTTTAATTAATTGGGAAAGCCTCAAGGCTGATTCAAGGAATTATTATGAAGATTCGATATAAAGGAAATTTTTTTTCCTTATTTGTAAAAGGGAGACTTGGATTAGAGGATCAAATGGAATGTGAAGTATCAATGTGTAGTGGGACAATGAGAAGAGTGATTGCTAAATGTGTGTAAGTGATCCAAGGGATTATTGGATGTGCAGTATGAGATCTAGTTACAAGTTTTGAAGGAGTAGAAGTCTAGTTGATAGGATAGAGATAGATGAAGAAATTACATTTCAGTTCTATTATTCTACAAGGAATAATACAAAGATCATTTGGATAGTGGGTTCTTGGATCTTAACCTTGAAGTTGTTTGTGCAGTTGGTCCAGCTATCTTCAACAACTCCTAATAGGGACTCATATGTATTGAATGTTGTATTAGACTCCTAATAGGGTATATCCTCTAACAAAGAATAATTATATTAATACATCATCTTGTGGGAACCATCCCTACTAGGGTTTTCCCTCTAATCAAGGGTTTCCCTAGTTAACATATCTGACATTAATTGTGTATGAGTATCTTGTTCTAGTTTTAGCTAACATTACTCATATAGTTAATATTGTTTAAAGATAATGATTGTGATAATAGTTGGATAATTGATTCACCAACCAAGCCACTAAACATGTGAACATGATGACTAGCTGAATTTACATGGTTCCCACTAAACTTAGGCAAATATTTTTTGAGATTATATAGTACAAGGTTTGGAAAACCATGAATTCCATCAAAACATAATTCCATGTATCTCTTGGTAGAAACAAATCTATAATTCTCACTAATAAAATGCATACTTGATGAAAAGAAAGTTGATATGCTTCAAACTTAAAACTCATTCACCATTAATACTTAGATTCACAACTTACAGTAGATCTAAAAATACCTTCTTCCAATTTCAACTTCAAACATACTTCAAAATATGACAACACTTGCTGAATCTATTCTTCATAAAGTATGCTAAGATAAATCAAAACAATCTCCTACTTAGTGCTGAAAATACCACTTGACAGAGAAACTTTATTAAAGCTTACTTTCATGTTGATGAAATCACATGAAAGTGGAAAACACCTTTACTATTGTTGCATGAAACCATTTATCTGATGAGTGGCATAGGTGCTAATTTCAATTCTTCACACCATTGATCAAATCCTTAGAGAACCGCCATCTCCTTGAGGAGAACCAAATGAAATCACTGTTGCAATTCATTTTTAAAATTCAAAAATTATTATGATAGCAAAAAAATAAACACACTAGAACTCATTAGTCAAGAACTTATATATCTCTTCTCTTGCTTAAAAGTTAACATAATTTTTAGATTTGCATAATTCAGCTGAAAACTCCTAAAAACATTTATATAGGACCAATCTACACTGGTACATAGATCTTTTAGAGAGTCACCACTCACAATTGTGAGAAAGAGTTAAAACATAATTCATAACATGAAAAATATGGATTGGATTTTGAACTTGTAGAATTTGCAAATCTTTAAACACTTCAAAGAGAGAAACCACTTTTGATCAATTCTTACTCTAAAATTACAACAGTACTTTTGAAAACAATAACTGGTTGAATTGACTAAAAATAAAACTCTAGTAACAACATAATATGCATTCAATCCTTCAAAGCTACTGTTGTCTTGAAAAAAGCATCACTAGGGTGCATGACATTTAAGTAAGAAATCTAGAAAAAAGACGTCAAAGAACTTACTATTGGAACTTTTTCTATTCTCTTCTCTTGGTGTAATGAATCTCCTTTTAAATTCTCAAGGTTTGTCTATCATTCAAATTCAATACAGTCCCTAGAAAAGTCTCCATTTTGTTGGCTTCTAATTTAAAAGAATTTGAATCACCAAGTATGCAAGACAAGAATGCATCTATGGGTAGCTCTCTCCAATAATGGACACAATTCACTAGGAACCTGAGCCAACTATAAGGCTACACTCCTTCACTTTAGGTTCTACAAAACCTAGGTGGGTGAAACTCTTAAGATCTGATTATGTGACCAGTGCAATAAGCATGATCAAGATCTAGAATAACAGATGAAACTCATCAATCTTCTACACTTAACCAAGAAATCACAAGCATGAAATAGCTAATAGCATGACTCATGAAATTGATAAGTTATGTGAGGGTTAAACTTTGAATAACTTTCAACATAAAAGGGAAAAGATGATTTAATATGTTGAATATCAGCAAGACCTAGGAATGAACAACAAAACCTAGTGATCCTATCTCTGATTAGTGCCTTATCTATTGGGAAATTACATGAATTACAACCATACATCTTTCAAAAATCTTTGACATAACTCTTACATCAAGATCCCTGATCTATCTTTCACCTTATAAATAGACATCTACATCAAAATGAATCTCATACCTGAATAATCCCACCATGAAATCTGCAACCCCTATGATAAACATCAAGTAATTACATAGCTCTTTGTTCCACAAGCAAGACATTTCAACCAAATACATTTTTAAACAAAATGCAATCTAGTTTATGCTCTTTATTTAGAAACTAGAAAAGATTACAAATCCATGAATAGGAGACAAGATTTAGACTTAAATTAAGACCCCTTGCTATATTTTTATTCATTTTCCTTGAAAATGAATACATGAAAGATGTACAAAAACACTTCACAAATCACCTAACAAATGAGAACTATCTGCATAAAACTTAGATGTTTCTTAATACAAGAGAAAATGTTGGGTGTCTAGCTTTCATAGCCTGAGCAAAGCTCCTAGAACTCAAAAATGAAAACCAACCAACAACCTTATAGAAGAGAAGAAGACAAAACATATAGCAAGGAAGAAATTCTCATATTTGATCAAAAGATGATAAGTGTCCCCTCAGAATTCTTTCCCAAGAAGCTAAATAACCTCTCTCTACCTTCTCCCATCAATTGCTAATCATATCCCTTCTGTTTTTCCTTTCCAAATGAAAAGTATGTTAGTAAAAGACAAAAATCTAATAATTGAACCTAGATATGTGCCAATTGATCAATTTGAAGCCAAAACACAACAAAGCCTCAAAATAATTAGATACAAGGGTTACTAAACATGTTTAAGGTGTTTCTCCATTGAATTCTATAGCTAACAACTCAAAACACCTGATAAAACTCGCAAATCATTCTGGGAGACAAAACCTCTTGTAGCATGCACCAACGATGATCTATGCAAAGCCCAACTTCAAAAATTGATAGCTTATTTTCTCCTAGTTCCAATGGTATATTGGAGTCTATACTTTGGGTTAAAATCGAGCTTCTGGTAGGCATTTGAAAATTAGGCTCTCAATTCTAGTTGTGCATATTAAAATGCACAAATTTAAATTTTTTAAAAAACTATATAGTATAAACTATAGATTTTTACATTTATAACTTTAATTTTTTGAATGAACATAATTTTACTATTTTCAATAAAATATTAAAACAAAAATATTTTATTACTTTTTGATTCTTCCTTAAATCCACCTAGGCACCTAACATGTGCCATGTGGCACCATATTATTGGCCTTTTTTTTTTTGCTACGTTCACCTGCTGACAAGGGTCACCACTTTACCTCAACCTGGTCCCACCACCACGTGGTGCCCAGGCACATTCTCACATTTCTTAAACTCCATGCATTTTTGCTATGTGGGAATGCACCTTGTTGCTATGTGTCCTTTATGAGACATGGCACTTGGTTCATAACTTCTTCTTATTCGGTCTCTGTCTGGCATGCACAGTGGGCCCATTCAATGGAGGCTTGCCTTGTAAAAGGTCAATGTCTTTAAGACATAATGCATATAGTGTAGGATAGTATTGAAATAGCTTGGAACATTCTTCCCTCCTTGATGTGGGATTAATGTTTTGTATGGTTTTTCTACGACTCACAACATGTGATTGTTTTGATTAGAAGTGGCATCTTCATTTAATGTAAGCTATCTCCCCTATGGCTTGTTTTTCTTATTTTAAACACCTATGATTCCTTTAAAATCAAACATGGAACATATTGCTTATTCCCTGTGTTTGGTGCTACTCGTAGCTTTTCTACCTCATGTCTTCATTATCTGCCTTGCTTCATCCATTTAGAGTAGTCATGAGTCTCTCCTTTAACATGCCTTTATCCATCTGTATTCATGATCTATTTCCAAATTATGTCTTTTATTCCCCGCATAAAATTTAAGCTGACAGGTTAGTTTGATTAGTAGTGATGATGGTCAAAAGTTTGATGCATCTCTCAGTCATAGTGGGGAGCAAAAAGAAGCATGTCTTAAAATATCCATGCATGCATTTCCTTAAGGAAACCATCAATTCTATTGCAACCTTCTCCATTTCTTCTACTTGCGCCCAGATGCTCTCAATCTGTAGTGCCTCTTGTTGATGCCTTCCACTCCTGCCTTGGGTTCCTCTACACATGTCTACTCTCTGTGTTGTGACTTCTTCTACTTTTATGCCATGAGTTGTTTCTCCTACTACAAAATCATTTGGATCATGTGCTAGAGTTATCTTGATAGCATTAGTTCTAGACTTAGGATTAAACAGCTCTAAGTCACATATGATAGGAATTTTTCTTCCTTCAGAAGGGTGGATGGTAGAATTTTTGTGCAAACATATGTAACTTTGATTAGTAGGATGCACTATGACTTCATGTTTTAAAGGTCTTCCTTTTTTCTCACCCCTACTATGGGCATCTCTTCATTCATGTGTGTCATTTTCTCCTCTTGGCATGAAAATTTCCATTGCGGTCTCCAAGCTTTGACCTATGGCTTCCTCTGCTTTGTCAGCGTTGTGAGGCTCCCTTCTCATATGAAAGTCTCCTCTTTAATTAGCCCCTATTGTTTAGTGTGGAACTCATCTTCTACCTGTCACCTTGGACTCCCTGTTTACTCCCTACAGCTTACTTCATTGATGCTTTGCCCTTTATGTGGACTATAGCATCTTTTCCTTATGTGTCTTTCCCTATCGTGAAAGTTTCTTCTTGTTGTGGGCATTGTCTTTAATCGCCATGGAATTCATCTAATCAATGGTACCCCTTGTTGGATACAATTTTCTAATTATGTGTTGTCTTTGATGTTACACAAATGTCATATCAGTTGTCAGTTAGTGCTTACTGAGCTCAGTTGTTTAGCAAGGCAATTTTCCTTGTTTACCAATCATTCATGGAGATTACTCTACATAGACAATGTCTACTGAGCTTACTCAAGTGTTGAAGGAAATTATGGTAGAAAGTAGTGTTGACCAAGCTCTCATGGTTAATGAAGGAAAGTTGATCAGAGTTAGTGTTCACCGAGTTCAATCGGTTGGCAAAGGATTTTGCAAGTTCATAGTGTTAACCAAGCATCTATTGGCTAACATAGGAAATCATTTTAGGATCAGTCCTTATCGAGTAGGGTTGGCCAATGAAGGATTTTGTTGATTTGAGAAATGAAGTTTAATTATTTCAAGTATTGATTCTAGCTGACTGTGGTAATGATTATTGGTCATTGTAATTTGTAAATGAGCCAACTTGATAATTTGTATGATATAAATATACGGTCAAGTTGAAATTCTAAAGTATGAGTGAGTATGCAAGTGTATTGATTGAGAAGGCAAGTGTGAGTGAACTTGAAGGATGGTAAAATATCCTTGAGGAGCAACAAAGCTATATTCAATCAAGACAGATCTAGCATGAAGCAGAACACAGATCTATAATTAGTAATTTAGTTGCATCTCATTCAGGTCATTTCATTGTTACTTTCTTACCATTGTAGAAATGATTCCAAAATCTCTTAACAGAGTTGGTTTAAGAGCTAGTTGTAAATCCTCTAACAAGGTGATAGTTCTATTGAATTGTGACAAGGTCACACCTAACAATGTGTTTTATAATTTTTAACTAGGTTGGCTCCTAATACAGCTCACTTCAGAAGAGTGAAAATTAGTAGCTAGTTACTTCATGGATTTTCCCATATTGGGTTTCCACATTAAATCCTAGTGTCTCATGTGTTCATGTTATTTATTTTATGCTTGCATGTTAATCACTATGAATTTTTAAGATCTGTTAAAGTATAACTTACAATGCATTTACCGAGTTACAACATTTTCAGTATGTTTACCAAGTGATAGCAGTAAATAATTTTTATTATACATCTAAGGGATCTGTGGATATATTTTTGTGGTAATTGATTCACCCCCCCTCTTAGTTACTCCATCTATATTTCCAACACCCTTGCCTTCAAGTTTCTTTCTTTCAACAAAGAGTTCCTCCTACATGCTACACCTCCTCTCAACTTGGCATGGAGCTTTGTCTCTGCCTATTACAATATTTTATCTCATCTCTTAGATAAAGAAGCATGCATTACTTCTCCTTTTAAATTCTACCAAAGTGTCAATTCATTAAGTGGGATGAAGTACTGAACCAAAGATGCCAAATTTTCTTGTCTAACATCACCCATGATGCATTTAGTTCCTTCAACTTACTCACTTTCTTGTACCTCTAGATACCATCAAATTTTCAATGTGTGATTCGTACCCTTTTTACTGACTAGAGAATTCCTAATTGGCCAATGGAGAAAAGCTAATATTTCACCATCTTCGAGGAGTTTTTCTTGGAACTTCTATGCATGCATATTTGATCAAAGAGTCACTTGCTCATAGTTTCTTCTTGCAATTAGGACCAAGAAACATCTTAATTAATTTATCATTTCGAAATGTGTATAATTGTATGTACAATTGATAGGTTAAGCTAGGCGTATATGCAAATGGGTAACTAATTAAATAATGGAAGGTCTCCAAGTCAATGCTATGGCTAGCTTCTTGGAAAATTTTCCCCCCTTTTCATTTGAATCTATTTATTACAAGATGAAAACCATTCAAAAAATTGAGATACAAATTTCACATAAATGGTCCTTCAAGTGATTGAAATGAATCTTCAGGCAACATATGCTAAATAATTTTGACTGGGGGTATGAAAGTTACATTTCACCAGGATGGAGTTCTTGAGGCTTGTGGATGTTCTTCATCAGAATCTCATTCACACATTGATTTGACATTGGAGAACAATGGTTACATATCAAACATCTAAAAGTATAATTATTATAATAACTTTATAAAACTCCAATCCTGAATACCTTATCAGCTTGCTGAACTCAATCGGACCCCAAAGTGGGTCCAAGTAAAATTTCTTTTTTCCTTCGGACAATTGATTTTTAAAACTGATCCATTAGTCATCTGGTGCTAGTTTGATCAGAATTCAATTACTGTCACACCTTTTAAAATTGATATTATGCCTTCCCTATAAATTGCTAGTTTTGTGCCAAGATGTCCTTTGACTAGCCTTGAAAACTAATCCAAACAAATAAATGGGCTCTAAAATCAAACCTATTGATTCTTTGTTCTACATACTCCCACCTTTTCAAATCTCATCTCATGAAATATTCTCAATCAAACGATATTAACTACCAAAGTTGCCCTCTCTAAACTACCTACAAGAAAATATGTCAAAAACCAGTAAATTGTGTTCGGATTTGGCTTTGAAAATTGGGTAAAGTGACAGTTGGGGAAACAAAAACTGGGGTGGTGGTTCACTATAATGAAGACAACATGAATCTATGATTTGGGCTCACAAAAAATAACTAGGTGCAAATGACAAGCGGTTAAAGTAGGCTACTTAAATTTCTAGAATGGAAATACTGATAAAAAAACATTTTTTGCAAATGGAATGGACCCGAGAAAGTGTGCAAACGGATTTGCCATGATTTTCAAATTTGTACACTTAAAGTATTTTTAGAGGACAACATAGTGGTACAATCTATTCAATATCAACTATCACAGATTTTGAGTTATGACATCATGAACAGGGGTACTAATCAATATACTCCTTTTGACACCAGTAAAAAGTTAGAAATTGCATTTGGAATTGCTTTGAAAACTAATCAAAAGGACTTGTCATAAGCTCAAATTTGAAACATAGTAAGTCTCTAACCTCTAAAATGTAGTTCAAAAATAATTTTAGCATTTTGGTAAATTGGGTCAAAGTTATAACAAATCAAATAGGGCTTCCCATAATTTAGAACAATTCACATCAGCATGACATGAATAAATGACCAACTTTGAGGGATTCCAAACCTAGTCAAATGGATTCAAAACGACTTGAAATCTGAAACATAGTCTCTTTCATATGGACACTAAATACTTCCAAAGTGGTGAGTTATGAAACATTACTAGGTGTGAGATATTCACATGCAAATATGGCCTCCTATAGTTGTTTGACACTTTAGCAAAACTGTAGATTTGATAAATACTCAAAACAAGACTTCATGAAATCTCTCAGAATGGTAGTTTAACTTCATGAAACACATAGAAATACTAAATAAAAGGTGTTAGAAGCATTAAACGCCTCTTAGGCCTCACAAGTATAGTCAGGTACACATGCATTTAAAAGCATTTATAGGGCTTGATTTCTCAATGGTACTCAAAATCAGGGCTTCAATTTTGAGTTCCAACACCTTCAATAAGTACAGTATCAATTTTCAAAGCTAGTTATAGCATATCTACAATTGTTTCTATTTCAAGTACAAAAGCAATAATTGTAAGAATAGTTGAGCCCAAGGTTCAACTGAGCACAAAAATTTTAAGTAAAGGTAAAGTGTTGGAATTAACAAATGGTATGATTTACTTCTGAGAGGAGGGGTGAATCAGAAGTAACTAACTTCAACCCTTTTAAATTATTTTAACAAAAACCATTCACATGCATCCAATCTATCTAATGAACTTGAAAGTAAAGACATGCATGAAAATAGACAACACACAAATTTGGTAACCCAGAAACCCTTCAAAATGAGAAGGTAAAACTAGGGTGGGGATGACACTCACAAAATATCACTATAGCAATGTGTAACTATTTAAGGTTACAATGCTTGACCACTTTGAATGGTTCGTCCTATAAAAGGCTTGTCTTGTTAAAAACTTTTACACTGTCAAAAGTGACCTAGTTAAAGGACTTCACTACCCTACTAAAAGTAGGCCTAGTTAAATGACTTTTGTACATTCACTTAGAATGCCACCCTGTTAAAGAATTTACAAATGGCTCCATAGGATTTCCATTGTCTAATACAATTTCTAGAGAGTATTAGAAAGTCTTTGACCTGATAGCTTTGCAATCTCCAATTGTTGATCCCAGATCCCTATTCTGCTCTGACTGACTTGATCCTTGCTTGATCTGATATGTCACTCTTTGATATTCTAATACTTTATTCTTGATCAAATGAACGTTGTAATGCTACTCTGTTCTTCTAAGTCTTTTCACACTTTCCCTTGAATTTTGTTGTAATTCACCTATACACTTCATTCATCCATGCATACAATGGGGTATCGTCCTCCTTTTAAAGATTTCAAGATATTAGGGTTAGGTATGAATCTACAATCCATATTCATTCTTCATTTTCCACTCAATTCATACTCTTTTCTTATTGGTTGCATGTCTTCTCCATTTTTCTTATTGGTTGCATGTTGATTGCATAGGAAATGTAAAAGATTTGTTCTTATCTTTAATATCATTCAAGATTCTTCTATGTCAACTCAAAAATAGTTTACATAGGTGTTTGTGCAATTACAAACAACTATGTCTAATTTGTGTTACTCGGCACTAGTTACCTTTGATGCTCAACACATATATAAAAACTAGCTCATTGAGTTCCTATAGCAATTCTATTCCACATGGCTTCTATAGTGACTCGACACCTATACTTTGCTTAGCACTCGATCTTCACTTGGCACCTGAAGATTGCTCGGCACCTGAAGTTCACTCAGCACCTATTGAATTCTGTGGCTCAACATACATTGTAGCTTGTCATCAACTATTTACTTGACATCAACTATTTACTCAGCATCTATACATATTTTACTCAACATGTGTTACTAGCTCGACATGAACTTAGTGAACATCTTAAGTGTGTTGAAACAAAATAGTCAAAACCTAGTCTTAGATTCAACAATCTCCCCCTTTGACGAGTGTCAAAAACATTTAGCAATATATCAAAGTCTAATATCTTCGAGTAAAATATGTATACAATTTGGCATATATACAAAACTTCAAAACTTCTCAAAATTTTATACAAAATTCTATAAAAACTATACATACATACATACATACATACATACATACATACATACATACATACATACATACATACATACATACATACATACATATATATATATATATATATATATATATATATATATATATATACCTTAAAAGTTTTGTAACTCCCCTTGAGCTGATGTATCTATGTACCTTGTACTTTGTGTCTATGTTTCCTTCCATTCTTATTTACAATTGCCCCAAAACAATATATCTCCCTCTTAATTATTTCTCCCCCTTTTTGACACTAATGTCAAAGTGTTCTAAGAATTAAGACCATATTTTTCTTTAAAAAAATTATTGACCTCCATGATCATCTTGTGAGACGCATCCCAATTGTTTAAATCAATTTCCAATGATTTATGTTGGATAGCTATCTCTACTACAAGATGAACAAGTCCTTCTGAAGTAGAAATATTTAGGTCTTTCTTTAGTGCATTCTCAACATAAACTTGTTCTTTATGGAGTACTTCCAGATGTGTGGTTATGGAAGACTAAATTTACATCAATTTGGCATTGATATTGGCCTCTTTTTCTATCAACATAGCTAATTCTTTCTACATGTGAAGCGTTTGAGAAAAATTCTTCTCACTCTGAGCTAGATCATTTGGTAGTTGTGTGCTAGAAATCTTTAGATTTTTCTCCAAGCTCATTATTCTTTGGTTTGTCTCCTATGTGAAATATGAGAAATCACACAAATTTTTGTATAATGAGAATTCATTCTCAAGTACCTTTTTCACTTTTTCAATCTTTTTCGCTAATTCAACATGTGACAGTGCTATTTCACTTGGTATCTTTTCATTAACTTTTCCTTGAAACTTCTTCTCAGACCATTCCATGAGTTTCACATTGGTTTCCTGGTCTTCATTAGTCACCTATTCTACAATATCTAACAATTGTTCCAATATAAGCTTGGTTTAATCAGGTGTCTACAAGCTAAAGGATCAAGAAATATTTCTTTGATCTCCACTAGTGCTTGCTTCTACTTAGATTCACTTGTGAGTATCTCTTGCCTTTTTCTCCTTTCTAGTGCCTCTTGCACTTCATTTATCTATTGCAAGTTCATTATTCTTGAGTCATAGCTTGGTATGACTATTTCTTCATCTAATGTAGGGTCTCCATAGTGAAGTACCCTTGTAACCTTAGTCAAGCTTGAGCCTGGTGTTGAGATTTGCAATGGCATTGCAACAATGCTTGACTACTTCTAAGGAGTCCTTGAGCTAGGAAAGTTTACCAATGTTTGTATTGCCTCCTACTCCTTAGGAGTTTTCTCCACCTCTTTCTTCTCTCTTCTACTACCTTTATCAATGATGACAATCTGAGGAGGTACACCTTGGGTTTGTACTGTAGGAACATCTTGTCCTATTGATTCCTTTGTTGGCTCCTTGACAGTAGTTATCACCATTATTGTAGAATCAACCTTAGCAATTTTGTCTTGTACCTCTTGCTCTTTAGGTTTCTCTATTGTAGCTATGGGAGGTTGTGAGGATCATTCTTGTGTAGTTTACTTCTCCCTTTTTATTGCCACTATAGCTTTCTATAGTTCATCAAAACTCACCATTACTAGATTTGTGCATAGTTGTGCTTGTAGTGTTGATTGGTGAAGGATCTTCTTGAGATCCTCTACAGTTAAAGGGTTGATGTTCTAAACTCAAGTGTTAGAAACATCCTTTACAATTACTATGTCTACATGTGTTGAGATGACATGTGGAGGACTAGGAGGTGGCAATTGTGCATCTTGCACACTCTGTCTAGTTCGTTGCCCCTCTTCACCATATGTCTCCACTATCTCTTTTTTTGGATCTTTCTTTCCTTCATCCTTTTGTTGTTCTCTTTCTTCCTCTTTCTTACTAGCGTCAACCTTATTTTTATCTTTATCCTCTTCAATATTTATTCACTTAAAGGGATCTTCTTCTCCATCCTTGACAGTAGTCAAGCAATATATCAACTTCCACATTCTTGTTGATTTATTGACAACTTCTTCAATTTTATTCTGCAAGATGTTGAAGGCTTTATATTTTGGTGCAAACTTTCTCCCATGTTTCTTATTTGTCTTAGTCATTTTACCTTTACTCAATTCTGACATTACTTGTGCCAATGTCAATTCTCTTATCTCTTTTTCCATTTTTAAACAATAATGCCACTTATTTTGAACAATTTCATATAATTCCTTAGGCATTATATTGTCTAATTTAAGAGGAGTGTTTTTTAATTTTTTCATCACGGCATATATTGATTCTTCAACTTTATTCTGATCTTCTCTACTCAATTTATTAAAATCAACATTTTTCAATTTAGAAAAATCTACATTCTTCCTAACATTATCACAATCAATATTGCACTTAGCAACATGGCTTACCACTCTAAATTGGCTGATATATTTATATTCTATCCTTTCCTCATCATCTGACTCTAGTTGTGCAACATATTTTCTCTTTGGTTTCTTCTACATAGGACTAGTCATCTTAGTAGCCTTCTTCTTTTCTTTGTCATGTTCCTTGGCCTTTTGAGTTGAGGCTCTTGTGGTGGCTCTTGTTACTAGTATAGTTGGCTTGGCTTGGATTGTCTTTGTAACCTTCTTTGCTTTAGGCTGGGCTATAGGATGAGTTTTAGCCTTTATCTTCTTGGGCTTAGCTTGAGCTAGTGCTTCCTTAGCTTCTTCTTCCTCGGCACCTTCTTCCTTTTCTTCATCCTCACCTAAGCCTTGTGTCAATGCAAGAGGTTGATGTTCCTCTTTATCATCATCATCTTCCTCTTCCTCATCTTTAGCACCTTCACCTTCTACTTCTCCTATAGTGCCTTCTCCAAACTTTTCTTTTAGCTTCTTTACAAGCTTGTCTTTCTTCTTTAAAGTGGAGGAATTCTCTAGCTCCATATACACTTTGGATTGCATGACATCATATGTTCCAAAGTATGGTGCATCCTTATCAATTTCTTCTACAAGCAATGTTGTGATTGTTGCTGATGCTTCATCAATGTTTAGCTCATATCCCAATGGTCTAAGCCATCTAGTCCTTGGAATTGGTTCTTGGATATAAGTATAATCAATATCAACTAAGAAACAAATATCATTGTTGTGTTGTTCCACTAGGGAAACTACTATCCTCAATCTTTACTTCATGCATTTCTTCAAATCTTCAAAGTAACTAGTCATTAGCGATTCAAAGTTATCTCCCATTTTCTCAATGTACTCATTGATTTGAGTAATGGCTAACTTATTTGATTTCTAGTTTACTTTTCCAAAAGAGTTAAATTGTTCCAAAAAATAGAAAAATATATAGATTAGAATTGATCCAAACTTACACTGAGCACCTTTTGATCTTCTTATTACTCCCAGATTCTCGATGATTTTTTGTAATAAAAATTATGCTAGATCATATGTATCATCTTTCTTGACAATTTTGTAGGCCACATCCATAGCAATGCACAAAACACTATTCAATCTACTTGATTGATAAAACTTGTGAGATATGATTCTTACTGTAAAGTCTAGAAGGGGATCTATTATTGTATTAATAGTCATGCCCCTTTTGTTCCATTTTGCCCCTGTGTTCTTTTCAATAGCTTCCTTAGAATCACTTCGTAGTGTCTTGTACTGATCTAGGGTTGGAAAACTTATAGCCCTATTCATGATTCTCTTTTTTATCTTGATAGGTCCTCCTTCTAGCCATAAAAAACCATTATGTATTCTACTTAGGACAATTCTTATCCATTCTATTTTGAAAACTATGAGGAAAACTAGGGCACAGGTTAAGCCCTTTCTTTCAAATATTTGAAATTGTTCCTTTAGCACTCCATTTTCACATGGTTTATCATACAGTTGATGAATCTCCATGTCTCCTATTGCTCCTACCTTTCAATTGTAACATTTCCTAACATCTTACACCATTACAACTTTGGGTGGAATCATGGATAATGCACTGACAAGGTCATTTTTATATGCAACTTCTAGAATCGACCTAAAATCTGGTTGTTTAACCTCATTGCTAACTAACTGAACCTCAAAACCTTCCTTTTCCTTAGGATTTTTAAAACTAGAAGCCATATTGTAATTCTAGGTTTTCAAAAGATATTGAACTTTATAACTACATAACTTGACACTTGAGGAATACCTTAGATCAATGAAAATGGTGCTTGTACTTCATCAAAATCCATGCAAAAGCTTCAATTGTTGTTCATCAATCACTTCTGTGCTCTTCTCATTCTTTTTCTACATTTGAATGATGAGAAATGGTCATAAAATTGACCTTATACTCTCCAAAACATAGCATTAAATTCTTAGTGTGTATACATCTATACACTTGGCTCCTTAAGGATTTCAGCATAACTCAGCTTCCATTGACTTTTCATCACTCAACTCCAATTATATTTACTCTTCACTCAGCTTCTACTACCAACTCAGTTGTGACCAATCACTCGGCTCCTAATAGTAGCTTGGTATATACTAACATTTTCTCGGCATCTAAGGAAGACTCGGCAATACTGGTGAAAATTTTGAATTTCAACTTTGCATCTCTAATCATGTTGTTCTCTTCTATTTAGTATTATCTTATTTAGGAACTGATGTTTGCTAAAGCTTTTTAAATTAGTCCCTCAAGCCTTCTTTTTCTTAGTTAGATGAAGTGTGACCACTTGACTTGTTAAGTGAAGTGATCCCATCATTTGATGTGCTAACCTCATCTTTCTTCTTCCATGTCTTGTTCATTTTTCCTCTAATGTGTTCAACATACACCTTCTCTTTTCCTTTGTTGACGTTTGACTTGGGTGCCTTTGACTTTGTTGTGCAATTCTTACTGATATGTCTAGTCTTCAAGCAACTAAAACATGTGGTTTTACTTAACCATCTACTGTAGCTCCCTCTAAAATGTGTCCTTATGCAATTTTTAAGGATTTTTCCATATTCTTGATAGTAATGACAATTATACCTAGTGTTATAGTCCCAATTGTAGTGATGATCATGGTTACCTTCTCTTATTTCCTAATTTAATGTCCAAATAGGCTTTCATCTACACTTAAATGCTCTATGTCCATACTTCTTGCAATTGTAATAGTGACCTTCAAATTTTTGTGTTCTAATAGTCCTAGTCATGCTATTATGTGCTTGATGTCCTTGTTATTTGCACTTATGAAAATAGCTTGCATTCTTAGGCTTATCATGTTGATGGGCATTTTTTCTCCTACATACATTAGACGTATGTCCCTTTTTACCACATAAATGACAAGTAGGTTTAGTGTTCTTACCTTTGTTACTCCTTTCTTCTATAGGCTTGGAGGACTCTTCTTGTTCAGTGCTAATGTAACGAAGCCTTGAACCATCATTGCTAGCCCTTGGTGATTTTAGTAGCTACTCAAAGTACTTGATTGTCTCATTAGTTTTGTTGAAGCTCTCTACAATCTCCTTTTCTATTTTCAAATCATTTTGCAGTTGTTCATTCTATATCTTTAGTGTAGAGATCTCAATATCCTTAACATTTAGTTCATGATGTGAATTCATCATCTAACTTAAGGTGTTCAACTGCATGTTGGAAATTCTTTCAAACTCAATTTTCTTTTCCTCTAGTCTATTGGTAAGATTTCTCTTGTCATCTTCTATCATGGCTTTTTCTTCAATGGCTCTTTTCTTCTATTCAGTCACTTCACAAAGCATCATGGCTTGTGATTGTTGTTCAAGCTTGAGTATTCTAATTTCTTTTGCTTAAGCTCTATTCTTCTCCATTAGAGCTACTATTGCTACATCAAAATCTTTGGAATCTCCATTTGAAAATAGATTTGAGGTGTCAATCTCCTTGTACTATGTGTCATTCTCAGCTATGCCAATCTCTTTTCTTCTCTTTGAGGATTTTCTTAGTTCTCCTCTAGCTTCTTCCAAAGCATGTAAAGAAATTTCTATATCAATTACCTGATTCTCTATGATCTTCCCAAGTTTGTAGACTTCCATTTCCAAATCTTTTCTCCAAGTTGTAAGGTTCCTTTTTGTGAGAACTTAGCTCTAATATCAATTGTTGGAATTAACAAATGGGATGATTTACTTCTTAGAGGGGGAGTGAATTAGAAGTAACTAACTTTAACCCTTTTAAATTTTTCTAGAAAAAACCATTCACATGCATCCAATTTATCTAATGAACATGAAAGTAAAGACATGCATGAAAATAGACAACACAAAAATTTGGTAACCCAGAAACCCTCCAAAATGAGAAGGTAAAAATAGGGTGGGGATGAAACTCACAAAATATCACTATAGCAATGTGTAACTATTTAAGGTTACAATGTTTGACCACTTCCAATGGTCTACCCTATGAAAGGCCTATCCTAATAAAGACTTTTACACTCTACCAAAAGTGACCTAGTTAAAGGACTTTTGTACATTCACTTGGAATTCCACCCTATTAAAGGATTTACAAATGGCCACTAGGCCAACCTAAGTCCATAGGATTTCCATTATCTAATACAATTCCTAGAGAGTATTAAAAAGTCTTTGACCTACTAGCTTTGCAATTTCCAATTGCTGATTCCAAATCCTTGTTCTACTCTAACTGACATGATCCTTGCTTGATTTGATATGTCACTCTTTGATATTCTAATACTTTGTTCTTGATCAACTAAATGCTACAATGCTACTCTATTCTTCTAAGTCTTTTCACACTTTCCCCTAAATTTTTCTATAGTACACCCATACACTTCATTCATCCATGCATACAATGGGGTTTCATCCTCCTTTTAAAGATTTCAAAGACTTAGGGTTAGGTATGAATCTACGATCCATATTCAATATTCATTTCCTGCTCAATTCATGCACTTTTCTTATTGGTTGCATGCCTTCTCCATTTTTCTTACTGGCTACATGCTAATTACATAGTAAATGTAAAAGATTCATTCTTATCCTTAATATCCTTCTAGATTCTGCTATGTCAACTCAAAAATGGTTTATATAGGTGTGTCCAATCTATGTTACTTGGCACTTGTTACCTTTGATGCTTGGAACATATAGAAAAACTAGCTCACTCAACTCCTATGGAAATTTTGTTCCACTCAGCATCTATAATGACTCGATCCCTATACTTGGCTCTGCATTTAATCTTCACTTGGCACCTAAAGATTGCTTAACACCTAAAGTTCACTTGGCACCTATCGAATTCATTGGCTCAGCATACATTGTAGCTTGGCATCAACTTTTTACTCTACATCTATACATATTTTACTCAACATGTGTTACTAGCTTGGCATGAACTTAGTAAACATCTTAAGTGTGTTGACACAAAATAGTCAAAACCTAGTCTTAGATTCAACATAAAAAACTAGAGGAAGATATTGATTTAGATGAGGAAATTGGTATCCCTAATTAGGACATTTCCAAGCTTACCTCAAACCAAATGTAGTTATTTGGTGAAATCCTCCAAAAAAGGCTAAACATTATAAGCTAAGAGAGGAGAGAGATAAGGAATTTAAAATAATTGAAGATGCAAAGAACATTTTGGTAGAAACTATAGGAATTGAGGTTGACTCTTCTCAGCCAATTTTGTATCAAATAGTAGAGGTAGTACAAAAATTCAATGAAGACATTGATAGACAAGAAAATTTAGTACAAAAAGAAGAGAAGAAATTTGGTAATAAAGTGTTGAAGCACATTGCTCAGAATATAGTCATTCCTCAAGTAGAACTTTTCACAATTTTGGGCCATTTAGAAGTATCTTGTACAACTGTGTCATCACTTTTTAGAAAGCTTTGTGACATTTCTAGTTTCACAAAAGAAATAAAGGACAAATAGTCCAAATTAGATGGATATTTGAAAGCTAGTGCTCAACAGCTGCAACGTGACCCTAGTTCAAGCTCTACACATTTTCAAAAAATAAGATTTTTGACAGATATGCAAGCAGAACTGCTTAGAGAAGAAACAAGAATTAGATCCACATTGATTGATATTCAAAATATTATTCTTCCCATCATGGATGAATTGTAGAAACATATTGTACATTCAAAAGCTCTCAATTTTTTCATTACAGATCATATAATAGAACTATTAGTAGAAATCCAAATTGCACTTCACACATGCAAGATTTTGCAAGACAATTGGGATAACACCTTGGCAAACATTCTCAAGGTACATTCAGATTTTCTATGTCATTTTGGTGCTACTATGTAATTAATTAGAATAATTTTTTGGCATTAATGTCAAAAAGGGGAAGAAAAGATATATTGGAGAAAGCCATATGTGATTATGCAATAAGTTGAAAAATCAATGGGGGAATAAGACATGTATAGAGAGATATATTGTATATAGAAAGAAGATGTATATTATACTATTTAAAGGAGCCTTACCATGTATAGATATATCCCTCACAAAATCAATTTTGAAAAATTTCAAAAATTGTATACTCTACTGAGCCAGTATTACAAGGTGGTGGATAAAAGGTATTCAGGAATGTTTTTGAATTTGGTTTTGGCTGATGAGTGTTTTTGTCACTAATGCCAAAGGAGGAGATTTTTGACATATTATTCAAAGTTTGTTATTAGTGACACACACTTATTTAGATTGTATATAGCTACCAATCTCATTGTATAGTTCATTGTGTTTTTCATGTATTTTAGTTGTCACCAAGCTCTATAGTTGTTATCGAGTCCTTTGGACAAATCTCAATGGTTACTAAGCAGTCTTAGTTACAATGAAGATTAGTGAAGTAAACTATGCATCTTAGTGTATCCTGCATTTACCAATGCAAGCTGAGCCATGCAATGTTCATCGCATTTGTAGTGTATGTAATGAGAGTCTAGTGTTAACCGAGCTTCCCAGTTTTAACCAAGTGACTCAATTTATATTGAGGCCAAGGGGAGAATGTTTATTGAGTTTATACAGTATAAATCAAGAGACTCAATTTATATGATGAGTTTCATAATGTCTACTGAGTCACCAGCACAAATTGAGTTTAGGCCTACTTGGAAGTGATTAGTATGGACTGACCTTCTACTTCTACCAAGTGCATGATGATGCCAAGTCTTGATAGTGGATGCTAAGTATTATAACCTCATTGAGTCAGTCTTCAAAAATTGATTGTCTTCATGTGGGCTGACTTTGCAATATTTGTGGCAACTTTTATTGTGTCTGAACTTGAAATTTGTATAACTGGATTTATATATATGTAATGTATTGTTCATATTCAATATATGTTTATGTATAAAAATATGAAGATGTGAATGTTAATTAAATTAGAGAAAAGCAGGAGTGAATTACAAAGGCTACAATAGTATATAAGGAGCAAGAAAGTCATATCTATCATAGCAAGGTGATTTGTACATAAAATAATCTCATTCGACAAGCCAAGTTGCAAATCAAAGATCATCTACTATTTCATCCTAACAAGTGGATCAGTCAAATCCTTTCACAAGGTATACCTATTAGTATTTTGTAAATTTCTTTACCAAGTGCATATTTAATTGTATGTTTGTAAATCTTTTCACAAGGTGGATCTAACAGTCCTTATTGCTCCTAACAGGGCAGATCATCAGAAGTGATCAATGTAAGCTTTAACAAGTTAACTTTATATTACAGTACTAAAGTTGTGGGTGTCATCCCCACCCTAGTTTTACTTTCTATTTGGAAGGTTTCTAGGTCACCAAATCTTTGTGTCTTAGTGTTATGAATGCTTTCATGGTTTTAGTTTCTTATGCACAAAATTAATATGATGGATTAAATGCTAATTGAATGGTTGGATTAAGGGTTGAAATTGTTGATGTTTTAGAAGTTACCAATTCAACCTTCCCCTCTTAGTAACTTAGATTAGTCTTGAATATTTTCAACATATAGGTCTTAAAGTAAAAAATACATTGTTTGAAGAAATAGAAAAGTTGAATTGATTGATCTAGAAACAATTTGGATGAGACAAAGAGACGTAAGGATAATTTCTTGCATTAGAAGAGAAGAAGTTTGTGATCTATTAGGAAGGCTCTCTAACCCTTCTCCTTTTAGCATAATACAAGATGACAAGGGGATATGGGAAAATAACAAAAATAGTCTCTTCTTAGTCAAGTCTTCTTATGTTATGATGGAAATTGAGGGTGGGGATTCTAACTTCTAGAAAGAGGTATGGATCTTTAACCTCCCCCCTAAAAGTAATTCCTTTTTGTGGGTGGTTTCTCATGAGAAAGTATTTTCTTTAGACAACCTAAGTAAAAGAGATTTTAGCTTTTATAATAGATGTGTTTATTTCTAGAAGGATGTTGAAACTATTAATCATTTGTTTGTCCATTGTTTCTTCACTAGAGACCTCCAGAGTCTAGTGTTATAGGAAACTAGGATTAAAATAGTGATGTTGAGCTCAATCAGACTCCTCATAACCCAATGGACAAAAGTTTCTAACCTTCGTCCTATTCTAAATAATTTATGGCTTCTTATTACCCCCACTAAAGCTTGGTCTAAATGAAAAGGAAGAAACAATAGAATTTTTAGAGAAGAAAAAAAGGAAGTTCTGCCCCTATTCTTTATCTCTAAGAGAATCATAAGGGAAAGCATCAATAATGCCAACTACCCTAAAGGGATGTCTTTTCTTGGATTAATAGAACTTAGAGTTTAAAAAAATTGGAATGTCATGTAAAGTATTATTAATATAAATTGGGCTAATATATGGGAAAAAAATCAAAGAAAATGGAAGCCTCCAAAGAAAGATGGGATTAAGTGTAATGTTTATGGCTCTCCAAAGGTAATCTGGGCTTAGTAGGGGTAGGAGGTATCATAAGAAGTATAAATGGTCTTATTATCTTGGGATTTTCCAAGAGCTTGGGAGTTAACTCTAATAACTATGTGGAGGTTTTTGCTATGTGGTATGGATTTAAAACCCTATGGGACCATGGAGAAAAGAAAATAGAGTTGGAAGTAGATTAAAAACTCATAATAGATATTATTATTAACAATGCTAGATGCTCACAGTGAATTCAAAACTTGATGGATAATTATAGGTGGAGAATCCAATCCTTCAATAAAGTTAAGATCAATCATACATTAAGAGAAGGAAACAAAGTTACAGATTTCATCGTGAGTTGGGGTCTCAATTTAAAAATTTGGTAACTTGTTCTAGATTCTCAATGTCCTCATGGGTTAAAAATTATAGTTATGAATGATCAAAGAAAAAATTAATTCTAAAAAGATCTATATTTAATGGAAAAGAGGACTCTTTTACCATGATTAGCAATACTAATGAGGAAAAAAGTATGGTTATCCTTTGTGGCATTTTTTATTTTAAAAGAAAGTGAAAAACCATCAAAGGGATCAAGAAAGTGTGGAGTGAAAAAGTTGGCAAGAATTATTATTTACTAAATACCAAATGTTATAAAGTGTGCAAGGGCAATTATATTAGAGATACCCAAGGTATGTTAATCATAAAACTATTAGAGTAAATAATTAATTAATTATTATTTATTCTATTTACTTAAGCTTACTTAGGTTAATGCATTTATTTATTATTTAGCATGTAATAGTTGTAGTGATGAGTTGTTGACAACATAGGAGTTTGTTCCCTTCTAAAATGTTCCACCTTTTTTTGGATGCTTAGTTGTCAACCTTATCTTCTACTTCTTTCTAGCTTGTTCTACAAGCATCCATGAGGCCTTTATATTCATGCTCTGTCATTGCATCTCATATCACATTTTCATTGTAACTACATTTTCATTATTTTTCCATATGTTCTCTCTCATGTTCGTTTAGGGTTTTTCCAAGCTATAGCTCTTCCTTCTTGGTTTCCCTTTGATAGGTTATTTGCATGCAAGTGATCTTGGTGAGCTATGGAGTTAAATTTCATCAACACCTACATGGTATCAGAGCCTCCCTACTACTATTTTGTTGAAGGTTTTTTGAAGTCATGATTTAGAGACACAAACCCTAGTTTGTTTGTGATTTTTTCTTCAATCTAGGGGAAGAGAATTTTTTTGGAGCACTTTGGGCCCAAATACATGCTGCCATTAGATCTAGAAGATTGTTTACAATCAAGATTCATATAACACTTTTTTTTTTTGGCTACAAGGTGTCTAGGAATTTTTTTTAGCCCCCCAGTAGGCTACAATACGGACTGTATGGAATTTGGAGCAATTTTTTTTTTCAAAATTATATATGCAAGTGCCACCGAGTGACCACTAGCACACTGCCATAGGGCTACCACCACACAACCCATGCCTAGCCCAGCACCTACCATAGTGAGCCTTGCCAAGTAGGACCACCATGGCCAAGCCCCTACCAAGTCGTTGCCCACCTTCCTCCATAGTCAGTAGCACCCTCGCTTCCTACCATCTGCGCTTGGCTCCTCCTTCAGTTTGCTAGTTCCTACCGCCTCTGAATAGTTAGCATCGCTTTGCACAATCAACACACCACTTTTTTCCCGTGTGGTTCAATTTTCCACTTGGTTGAGTCTAGGGGTGACATGTGGCATGGGTGCCACATGGCACTTTGCCATGTGGACCTGCCACATCACCCCTCTACCATGTGGACCTACCATGTGGCATGCCACATGGCACCTTTTTTTGTGGTGATAGCCCCTAGGTCATCAATTTTTTTGGTAGATTGGTAACATTAGCATGACATCAACACTACATCATCAACCCTCTTGCACCTCTCTAGGGTCCTTTTTGATGTACAATCAATTTTTTGGCCATAACTTGAGCAGATGGAGGTATTTTTTTGATCTAAAAGAAGTGCCAAAAAGTTGGTTTTGAGATAGAGATATTGGTGTGGGTATTTTTAGGTTTTGATGTAGTTTATTTTCTTTTTTTTGTAGTTGAAGTCTGAAGTTATGTTTTTGACTCTAGCAAGCATATCTTTTGCATCCCATGTTAGTTTTTTGAAAAAGTTATATTTTTGAAAAGCTAGTTTTGTCATCAATTTAGAAATGTTGTCATTTCCTTTAGATTCTAGCCCATGATCTTTCTATCATGTTTTTGGTATTTTTGCTCTATGGTGGATATTTTAGGTGTTTCAGGTCTGAGGATCACTTTCTTGGTATGAGATGTTTTGTTTTAGGCTATACTACCTTTTGTATCAACTTTTGTCCTTTTCTGATCATTATAGACATCATTTGTAAGAACTTTATGTACACACACTGAGATAAAGTGCCGCTCTTACATTTTGGATTCATGAACATTGTTTTGAGATAGTTGTACTTGCACTATTTTTATAAAGCACTATGGGGGGATAGTTGTTGCCATTTTTGTGCCCTCTTCCTTTGTCAAGTGAGTGTCCCTTCCATGGCATTAGCCCCATGTAGAGTTGGTGTAATCATGTCTTTATACTTGTTTGTACCTCTTCCCTCTCTCCTCATTCTTGGTTCTATCTGCAAAGGATTTTGGCCCACCTTCTCAGTTGACTATCATCTCACCCCATCTACATTAAGGGGGGGGTTATGATATTGTTCTAATGCATCCTTGGTTTGATGGTTTGATAGTGTGAGCTATGAATTTAGTGGTTGATCCTATATACAATGCAATTGCAGTGGATGGCTACTTATGCATGTTGATGAGATGGATCATCTACCATATTGACACACTCAGCTCATACCTTCTTCTTCCATGAAGGTTCTTCAAATCAATAGGTTCTTTAAAATGGTAGATTTTTTAGCTTCTTCATGCTTCAATGATGCTCTTCATGATCACTTTTGTTCTTATTTTATGGGGACATTCCACTAGTTGGAGGCTTCTTCAGTTTTTCACTAGGTTACCTCTTTTTGGGGGAGAGTTTTTCCCATGTGGTTTTCTCTCTTTCCCCATTTTTAGAGGTTGCATTTCTTTGCATTGTACATGGGTAGCTAACATGGCCTTATTGCTAGGACCCATTCTATATTTTCTCTTAGTTTTGTGAGCTTAAGGCATTCTCCTAAGTTGCACTTAAGGGGGGTGTTAGAGTAAATAATTAATAATTATTTATTTATTCTATTTACTTAAGCTTACTTAGGTTAATGCATTTATTTAATATTTAGTATTTAATACTTGTAGTGATGAGTTGTTGACAACACGAGAGTTTTTTCCCTTCTAGCTTGTTCCACCTTTTTGTGGATGCTTAGTTGTCAACCTTATCTTCTACCTCTTTCTAGCCTATTCTACAAGCTTCCATGAGGCCTTTATATTCGGGTTCTCTCATTGTATCTCATATCACATTTTCATTGTAAATACATTTTCATTATTTTTCAATATGTTCTCTCTCATGTCCATTAAGGGTTTTTCCAAGCTCCACCTTTTCCTTCTTGGTTTCCCTTTGATAGGTTATTTGCATGCAGGCGATCTTGGTGAGCTGTGGAGTTGGATTTCATCAAATCCTACAAAAGCTTTATAGGAAGATTATCAAAAGATGAAAAACTATGACACATTTTTATAATACTTCCAAAGCCAAGGAAATTATGGTGAATCATCATAAGTATAACCACCATTTATGGGATGGGGAATGTGGAGTAATGTTTTATAATGACTCTTGTCACTTCAATAGTCCAAGAGATAGTATTTTTAAAATTGAGGCTCTCTCAAGATATGGTGCTACTTGTTTAAGGAAAACTTTCCTTATAATTACATATGCTTGGGAAATTATTTCTATCAAATGTCATTCTACACTTCAGTTGTCTATTATCATTATTCCTGATAGTTTGTTTTGTTTAAAAGTTAAGAGGAGGGACTTCAAAATGCATAATGAAATTGTGAGTCAAGGATCATTCAAGATTCATATTGAAGGTTCCATGAATTTTGAAAGGGAGAGTATAATAAGGGGTCATCAGAAATAGGTTGAACCCAAAAACTATAAAGATCTACTACATAACAAAGAATCGACAAGTATTTTCTTAGGGCGAGGTTGAGAAACTACATTTTCATGATGAAAGGTTACAATTCTATTCTCTCTCATAATTTTTTCAATTCTTGGTATAGAGGTATCATTACCATTAGAAGTTAAGTTTTTTGTGAGTCCCTAGCTTATTAATGAGGCAACTAGACTAGTTTTCAAAGGAGAAAAGATGGAAAGAAAAGGAATGGGAGATTACAAAAAAATTAGCCTCAAGTTTTTTGAAGGTACTAAATAGTTGGTTAGAATCAATTTAGTTGATAAGTATGAGTGTACTTCTCTCCCTTATCCCTTTTCCATCATTTGTCTATGGGTTGTGCATTATTTTACTCTAGAAAGGTGGTATACCACTTATCATGGTTACGACTTATTTCTCGCCAATATGTTAAGCCATGGTGAAAAGATTGACATCCATTTATTCTTATTTTATTTTTTGTCTAATAGTACAAAAAATGGGGATAATCTGCCCATTCACCAAGGTTCAATTTTTTTCTTTGCCACCATATTTTCTCCTATCATCTTGGGTTGGGTAGGTGTCTCACTAGTAAGGAGTGCTCTTCAAACTCTCTAGAATTCCCCAAAAATTATGCTATCATTAAGGAAATTGAAATTGATAATAACCTTGCTACCCCCCTATATGAGCTACGAATCTAGCAACCCTTAAAAAAAAAAAAAAAATCCCAAGAATAGAACCAAAACCCTTGAACAATACCTTTTTCTAGAAACTATGGCTAAACATAAAAATCCTCTAAGTCCAGCCCGAGGGAACCCCTCAAAAAATTAAAGTGCTAAGAGATGTTATTTAGGTAGATCAGTAGGATTCAAATGATTCTAAGGGGGATGTCAAAGACAAAAATATGAAGACTCAAGGCCACTATATTGAGTCAAGTTATGGGGAAAAGAGGTCAGAGAGACTTAAAAGTAAAAAAATTCAGAACTACAAAGAAGGGAGTAAAGAGGAGACCCAATAAAAAAATGATGAGGAAACCTATGAAATTAAAGTTGAAGAAACATTAGAGAAAGATGAAAATAGTTCTACTAAGGAGTATGAGGCTGAGGTGGATGGTGAAGATTTGGAAGTGGTTAAATAGGAGTCCTAGGAATCCCATATTGAAGTTGTAATAGGACCTAATATAGAATCCCCCAAAGGTGATATCACTACCAAAACTCAAATTAAAGCCCAAGAGATTTGTTAGGATTAAACCTCAAACAAAAATAAAAATTACATGAAAATATAAACAGTATCAGAAAATAATAGATTGCATAGAAGAGAACAAAAGACACGAAGATTTAGTGTGGTTCACCTAAACATTGGGCTATGTCCACCAAACAACAAGTCCAATATATATTATGATCCAATGAGTATAACCTGATTACTATTTATAATCCTTTACAACTCAATATCACTGCAAGAAGAAATTTTTCCATCACACATAATGAAAACCCCTAACCCTAAGATCTTTTATACAAGTATTTTTACTACTTTAGGGTTATAATTAATTATTACATTTTGGCCCAAAATCCTGATAAAATAGGGCCCTAAAGATTTATTAAGTATGTAGATTACTTCCCTGATCAGTCACGACAAGCTAACAAGATTGTCACTACTAAAGAGGAAAACATGGTTGAAAAGATACAAAAGGACCTAGAAGACCATAATAAGGTCCTCAATGAAAACAAGGTATCTTTGAGCAATAAGTTTGATAATGTCATTATGGGTATTGAAATGGGGGTGGTCATATCTACTATTTGTAGGGTCCAAAAAGAGATGATGTGAAAGGCTATCTTTGGTACAGTCACAGGTCAAATAAAACTCAAAAAAGATGGAATGAAAAAGAAAAATGTCTAGGTGGAAATGAAAAGTGTAGAGGATATTCACAAATGAACCAGGAATCTTAGGTACCTATTCAAGCACTAGGAAAACATAAAGTAGACCAAGCTTTTTCAGCCTTGGGTTTCCTATTCTTTTCTTTATGTTATTTTTCCCCTCCTTTTCTTTAGTTGTTGTTCTCTACTCCCACTTTTAATTTCAAGACATGAGTTAAATAATGTGATGTTTAAAATAGATCACCTTTTAATTATGTACATTGAGATTCAGTTAGTTAGTGTGACTATTAGTAAGGATATTTTCGATAAGATAGACTGTAGTAGTAATAATACTTTTTATGGTTTTACATAAAATTTTGTTATGTGGGGATTCTCTAACAAATAGTATTAGTGATGGTATTTTCTATTACATGTCTTTTAAAGCTCTTTTTTTTTACTATTTTATGGTCTTGTGACCTTTTTGTTGCCTCTTTTAATAAAATACTAAGTGTTTTAGTTTTTCTTCTTTTATACATTTTGTTAGGAAAAATTTATTTTACTAAGTTAGTCTAATAAGCTCTAAAAATATTTTTTCATTACTGAGATTATGCCTATTTTTCTAACAATATTTTTTAAGAACTACACTATGTTGGTCTGATTTTCCACTTCCCAAAGATTTTGAAAATTATAAATGAAGATCATGAAAGAATTGCAATTAACTTACTTAGGGTTTCTAAATTTTTGTTAATCCTTAAAAACCCTAGGCCAATTTTTTCCATCTTTGTGATCAACAGAATCCCTCCCCACCCTCCCTTTTCCAAAAATGATTTTAGAAGGTCCAAAATAAGGATATGCAAATTTTATTGATATATCTTATATACTTATGATTTATGAAAAGATTTCATATCATTATTTCATATCCTAGTTGCGATATTGTGAAGTCTTCATCCTTGTAACATCGCACCTCTTTTCCCACTAACCATTCAAAGTGTAGTGAAAGAGCAAAATAGTTTCTTTTGGGCTCTGCGTGGGTTTATAGTAGTCAATGGAAACTTTTGTTTTTGAGTTGTGAATAGGTGAAAAGACTATAAGCACAAGGTCGTAGGTATTTTCTAACTTTAGTTAATTCAAAGTGGCGATGATGTAAAACAAAGGAAGCCAATCAATATAAAGGTTAATATCATGTTCACATATAAAATCCAGCTGGAGATTTCTAAGGTAGTGAAGCAAATACACATGTTAAAATACATCCAAATGGTAAATCCAAATCATAGACACGTGGGTTGGTCTATGAAACATGGTAGACAAATCTAACAATAAGTGCATGATCACATAGTTATGTGGCCAAGATAGTCTTCAAGCTGTGAAATTGTGAAGGATATATGGCAGTCAAAAGAAATGTTCATCACTTGTTCACAAAGGTTTAAGCATCATTAAAGTTTCAAGTTGTGATGTAGTGATCAAAGTGATTATGTACTCAAATTTTATACCATCACACCATTATTGGAGTTAGTGTTTAACTTATGGAGAAGGAGGTGAAGCAATGAATGTAGTGCATCACACTATCACAAGTTCTAACCCTAGTTAGAAAGTTGAAGCTAGGAATGAGTGAAAAAAAGATCAAATGGTTAAATAATAGGGCATCACATATTCACAAGGAGAATTGTAGTAGATAAAATTTAAGTCATGATACCATGATGAAGGAATAACTACTAGATAAAATAGTGAGTATGACATCACATAGTAAATATAAGCATCTTGCTAAACTATTATGAAGGGATGATAGTATTAAAATATGAAATAGCATAGTATTACAAGTTTTGAAGGTGTTAAGTGATAAATGAATGTGAATTTGTGAAGTACTAAGAGGTGAAGCCCTAGTCGCATGGTCATGGGTGTTAGTTTTAAAGGTGGAAAATGACTTTTTCAATGGCAAAGTCTGAGCTAGTTAATGATGTGATGAGATAGATGTACAAAAATTTGAAAAAGGGTAGATTGGACTAGTTTTTCAAGAATTGATACATTTTCAAGTGTCCCTCGACTAATTAAATCCATGCTCTCATTATAAAAACTAATAAAGTATGAAGAGCGGGAGATTTTCATTACCATTTCTCAAGTTGTCTATTTTTCCTAATAAATTTTCAAGCGTAGAGTGATATCTAAGTGATTTTCCAACTTTTAGCATACAAGATTAACCAATTTTCTTGTAAAAATGTCTCATAGGGATGGAGAGCTAATTGTGTAAGCAGTAACTGAGCAACTAGATGCACCTGTAAAGGTTCCAAGCATATTTGTAGAGGATTGGATTCATATTTTTCCTAGTTTAACTAATGCATAGAAAGTAGATGATTTTTCATTCAAAGATCCATATGCATTGTGTAGAGATGTAGAAGTCCTTGATAGAAATGGGTATCATTTTTTTTGGTTTTTCTATATGAATAAAGAATTAGAGGTTCTAGTTTATAACCCATGGGTAGGAAACTTAGGCCAATTAATAATGCTTGAGGCACTTTTAGATGTCTACCTAGTGAAAACTCTAATCATATGTTATAATCCTATTAACAAGAGATTTTATAGAAGGATAAATGTGTTTTCTTATCCTTAGACAAAGAAACATTTATAGATGTTTTCAACTTGGGAGGACCTATGTCAATGCCCATAGAAGTGGAGAAATTAACTAAGAATTTTGACAATCACAAGAATTTCTACATGAGCTAGAATATGACCACACATATTCCATCCAAAAACAAGAATGTTGGAGACAGTCCAAAGAAGAAGGACCTTGACAACTGTATGCCTTTGTAATTCTTCCAAAGATATTTTTAGAATATTATGCTTGGAATCAAAAAAACCCAAGTTTAGATAGAACTATGGAAGCACTAAGAGGACATTATATTATGGCCTTGAATATCCAAGACTTAAATCATAATATAGGTTATTATTTTGTGGATTATATCATTGAGAGTATCCATAAGGATATCACTACTATTCAGCAAGGAGACTTGGCAAATTTCAAATTCCACAATTATTCTCTACTCATGCACCTGATCCTATTCAAGAAATCAAACATATTTGATTAGTGCTTCTTTGAGTCTATCAAGAATGGGGAAAAAGATTTCTTGTAAAAAGGTGGACAAGGGTATGGAAATTTTTTTATCCTTATTCTAATGTAATTACTTTTTATAATGATTTTTTTTATCCAGTCTTAAGAATGATAGGGTTGATAATTGAAAGAATCCCTAGGCGTGTAAGAAAGGTTGTTAAACCTAAAATGTGTTTTGATGTTGGGAAGCAATTAATTCATGATTGGGGTAGTATCTTTTTATTTGAAGAATATACTATTATTAATGTTTTTGGATGCTCTTAGCCACCCTATATTTTACCTAAATATGTACCTAAAAGAATAGGGTTTGTGGAAGTATTTCGGCAACTAATTTCCTTAAAAAAAGAATACTTAGGAAATGATGTTAAGAAAGGAATTTCCTTTGTAGATGTACCAAAGTAGGAGATTTTGAGATTGGCCAAAATTTCATTGAGCAAACGGATGAATTTTTGAAAAAATATAAACTACAAACTAGGTCACCTAAGACTTATGATCCTTTCAATGTGATTATACATGCTATAAAGAATATGAGACTCGAATATACCCTACCTCCTACAAAATCCATGTGGGAAGATGATGTCATTACTGACAAGCTGAATGAAGATGTGTGTAGAGAAAGAATGTTTAAGTATAGAGATATTTTCAGTTTTGACTATGAGATGAAAAAGGTGGATAAAAAATTCAAATTTTTTATCATGACGAGGATCCCTAGTCAAAATTGGAAAAGTGTATGACAAATTTTGTTGAATTAGTAGCCCAAGTTCCAAAGGAAAACAAAACAAAAGCTTGACCCTGAGTACTCAGATGATGAGATTTTTGTTGAAGTCTCTAATGAGGAGGACCAAGTTGGAAAAGAAGAGGTTGAAGTAGATGTTCCTAAGAGTTTTGAGTGGGTTGAATTACCTGAGAAAGTCTAGCAAAAGGCCCTTCAAATCCTGCTAAGAGGTAGTCAGTACTTTGATGACATAAGGAGGAGATATTTAATATCTCAAGCTTTTGAGGATGAGCAAAGAGAAAAGAAGTTGCAACTAGAAGCTCAAATGATAGACAAAAAATTTGTAGAGGCTTGTGAATTCATAAAGGATGATAATTTTATAAAAATTGATGAGTTCAAGAGTTTTCTATTTAAAATAAAACAAAATGAACTCACCCTACAAATGAAGCTAGGGTATTTTGAAGAGGTAGTTGTTCGATTAGTCAAAAAGCTACAAGAATATGAATCTAAAAATGAGAGTCTCACTATTGAGGAGGCAAAGGACATGTCAATGAGGAGTGTTATGATTGTTTTTCTAGGATGGGATCCTAGTCCATCCTTTTTTGGTAGATCAAATGAGAAGATAGGATAGAACAATCTCATTTGAAGATGAGAATCAATATGGAGAACTCAGAGGGTCAGGCTACAATATAGATGCTAAAATAATGGAAATTTGGAGTTTAGCTCCTAAACATGATAAGCCTACCTTGATGGAAATCAAAGAATCCCCTAAGGGAAATGTTATTTTTTGGTGTTTTAAATCTACCTCCAGTGATTATATTTTTGGGTTAAATCTCGTGTGAGCATCACCTAGATCCAATGAGTGCTAAGTGTTCCATTTATTCTCATGACAAAAGGATTCATATTGAATCACTACTCATGAGACATGGGTCAATGAATTTGATTCAATAATCAAACAGTTAAATCTTAATAGTAAACTCACAAATTGACTTGCTATGGAAATTATCTCCTGCTTACTGATTCATGTCGTTACTGAATACACAAATTAAAAATAATCAATTTACCATTTGATGTAATGAAGAATTAAACTTTTTTGGTCATTACTTATTTGAAATATTTTCTTATTTGTAGTTAGCTACTATGATAGGGAAGTTATATGTAAATCATAGAAGAACATTGACCACATTCTATTATAGAGGATTGTCTTGAAGAGAAGAATATCATAGAAGTAGTCATATCAATCCCTAAGGTTTTTTCCACCTTGGCCCTATAGAGCCTAAAGTGAAGGGAGTCATAGTGTCTCTGTTGAAGTTGGTCTAGAGCTAGGATAAACCAAGATAAATATATGTTTTAGCTATTCCTTAGGCTTGATCTCTATCTTATGCACCCTGGTATAAGGTTTAATGCAAGTATGTTCCTTACTAGTAAGAACTCCAACACACTATTCTAAAATTCCAAGAGCTCGTGTATTTGTGGAAATTGAATGGAAATAGTTAGGAATAAATTTTAAAATGTTATAATCTTTAGTTTGAATGCATCAAATTTGTGGAATATGAGTTTTAGATTCTTCGTTTTGATGTAGGAGCATCCTAGGGTAGTTGGCTATCCTGCATGATTTAGGGAATTTAGTGGAGTTAAATGGACCTATTTGGGTCTTGGTTAATTATTTTTGATGTATTTAATAATTATTTTAAGCCTTTAAAGGAATTTGGTATTTCATTTATGTTGGAGAGTGACTTGCAATTCTTCTAGTATCTAATGCAAGGGATATGTAGTTTGTAGCTTATTGGGTTGACTTGTGGCTTAGGTTTGTATAAGTATGGATTGTGGTGAATTATTTAGTCATTAGTCATCCATCTTAGAGAAGAGGAGGTGGTAGAGGAGCACATTTTGAGAAGGGTTAGTAGTTGTGGCTTGGAAAACAAGGAGATTTATTAGTGGGCTTGTGAGCACTAGTTTAGTTTTTCCTTGGAGGTTTCTACCAGTGTGGATCTGGAATAGCTAGGGTTTGGGTTGGATCTTAATGGATCTTGAAAAACTATTGCTTTCTTTGTATTTGGTCATAACTAGGAAGGCCTTAAAGCCTAGCATGTTGCATGTAATCTATTATATCTATGAATAAATTATTGTGATTCAGCTTCAAATCTTACATTGTTGTTGAGTTTCTATTGTGTGGCTATCTATTGGTGGCTAGGACATCTCCTTTGGGGATTATCCTACCTTGCACTACATTAATTGGTATCAAAGTGAAGATTGTTCTTGAGTGTGTAGACTGATCACCGAAGTTTAGGAAGTTTTCACCAAGATCTTGATCTTAGAGGGTTTGCAAAAATCTTGGAAGATGTCTCCAAGAAGATTGAACTCTAGGGAAATTGATGATCTTAGTGATGTTGTGGAGGAAAGGATCTCAGAGAAGATCTGAGATTGCAATTTTAAAGAGTGATATGATTGTTGAAATTGTGATCGCTTTAGGTCATGTACCTCAGCATATGGGTACTAAATATGGTTATGACGAAGTTGTTGAAGGAATTCAAGTTTTTGTATCAAATGGTGATAATAGAAGTGATTGTACAGAGAGACCTATGGGAAATATGGTTGGTCAATTTGCTAGACCTAAATCTCAATTGAAATTGAAGCATAATATTGAGGTTTCTAATTTCTAATGTACTTTGAATCTTGGAGACCTGATTGATTAGATTGGTGAATTGGGAGACTAGTTTGAGCTTGAGGATATTGAGGATCCACTTAGAGTAAGATTGGCAAAAAATAAGTTGAAGGGACATGCTTCTCTTTGGTGGAAAAAACTACAAAGAGACATAGAGGAGGAAGGTGAACTGAAGATCACTAGATAGAGATTAATGGTGACTAAATTGAAGGCTAAGTTCATTCTTGTTGATTATGAACGTGAGTTATTTAAAGGGTTGTATAATCTAAAGCAAAATAATATGACTATGAAATATTATACCAAAGAGTTCTACACGTTGACTATTCAGTCTAGGCATAGAGAATTGTCAAAGGAGAAGGTAGCTCAATACATTAATAGTTTGAGATTCAATATTCGAGATGAGCTTAGTATGTTGAATATTTATTTGATTGAGGATACTTATCAATATGCTTTGAGAGTAGAAGAGAAGCTAAAGTGGAAGAATTAAGGTAGTTCTCAAGGGAAGGAGAAATAGTACTACTCAAAAAACGATAAACCAAGTGTAGAAGATGAACCAAAACCTATTGAGAAAAAGAGAAGGATAGGTAGAGGTGAGTTTAAGGGTACTTTTTTTAGATGTCATGAAGAAGGACATAGATCTTATGAGCATCCATAAAAGGCTGATGACAAAAGAACTATTATTGTGAATGAGGTTAAAGAACATGATCCTAAGCAAGGAGATATTTTATTGGCTTTACGAGTATTGGTTGGTTAGAGGAGTAATTTGTTCAGGACTCATTATAAGTCTAGTGGTGATGTCTACAATATGATTGAGGATGGTGGTAGTATTGATAACCTTGTTGCTAAGGAGATGGTTCAAAAACTTGGTTTGAAGAGAGTGAGACATCCTTATCCTTATAGGATTGGCTAGTTGTGAGGTGAGCATACTTTGGAAGTGCAAAAATAGTGCCTTGTGGATTTCCAGATTGAGTAGTATAAGGATCAAGTGTTGTGTGATATTGTGGACCTGAATAGTTATCATGTGATTCTTGGTAGACCTTCGTCATATGATTGTAAGGTTGTGGATGATTGTGTTAAGAATGTGTTACAATTGAGAAAGGTGGTAGGAAGCATTCCTTAATTCCTTTGCCAAATGAAGAGGCCTATAGAGGGAACCTAATTATTGGTAGCTAAGTTGAGTTGGCAAATTCTAAAAGGGTTAGCAATTAATGTGGACATAAAACCTATGGAACATAAATAATGGAGGTGAAGAAGTAGGAAAAATAGCAAGGGGAAGAGTGTAAAATTTGAAGACTTGGAGGACATTGTGAAGAACTAGTTTGGGGTTAATGTGTTGAATCCTATAAGATGGTCTTCCAGGTATTGAGAACATCTTTTCACACCTAGGGAGTTTAATGTAGGAGCATCTTGGGGTAGTTGGCTATCCTACATGATTTAGGGATTTAAGTGGAGTTGAATGGACCTATTTAGGTCTTGGTTAATTTTTTAAATTTATTTAATAATTATTGTAATCCTTTAAAGGCATTTGGTATTTAAATTTTGCAAGAGGCTGACTTGTCGCTCTTCAAGTATTTAACATACAAGATATTTAATTTATAGCTTATTGGGCCAATTTGTAGCTTAGGTTGGTATAAGTAGGGGTTTTGGTGAAGTCCTTAGTCATTATTCATTCATCTTTAAGAAGAGGAGGTGGTAGAGGAGTGAATTTTGAGATGGGCTAGTAGTTGTGTCTTGGATAACAAGGAGATTGATTAGTAGGCTTGTGAGCACTAGTTAAGTTTTTCCTTGGAAGTTTCTACCAGAGTGTAGATTTGAATTAGCTAGGGTTTGGTTTGGATCTTAAGAAATCTTGTAGAACTATCACTTTCATTATATTTGGCCATAAATGGAAAGGCCTTATAGCTCAACACATTGCATGTAGTCAATTATATATATATGAATAAATTATTGTGATTTGGCTTCAAATCTTGCATTATTGTTGAGTTTCCATTGTGTGGTTATCTATTGGGGGCTAGGAAATCTATTTTGGAATTTTCCTACCTTGTACTATACCAATTTTGGTTTTAAATTAGTATTTTTCAATTCCATTCAAGAGGTGAAATTCAAATAATAATTGAATCAAATTTGAATTTATATATCTCCTCCTTAAAACAACTCAAATCCATATTAACAAATCTAGTATTGTGATATTGAAATTAGGATTTAACTATTTAGTTTTTGAATTTAGCTCATTGACCCATGTTTCATGAGTATTGATTCATACATGAATCCATCTCTCATGAGAATAAATGGAACACTTAGCACTCATTGGATCTAGGTGATGTTTATAGAGGTGAAGCATCAAGACTTCCTGAGTGGTCACGCATCCTAGTACTACTCCATCTCAAGTATACTTAACTATGGAGTTTCCTACATAGTTAAAACCACTCTACATGAAACCCCTTTCACAATACCTTCATCGAGTTCCATGCCTTATGAACCATTTATTAGAAAGATCCTTAAACTCATCAAGTGATAAGTAGGAGATATTTCCATAGTAAGTAAAATTGTGATATATTTGTTATTAGAATTTAACTATGTCATTTTTGAGACAAATTCATTGACCCATGTTTCATGAGTAGTTATTCATACATGAATCAATCCCTCATGAGAATAAATAGAAAGCACTCATTGCATCTAGCTGATGGTCATAGAGGTGAAGCATTGACACTTCTCTAGAGGTCAACCATCCATGTACTACTATATCTCAAGAATGCTTAACTATGGAGTTTCCTCCATGGTTAAACACACTTCTTTCAACCCCATTTGAAAAACCTTCACTAAGTGTTGTAGCTATGAACCATTCATTATAAATCCCCTTAACCTCATCAAGTGAAAAGTATGAGATATTTCCATGGAAAGTCAAATTATGGTATTGATATTAGAATTTAACTATGTATTTTTTTGAGTCAAACTCATTGACCTATGTTTCATGAGTAGTAATTCATACATGAATAAATCACTCATGAGAAAAAATGCAGTACTTAACACTCATTGGATCTAGGTTATGTTCACAGAGATGAAGCATCATGACTTCCTGGGAGATCACCCATCCTAGTACTAATTCATCTTGAGTGTACTTAACTATAGAGTTTCCTGTATGGTTAAACCCACTCTACTTGAAACCCCATTTGCAAAACATTCACCAAATGTTTTTCCTTGTGAACCATACATTTGAAATCCCCTTAAACTCATCATTAAGAGACATGTAGGAGATATTTATGTTGGAGTTCTTACAGGTAAGGAACATACTAAGTTGCTTTGAACCTAATACTAGGGTGCACAAGATAGAGAGAAATCCTAAGGAATAAATAAAACCTATATTTAGCTAGGTTTATCTGAGCTCTGGACCAAGTTCAATAGAATCACAATGACTCCCTTCACTTTAGGCTTTGCAGGCCAAGGTGGCCAAACCTTAGAGATTGATATGACTACTTCTATGATACTCTTCTCTTTAAGATAATCCCCTATAGCACAATGTGGTCACTTTTCTTCTATGATTCACATATAATTTCCCCATCATAGTAGCTAACTATAACTTAGAATATATTGCAAATAAGTAATGACCAAAAAATCTAACTCTTCATTGCATAAAATGGTAAAATGGTTGTTTAAATTTTATGTGTTCAACAACTATATGCATCATTAGTTTGCAACTTTAAAACTAATGACCAATATCTTATCCATTTTTATATAGAGTCAAAATTAGCAACTTAGACCTATTTAATCAACTTATAACTAAATCTGTCAACAATGATCTTTGATTTTCATTCTTATCATATCCTTCTCATACACCCTAAACCTTATAACTTATTGAGAAGCAATTCCTTAATTCTTTGAATTAACAACAATCACTAACAGATAAACAATTCATCCAAATTGAGTTAAATTGAAAGAAACTTGTTCATTTCAATCTCAAGATCATAGTTATATAAAGAAGGACACAAAAGTCAAAGACATAGATATGTAGGATTTTCCTTTTTGTATTGATTTCCCTTTGAAAAATGAATACCATACTGATAAGACTCAAAGTATAACTTAGAACTAAACAACTAATACTTGATATTTACTATATTCTAGAGTATACATAACTGATTACATTCATATATTTACTAAAACTTGGATAGACCACAAAAAGAGCATAAAACATGAAAACTATATAGACTACATACCAGCACTCCTTATCCAAGGAATCCTTATACAGAGGATTGCAAAAAGCTTTATATGGGAGGGAAGGTTTCAAAAACTATCTAATCAAAAATAAAAGATAGGAAAGTAGGAGCAAAAGGTAGATGGTATCTATGGTGAGAGTCTTTACTTTAGCTATTTTTTCCTCTTCCCTTTATTCATGTCTTCTCGTAGAAGCCTCCTTGTTGTCTCTATCTAATCATCCTTCTAGGATGGTAGAGGCTTTATAGTAGCATATGACTACATCTAATTCTATCTCAGGCCAAGTAGCATTGTTAACTGCATTCAAATCCTCTATAGATTTATTCCACTTAGAATCAGTAATAACCTTTACATCTCCCAAGACTTCACTCATATCTGATTTTATCCAAAAGAGGAAATCAACTAGAACATAAATGACACTTATATCTATCTCATTATTACAATAGGAAAAAAACCTTAGATGTCTCATAATATCTTCAAATGAAGAAGATCATTCTTGCCATTGTTTAAAATTTCCATCATAATCTATAATATCAAGAATGAAATTGGTATCCCCATAACAATTGTTTTCATTTTACCTTGGATTAATTGTAACTTTCTTATGAAAAATGATGCAACTCTCTTACCTTATTTATTATTTTTCTAGTATTAATGACTACCAGCTTGGGAAAATCCTTTTTGGGGTAAGAGAGGGACCAAATTATCAAAAAATTGAGCATAGGGCCCCCAAGTTGTAAAGAGAGGAGACAAAAGGTATAATACCTTTGACCACTTATATTCAGCTCCTTACAAGCTGATGTGGCTACTATACACAATTTGTGAAAGAATCTATAGGGCACCAATTTTGTGCATAAGGAAATTCTAAATTGTTTTTATTTCCACCTCCTTAGCACTATCCCACTCATCAATATCCATTTTTTGGGATTCTCCCACAATTTCAATGTCAACTTTAGTTTGGGCTTCATTGTCCTTTACCTTTATATTAGGTCTAGAAAAACCCTTAGGCTCCTTGTTTCTTCCTCCATGTCTGCAATTTTCTTCTCTAGGACACAAGTTCTCTTCAACTCTTCTTCATATTTTTGTCTAGCATCAATGGATATGCTATAAGTTGTGTGCAATTGTTCCTACAATGTATCCATCTTGCTCTTCCCAATTAATAATGTTGTATTCACCAAATTGTGGATTTGGTCACTAGATATAGTGGAAATATTCCAAAAAAAATACATTTCCTTGGGGGACTCCTTTATCTCGATGAGAGTTTCTTTATTATCACCTAGAGCCATGATTCATATTGCCATTGTTTTACTATCTATGTTAAAACTAGCTCCCTGCAATTCACTACTAATATTAGTCTCTTCAAAAGAGACAGATCTTTCTTGTTTTCTAATATGGTCTAACATAAAAGAGGCACTAAGTTCCTAACTAGGAAAAATTAGTATTCTAGTTCTCATTAATAATGCTCTTGCTTCCTCAACTATTAGATATTCACTACTTAGATTATAATCTTGGAACCTCTAAACTAATTTTGCAATATTCTTAGGTGAATATCCAAGTTGCAATTGTAGGGCAAGTTCATTTTGTTTAATTTTAAATACAAATATCTTGAACTCATCATATTTTATAACATTATCATCCTTTATGAATTCATGAGCCTCTATAATTCTGTCATCTATCTTTTGAGCTTTGACCTAAAACTTCTTTTCTCTTTGCCCATCCTCGAAAGCTTGTCATATTAACTATCTCATCTTTATGTCATCAAAATACTTACTACCTCTTGGCAGGATTTGAAGTGCCTTTTGCTAGGCTTTCTAAGGTAGTCTCTTCTTCTTCATCTTGGTCCTCCTCATTAGAGATATTAACAAAAATATGATCATCTAAGTACTCAAGGTCAACCTTTTCTGTGATTGCCTCTAACACTTGGGTTGATAATTCATCAAAATTTGTCACAAACTTTTTTGATTTTGACTAGTGATCCTTATCATGATAGAAACCTTTGAATTTTGAATCTTCTTTTCTCATGTCATACCCAAAATTAATAATATATCTATACTTAACCATTTTTTCTCCGCATGCATCTTTATTCAACTTATTAGCAATTACATCCTCTTCCCACATGGGTTTTTTAGGAGGCATGGTATATCCATTCATATTTTTTAGGGCATGTCTGATCACATTGAAAGGATCATAAGTCCTAGTTGGATTAGTTGGTAGTTTTTATTTTCTCAAAAAATCATTTGTTCCCTCAATGGCATTCTTGCCATTCTCAAAATCTCCCACTTTGGTACATATACAAAGATAAGTTCCTTTCTTAACATAGTTTTTGAAGTATTCTTTGTTCAAAGAAATCAATTGCTAGAATACTTCCACAAACCCTAACCTTTTAGGTACATATTTAGGTAGAATATAACATGGATGAGGGTACCCAAAAACCCTAATAATAGTATATTCTTCAAATAAAAAGACACTACCCCAATCATGAGTTATCCCAACATCAAAACATACTTTAGGTTTAACAACCTTTATTACATTCCAAGGGATTCTTTCAACTAATAGCCCTATCATTTTCAAGACTGGGCAAACAAAATCATTATAGAAAGAAATTACATTGGAATAAGGATAAAAGATGTGCAATACTATTGTCCACCTTTGTACTAGCAATCTCCCTCCCCATTCCTAAGTAGACTTAAAGAGACTCTAATCAAATATGTTTGCATTCTTATATAGGATCAAGTACATGATTAAAGAATAGTGATGGAATTTGAAATTCCCCAAGTCTCCTTACTAAGTATTAGTGATCTCCTTATGGATACTCTTAATGATATATTCCACAAAATCATAACCAATATTGTGATTTGGGTCTTAGATATTCAAGGCTATAATATAATGCCCTCCTAGTGGTTCCATCATTCCATCTAAAACTAGGGCTTTGTTGATTCCAAACATAGTGTTCTAAAAATATCTTTGGAAGAGCTCTAATGGCATACATTTAACAAGATCTTTCCTCTTTGGAATGTTTCCCACATTCTTCTTTGTAGATGGAATGTGTCTGGTCATATTCTAACCCATGTAGAAGTTCTTGTGATTTTTAAAATTCTCTGTTAATTTTTCCACTTCTATGAGCATTGGCATAGGTCCTCCCAAGTCTAAAACTTCTATAAATGTCTCTTTGTCTAGGGATAATAAACAACATTTATCCTTTCTAAGAAACATCTTGTTGATAGAATTATAATATTTAATTAGGGGTTTCACTAGGTAAACATCTACAAACAGTTCAAGCATAACTAATTTTCCTAAGTTTCTTACCCATGGGTTACAAACTAGAACCTTTGATACTCTATTCTTGTAGAAAAACAAACAAATCATAGCCATTTCTATCAAGGACTTCTTCATTTCTACATAATGCATATGATATTTAGAATGCCAAATAATATGCTTTATATGCATTAGGTAAATTGGGAAAAATTTGAATCCACTCCTTTATAATTGTGCTTAGAACCTGTGATGGTGCATCTGGTTGTTCAGTTACTACTTGAACAATCAGCTCTCCCTCTCTTTGAGCCATTCCTACAAGAAATTTGGTTAATTTTGTATGCAAAAATCTAAAAAGTCACTTACATATCACTCTAAACTTGAAAATTGCTTAGAAAATTTAGACAACTAAGAAATAGTAATTTCAAATTCTCTTGTCCTTTAGACTATATTAGTTTTTGTAATGATAGCATGGCTTTAATTGGCATTTAAGAGTGGCACACTTCAAAATCTATCAATTCTCAAAAAATTGGCCAAATCTATAGTTTTTCAAAATTTTGTACAACCAACTCATCACATCATTATCCAACTTAGACTTTGCTATTGAAAAAGTCATTTTGTGCCTTAAAACCAACACCCATGCCCACACAACTAGGGCTTCTCCTTTTAGTACTTCATAGCTTCACACTCATTTATCACTAAACACCTTCAAAGATTTTGATACTGTATTATTTCATATTTCAATACTATCGCCTCTTCATAATGGTTTTGCAAAATACTTATTTGAACCATGTGATGCTGCACTCACTATTTTATCTAGTTATTATTCCTTCATCACAACATTGTGACTTAAATTTTATCTACTACAATCATCATTTTGAACATGTGATGTCCTACAACCTTAACCATTTGACCTTTCTTTCACCAATTCATAGCGTCAACATACTAACTCGGGTTAGAACTTGCTATAGTGCAATGAATTGTGTTCACTACTTCACTACCTTCTCCATGAGTTAAATACTAACTCTAGTGATGGTGCAATGTTATAAAATTTGATTGCATGGTTACTTTGATTGCTACATTGCAACTTAAAACTTTAACTATGCTTAAACCTTTGCAAACCGGTGATTAACCTTTATATTAAATTATTTCCTTTTTTTCACATTGTTGCTACTTAAAAACTTAACTCAACATATAACTAAGTGATGATGCAATCTAAAGCCTTTCCTACTTTTCTCCCTTAACCAATGGTCATCTTAACTCAGTTGTGAGGATGCACCTATATAACATTCTTCTTTGTTAGTATGGTTTCCACTTTGAATTAACTAAAGTCAAAGAGACCTGTGACCTTGCACTTATACCCTTTTCTCCTATTTGAAACTTAAAAACAAAAAGTTTTAGTTGACTGCTATGAAGCTATGTAGAGCCCTAAAATAGGTTGTTTCTCTCCTTTGCAACCTTTTGAATAGTTAGTAAGCCAAGAGGTGTGATGTTACAACTTAATCATATAGAAACTCATGAAATAATAATGTGAAAGCTTGATGTAAAACATAAGGATATAAGATACATCAAGAAAATTTGCATATCCTTTCTTTGGACTTTTAAAATCAATTTTTAAAATAGGGTTTCTATTGATCATAGAGATGGAAAATTATGACCTAGGGTTTTTTTTATAAGGATTAACAATTATTTAGAAACCTTAAGCAAAGTAACTACAATTCTTTCATGCTTTTCAGTTATAATTTTTCAAAATCTTTAACAAGTGGAAAATTATACCAATAGTTACTCTATCTATGGACAATGGATAACTTGTATCCATGTAAGGATTCATAATTTTTGGCAGAAGCAAACCACATACACACAACAACACACACAACAACCTAAAACAAAACTTTCAAAACTATACATAAATATACATATATATACAAAGGCTATGGACATATGCATAGAAAAATTCAGAATTGTAAAAGGATATTCAAACCTAACTACTATTCATGGAATATCTTGAAGAGAAGTATTTCTTCAAGAATTTTCCACGAACTAGGAATTTAGGAAAGCTTCCTGATAATTTCTTTATGAAGTATGAGTCATCACCCCAAGTAGAATCAACAAGATATGGACCAAGCCATGTAGGATCAAATTTTCTATGTTTTCCTTTGTCCTCCATCCATGCATTCCACATTAGGAAAAGATCCTTTGTTTCAAACTTTCAATCCACTAACTTTTTATCATACAAATTCTTTATCTATAATTACAATTTTATATTTCTTGTGGAGGCTTCCTTTCTTGTTTTAGTCAGCCCAACCAATTCATCCATCCTTTCTTACATATCATCAATGATATCTTCATCATACATTTGGATGCAATTATATATAGCTACACACTTATTCAGATTGTATATAGCTACCAAGCTCACTATACATTTAACAATATTTTCCAAGCATCTTAGTTGTTGCTAAGTTCTACAGTTGCTACCTATCGGGTGTTCGTTTTGCATGAGGTCAATGGCAGGTATCCATAGTGTAATTCCTCTCTTGAAAAGAAAGTCTTTTTAAGGATCCACTCCAAGGTTCAGTGTTTGTCTTGCAACGTACCAAAATTTGCTCAGTAGAAGATAAATGAGAATGTTCATGAGGAGGCCTTTGCTGGTTCCAAAAACTCTTTTACCTTGGAATCAAGTAAAATATGTTCATTGTCTCAAAATATCACACCAAAAGAACAATATTTTTGTATTTTCTATTTTTTTTCAATGAATGCAACTACTATGAGGTCCTACTCTAACAGGGGGGGTTAGCAAAGAAAATAATGAAACTAAAATCAAATAACATGAAATCAAATAACTTGAAAGTGAAATTCCTAAATGGACATAAGCTATAGAACACAACACACTACGAGTTAAACCTTTGAAGAAATCAGTAGGAAACCAATGAAAATAGGAGCAACGCTTCCTAGAATCCACTGATGCAATTGTTGGTGAGAATCTTTAACAAATAAAATGATGTTTCACTCTTCATCAAATCGCAAGGCCATAGAAAGTGTGCTCATGTGAGACAAAAAGCTATGTAGACACAATCGGGTGATTTCTTCTCAAGCTCGTTATGTCAACGAAATTCATATATCTGTAGCAAACACCAGAACTAAAAGATCACACAACTAGAAATAACACAATAAACCTTTGGCTCAATCACAATCTCATGAATAAAATTCACAAAACAATGACACATTCAAGCAAGAATAACTACACTCCAAATGCTAGCACCAAAAGCATAATTTTATTGCAAAATAATACTGGCCCTTTTTAAATTTTACAATGGGTTATTTATAAGAAATTGTCACCTCAATTTCTATTGAGAGTGAGAGATATCTTGATGCAATAAAATTCTTTTAAAACATTAAAACAAAATAAATATATACAAATTGATAATCTAACTGGTTCTTAGAGGGACTCCATCAATATTTTATTCATTAATTGGATGCATGAGCCCTTTACATGTCAAAAATAATGAAAGCATGAGAGAGAAAGTATGAAGAAGCCATCAGTCAAAGTAGAACTACATGGAGACGCCAAAAATAGAAGTTGGCCCTTCACTTGATGTGTTTTGGAGTTAACTTGCCATCAAAATGTGTTTCCAATGCATGGAAAGTGCTATTTTTGAAACTGGCAGTCAACTATCAGCGCACCTCTAAATTGCGAAGCTGCAGAGCTTCTAACCTCAACTGGGTCAAAATCTCAAAATTTTACTAAGTGTCAAAATTGAAAATCTGGTATTTGGGTTTTGCTCATCTCTATCCTAAAGATATGTTTGGATGTTTGCCCTTGAATTTATCTATAATCTCAGTAATCTTAGCAGCATCGAGAAGATCCAAAGCCTCATACTTATCTTTGACCTTCTGTCTGTAGTTGTCCACCTCAATTTGAGTTTTTGCAAAATCTTCGAGTTTGGTATCCAACTCTAACAATGCTTCTTCTGTCCTTAAGGCTTGTCTGATGTCTTCATCACTATATGCTTCCTCTAAAGTCTTTCTAAAGTTTTCCACAACTACCTCAACTAGTAAAAGCTTCTCTCATTCTTCATCTTCAAAAATATCCAAGCATGCATCACTATATAACTTTTTTGCTTCCAAAATTTTCTCTCAGGCTTGATCCTTGAGCCTATGTATCTCATCATGCCAATTTTCCATCACCTTATTTCCCTCTGCAATCTTTTCTATCCAATCATCTATCATGTCTATCTCTTCTGCAGTATATACATCAATCAGAATGCGTTACCTTTGTCCTTTTATGGCCTGTAGAATTTGCAAATCCTTGCTCCAAACCCCTACCTCATCCATAATACTGAAGTCTTGCCTCAAAATTGCCACGATCTTATCAACATTATCTTGTGTAGCATGTAATAACTTCACACTTCCTATAATTATAGTGACACCCCTATCCTCAAGGTTGTCTCGCCAATCCTAACAAGCTCTCAAGAATGTACTGAATCATACACCTTCCCCTTCTTTAAGAATGGTAGTCAAATTCTCCTCAGGGTGTTCAGAATCAAGAGAACCAATAACATTAGCTAGATATCCTTTCAAGACCTCAACTTGCCTTTGAAGTGCTCTGACTTCAATCTCATCATGTTCCATATGGTTAAGAACCTCCTTGACTCCCATAGTCATCATCTACTGAGAAGTACCTGTGTAGGCTTTCCTAACATGATATCCTTCATTTCATAGTCCTGAAGGCTAACAACTTCTTCATATGTACCTTTTGGAGGGTGAACCACCTGTGTAAATAAGTCCTGGTTTCAAGTAGTAGTAATGAATGCAAATGGTGTTGCATCCTGTAATGGAGAGTCAGGCTTGTTCAAAATCTCTACAATGTCACAAATATCATCCTTTGAAGCAAGGAATTGATGCTTAGCACTTCTCATTATTTCCTTTCGGAACCATCTTGGGATATGTCTTTTTGTAACCTTGGCTCTAGATGATGAAGGGATGTGTTCAACTATCTCCTTCCCTTTGTCGCTCTTACTTGAAGTCTCCTGTTCTGAGGGTTCTTCTTCTATAGTCTCAATTTTTGTAGATCCCATAGTTTGATCCTCAACTTCTTGGAGAGGTTGTTGTATACATTCTACTACCTATGCCTCTTTTGAGGGCTCATCAATAACCCTTGGTTCTAGTTCTCCTTGTAATGATAATTCCTTTTGAAAGTGTTCTTCTAAACTCAGAGGTGGAAGTGTCACTAAAACCTTATCTACCATCACAACCCGAGGTGAAGATGGGGGCATTGGATGAGGACCTTGTGTCTTAGGTGGCATCTGTGTCCAATCTTGCTGTTGAAATTCACCTGTAGGAGTATCTCTAATATTTTCTCCAACCAATTCTATACCCATTGGTATGAAATCAAAATTTGGAATGGAGAGAATATCATCACCTAGCTCCCTTTTCTCATTCACCCATCATTGTACTTCATCTTTTGAAGAAGAGAGCTCTACCATTTTAGCTTGGGTGGGTGGTGGGGTATTTGTGACATTCTTCTTTCTTTCCAATTCTATGGCTTTGGCCAATCAGGTTCTCCCTTATAGAGGCACTTGCTCTTCCTCCCCATCTAACTCTATTTCATCCTCATCTAATTCTTCCTCGAGAATGGTTTCAAGAATAGATGGATTAGGCACTAATCTTTTATGAACTCTCTGCCTCTTGTTTATTCTAACCTTAACCCTCCTTTGCTTCGTGTACCCATATCGGATGAATGGATGTCTCTGGAATCTCTCCCTCTTCTTGTTGGCTTGACAAAATAGGAGGCAATGGAAAATCAACCTAGATATGAAAACTTCTAGGGTCTTGGGGGTCCTAGGGAGTAGATTCATGTTGCTGTGAAGGGGCCTATTCTTCAACATGCTCTATCTAGATCCTCTGAGGAGAGGCTCTCTTCCTCTTTTCTTTCTTCTTCTCTGAAGGATGGTAATATCCCACTAGATGATCAAGTTGGTAGACTATTTTTGGCTTGATAGGAGATTGGAGTGCAAAGATAGGAACTGGGACTTTCCTCCCCTTTACCCTTTCTAGGTGACCATGTGCATGGAATATTACTATGTCCAAAACATTATCAAGTGGAAAGGGTTTCTTGATCCAACTCTTTGTCATTCTGATGACATGTCTTGCTCAATGATTAATATCATCTCATTCCTCTCTATCAATTTTTGCATTTAGGATGGGCCTTTCACCAACTTTATTTGTATTGAATAAGGGATCTAGTAGCTCTTGTGAATCCTATAACCTTATCTCATCTAGGATGGTCAAATGGAGAGCCTTCTCCATTAAATACAAAGTCATTCTACAATAATCCTTGATATGAACATCATAGTCATTTGTGGCATTCATCCAATGACCTTCAATGGCGTCTTCATGGTAGAACTCTTTTCCTTCTAGATTTTCCACTTTACCAACATTGTCAAAGAATGGCCAGGGACAGCTATACTCTTTGAGAGGATAATTTTCCCATTCTCATTCAAAAGTTAGGATATCCTGCTTTCTCTTTACCTAGTATGCTCCTATTACAAAAGGCCAATCCCAACAAGGCCTTCATTGTTTCCTGATCCTCTCATAAGCTGACTCAATCTACCGAGAAATTTCCATTAGAACTAACTTGTCACTTGGGTATCTTGGGAGCTTCTTTGGATGGATGGATGCACCACCAACCCAAATGTATGTGAATGTTTGAAACTAGATGAAATATGCACCAAGAGCTTTGATCTATGCCTTGGCCTCATCAGATAATCTCTTCCCATAATCCCCTTTGATGAATCGAATGATGGAAAAAATGAAGGCATCATTCGCAATCCTATACTCTTTTCTTTGCGGCAAGAGCTTCTTCTTAACTAGCTGAGGATAAACTATATACGGCCATGCATTAGGATCTCGCATACTACCCTTCTTGTACAACCTAGGATAGTCAGTGGCTCTTGCTACAAGTAGATATACCACATAAGAAGTCATATAGAACTTCTTCTTGTCCTTTAATATCTGCAACTAATCACACAAGTTCTCACTAAGTGTGGTGGCCCAATCTAGTGGCATCTTTTCATGTCTAATGGTCTCAATGAAGTTAACCATGAATGGAGTGAGATGACCCGTTGCAGGCAATCCCATAACTCTACTTAGGAGAATGATTGAATATCCAATGTCATCCTTCATGTATCCTTGAGTCATATCTACTTTATTGATTATCTTTCCCCAAGATCGCTTCTCAATGAAGTATGAGGAATATATGATGTCGATGGCCTCCTGGTGATGATCCTTATGCCACCTCTCAACTACTTCATATGAAAGCCTGATAAACTGATTAGCTCTAGGTAGGTGAAAAACCTTCTTGATATTATTAGGTGATAGATCCAATACCACTTCCCTAGTGACACTCTTTACCACCCTTTCCTCAAGAAAAAAATGTTGAGATAAGGTCATAATCAATTCAGCTGACTGAACGGTCCCAAGATGTGATGCTGCATTTACTAATCTAGATCAGATTAAGGCAGATCTCAAAGAAGATCTTTCAGTTGGGTTGTTACAAACCCTCAAAAACTCTCCCAAGTCCATGTGTCCAAGTTCTATGTCTTTGATCTAGGAGTTTTCATCGTGACTTCAGAGTTACACCTTGGAACTTATATGCAACTAGTTTTGTTGTTGATCTAGATGTGGACGCCATTTGATTATATTACCTGCACATCACAAAGAGAAAAAGAACGATTAATTATTAGATATATATAAAACATAAAAAATTTTAAAAAAATTGATCTCCTAGAACTTATTTTATTTGTTGTGTTTTTTTTTTTTAATTTTAAAAACATTTCTTATATATATATATATTTTAAATTTTTTTTTTGACCTTTTGACTTTAAAATTGTAACTTATTTAGTTGAGTTTTCTCCTCCCGACTCTCAAACTATGAGTCTAACAGTCGATTAAAAAAGAAAAATAAAAGTAGGGGGTCCCCATTCCTAGTGAGGAATGGGGCATGTGTTGTGGACACCACAACACTACCGAGTCCTTTGGAAAAATCCTAGTGGTTACCAAGCAGTTGTAGTTACAGTGAAGATCAGTAGTGTAAACTGTACATCTCAGTATATGTTGAGTTTACCAGTGCAAACTAAGCTATGTAGTGTTCACTGAGTTCATAGTTTATGTGATGCAAGTCTAGTGTTAACTGAGCTACTCAATGTTAACCAAGTGACTTATTTTAAATTGAGCTCAAGGTGATAGTGTTTACCGAGTCATCCAGTGGTAAACAAGTGATTCAATTTATATGACATGTTTCACAACATCTACAAAGTCAGCTATGTAAATCAAGTCCAAGACTACTTGGAAGTGATCAGTGTGGACTGAGCTTTTATGTCTATTTAGTGCATGATGATGTCAAGCATTGACAATGAATGTCAAGTATCAGAACCTCATCGAGTTGGTCTTTAGAACCTGAGTGTCTTCATTTAGGCCAACTTTGTAATATTTTTGTAAACTTGTATGGCTCACTTTGCAATTTTTATAATTGGATTGGTATATATATGTAATGTTTTGTATCATATCCAAGCATGATGAGGATGTGAATATGAATGCAATGTAAATGAATATAATCAGGAAAAAATAGAAAGAACAAATTAGAAACGCTACAGTAGTATAAGAAGTAGCAAAGTCATATCTATCATAGCAAGGTAATTTTTACATAAAGAAATCTCATTCAACAAACCAAGTTGCAAATTAGAGATCATCTACTATTTCATCCTAATAGGTGGATTAGTCAAATCCTTTGACAAGGTAGACCTAATAGTCTTTTGTAAATTTCTTTACAAAGTGCATAATTCATTGTATGTTTGTAAATTGTTTCACAAGGTGGACCTAGTAGTCCTTGTTGCTCCTAACAAGGCAGATCATCAAAAGTGATCTATGTAAGCTTTAATAGGGTAACTTTATATTTCAGTACTAATGCTTGTGGGTATCATCCCCACCCTAGTTTTACTTTCTATTTGGAAGGTTTTTGGGTCACCAAATCTTTGTGTCACTGTGTTATGAATGCTTTCATGTTTCAAATTCCTATGCATGCAATTAGATCAAATTAAATGTGATGATTTAAATTGAAAAAGTTTTAGAAGTTAGTAATTCACCCCTCCCCTCTTAGTAACTCAGTGGAGAAGGTGGCAGTAAAGAGAAAGAACTAGGAGAAGAAGAAACTAAGGGTATGGAGAATGCTATGGACAAGAACATGGATGACCTGACTATGGTGGCAATGCTCACTTTCCTTGATACTAATAAAATGAAAGTTGATTTGTCTCTCTGTGGAAATTCCTAGATTTATAATGAGATTATGAAAATAAAGAAAATTTTGGGTAAAGTGTAGATGGACCATGAGAATGACCAATACAAACTTGTACTATTGGAAGCCTAGGTGGGAAATATACCTAGAAAACTAAAAGAATATGAACAAGACCTTTGACACTTGATAAAGGAAAGTGGAAACAAAATGGAGCAAGTGACTTCAAGCCTGTGTGTGGCTGTGGCAAGTTTGGGGAAGAAGACAAATGAGGTTGTGTCTCTAGAAGGACCCAACAAAAGGACTAGATTAAGCTTGTGGAAGAAGGCTGGGAAGGAAAAAGCTACAAAGGATGTTGTTGGAACTCATCTTACCCCTACTAATACTATTCTTAGTATAGCTAATGTGGGTAAGGAGGTTGCAAAGAATATTAAGGAATTGTAGTAGTTTCTTTGTCTCCTTGTTTTTTGTTTCCATTTTGATCTATGTAACTTGTAGGTTCTAGGTCCTTGTAAAACTTGGTCATATTTTTTGGCTACATTCTATGGTTTCAAGTCCCTATAAAACCTAATTTTGTGTTTTTTTTTTCAATTTTTAGGAGTGTGTTCTCCTGGTGAGTTTAGTTGAATATCTTTTTCCTATTTTTATGGGTTTTAGGTCCCTTCAAAACCTACTTTTACCTTAATCTAAAACTCAGTATATTCTAGAATATTTCCAACAATTGGTATTAGAGCATTTTAGTTCTCAAGAAAAAGTTTAACAGCTTGAGCAAAGATCAAGGCCATGGAGATATTTATACTTGACAAAGCTATTGACAATGAGAAGCTAGATTGGAAATGGACATTGCCCAACTCAAGAAAGCAAAGGGTCAACTCTCTCAATAACTAAAATGAAGAAAAGAACTAGCAATTCAAATGAAGGATCATCTCTACATTGAAGAAAGAATTAAAGACCTTCTTTCTAGCAATCTACATGAAGCCAATGAAGCAATCAAAGAACTCCTAGAAAAGAATGGTTCCCTATAAGAAGAAGTAAGAAAACTAAGAAGAGAATAAGAGATTTAGTTAGTAAGGATATGTGAAGTCATCGAATAGAAGAACAAGATAAAAGAAGAGATATATGGAAGGAACAATGAAATTTAGAACCAATCCCTTCAGCAAGTAGACCTTATTGATAAGTTCTCCAACGTAAATGAGGAAATCATGAGCCTAAGAATTGAAAATGAAAGAATAAGAAATGATCTAAATTCTGAAAGGAAAATCAATGAAAGATTATTAAATGATCTAAACATTGAAAGGAAAATCAATGAAAGAATGATGAAATCCCAAGTAGACATCAATCTATTGAATGAGAAAAATCTTTATATAGACAAAAAGGAAAAGTAGGAATTGGATATATAGAAGAAGGAGAATCATCCAAGCAACGAGCTCAAAAGAATAAAAAACCTACTTGCAATCACTATAGTAAGATAAGTCATACATCAAACAAGTGTTGGAGCAATGGAAAAAAAAAATTCAATGGAAAGTGCTACAATTGTAATTAGTATGGACATAAGGCTAATGAATGCAAAGAGAAACCAAAATTTAAAGGCAAATGCCACAAATGCAAGAAACATGGACACAAGTCATGAAAATGCAAAACCAAAATATTGAATCCAGTAGAGCAAATTGTGAAAGCAATATTTGGTTTTAACTACAACAACTCGTGCAGATGTCATTATTGTGGAGAATTTGGAAACCTTGGAATAAATTGTGTAAAGCATCATTTGAGAAAAAGAGATACTACTAAAGGATGTTTCATATGTATAGAACTTGGTCATCTTGACAAGAACTACATGAATACTAGTAGAATTGAAGATGAGAAAAATGAAAAAGTTGATAACATCTAAAAATAGATGAGACAACAATGGGTTCCAAAGTCTACCAAGGATACAAGCCCAAGAAATGGTGATCAAGTCACTCAAGAATTGGGTGACTCCACCATTTCTACTTAAATTCTCAAAGGAGAAACTAGAACTGTGTTATCAAAGAAGACATCCAAAAGAGTTCTAGATTGAAAGAAAAAAATGATCCAAATTTGTATTCAGGATATAAAGGGATCAGTGTCTACCAAGTTACCTTCTCTACGAAGTGAGGTTGGGGTCACAAACTTTACTAAGCAATGTCAAGAGTAATGAAGATGTATATGGTTACCGAGTCATGAAGACTTCACTAAGTGTTCAATGCAAAGTAGTGGATGATAGTGTATCAATGTGATATCAATTGATCTACCTTTGTACTGAGCATTTATGGTGAAATTTTGACAAAGGGCATGGAATCAAAGTCATTCTCACCATGAAATTTTGAGAGCTATTGTAAGTGAAATCTTTAGAGCATTCAATCAATTTGAGAAAATTGACAGTGAAAGATCTCAAATTCTCTCAAAACTCTACTAAGTGAAGATGGCATCCAATAGCAAAAAGGTTAAGCATGGTTCAAACATGTTGGTTTGTGGAGTGGAATGGAAGGCACCAAATTTCAAGCTTAGCCCTACAATCACCAAAACCCTAGGTCTGAGTGCAGCATAGTCTCAAATCCCTCCAAAGGTACTCTTGATCAATGATATTCACACTCATTTTAAATGTGTTAATCAATAGATTGGTAACTTGGAAATGGATGATGCCCTAGATAAGCTATGTGTGAATGGAGTTTTGAAACCATGACACCAACACCTAGAAACCAAAGGGGTTAACTCACATCCCTCACATGCCTCATGAATTTTAAGTTAAATAGATTAGGTTTATCCTTAGTTGAGTGCATGATGGATAGTTATGGTTGAAGCAACCGATGTTGATGACAAAGAAGATGATACATCGAATCACTAGTCTCCTTATGCTAGCCAAAGAGAAAACAATAAAAACCCTAGGTTAGGTAGAACTTGAAAAGAGAACCCTAGCATAATGGGATGAAAAAGGAATGAAGATTAGTAGTGTTTTAGATATGGAATTGTAAATCTAGTATTCACATAATTGCACATAAGATTTACAGCTCTAACAGGTTGAATAGTGTGTCATGTGAAGCTGTGGACTTGACATACAAGGTAGTGAAGAACAATTTATCTTTTGTCCTTGCCAAGCTATTGTTGAGATAGTTCAACAAGAATATGGAAAGCATAAGAACATCAAAGAATAATTCATGTAAGTTTGGTTCCCTATTAACTTTTCTATTCTTTTATGTTCAAAAATCTTCCCTTCAAAAGACACTATTGTTTGGAGAAAAGATGCGTCTGTGCTATATCAGATAAATAAGTTTATAGCTAAAATAGGTGAAAACTATAATAGCATTATGGGCAACTATTTTGATGTTTTCAAGGAGAAAATAACAATGGATACCAAATCCCCAAGAAACTAGTCAAAGATTATAAGGATGATGTATGTTTCATGGTGGATAGTGACAAAGTTTACATTCAGGCAGTTAAGCCTAGAGTTGCATGGGTAAAACCTCTTAGATATGAGGTTAACATTGATGAAACTAAAGACATCATTGAAGCACTTTTGAATGAGCTAGTTGATCCTAAGGCATCATTATTTGGCATGTATGATGAAGAAAAAGCCAGGATTGAACTTGAAATAAAGCTCCCTTAGGCGATTAACAAGGGAAAGAAGAGAATTGCTAAATTGAAAACCAATTCAACCCTTTTATTAACTAAGGGAAAAGGTGAAGATGAGGAAGTAGAGGATGAGGTAGAATCTAAGGAAGAAGAACCATTAAGGAAGAAGGGCAAGGTGATCATCACCAAGCCACAAAAGCCATATGCTATAGTTTTCACAAGAAGATCTAGGAAGAAATCTGACAAGGAAGGAGGAGACATTATATTCAGAAAACCTCCACCCACCTTCTAAGATAGATTGAAAGATTTGGAAGTAGGATCCAGCATAAAAAAATTCATATCATTAAACTATGAAATTAGGATAGTAGAGGAGCAGAAGCAGATTGAATACTTGGTGATGGATAAAATGGGAAAGTGGAAATACTCACCAGACTAGCTTGCTTCCCAAATTCCTAATGAACTATTGGAGAAAATCAAGCCAAGACAGGAATTTGCCATTAAAATTGTCAAATACATACATGGGAAAACCTTGAGGCAACTTATACTAAGCATATCAAATGCAGAGGTAAAAGAGTCACTGAAGAAAAATGAAGAAAATTTGACTCTAAAATTTAATACCTATATGATTTTGATGAAAGATATTGAACATGGTGTAAGGAATGCAATAAACACTTGGAAGAATATCTATCTATTATATAGACCAAGTGATTTTCCTGTTGATGTTAAAGATGATGATGATGATGAAGAGAATAAGGAGAAAAATGAAGAAGAAAATATTGAAGAAGCAGCTCATTTTGACAGTGAAGAAGATGAAGAGGGAAAAGGGCAAGAGGCTACCAAGGAAGAAAAGCAAGATGATGAGGAAACTAGTCCAGTTAAGATAGTTGTAGTATTCATTGCCTCACTTCCTCACTCTCAAAGAAAACTAGTGATAACATCAAGCATGGAGACAACCACAACAAGTTTGATTGTGACCACTAGTACCAACCCAAACATCCAATCACTCTTTTCTCCCACTTAGCTCAGCACATCATTGGCAAAAGTGATCTCCACTTCATCTACCAAGCTTTTGAATCTTCCTTCATCAACCAAGTTGGCTATTTCAATTTTGAGCACATCAATTTTTGATTCTTCAGGTATTTTTGTAAATATTCCTTCAATGAGTATAGTATTAGTTTTCACAGCAAGTCTTAGTATATTGACTATTATTTCTATTCTAGGTTCATAAGCAATAAGTGTAAGGAGAGTTGAGCCCAAGGCTCAACCAAGCACAAAATTTTTGGGTAAAGGAAAAGAGATGGAGGAAGAAATTTATTTAGATAAGGAAATTTTAATCCCAAATTAGGACATTTCCAAGCTTAGTCTAGACCAAATACAATCATTTGGTGAACTCCTTCATAACAAGGCTAAACAATAGAGACTAAGAGAGGAGAGAGATAAGGAATTCAATATTATTGAAGATTACAAAGAACATTTTGGTAGAGGCTATAGGCATTGAGGTTGATTATTCACAACCAATTTTGTATCAGCTAGTAGAGGTAGTACAAAAGTTTAGTAAAGATACTAATGGACAAGATAAGCTAGTATAGAAGTTATAAAAGAAGTTTGATAATAAAGTGTTGGAGCATATTTATCAGCAAATAGCTATATATCAAGTAGAAATTTCTACAATTTTGGGATCTTTGGAAGCATCTTGTACAAATGTGTCATCGCTTTTTGGAAAGCTATGTAATGTTTCTAAGTTTACTAAGAAAATAAAGGAAAAGTTGTCCAAAATAGATGAAGATCTAAAGTCTAGTGCTCAACAATTGCAACTTGACCCTAGTTCAAGCTCTGCACATTTCAAGAAGATAAGATTTTTGATAGATATGCAAGTAGAATTGCTTAGAGAAGAAACAAGGATTAGATCTACATTGGTAGATATACAAAATATGATTCTTCCCAACATGGATGCACTATAGAAGCACATTGTACATTTAAAAAATCTCATCCATGACAATAACTTCTCCATAGCAGACCATATGATAGAATTGTCAGCAAAAGTACAAATTGCACTTCATACATGTAAAGTCCTACAAGACAATTGGGATAAAATCCTAGCAATCATTGTCAAGGTACATTCAATTTTTTTTTTATCTCATTTTGGTGTTACTATGTGAATAAATAGAATGAATCTTTTCCATTAATGTCAAAAAGAGGGAGAATATATGAGATGAGTTATATGAGGGAGAAGATGTAATTAGTTGAAAAATCATTGGGGGAGAAAGTTATGTATAGAAAGATATGTTGTATATAGCAAGAAGATGTATAGTATACTATATGAAGAAGAACCGTACCATGTATAGATATATACCTTACAAAATAAAATTTAAAAAAAAATTCTCAAAAATAGTATACTCTACCGAGGTAGTATCATAAGGTGATGGATATAAGGTATTCACTAAACTTTTTGAATTCAATTTTGTATAATAAGTGTTTTTGTCACTAATGCTAAAGGGGGAGATTGTTGACATATTAGTCAAGTTTGTAATTAGTGACAAACACTTATTCAATTTGTATATAGCTACTAAGCTCATTGTACAATTAACTATATTTTTCTATCATTTTAGTTGTTGCTGAGTTCTACAGTCACCACTGAGTCCTTTGGACAAAACCTAGTAATTACTAAGCAGTTGTAGTTATAGTGAAGATCAACAGTGTAAACTTTGCATCTTAGTGTACACTGAGTTTACTAGTGCAAACAAAGTTGTGCAGTGTTCACCAAGTTTGTAGTTTATGTGATATGACTCTAGTGTTAACTAAGCTACTCAGTGTTAACCAAGTGACTTAGTTTATACTAAGCTTGAGGTGATAGTGTTTGTTGAGTCATCTAGTGGCAAACAAGTGATTTAGTTTATATGAGAAATTTTATAGTATCTACCGAGTCACCTATGTAGACTGAGTTCAAGACTACTTGGAAGTGATCACTATGGACTAAGCTTCTATATCTACCAAGTGCATGACGATGTTGAGCTTTGACAATGGATGCTAAGTATCAAAACCTCACTGAGTTAGTCTTTAGAACCTGAGTGTCTTCATTTAGGCCAACTTTGTAATATTTGTGTAAACTTGTATTGTGGCTGACTTTGTAATTTGTATAATTAGATTGGTATATATATGTAATTTATTGTATCATATCCAAGCATGATGAAGATGTGAATATGAATGCAATGTAAATTAATCTAATCAAAAACTTGTATTGTGGCTACTTTGTAATTTGTATAATTAGATTGGTATATATATGTAATGTATTGTATCATATCCAAGCATGATGAAGATGTGAATATGAATGCAATGTAAATGAATCTAATCAATAAAAAGTAAAAAGAGAAAATTAAAAAGGCTATAGTAGTATAAGGAGCAGCAAAATCATATCTCTCATAGCAAGGTGATTTGTAAATAAAGGAATCTCATTTAGCAAACCAAGTTGTAGATCATATATCATCTACTGCTTCATCCTAATAGGTGGATCAGTCAAATCCTTTGACAAGGTAGACCTAAAAATATTTTGTAAATCTCTTTAATGAATGCATACTTCATTGTATGTTTGTAAATCCTTTCACAAAGTGGACCTAGTAGTCCTTATTGCTCCTAATAGGGTAGATCATTAGAAGTGATCAATAAAAGCTTTAATAGGCTAACTTTGTATTGTAGTACTAAAGTTTTTTGGTATCATCCCCACCCCAGTTTTACTTTTTATTTGGAAGGTTTCTAGGTTACTAAATCTTTATGTCATTGTGTTATGAATGCTTTCATGTTTTTAGTTTCCTATGCTTGCAATTAGATCAAATTACATTTGATAGATTAAATGCTAATTGGATTGTTGGATTAAGTATTAAAATTTTAAAAGTTTTAGAAGTTACTAATTCACCCCTCCCCTCTTAGTAACTTAGTATAGTCTAGAATATTTCCAACACTTTGGAAACTATATGACCCAACAACTAAAGGATTTGAGAAATACAAATCCACAAATCTTGAAGAATACCTATATTTAAAAATCTATCACATAGAAGAAAATGACAAGAGGAGGCAAGGGTTTTTCTCTAAATAAAAGAAAATTGTATTTTTAGAAATGAAAAAGATATAAGATAATTACAAATTATCTATCCTTATAGTACAAGATCAAAACCTAAAATGGGTAACCTCAAAAGCAAAAGGTTAACCTAAAAGGTAAATATTATTGAATAATTACTAATTAATAATTAAATGAGAATGTAAAAGGTGCATAAAGTGAAATCTTAAGAAGGGAGATGAGGTAATTTAATTAATGAAATTAAATTAACCTTTTTCTTTAACACCCTCCCTTAAGATGAGAAACAATGCAGCTATAAACAATGCAAGAAAACTAAAATGCTAAAAATAAACTTGGGTCCTAGCAACAAGGCTTGATGAGGTACCTATTGGTGCAATTGATTAATTGTGTGTTTTTTTTTATGTTACACAAATGTCATATCAATCGATAGTAATTACAAGAAAAGCTCACTTGGTCAGTGAAGATAGTTTTCCTAGTCTATCAAGCATTCCTAAGTTTACTTGGTATAGAAGGTAGTATCTATCAAGCTCACTCCGGCATCGAGGGAAGTTATGCAGAAAAGTGTGTTAACCAATCTCAGTTAGTTAATGAAGGGAAATTCGAATAGAGTTAGAATTAATTGAGTTCACTCAATTACTAAAGGAATTTTGTAAGTTTGCAGTGTTAACCAAGCTTTTGTTGGTTAACACAAGAAATCACTTCAGAATCAGTTTCTACTGAGCTAGGTCGACTACCAGAGGACTTTCTTATTTTGGCATGTAAAGCTCAATTATTTTACTTATTGATTCTAGCCAACTTAGGTGATGAATATTCGTTATTCTAATTTGTATTTGAGCTTACCTAACAATATGGAAGGTATAAGTAAATGGTCAAGTTTTGATTTCAAACTGTGTGATATACAAGTTGAATGAAAAAGGATAAGAAGAGAGGAAGCAAATTTGAAGGATAAGTAGGTATCCTTGTGAAGCAGTAAAGTGTTATTCAATTAGGAAGGATTAAGTATGAACTAGAACAAAGATTTGTAATTAGTAATTTAGGTGCATCACAATCAGGTCATTTCATTGTTACTCTCTAACCATTGTAGCAGTGAGCTAAAATCTCTTAATAGAGTTGGTTTAACAACCATTTGTAAATCCTCTAACAAGGTGGCAATTCCATTGAATTTTTTCAAGACCTCTTGCAAGGCCACTCCTAATAGGGTGATTAAATCCTTTAATAGGGTCACACCTAACAATTATTTTTTAACCTTTAACAAGGTTGGCTCCTAATAGAGCTCACTTCAAAAGAGTGAAAATAGTAACTAGTTACATTTGGTGGTTTTTCTCAAATTGGATTTCCACATTAAATCCTAGTGTCTTATGTGTTCATGTTATTTCTTTCATGCTTGCAAGTAATGACTGATAATATATTAAGATCTACTAAAGTAATACACACTCTACATTTATCAAGTTATGACCATTTCTAAATGCTTACCAAGTATCAATAGTAATCAATTTTATCAGTCTAAATTTTATTTGACATCCAAGGGATCTAAAATTTATTTTAGTAGTAACTAATTCACCCCTCCCCTATTACTTACTCCTCTTATATTTGCAACAATTGGTATCAGATATTTTGGTGCTTGTAGAGAAGGTTTCAAGGACCTAAGCTAAAGATCAAGATGTCTTACAAGAGAGAGATTCTAAAGTTGAATAGAGACAACTTTGTAGCATGCCAAGGACTTATGAGGCTTCATCTAGCTACCATCAGTGATTCAAGATGAAAATATCTTGATGAAGAATATAAAACTCCCACTAGAACATTATCAGTTGAAGATATTGTTGAGAAAAAGAACCATAACATCATAATGATTGGCATTGCATCTTCTCCCAGTTATGCTGAATTTGATGAGGTCAAAGACTATAAAACTGCTTTTGATATGTGGAATAAACTAAAAGAAATCTATGGAGGATATGAAAATGTAAGAAGAGCCAAAGTAGAAAGCCTTAGAGGGAAGTTTAATCAAATGAGGATGAGAGAAGATGAAAATGTTGCAAAATATGTGGAAAGAATTAAGGCTAGTGTTAGTGCAATCAAAGCATCTGGGGGAGAAATTAAAGAAGAAACTATTGTATGTAAAATACTCAAAAAATTTCTTCCCATCTATCCAATCAGAGTTTTTGCTATTCAGGAAAAGAGATGTGATCCAAATAACAAGATAGGCTTGGATACCCTACTATGAATACTTACAACTTTTGAACTAGGAAACTTTTTCAACTATGTTCCTACTTCCAAGAATATTGATTCTACATTCGAAGCTAAACTCTCACTCAAAGAAAATGGCAAGAAGATAAAAGATAATCAATCAAAAAGTGAAGAAGAAACTAAATAAAGTTCTAATAGTGATCTTGAAATTGTTGAAGTTCTACTTGCAAAGAAATATTTCAAGAGCAAAGGAAAGTACAAAGGTAAAATCCCTCTAATCTATTTTTCTTGTGAAGAAATTGGTCATATTGTTGCTAGGTGTCCAAACAAAGAAAGGAAGGAAGAGAAGAAAAGCCACAAGTACAAAGGCAAGAAGGAATTCAAGGGTCACAAATCCTACAAAGACAAAGGTAAGAAAACTTGTTTCATGGCTAAAGATTCTGATAATAGTGAAGATGAAATAGTGTATATTGTTGTAAAAGATGAATTTGATGATGAAAGAGATAAGATGACACGTGTCTCTCATGTTAGCAAAAATGACACATGGATCATAGATAGTGGATGTTCTCACCATATGACTTGAGATAAAAATAAGTTTGAACATTTTGAGCACTATGATGGAGGTAGTGTAAAGTTGGGAAACAATGAACCTTGTTGCATAAAAGTAAAAGGTCATATCTCATTAACCAATAAAATTGTATGTTATAATGCCTATTGGGTTGAAGGACTAAATCATAATTTACTAAGTGTGGCATGACTGAACAACATTGGGTTCAAGGTAGAATTAATGAATTGCAAGTCAATACTACTAGATAACCAAGGAAATATGATTGGATCAGGTAGGAAAACAAAAGGTAACCTATTTCATCTTGATCTTGGTGATTTTTCATGTTTAATTTCTCAAGTAGAAGAAAGTTGTCTATGGCATAGAAGACTATGTCATTTAAACTTTGATAATATAGTCAAAATAAGCAAACTCAGAAGAGTAAGAGGTCTTCCTAATTTTAGGAAACCTGATGTTGGTTTATGCAAAAATTGCTACATTGGTAAAATGGGATAGACTAATTTTAAAAGAAAAAACTATCAGTTAGAAGATGTCTTGGAAATTGTGTATATTGATTTGTGTGGACCCATTGGAATAGAAACTTATAATGGAGGAAAAAATTCATTCTTTTTGTTTATGATTATTCAAGAATGATGACTCTTATGTATCTAAAAGAAAAATCATAAGTCTTTGAGAAATTCAAATGGTATCTGGCTAGAGTAGACAAAGAAACTGGAAAAGGATTAAAATGCTTAAGATTAGATAGAAGTGGTGAAGTCATCTCAAATGAATTCAACAATTTATCCATTGAAAGAAGAATAAAAAGACAAGTAGCAGGCCCTGGTACTCTTGAGAAGAATATAATAGCTGAAAGAAGAAAAGATCCATCATGTATTATGCAAAGACACTAATGGTTGAAAACAATGTTGCTATAAAATATTGGAAGGGAGCTATCAACACTGCAGTTCATACTTTGAATCAAGTTTAGTTGAAGAAGAACTCAAACAAAACTCCCTATGAACTATGGTATGGCTACAAACCCAATGTAAGTTATTTAAAAGTATTTGGCAGAAAATGTTACATCTTGAAAGATTCTAAAAAAGGAAAACTTGATGTAAAAGGTGATGAAGGTATATTTCTAGGACATTCCTATAGAAGTAAAGCATACCAATATCTAAATTTGTCCGCTCACAAAATCATAGAAAGTGCACGTGTGAGAATTGATGAGTTTGTAGAAAAGACTGAAGAAGAAAGCAAAGAGGAGCCAAAAAATTAGAGAAGATTTGTCTACTATGAACCTGATACATTGCCAAACACATTTGACAAAAAGGAGACTTCATCTCCCAAGTTGTCTAAATCTCCATCAATTACTGAGTTTCAAGAAGTTCAAACCAAGTCACAGGTACCTGAGTCACATTCAAAAGCTATTGAGTTAGCACATACCAAGTCTAAAGAACTTGAGCCACAGATAGAAGGACCCGAGTGTTAAGTTGAGATTCAAAATGAAGATGGTACAATTCATTCAAAAGTTAAAGAACCTGTATTGGCTAAATATGTCAGAAGGCATCATGCACCTGATCAGATCATTGGAGACAAATGAGATGAAACAATGACAAGAAGCAAACTAAAAGGTGCATGTTTGCTTGCTAAATTTGAACCTAGAAGTGTTAAAGATGCACTAGAAAATGAAATTTGGATTGAGGCTATGAATGATGAAATAGAATAGATAGAAAAGAACAAAACTTGGACTCTTGTACCTAGGCCCAAATATAAAAATGTGATTGGTGCAAAATGGGTATTCAGAAATAAACTAAATGAAGATAGAAAAGTGTCAAGAAAAAAATCAAGGTTGGTATGTAAAGGCTATTCTCAAGAAGAAGGTATTGATTATGGTGAAACTTTTTCCCCTATTGCAAGATTGGAAGGTGTTAGGACTTCACTAGCTTATGCAACTCATAAAGGATTCAAAGTATATCAGATGGATGTTAAATCTGCATTCTTGAATGGAATACTTAGTGAGGAAGTCTACATTGAATAGCCAGAAGGTTTTGTTGATCCAAACAAAAGGGACATGCTCTACAAATTACACAGAGCCCTATATGGTCTAAAACAAGTTCCTAGAGCCTAGTATGAGAGATTAGATAACTATTTGATATAGATTGGTTTTCAAAGAACAAATGATAACAATATTTTGTACATCAAGGAAGGACCAAATAAGAAGATTGTGTTGGCTGAAATATTTGTGGATGATACTCTATTCATAGGAAATGATGACTTATGCAAAAAAAATTTAAAAGAAATGAATAAAGAGTTTGAAATGTCCATGTTTGGTGAAATAAAATTCTTTGTTGAATTGTAGATATAGTAGAACAAAAATGATATCTATATCACTCAATCTAAGTATATCAAAGAGATACTCAAGAATTTTGGAATGGAGGATTCGAAACAAGTTGGAACCCCCATGTGTATTACACTTAGGCTTACTAAAGATGATGACTTCAAAGAAGTAGATTAGACTTTATATAGATCAATGATTGAGAAATTATAGTATATGGTACATACAAGGCCTAATATTGCCTTAGTAATTGGGATAGTAGTAAGATTCTTAGCTAAACGTAGAGAAAACCACATGATGTCAATAAAAAGAATCTTGAGATATCTAAAAGATACCGAAAACTATGGCTTATGGTACAAACTTGGAGGCAACCTTGACCTAAAAGTATTTATTGATACTAATAGTTAGGAAATCTTGATGACGGAAAAAGCACTAGTGGTGAAGCATTTTTTTTGGTAAAAGGTCTTGGACAAGCAAGAAGCAAAACTGCACATCTCAATCCATAGCTGAAGTAGAATATGTAGAAGTAATAGTAAATTACTCTAACATTGTTTGGTTCAAATAGTTGTTGGAAGGAATGAAGGTTAAAATCAAAGAGCCAATGGTGATGTATTGTGATAACACTAGTGCAATCAACATATCAAAGAATCCAATGATGCATTCCAAAACAAAGCACATTGCTATAAAAATATCACTTTGTAAGAGAATTAGTACAAGATAAAGAAATAATATTGGAATATATGCATACAAAAGAACAAATTGCAAATATATTCACAAAGCCATTACCTAAGGATGCATTTTTGTATCTAAGAGGTAAGCTAGGGGTCATTCCCCTATCTAAATCTCACTAAATAAAGTTTATTGATGCATCAGTAGGAACTAAGTTGAAGATCAATTAGTTGGTGTAGTATTGACAAGGACATATTACAGAAGAATTTGTACTCAAGGTACATTGATACTAATTAGAATTGTCTTTGGCATGTGTTTTCAAAGAGGGAGAAGTTTACTATCATATTTTTCTAAAATTTTGTAGAAGGAAAAGTTAAGTAGTTCCTTCATAGAGGGAGAATAGTACAGGAGAAGTTTTCTATATAAAATCAAAGAGGTAGAAATTATCTAACAGAGGGAGTCTTGTTCTCAAAATTTCATTGTGCTATGACATGTTGTGTTTCCATCAATGCTAAAGAGAAAGATTGTTGGATATAATTGATAAATTGTGTGTTGTATTTGATGTTACACAAATATCATATTAGGTAATAGTCAATGCATACCGAGCTCACTTGGTCAGTGAAGAAAATTTTCCTAGTCTACCAAGCATTCTCGAGTTTACTTTGTAAAAAAGGTAGTATTTATTGAGCTCACTCAGTTAATGAAGGGAAAGTTGAATAGAGTTAGTATTAACTAAGTTCACTTAGTTACCAAAGGGATTTTTTAAGTTCGCAATGTTAACTGAGCTTCTATTGGTTAACATAGGAAATTTCCTCAGAATCAATTTCTACGAAGCTAGGTTGGTTACCAAAGGATTTTCTTATTTTGGCATGGAAATCTCAATTATTTTACCTATTCATTCTAGCTGAAAATCTACAAAGTATAAGTAAAAGGTCAAGTTATGATTTCAAAGCGTGTGATATGCAAGTTGAATGAAAAAGGATAAGAAGAGAGGAAGAAAACTTGAAGGATAACCAAGTATCCTTGTGGAGTAGAAAAGTGTTATTTGATTAGGAAGGATCAAGTATGAACCAAAATAGAGATCTGTAATTAGTAATTTAGTTGCGTCACAATCAGGTCATTTCATTGTTATCCTCTAACTATTATAGCAATGAACTAAAATCTCTTAACAGAGTTGGTTTAATGGCCATTCATAAATAATTTAACAAGGTGGCAATTCCATTGAATTGTTTCAAGACCTCTTGTAAGTCCATTCCTAAAAAGGTGATTAAATCCTTTAATAGGGTCACACCTAATAGTGTGTTTTGTAACCTTTAATAATGTTGGCTCCTAACAAGGCTCACTTCAGAAGAGTGAAAAATAGTAACTAGTTACATTTGGTGGTTTTTCCCAAATTGGGTTTCCATGTTAAATCCTGGTGTCTTATGTTTTCATGTTATTTCTTTTATGCTTGCAAGTAATTATTGATAATATCTTAAGATCCACTAAAGTAATACACACTCTGCATTTATCGAGTTACAACAATTTTTGAATGCTTACCGAGTATCAACAGTAATTAGTTCTACCAGCCTAAATTTTATTTTACATCCAAGGGATCTAGGATTTATTTTAGTAGTAATTGATTCACCCCTCCCCTCTTAGTTACTCCCCTTATATTTACAATAGTACCCAATCACAATCAAATCTCTATGAAATAGAGAAATAGAGAAAAAGTAGTGAGAAAAATCTACTCCAAAAAGAGATAGAAAAAAGATGCACAAATGAAACATCTCAAGATAATCTCTCAAGACCAGAAGTACAAAGAAAGCCTCCATGATAGAAGCTTAAGACTCCATAGCCTCCCCAGAATGGTAGAACTCCTATGTCAATGAATATACCAATGTGACTCCAATATTAAGGAAACAAACTCAATGGACAAGGATGATGAAACCCATGTATGTAAGGTGCAGTTGGAGGTCCTAGTTGATGCTCAAAGGAGAAAACATGAGAATCATAAAATGGAATTTCCAATGGAGGTGGGATAACAAGTGTGTTGAAACTGTCATTTGAGAGGAGATGTGTGTCCTTTGTTATATCCTGAACAACTATAATATGTGGCTCGATGATTGGAGCTACAATAGTAGGCAATGTTGAAGAGTACTAATGTGCAAGAGATGGAATCATAATAGGAGGTGGAGGATTAGAAGTCACAAAGCTGGTCTTAGGAACAACCCAAACGTTCAAGAAACATGACTTCACCTTAGTAGACTCTCATGAAAAAATGGAGTGAGTCCCTGATCATGGACATGGTAGACAAAAATTTGAGAAGGAATATAAGTGAGAAGCATGATCAATAGTCCCTATAGTAATAATATTTCTTGTTTCACTCTCTTTAATGTGCACCGAATCCTATGCAAACTCAACTGTCTTCCTTGTCCCATTGTGTGTAATCTAATAAATAGATAGAAGGTTAGAGGAGAAAGATGGAACATAAAGTACATCATGAAAGATACCATCATCAATGTCAATAGAACCTTTCCCACATATATTCATAATAGTGTTATTACCCATCAAAATGTGTGTAGTAGGAGAAGCCTCAAAAGAAGAGAACAAATCCTAAGAAGATTCCATATGGTGTGAAGCACCTAGATCTAGTAACCATCTAGAAAAATGAGGAATAGTGGTTGTACATAGTGCATGACCCTCACCTATATCTTTACCATTTTACTAAAATGATGATGATGATGATGAAGGTCTATGAAAAGTAGAAGGAATATCAATGTTTCTCTTTTCAAGGAGAGCTATCAAATCTAAAACTTGTTTGCCATATCCATCTAACTTCTTCACATAGCAATGTCACTCATCACAATTAGGATTATTATAATAATCACATTTCAATATTTCTAGCTTTGATTTACCCCCTTTAGGAGGAGGTGGCCCTAATAAACTGTGGGTGTTGGAATCAATCTAAGACTCTATAGAATGAGATTTATGATTCTTCTCCTTCATCCCTAAAGATGGTTGAGCTAATTTTGCGAGGTCATGGGAGAATCTAATTGAGAGAGCTTAGGTTGCTCCTGAGTCGACTAATCATAGAAACCTCAAAGGATGGCAAGGAAAATCTATTACCCAAAGAATCTTTGGTGGAATAGAAGGTAGAAGAAAAAATCAATTTTCCACAAAGCTTATTAAAAATTAGGTAGATACAATCAATGTCAATCTTCATCTTCCCACAGCTCTACAATAAAGATCTTAGTTGTTTGAATTTTGCCAAGAAATTCTCAATGAAGGGAAAAGAATATGGTATAAGTGAGGTAAGGTCTTCCTCAATCTAAAGTGCACTAAACTCAATCACTATACCAAACAAGCCTTCAAGCTTGGTCCAAATAGCTAGAGAGGTATTGGACCCATCAAGATGAAACTATAGACTATTCGAAACCTGTAAGGAAATCAATCCTCTTGCCTCATCCATCTTGTTTTTATGTTGCATGACCTGAAAAGGCCTCTGTAAAATTGGTTGCACTACACCTAAATAAGATCTTAACATTTTGACCAAAGAAGCCATGTCATCAAGGTCTTCCATGTGTGATAATTATGAAGGGTTAGAAGTTCTAGAGAAGAAGAGGTCTCAACTATTATTTTAGAAGGTGTTGAATTATTTTTGAAAAATATTCTAGTTTACTAATGTAAATGATAGAAAAAATAATACAAAACACTTCCCCATAATACAAAATTTGAACCCCAACTGCTAAAAAGAATGTGTAAATGAGAGAAGAGCAATGAAGATTCAAATATGAATCACAAATACCTATTGAAAGTATTATTTCCACTCAATATTACTCCAAACTAATACCAAATCTAGAAAGTGGACAATAAATCATGCACTTCTAAAAAAATAGCACTAAAATATGTGTCCTTGTGAGCTCGAATGAAGCCTTTGAAGTTGCAAAAATCAAGATTTGTGATTTTTTATAAAAGCTCAAAAATAGAGATCATAAACAACCTACAACAATGTGTAGATCATGAAATTCTACCTTAAAACAAAAAAATTGCTTGAAAAAGGATTCCATATGAGGGAGATATCACTATTTGAAAATTACCTTTGTAATTATTTTTTCTAAATTTCCATCATCACACCTCCAAAAATCAAAGAAAAATGCCCAAAAAATGTTAAATATGTTCTATCAAACCCTTGTTCTCATTTTTCTCCAAATACTAAACAAACTACAATAGACCTAGATGTGATGCCATAAAGGATTTGAGCAATACAAATCCACAGAGCCCAAAGAATACCTAAATGCAAAAACCTATCATAGAGAAGAAAAAGACAAGAGGAGGCAAGGGTTCTGCTCTATAAATATGCAAATTGTATTCTTAGAAATGAAAAATATGTAAGATAATTACAAATGATCTATACTTATAGTAGGAGATTGAAACTCGAAAAGGGTAACCTAAAGGGAAAATTCTATTTAATAATTACTAATTAAATATTAAATGAGAATGTAAATGGTTCATAAAGTGAAATCTTAAGAAGGGAGAAAAGGTAATTTAATTAATGAAATTAAATTGACCTTTATTTCTAATAGTAGCTTCCCCTCTTTAACTCCAAAGGTGCATTTCTTTGGGTTTAAGGTAATTCCATATTCTAATGCCTACAATAGTCTTCAAATTTCTTTGAAAATGTAGTCAAAGTATCTTGATATACAACAATAAACTTGTTAATATATTCATTAAAGACTACATCCATGGCCCTTTGAAATTTTTCCCCTACATTGATTAAACCAAATGGCATTCTTACATACACATAAGTCCCCCAAGGAGTAGTAAAAGTTGTTTTGAATTGTTCCTTCTCATCAACAAGGACTTGGTTGTACCCTAAGAAACCATCCATCATTGATTTTAATTCTAAGCTAGTGACCTACTAAAACATGGCTTCCATGTTGGGTAATCCATAATTATCTTTCAATGAGGAAATGTTGAAGTTTTTAAAATCCATGCAAAGCCTAATGTCACCATTCTTTTTTCTATCTGGTACCAAATTAGACACCCATGAAGAATTCCTAATTGGATTTATTATCCCCCCATCCCTAAGTTTCATAAGTTCTTCTTGCATCTTAGGTGCTAAAGTGGCATTTACAGGTCTCTGCTTTTGTCTCAATGGCTTCACATCATCCTTGAGAGGTATCTCATGCTAGAAAAAAAAATTTCCTATAATCTTTAAGGTCATCATATGACCATGCAAAAACATGTATAAACCTTCTTAATAGATTTATCAATTTTTTTCTAATTTTAGGGGATAAGGTTTTTCTAATGTATACCTATTTTGGAGTTTTAGTAGTATCTAAATTGACTTATTCTAACTCCTATGGCTTATAATTTCTAACCTCTAACTACACTTTGTCTTGATTGTCAAAAATATTTTCCAAGATAACCAGTCCCTTAGGTGCATTATTGGTCTTTAACTATAAGATCTCTTGACAAAAAAAATTCTTCTTTCCATTTATTGTTTCTATCCAAGCATTGTAGCCCATTTCTTAGCCATGATATTTACTCTCATTTAGGAGAAAATTCAAGATGTCTTGATCATCTTCAAAAAATTGCCAACTTTCTACATTGTTAGGAATAGATGTCCTACTCTGTACTTTAGTTGTAGACACACCAAAAAATGAGATATCATCAGGCTTGATTGCCACATTAGCTAGTAGAAGAACCATCTTATTATTATTCCTATCCTTCCAAGAAATTCCAAAAGCATCAAATAACTCTATTTCGTCCCAAATAACATTCTTGTACTATTTTAATCTTTTGTTGTTGGAGGCATATCTTTCCTTAATTTGAGAAACTGTTAATTTAGAATCCCCAATAATGTGTAACTTCTTAATTCCATGACTAGCTACAACTTTTAATCCTAGTAGCAGTGCTTCATATTTTGCAACATTATTGGTACATGTGAAGTTCAAGGTAAATGAGTATCTAACAATGTTTTTCTCTAGGGATATAAATACTATCCCAGATATTGAGCCTTCCCTAAAACTTTCCCCATCAAAATACATGGTCCATATCTTCTACAAGTCAAAATATTTAGCCACCTCTTGTATAATCATGGGGGGTGGTTTTTCAATTTCTTGGATGATATGTTCAGCCCTAAATGCATTGATCTCAGTGTTAAGAAAACACATAGAATCCTTATCAATACTATCTTCAAAGATATGAGTAACTATTGGTTCCCTTTAAACTTTGACACCCTTTTGCCCTATATGCAAAGTACCATATGATAAGCCACACTACAAGCTACCTCCCATCACAACACTCCACTTCCTAGAGAGAAACATTCCATAATGGGGAGGAATTTCAACTACAAGGACAACCATAAATAACTATAGATTAGTGTAAGCTACAATTTTGAATGGTAGGGCATTAATAGTACCTATGGTAGGCACTTCTTTAGGATCCATTTCTCTACATCTTACTTATTTGGTATCAATCTCTAAACCAAGGGCCTCCATGACCTTAAAAGGCATAATATTATTAGATGCACTAGAGTCAATCATACTGCTCTTGAGAGTTTTACCATTTATAATCAGACTAAGGAAAAAAGGATGATTGTCTTATAGATATGCTACAAAGGAGTTATCTAGATATATTTGTGGTATTTGGGACATGACCTCTTTATGTTCCTTATCCTTTACTATAACTAATGTGTTAGATAATAAGACTATTGATTCTTGTGTGATAACATTATTTTTTCCTTACTCTTCCACCCAAGATAAAGTCTTATTTTTGTGCTCCTCTATCCTAAACGTTTATGATAAAGGAACTTTGAAAAAAATTTGTGATAGCATTGAAATCATGTCAATAGGATCATAATTTGTAGGCTTTATAGAAATAAATGTAGATGCATGTGTTTGAATAGGAAGAACCTCCTTTTTCTTTATAGTATCAAAGTCTGGATTCTTTTCTTGAACACTTGCCTTACCAATTTCAACTCCTTGAAATTGTACCTTTTTCTTTGGTTCCCACTTCTTGCTTTTGTTATCCTTGAGCCTAGAAATCTCAAGAGTGTCCTTATTTTCATTTGCTATCTTAACAATAGTGTCTTTAATGAAAATACTAGCTAGCTTATGTTGGAAATATGCCTAATCAATCAACTAAGGTAAGTAACATGGTTGTCATTTATGGCAACATATTTATTTTTCACACTAGTCATGTTCATTTATGAAGAAAATTTGTCTTAGTATTAGACAACATCATAGCAACATGACAGATTTGATGATAGTAAAATATTTCCTTGGAATATTCTCTTGTGCAATTAAATAGGGATGCATGACATCATAGTGATGATCTATACCAGTGCACATGTCTGTATGATCAACTAAGTTAAAGTTATGAAGGAATTAGTAATGCAGTGATAACACATCATAGAATAGAGCATATTAGTAGAATGTGTTAAATGACTTGATTTATTGTTTTCAATTACCATTTCTTAATGAGCCAATCTAAGGATGTTATGTGAGCTAACTAAGGAAGAATTTACCAATATGTTTGGTATAAGTAAAGGACTTCATTTGTAAATTTAGTGTGAAGTATGAGAAAGGAATAATCAGTGGTTGTGAACTTGATATGATCTTGTGAAATAAGAGGAACAAGTGAATGCAATATTATATATGATACGAAGCATTGTTATGTGAGATATTATGTAGATTGATATGTACACAGCTGCTCTTGTATGAAGAATTATTAGTCAGAAGATTTGTGAAGCATGACAAGTATCTTAGTATTGTATCTATACTTACTTCTTGAAGATCTTATTGTATAGTTGCATGTTAGGGCAGTGGGCTCATCTTGCACACATTCATATATGATCCACTAGATCCTAACAAGGTTGAAGAAAATCCTAATAGGTTTGAGGCTTCTAATAAGGAAAAGTCTCCTAATAGGGAATTGAGACACTATACATTCTTCATAGACTCCTAATAGGATCAATATCCTTAACCGGATCCTTTATATAGTGAATCATCTAGTGGGTTTCATCCCCATTAGGGTTTTCCCTTGGCTAGGGTTTCCCTAGTTAACAAAATATGTTATTATGATCTATATTTGTGTGTGGTTATTTATACTATTTAGTAATGTTAGTTTACATTCTTATGCATGTGGTAAAGTAATTAATAATATCCAGTTATGGGTAAAAAGATTGAAAATACTGATTCACCCCCACCCCCCTCTACTCTCAGTATTATCTATTTCTAACAATTGGCAGCCTAGTTATTCAGATAGTTATTCAAAAGAGGCTTAACAAATTGAATAAGATCCTTATGGATATAAAAAAATTGAAGAAAAATCTTGAAGAAGCTCTTGAACAAATTGATCTTCCTACTGATGAAAGAGATAGCCTAAAGTATAGATACAAAGATGCAAAAGCTTATATTGGTGAACTGAAGGAAAAGATCGATGACTTGAAGCAAAAAGAATCTAGTAAAAAAACTAGTGATGATGATATTGAAGATTTCAAGAAATAAATGAGATCTTAAGAGATGAGTTAAAGATAGTTGAACTTAAATTGAGTCTTAAGAAAAATGGAGGAAAGAATGACTCTAAAATTAAAGTTGAAAATGCAGATCTGAGATCCCACTTAAGCAAGGTAACTTTTGAATTGGAATCTATTAAGTTAGAGCATGAAAAAATAGAAAAATACAACAATATTGTGAAAGGTGAGTTGGCACAAACCAAATAGAAACTTGAGAAATTATATACCAGTAGTGATAAGATTGAAGAATAAATATGTGCACAAAGACCCAATTATGACAAGACTAGACTTGGATTCTTTCTTGGTCAATATGCCAAGAAATCTAGTGAGACAAAAGAATTTGATACTACTAAAGTCAATAAAGATCTAAGCAAGACAAATGATACATCTAAGGACACAGAGAATGTTACTCATTTTGAGAAAGATAAAGAATCTAATCATGATATGGACAACAAAAGTAAGGAATCTTATGCCTGGTGTGATGAACCTAAAGACACTAAAGTTGATTGCAAAGATAAGTCCTTCAAACCTATTTCAAAGTTTTTTTTTTCCATAATTTTCATGGATATGGTCATTATGAAGTAGATTGTAAGATACCTAAATTTGATAGTAATAATACAAATAGTAGGATATATAGGAACACTAACCATGCAAGAAACAGAAGAAGATCTCATAGTAATGAAAGTGGAGAAAGAAAACAAATCGTTTTCTATAGATGCAACAATCTTGGACACATTACAAGGAATTTTAGAGCACATGATGACTAGTAGAGTGAATAGAAAAGAAAGGTACTTGTATGTCAGTTATGTAATAACTTTAGACACATAGAAAATTTTTGCAGAATGGACAAAAGAGACCTAGATAGGAATTAGAATTACAAAAGGAACAATCAAAGAAATGATATAGAGTAGAAAAATGAATTAAAGGAATCATTTATAAAGTAAAAGGAACTAGGATGCTCTCATATAGTTATAGAAGATGTACCTGACAAGACAATGAAATCACTTATTGTTTGTGACTCCTCTTACCAAAATTAAGCATTCTTGGTGAAATAGAGTATCAGTTATTGATAACTAACGTTAGAGTAAGTATCAAAGGTTGTGTGATTGTTAGTATGTAGTAGAAATTAAGAGAAGTCTATAGTGAAGTGCACATTTCTTGATAAGATTAGGATAAGGCTATGAAAGAAGAATAACTTCTTTGTTGCACAGAGACACTACATTGAACTAGTGGCAGACATGCATTTAATGCAAAGTATAGATTGTGAAAGATTTAAAGGACACAAATTGATTTACATACATCATTTGTTTGTGTGAAGTCTAAATGCAAGATCGAAGAAAGACTTGAAGAATTAAAGAGGCTTGCAACTATGTAAAGTTGCTAAAAACCCTAATACACAAAGTTGAGGTATTTTTTAAATTGTTGAACATAATCTTTTAGAAATGGAAAGAAAAGAATTTTTTAATGTAAGCAATAGATCTAGATACAATTTCAAGAAATGTCCATTTGTTTCCTTGCTTCATGACCTTATTGGATCATTTTAGCAAGTTCCAAAAAATTTCCTTCATGTTGAGGATATAAGAAGTTATATCCATTGTAAGATTGAAATCATAGGTGATACAGAAATAAATAAGGAATTAGAGAATATGTGCAAAAATGATTTTTCAATAAAACCTAAATATGGTTATCTAGAAAAACTTAACCTAGTTAAGCATATGTTCTATAGGAACCTCAAAAATCATGAATGGAAATGGATACTTCTAAGCAGAATACATGATCTTTTACTATTGGGAGACTATATCATATGTATTGATAATGGCATAATTCACAAGAACATGTCTAAGTAATGAAGGAAGTAATCTAGTAAATATCAAGAATGTGCAAAAGATAGTTGAGACAAATCTCAACACATGTTTTGATGGTAGAAAGATGAAGATAAATAGCATTCAAGATGAAGAAGATTGATTTGTAAAATCTTGGGAGACAAATTTAATCATGGATCTAGGATAGATTCAGTCCTTGTAGGGTTTCTTCATGCAACCTACCTAGTAGTAAGAGGCAAAGATGTTAATCTATGTGACATCATCCAAACATGATTATTGGATAATATATCAAGAATCAAGAAATCAAGGAGTGCAGTCTTTAGGTTTGAATCCCTATTGACACACATATTTTTCTATGCTACTAAGAAGTTTCTTGGTATCACAAATTGGAATGGAAGTGAGTGCACAATGCAATCAATCACTTGTGCATATAGATCAAGACATAAACCAGTCAAAAGTAATGACATTGATAGAATAATGAAGTCTTTCCAAGTAAAAATGAAGAAAAGATATAGGATACCTCTTGTGCTAGTAGAAAAATACAAGGATGAATTGTGTTTTATGGTTGAAATAGATTTCACTTGCATGGAAGCTATAGTTCCTAGAGTAAAGTTCATTGAACCTATGGAATATGAGATGAGTGAGGAATTAATTGAAGGATATGCACAGATAATCCTTCATTCTGAAGTTGATTCTAGTTGTCCTAGATGGGGCACATACATTGAGAAGATGAGAGAAGTTAAGACAAGCTAGATAATAAAGGATTCCATGAAAAAGTTGGATAAGGTGATTGATTATATTCTAAAGGAATTAGGAATGACTATAAAAGAATTTGATGAGGTGAAAGGGATAGCCATGGAGTGAAGGCCATTGATCAATCTGAGCTATTAACTCCTACACCCATTGCAGTGGTAGGACCTACTGAAGAGGTCACAATTTCCCAGACAAGTGCTTAGACACCTACTATACCTTATTCAATTGTTGCGTAGCAGCAACCTCCAAGGAATCTAGTGAAGACTAAAGAAGCATCAGCTACAAGTAAGTCTACAAAGATTGAAAGGACAAAAAACCCTCCTAAGAAGAGAGTGAAGTAGACAAAAAGTGGTCCAAACAAGAAAAGAATAACCTTGCAGATTAATTCAGTTGATTCTGAAGAAGAAACTAGTGACATACTAGTTGAACTAGTAGATCAAGAAGTGAAAACCTTAGCCAAGAAAAAAGCATAGAAGCCAAGGGTAGAGAATCTTAACATGCAAATCATTAATGATAATAATTTTGTATAGTTGAATAAGTACTATGATTTGTACAATAATATGGATAGAGGACAACTAGAAAATGTTGTAGTTAGAAATATGATTCTTAAGGTTAAGAGATCTAATAGTATAAGAGGTCAGATACCTAAAGATTTGTATAATAGATTAAGAAATAGAAAAACCAAAGTATTAGAAGAAGACAAGAAAATAAGAATTAATATGGTGAGCAAGCTATGCATTATAAACAATGAGGAAAATAAAACAAATATTCTAAAAGATATAGTACCATTGTTGAGACACAAAAAGAGTTCCATTCTCCTCATTGGAGAAAATTATGAAGATGTGAAAATTGAAATTGAAAAAGCTATAGTCTCATACATGTCCACCATGCCTAAGAAGAGTGTGCAGCTATAAAAGGCAAACCCAATGACAGAAAAGAGTGTGCATCCAGAGAAGGAAAACACTGTGGTAGAGAAAAGTGAGTAGATAGAAAAGGAAAGCCCTATACCCAAAGAATCTGAGGAATGTGTGTAGACATGAGAAGCTATTCCATAGCATAGTGTCATCCTCATAGTTTTCAACAAATCGTAGCAACACCAAGTTTAAGTGATTCATTGCATATAACAATTGGTAGTGAATCTATGCAAGTAGATAACACTAATGTGATAGTTGACAAAACTAAGGACCCATTCAATGATTTTGGTGCTAGTATTGTTGGCAATATTATGGATTATAATAGCTCATCTAATGAAGTAGAAGATCAAGAGCCAAAGGAAGAAGATGCACCTTCTGAGAAGAAAGTTTAATCTAGCAGTGAAGTAGCTACGTTGAGTATACCCTTGACACTAGTACCAATAGTAACACCCTCCACACCACCTCTCTAAGCAATAGTAGCAGCAGTTCAATCAGATGAAGAAGATGAAGTGAAGAATCTCATATCTTCTTTAAGTAAATTTTTTGAGAAAAAGAAATTAGTCAACTCCCTTGAAAAGACTTTGACTTCAATTTTGGATAGAATGGAGAAGGTAGTAAGCCCTATCGACACCACCATAGATATTCAATAGCACACAAAAATTTTGTGCAAAGCTTTTGATAATGAATTCAAAACACTTTCTAATGTTTCTTCAATTCATGCACAACTAGAGCATGATGGTAAACTCCTTAATACCATGTGCACTAATATGAGCAATGACATAGAAACTTGTAATATATGTATTAAGGCATTGAGATAGTGTACAAAGGAAGGAAAATAGGCTTATGCTAAGTGCAACTTGGCATACATTTATCTCCAAGAATTTGATGATCAAATAAAACAAAAGGTAACTGGGCTTTATACACTCACTAACAACTTCATGAAGTAGAATCAAAAGATAGATACCATTGAGAACTCAATGTAGACACTTCATGACAACATAAGCAATAAGCAAGAAAAAAAAAAAAGCTCTGAAGAGATTCACTCTCCTAAGAGAACACTTGTTCCCACAAGTAACGTTGCTAGAGAATCAATTGGAGGAATTCTTGTTAGCAAAATCCTCATATGAAAAGTTTGTGGCTATAGACTTGAATGCAGTAGAGTTAGTTACATATGTTTTATGTGCACTAATGAATGTATTTGATGCACTAAAAGAAAGTTAAAAGAAACACTTTGTATAGTTAAAAACCAACTTCAGTGATTTATTTTTTGAGTTTTGACATAACTACTAGATTCTAACAATCTTTTCCTTTTTTGATACCTTTTTCATTAAAGTCAAAGGGGGAGATATATGGAAAATTGTAACTAATTGTAAAAGGAAAAATAATGATATATATATATATAGTAGTAAGCTTTTATTGTAATTTGTAAGGGGGAGAAATAAGTTGCAATTGGAGTTATAAGGGATGTAATCCCCTTAAAACATGAACACAATTTTTTTAGTATGTTATGGATATTTTTTGGTTTGGTACGACAGCATGTTTGGGACTTAGCCAATTTTCCCAAAATGCTTCCATCAATGCCAAAGGGGGAGATTATTGTAAATATGTCCAATCAATCAACTAAGGTAAGTAACATGGTTTTCATTTATGGAAACATATTTATTTTGCAAATCAGTCATGTTCATTTGTGAAGGAAAATTGTCTAAGTATTAGATAGCATCATAACAACATGACAAATTTGATGATAGCAAAATATTCCCTTGGAATATTCTCTTACAAAATTAAGAAAGGATACATGACATCATACTAATGACATATACTAATGCATGTGTCCATACAATCAACTGAGTTCAAGTTATGAAGGAATTAGTAATGCAATGATGACATAGCATAGAATAGAGCATATCAGTAGAATGTGTTAAACGACTTGATTTATTGTTTTGAATTATGATTTCTTAATGAGCCAACTCTAAGGATGTTATGTAAATAAGGAAGAATTTACCAATATATTTCATATAAGTAAAGGACTTCATTTGTAAAGTTTGTGTGAAGTGTGAGAAAGGAATAATTAGTGATTGTGAACTTGATGTGATCATGTTAAATAAAAGTAACAAGTGAATGCAATATTATATATGATGCAAAGCATTGTTATGCAAGATATGATGCAGATTGATATGTGTGCAACCACTCTTGTATGAAGAATTTTTAGTTAGAAGATTTGCAAAGCATGTCAAGTATCTCAGTATTGTATGTATACTTATTTCTTGAAGATCTTATTGTATAGTTGCATGTTAGGGTAGTGGACTCCTCTTGCACACATTTGTATATGATCCACCAAATGCTAACAAGGTTGAGGCTTCTAACAAGGTCTAGTCTCCTAACAAGGACTCAAGACACTATACATTCTTCGTAGACTCCTAATAGGGTCAATATCCTTAACTAGATCTTTTATATAGTGAATCATCTAGTGGGTTTCATCCCCACCGAGGTTTTCCCTTGGCTAGGGTTTCCCTAGTTAAAAAAATATGTTGTTATGATATCTCTTTGTGTATGATTGTTTATACTATTCAGTATTATTGGTTTACTTTCTTACGCATGTGTAAAATAATTAATAATATCTAGTTGTGGGAAAAAAGATTGAAAATATTGATTCAACCCCCCTCAGTATTATCTATTTCTAACAACTTAGCTAGAGCATTGTTAATAGTCTAATTTCTTAGATTGTAAGTACTATGGATTTGAGCCACCATCTTTGTAATAATTCTATCAATCTCCTATTTAGACAATTTTCTCAAATTTATGTTGTCCACACTTGGAAATACAGTATAGATAGTGTTCTCATCATGATCTTCATCATCTGAAAACGCCTATTTACAATGCATCTAATATACATTTCTTTGGTCCACAAAATAAATCTCAAAATCCTCAATCTCATACTCCCATGTTGTCATAAAGGTTCACCATATTTTATGCCACATTCTCATGATTTTATTCTTCCTTTTCCTCTCCATTTTGGGCTTGCTGATTTACTACAAGTGATTGAGCAACTAAACAATATTTAGACAAGTAAGGGGATTGGAATATCATTAGACATGTTCATAGTATTTCTTTGTAATGGATCTGGCGTATCTTTGTCCTTGCTATTTTGAGTAGGACTTGGGATGGGCTTCCCATCCTTACACTAAGTAGTATAAGGGTAATTATGCATCCTAGGTGCCCTATTAAAATTATTGTTGAAAGGTACTTTCTCAATAGTATTTGGCTTGTTTTCTTGGTAGGCTAGTGGATTCATTTTCTTTAATAAGATTAGAACTTACCCCATTATATCTTCTTCAAGATTCTTACCTACTATGGGCCTTTCACCATCCTTCTTGTTTCCTTTCAGATGGAACAACTTTGGTTCATCCCTTCTTGTCAACTTACCAGAAGCCCTTCTATTATTGTCAATGTTGAGAGCCATTATATAAGCCTCCCTCAAAATTCTATGGATTTTATCCCTTAGGCTATGTGCCATTTTACTGTCAAAGGCATTAAAATAAGTTGTGAGACATACATCCTCAACAAGCCTCATTACTTGAAACAATTTATACATCCCTTTTTGAAACATTACATTAAAGCCAAATGTGGACTCATTCGGGCTTTTCTGGATATTGGTAAATTCATTCAACATGAAACTAGCATTGGTCTTATCACAATATTATTCTTGAACATCTCCAAGTCATTCCATGAGCTAATGCTATTATCAAGTAGCCTTCTAAACTAATCTCTTGCATCTTCTATTAGTGAATGAACAAACAACTTCATCATTACATCTTCATGTTCCACCTCATAGTCTTTGAGCATATCAATAAATTTTCTCAAGTGTTCCTCACTAGTTATGGCATTACTTCATGATAATCTGACAACTTTATCTCTCAAATCATTAGAGATATGATGGGGAAACATGACAATACCCACAAAAGATATTCATTTATATTTTTCTAAATAGTTGGGTATTCTCTAAGAAATAGCAACATTAGATGTGCTTGCTCCAGTAACCTAACTTTGGATAGGGATATGTGGTTTTTGGGCTTGCTGAATAACTAGGATTTGGCTAGTGGTAATAGAAATGGCATGAGATAACTGAGATAAATTTTGGTTTGTTACTATAGCTCTAGAAATGGGAATAGATGGGATAAGTTGTAAAGATGGGCTAGGGCAAGATGCTAAAGTAGAGTTATCTTTGATAAATTGTATATTTCTCTTAGTTTTATCTGCATGAGCTTCATCTTCTAATTTCTCAAGTTCATTTGCTATATCTTCCCTTTCCTTCTTAGCCTTTTCTAGATCTAGGTCAAGCTTAGACATGGTAAGGATTGCAAAATTAATAAAAGGAGCTTGGGGCTCATTGATTTGTACTCCAACAACCTTTTGTATTCCCTTATCATGGCCTTTTATAATCAAATATACAAGACTAGGTTGAACAAGTCTATAGGGTTGAACTTGTGTAATATTAGACCCCTCTTTCTCTTTAATAAGGTGTTCCTACTCTTGGACCTTGGACCTTACAAATTCTACATCTCCAAAAATGTCTAAGTGTAGTTTAGAAGACTTCTCCTATAGTCTTTTTTTTTGGTCTTGTAAGGAAACCATCCTCCTAAGAAAGTTATCTCTTTTTATAAGGTTATTCAAGGTAATTTTTTCTTTATCTTTTTCCACATAGATGTGTTGGGCATCCTCTTCTATAACCCTTTGCCTAAGATAGATTAGTTTTGGGAATAAATCTTCAGAGTCTATAGCAGTGGCCTTTGAACCTATTGGGTCATCCAGATCTATAAGATTAGCCACATTTGGTCCTTGTCTAGGACTAAAACTACTATCCTTATTTTCTCTAAAAACCCAATTGTGTATCATTTCATTCACTAGATTTGGTCTATAAGGGATATCCTCTATAGGAGACATGTTCTTATCATGAAATACCCTATCCTCTCTAAATGGAGTGGTGAATGATTCCCCTAGTAGTGTGATATGATCAAACTCAAAAATTTTTGAAGGTGACTCTTTTTAAGTCATAGGTAATATTGTGAGTGGGCTTGCACACTACCCCTAGGGATTCAAGTAGGATTAGGGTCCACATTTTTCTTATTTTTATTCTTTCTACCCCTAGGATGTAATTATGTGTACAATGGTATTTGTGGGTGCTCCTTTGTAAAAGCACGTGAGTTTTTCTTCTTATCTACCATTATTTAGGATTACTTGATATATTTATACCACTAGCTATAAAAACTTAGACTTGACACACCACCCTTTTAAGGGAAAATGTTTTTTATAGGTCTACAATAATGCAAGGAAAAATTCTCAAAAATAGAATTGACACAATAGGTCAAAGTAATAAGTCTTTAAGATTACACAATGGGCAATAGAATCCATACTCTATAGACAAGGTACTAGTAGATATGATAACAGTGTTCACACAAATCCCCAGTAGAGTTACCATTTTTTTTTGAAGTTATTATGGGTAAGGAGCATACTAGGTTTCTTTGAACCTAATACTAGGGTGCACAAGATAGAGACCAAGCCTAAGGAATAGCAAAAACCTATATTTAGCTAGGTTTATCCAAGCTCTAGACCAACTTCGATAGAATCACAATGATGCCCTCCACTTTAGGCTTTGTAGGGCCAAGGTGGGTAAACCATAGGCATTGATATGACTACTTCTATGATACTCTTCTCTTCAAGAAAATCCCCTACAACAGAATGTGGTCAATTTTCTTCTATGATTCACAAATAACTTCCCTATCATAGTAGCTAACTATAACTTAGGAGATATTGTAAATAAGTAACGAACATAAATTTAACTCTCCATTACATAAAATGGTAAATTGATTATTTAAATTTTTTGTGTTCAACTAATGAACCATTGGTTTACAACTTAAAAATTAATGACCAGTGTCTTATCCATTGTTATATAGAGTCAAAATCAATAGCTCAAACCTATTTAATCAACTTGCAACTAAATTTGTCAACAATGAGCTCTAAATTTCATTCTTATCATATCCTTCTCATAAACTCTAAACCCTTTCACTTACAAAATGGTAATTACTTAATTTTTTGAATTAATAGCAATCAATAAGAGATACAAAATTCATCCAAATTGAGCTAAATTGAAAGAAACTTGTTCATTTCAATCTCAAGATCACTAATATATAAATAAGGACACAAAACTCAAAGACACAGATATGTAGGATTTTCATTTTTTGTATTAATTTCCCTTTGAAAAATAAATACAATACTGATAGGACTTGAAGTATAACTTAGAACTAAACAACTAATACTTGATATTCACTGTATTCTAGAGTGTACAGAATTGATTACATTCATACATTTACCAAAACTTGGATGAACTACATAAAGGGCATAAAACATGAGAATTTTATAAAATACTGACCACCAATCCTCATCTTGGGAGTCCTTATATAGAATAGTGCAACAAGGTTTATATGGGAGGGTAGGTGTCAAAAACTATTCAGTCAAAAATAAAAGACAAAAACCTTTAAGAGATTTCATTAATACTTCTTTCTAGTTGGAAAATAGACATGAAAGTAGGTGTAAAAGGTAGATGACATTTATGGCTAGAGTCTTTTCTTTAGCTATTTTTCCTCTTCCATTTCTTCATGTCTTCTCATAGTAGCCTCCTTTTTGTCTCTATCTAATCATCCTCCCAGGATGGTAGAGCCTTGATGTCTACTATTAATTCCCATATGACTACACCTAATTCTATCTTAGGCTGAGTACCATCCCTAACTGCATTCAAATCCTCTATAGATTTATTCCACTTAGAATCAATAATAGCCTTTACATCTCTTGAGACATTAGTAATATCTAATTCTATTCTAAAGAGGAAATCAATTAGATCATAGGAAACACTTATATCTATCTCAGTATTACAATAGGCCAAGAACCTTAGATGTCTCAAAATATCTTCAAATGAAGAAGACCATTCCTGCCATTCTTTAAAATTTGATCATTATCTATAATACTAGGAATGAAATTGGGTATCCCCATATCAATTGTTTTCATTTTACCTTGGATTAATTGCAACTTTCCTATGAAAAAACCATGCAAATCTCTTACCTTATTTATCATTTTTCTAGTATTAATGATTACCAGCTTGCAAAAATTCTTTTTCTAGGGTAAGAAAGGGAAAAATTATAAAAAAAACATGAGCATAGTACCTTCAAGTTGTAAAGAAAGGATACAAAAGGTCTAATGCCTTTGAGTTCTTGTATTCAACTCCTTGTAGGCTAATGTAGTTGATGTGTACAATTTATGAAAGAATATATAGGACAACAAAAAATTTAATTATCTTTATTCCACCTCATAAGCACCATCCCACTTGTCAATATCCATTTGTTGGGCTTCTCTCACAATTGTAATGTCAGCTTTAGTTTGGGCTTCATTGTCCTTTACCTCTATAATAGGTCTATCACCAACCCTTAGGATACTTATTTCTTCCTACATGCCTGCATTTTTCTTCTCCAATACATAAGTACTCTTCAAATATTCTTCATATTTTTGTCTAGTATCAATGGATATGCTATAAGTTGTTTATAGTTGTTCTTGCAATGTTACCATATTGCTCTTCCCCATTAATGATGTTGTATTCACCATTGTGGATTTTCTCACTAGATATAGTGGAAGCATTCCAAAAAATTACATTTCCTTGGGGGGACTCCTTTATCTCCATGAGAGTTGGTTTATTATCATCTAGAGCCATGCTCCATATTGCCATTATTTTACTATCTATGTTAAAACTAGCCCCTTGCAATTCACCAGTGATATTAGTCTCTTCAAAAGAGACTAATCTTTCTTGTTCTCTAATTTGATCTAATATAAAAGAGGAACTAAGTTCCCAACCAAGAAAGAGAAGCATTCCACATCTCATTACTAATGCTCTTGCTTCCTCAGCTATGAGATTTTCACTATTTGGATCATAATTTTGCAACCTCTGAACTAATTCTACAACTTTCTTAGGTGAATCTTTAGGCAACAATTGTAGGGCAAGTTCATTTTGTTTTATTTTAAATAAAAAACTCTTGAACTCATCAGATTTTATAAAATTGTCATCCTTCATGAATTTATGGGCCTTCATAATTCTTTTCTATTAGTTGAGTTTCTATTCTCGAAAGCTTGATATATAAAATATCTCCTCCTTATGCCATCAAAGTACTTATTGAGTCTTGGCAAGATTTGAAGGGCCTTTTACTAAGCTTTCTCAAGTAATTCAACCATTTTCTACTTTTTATGTCTTTGTTGTGCCCACTCAAATTTCTTAGTAACATAATATTTAGTCTCTTCTTCTTCATCTTGGTCCTCCTCATTATAGATTTCAACAAAAATCTCATCATCTAAGTACTTAGGATCAATATTTTTACGATTACCTATAGAACTTAGGCTACTAATTTATCAAAATTTGTCACACACTTTTCTAATTTTGACTAGTTAACCTCATCATGATAGAAACCTTTGCATTTTGAATCTACTTTTTTATCTCATACTCAAAGATGACAATATCTCTACACTTAACCATTCTTTCTCTGTATACATCTTCATTCAACTTATTAGCAATGACATCCTCTTCCCACATAGGAGGTTGGGTATAACCTCTCATATTTTTTAAGGCATGTCTGATCATATTGAAAGGATCATAAGTCCTAGTTGGCCTAGTTTGTAGTTTATATTTTCTCAAGAATACACTTGTTCCCTCGATGTTAATCTTGTCAATCTCAAAATCTCCCACTTTGGTACATCTAGAAAGGAAAGTTCATTTCTTGACATATCTGCCTAAGTATTCTCTTTTTAAAGAAATTAGTTGCAATAATACTTCCATAAACCCTAACCTTTCAAGTACATATTTAGGTAGAATATGGGGTGAATGAAAATATCCAAAAACCCTAATAATAATATATTTCTAAAATAAAAAGAGACTACTCCAATCATGAGTTAATTGCTTCCCAACATCAAAGCACAGTTTAAGTTTAACAACATTTCTTACACTCATAGGGATTATTTCAACTCATATCCCTATCATTTTTAAAAGTGGACAAAAAAAAAATTACGAAAGGAAATTAAATTAGAATAAGGATAAAACATTAGCCATACCCTTGTCCACATTTCTACCAGCAATCTCTTTCCTCATTCCTAAGTAGACTCAAAGAAACATTGATCAAATATGTTTGCATTCTTGAATAGAATCAAGTGTATGATTAAAGAATAGTGATGGAATTTGAAATTCCCCAAGTCTCCTTGGTGATCATTAGTGATCTCCTTATGGATACTCTCAATGATGCATTCCACAAAATCATAACCAATATTATGATTTGGGTCTTGGATATTCAAGGCCATAATATAATGTCCTCCTAGTGCTTCCATAGTTCTATATGAACCTAGGGCTTTGTTGATTCCAAACATAGCTTTTTGAAAATATCTTTGGAAGAAATCTAATGGCATGCATTTGTCAAGATCCTTCCTCTTTGGAATGTCTCCCACATTCTTATTTGTAGATAAAATATGTCTAGTCATATTCCAGACCATGTAGAAGTTCTTGTGATTTTTAAAATTATCAGTTAATTTCTCCACTTCTATGGGCATTGGCATAGGTCTTCCCAAGTCAAAAGCCTCTATAAATGTTTGTCTATCCAAGGACAAGAAAACACTTTTATCCTTTCTAGGAAACATCTTGTTGACATGATTATAACATTTGATTATGGATTTCACCAGATCAACATTTATAAACACTTCATATATAATTAATTTGCCTAAGTTTCTTACCCATGGGTTACAAACTAGAATCTTTGATGTTGTGTTCTTGTAAAAAAACCAAAAAAATTCATACCCATTTATATTAGGGACTTCTGCATCTCTACACAATGTTTATGGGTTTTTGAATGCCAAATCATCTACTTTCTATGCATTGTTTGAACTAAACAAAATATGACTCTACTCCTCTACAAATGTGCTTGGAACCTTGGGTGGTGCATCTGGTTGCTCAATTACTACTTGCACAATTATCTCTCACTCTTTTTGAGCCATTCCTACAAGAAATTTGGTTAATTTTGTATGCTAAAACTTGAAAAATCACTTAGAAATCACTCTACACATGAAAATTGCTTAGAAAAATCAAGCAACTAATTAACGATAATCAAATTCTCCTATTCTTTAGACTTTATTAGTTTTTGTAATGAAAGCATGACTTTAATTGGCATTTAAGAGTGGAACACTTGAAAACCTATAAATTCTTGAAAAACTTGCCAAATCTACACTTTTTAAGATTTTTGTACATCTAGCTCATCACATCATTATCCAGCTCAAACTTTAATTTTGAAAAAGCCCTTTTATGCCTTAAAATGAACACCCATAACCATGTGATTAGGGCTTCACCTCTTAGTACTTTGCAACTTCACACTCATTTATCACTTAATTCATTTGAAGTTGGTGATACTATACTATGTCATATTTTAATACTATCACTTCTTCATAATGGTTTGCAAATACACTTATATTAACCATGCGATGTCATGCTCAATATTTTATCTTGTTGTTATTCATTCATCACAGCATTGTGACTTAAACTTTATGATGCAACTGATAGGGTAGAGATAGTGTAAGTTGGGAGAGATCAACCCACAAATAGACCTTAAAAAGATTTGAGAGCCAAAAGAGACCCTAGTACCCCACACTTGCAACTTTGCATAGAATGACTCAATACATGAAACTTACTCAAAACATATAATCATGAAACAAGGCTTAGGGGATGTTTTTTTTACATCAAATGGTCATATTGACTAAGTTTAAGGACCTTAAAACAAAGAAATTGCATAGTTCCTTCAATACACCCTTGGATTGCTAATAGCCCAAGAAAGTAGATTTTTGGCTTGCAACTTGAAGACTTTGGATTAGAACAAGGAAAATAATCATCAAAATAGTTACTATTTCTAATGTACTATAGGAACCCCAAGTGATGAGATCTTATGAATAAGGATACTATCAAAACCCTTGAAACAATAATTAGGCTTACAAGGCTAATTAGGGTGCTTTTACAAAGGAAGTGCCAATTGAACATGTGATAAAAACATTAGACCAATTAGGTCAGATAGAAAACATCCCAAATATACTAAATCTAGAGTTATAGGCCATGGAATTAAATTTTGTAGTTCAAAATGTTTGTTGTCACAAAATAGTGCATTGGAGCATACTTGAGATATACACCTAGGGCATCATTTTTCTCCCTTTTCCCTAAATCTTAGTAATTGAAACAAAAATAATCTTAAAGAGTACTAATTATACAATGATTTCACTAGAAACCATTAATTTCTCTTGGTGGAATGTAGAGTTATGATACGATTTCTCCAGAAGCCCTAAAAACCCTCGAAACTTTGGTTGCCTGCACTAAAATAGTGATAACTTGAGTTTTATGGCATTTTAGGAGCTCAAACCAAATGCATATGAAATATAACTTAACTATTTATCCAAAAATACTAGGCTCACATCTTCAAGTGTCCATACAAGTCTATACCATACAAAAAACTCACCCAGAATGAAAGAAAAAGGGTTGTTCTTTATTGATTTCAAGGCAAAAGTATACATACCTCCTTACACCCACCTAAAAGGGCTATATGAAGGTCTTCCCCAACTGATCCAAAAAAATTTCAAAGGTTGTGACCATTGGGGGACTAATTACAATCATTTTTCCTAATTATGTAAAAAGTTGCAAAGTTGCATAGCAACCTTTGCAATATTTGTTGTATTTTTACATTTTAAATCCTCAAGGGCATTTGAACCATCCAAATGAGTCCTAATTTACCTGATGCAACTAATAGACCCTATATTACAAGTAAATGCATTTAATTTACATGAATTTTTCCCTTGTGACCTTATTGAGAAATGGGCTTATAGAAATGCCCAAATTGCTAATGGCCCACACAAAGGGTTAAGAGTAAACCTAGGAGTCTACAATCATTTCCTTATTGAAAACATAAAAATTAAACTAGAACAACGTCATAAATGACCCAAACAACTTTATTTCATTGTTTCATGAGAGGGTGCTCCTACACCATGTTTCCTTGGGGGGAAAAAACTCAAGTTCCTACTTAAGGTGAGTTGATCAAGAGTGTAGCCATGTTGCTGAATCTAATCTTCAATCATCCAAGTGGAATTCTTGGAAAGTAACCCCTTCTATTTGACCAAGTATTGATAGTATGTTTTATTCCTTATCTACGTGATTATTTTTGTTTCCAAGATTTCTTCCAACTCTAAGGGTTGAGAAGGTGGTAGGTCTTTCAACCAATCTTCATGTGAATCCACTATAGATGTACTTGAAACATTAGAAGTATCCTTGAAAATAGTGAGGTCAGCCACATTGAAAATTGGTAAGATGGCAATAGTAGGTGGTAATGAAATTTCACAAGCATTAGGACCAAACTTATGCAAGATTTAAAAGTTCATATCTTCTTCATTTGGAGTTTGGTATAATGACCTTTAGGTAGTCTCTCCTTTCTCAAATATGCCCATACTTTGTTGCCTACTTCGAATTGAACATCTTTCCTTTTCTTATCTACTCATGCTTTTCATTTTTGTGAAGTGTGTTCCAATGTATCTTTCACCTTTTCTTTCACTTTTTTGATAAGGTTGGCCAATTCTTCTCCTTGTGAACTAACCTTTACGTCATTAGGTAACTCTCTAAGTTCTAGAGGTACCTTTGGATGATAGTCATAGACTATTTGGAATGGTGTCTTCCCTATAGACCTATTGAATGAATCATCGAAAGCAAACTCAGCTTGGGGAAGAAGTAGATCCCAATTTTGTGCATATTTCTTGGTGAGGAACCTAAGGAGGTTTCTAAGAGATACATTTACAACTTTAGTTTGACCATCCATTTTGGGATGGTAGATAGAACTAAATTGTAGATTAGTGCCCAATTTCTTGTGCAAGGTTCTCCAAAAGTGTCCTTGGAATTTGGTATCTCTATTTGAAACAATAGAGTTAGGCAAACCATGAATTCTTACAATCGCTCTAAAGAAGATATGGGCAATATGAGAGGTATCATGAGTGCTTTTACAAGGGATAAAGTGTTCCATCTTGTTGAAATGGTCTACAACCACAAATATATTATCATATCCTAGATTTGTCCTTGGTAATCCAATGACAAAGTCCATAGATATTGCTTCCCAAGGTCTAGAAGGGATTGGTAGAGGTTAGTATAACCCTTGGTTAGTTGTAGTACCCTTTTCTTGTTGACATATAAAACATGACTCTACATATTTCTTGACATCATGCTACATTTTTGGCCAATGATAATGTCTCTTGATAGCCTCTAATGTTTTGCCAATACCAAAATGACCACTCATTCCCCCACAATATTTTTCCTTTACTATATTGTCTTGCATAGAGAATTTTGGGATACAAAGTTGATGAACCTTAAAAATTAGTCCATCTTGAATAAGAAACTCAAAAAATTTTGTATGATATCTATCCATAAGAGTAGTGCAAACTTGATATATTTCACCAAAATTTGCATCATCTTTGTAGAGGTCCTTCAATGCTTTGATGAGTATACTTTCAAATTGGATTTCCTATAGAAAAGTGATCCTCCCACTTAGAGCATCAACAACTTTATTTTCTTGACCTTTCTTATGCTTTATGGTGAATGAATAGGCTTGTAATTGTTCCATCCACTTGGTATGTTTCACACTCAACTTGTCTTGAGAATTTAGGTAACTTAGAGCATGGTTATTTGTAAAAGCCACAAATTATTTAGGTAATAAATAATGCCTCTATTTATTTAGGTCTTGAACCATAGCATAAATTTCTAATTCATAAGTTGAGTACTTCTTTTTAGCATCTCTTAGTTTTTTAGAGAAGAAAGACACAAGTTTATTGTCTTGGCTAATGACTGACCCAATTGCTAGGTTGCTTGCATCTATCTTAATAGTAAAAAACTTATTACAATTAGGAAGAGTGAGTATTGGATATTGTGACACCCTTGATTTCAAATATTCAAATGCATCATTTTTTACTTTGGTCCAAACAAACTTTATCTTTTTACCTCCTTTTATTGTATCCAACATAGGTGCACTTACATGGCTAAAGTTCTTAATGAACTTTCTATAAAATGTTCATAAACCATGAAAAATTATTACATCACATACATTCTTTGGAGGAGGCCAATTAATGATTGCATCTACCTTTTCTAGATCCATTTTTAGTGTCCCTTGTGATATCACAAATCCCAATAAGAATAGTTCTTTCTGCAAGAATGAGCACTTGTCAAGTTTGATCATTAGTTGATGCTCTTTTAACTTTTGAGAACTAATTCAATGTGTTCAAGGTGTTCCTCCATGCTGAAACTGAAAATTATTATGTCATCGAGATAAAAAACCAAAAACTTACCATTTTAATCATAAAATATTTCATTCATTAGCCTCATCAAGGTAGAGGGAAATTGCTGAAACCAAATGGCATTACTAGCCATTCGTAGAGACCTTCTATTGTTTTGAAGGTAGTCTTCCATTCATCACCTGACTTTATTCTTATTTGGTTATAACAATATTTTAAATCAATCCTTGAGAAGTATGATGCATTACCCAATTGGTTTAGGAGGTCTTCCATCCTTGGGACAGGAAATTTGTATTCGATAGTGATTTTGTTAATGGCTCTACAATCAGTGCATAGTCTCCATTTACAATCCTTTTTGGGAACCAAAACTAAAGGCATAGCACATGGGATAAGAATTTGTGAATAAGTCCTTTATCCAATAATTCTACAAGTTGTTTGGATATTTCAGCATTTTGAGTAGGAGTAAGTTTGTATGGGGCTTTGTTGAGCAAGGATGCTCTAGGTATGAAGTCTATTTGGTGTCTTATGTCTCTAATGGGTGGGAGGGATGAGTGTAAATCTCTTGCAACCACTTCCTCATATTCTTCAAGAAGCTTTTGAACTTCTTTTGGGATTGATTTATCCTTATTAGGTAATTGTTCATTCCTTGGTTTTAGAATTAATGCATATCCCTCTTTTTCTTCCTTGATTGCTTTTAACATTTCTTTTTCTCCCAATATGATATCCAAAGGTTCTCTTTCCTTTTTAGGTTTAGGTAGAGGCTTGAGATTATAAGTTTTTCCATCCCTCACTATGGTGTATGTATCTTTTCTATAATTATACATGGCATCTATTGCCATTGCCTTCCTAAGAGTAGGTGGTGAGCATCCATTTCTACAATATCACATAAAACTTTATCTTTGAAATCACCTAAAGAGAACACTACCATGGCTTGTTTAGTTACAAGGGTTTGTTTCCCTTTTGTTAGCTAAGAAACATTATAAGGATATGGATGAGAAATTTTTTCTAGTTCTAATTTTTGAACCATTCTTTAGAAACTAGATTTTTTGTTGATACTAAATCAATTAATAAATTACATACCCTTTCTTTGCATTTGATCCTTGTCTTGAATATGTTCTTCCTTTGGGATAGTTCTTGAGCATGAGGTACTTGTAGGAATGCTTGTCTCATCATCAACACCACACTTTCTTTAGCCTCTAAGCCTTTTTCTTCTTGCACCAATTGGGTTGTTCCTTCTCCTTGATTGTTGTTGTTTGGTCTTTTAGGAAACTTGTTTGGGTAGTGTCCTATTTTATTGCATCTAAAAGAATTATAAGGTCTATTAGATCTTCCTTTTTCCTCTATAGAAGGATCTTCCTCCTGTAGAGCTTCCTCTCCATCTAGATTCACCATGGTCTTTTTTTGTTTTCTCCAAGGATTTTCCTTCATTGGATGATTGACCCCTTTTCTAGGAGTTTTTTATGCCCCTATCATTTGTACCTCTTCCTCTATTGGATCATTCATTTCTTCTCTTGGACTTCTCTTCCACCTTAGTGCAAGTTGCAGGCATTGATGCATAGTGGTTATTATTGTCAAGCTCAATTCATCTTGGATAGATAAATTGAGACCTTGCAAGTATCTTTCCAACTTGATACTTTCAGATTCAAACTCTTAATCACCAATGCTTGAAACTCATCACTATAGACTAAAATTGTCATGTCTTTTTGCCTTTGATTCATTCTTCTTCTATGAAGTTGAACTTCATAGTCTTCAAGAACATAGGCCTTACTAAATAACTTCTCCACCTTTTTCTATGTGGTTACTAGACCTTTTATATTCTTTACTCTATCACCTTGGGGTGATATTCCACCACGTAAGAGCAGTGCCTTTCAACTTGGACTTGGCTATCTTTGTCCTTTGATTCTTAGGAATCTCATCACATTCAAAGAAACTGTTTAGGGCATTCACCCAATCAATTGTAGCATTAGGGTTCATTTTCCCATCATAAGTTGGTAAGTCTTATTTTGCATCTACAGTTCTTCTTTCCATGGACTTAAAAGTGCTCACAAGTAGCCTCTGATTTGGAGGTATTTGTTCTTCTTCCTCCAAAGGTATTTCTTCATCAATCCCTTCATCAACATCTTTAGAGTTCCTACTTTTGGCAAGCTCTTCTCTAATCATTTTCAGCTCATCTTTCATATGTTGCATCTTAATGTTTCTAAGTTCATCTCTATTCCTTTGTGCATCTTCCTTTATCTTCTACGCCTTTAAGTATTTCATTATGTCTACATTAGACATCTTGGATGGCAACCCATCATTCTCTCCATTTGAAATTTTAACAAAAAATTTAGAAGCCCAAAGACCTAGATGGGCCCTGATACCACTTGATGCAAGTGATAGGGTAGAGATAGTGTAAGTTGTGAGAGATCAACCCACAAATAGACCTTAAAAAGGTTTAAGAGCCAAAAGAGACCCTACAACCCCACACTTGCACCTTTGCATAGAATGACTCAATACATGAACCTTACTCAAAGAATATAATCATGAAATATGGCTTATGGGATTTTTTTTTACATCAACATGGTCATATTGACTAAGTTTGAGGACCCCAAAACAAAGAAATTGCATAGTTCCTTCAATACAACCTTGGATTGCTAGTAGCCCAAGGAAGTAGATTTTTTGCCTGCAACTTGAAGAATTTAGCTTAAAAAAAGGAAAATAATCATCAAAATAGTTACTATTTCTAATTTACTATATGACCTCCAAGTGATGAGATCCTATGAACAAGGATACTATCAAAACCCCTGCAACAATAGTTAGGCTTAAATGGCTACTTAGGGCACTTTTACAAAGGAAGTGACAATTAAACATGTGACAAAATCACCAAAAAAATTAGTTTAGATAGAAAACATTCCTAATAGACTAAATCCAAAGTTATAGTCCATGGAATTAAGTTTTGGAGTCCCAAACATTTGCTATCACAAAACAGTGCATTGGTGTATACATGAGATATACACCTAGGCCATCATTTTTCTCCCATTTTTATCCCTTGTCCCTGCATCTTAGAAATTAAAACAAAAAGAATCATAAAAAGGACTAATAGTACAAGGATTCCACTAGAGACCATTAATTTCCCATGGTGGAATCTGGAGTTATGAGACGATTTCTCCAGAAGTCCTAGAAACCCTCAAAACTCAGGTTGCCTGCACTAAAATAGTGATAACTTGAGTTTTATGGCATTTCAGGACCTCAAATCAAATGCATATGAAATATAACTCAACCATGCATCTAATAGAACTAGGTTCTCATCCCTATGCATCTATATGAGTTCATATCATATAGAAAACTCTCCTAAAATGTAGGAAAAAGGGTTGTTCTTTATTGATTTCAAGGTAAAAGTATACATACCTCCTTCCACCTACCTGAAAGGGCTATATGAAGATCTTCCCTAAATGATCCAACAAATTTTCAAAGGTTTTTACTATTGAGGGAATAATTACAATCATTTTTCCTAATTATGCAAAAAGTTGCAAAGTTGCATAGCAACCTTTGCAACATTTGTTGCATTTTTACATTTTAAAGCCTAAAGAGCATTTTAACCATCTAAATGAGTCCTAATTGACTTGATGAAACTAATAGGCCATAGATTACATTTAAATGCATTCAATTTACATTAATTATGCCCTTGTGACCTCATTGACTAATGGGCCACACAAAGGGTTAAGAGTAAACCTAGGAGTCTAGAATCATTGCCTTATTGAAAACATAAAAGTAAACTAGAACAATGTCATAAATGATGAAAAAAAATTATTTCATTGTTTCATGAGAGGGTGCTCCTATACCATTTTATCTTCTACAATCATCCTTGTGAACATGAAATGTCCTACAACCTTAACCATTTCATCTTGATTTCACTCATTCACATCATCAACATACTTATTGGGGTTAGATCTTGTGATAGTGTGATGTATTGCATTAGCTACTTTGCTACCTTCTCCATGAGCTAAGCACTAACACCATCAATCTTGTGATGGTATAAAATTTGACTATGTGATCACTTTGATTGCTTCATCACAACTTAAAAATTTAACTATACTTAAACCTTTGTAAACCAATGATCAACCTTTATATTGATTTCTTGCCTTTGTTTCACATCATCGCTACTTAAAATCTTAACTCAACATGTAACTCAATGATGATGTGATCTAAAGCCTTTGTCACTTTTCTTGCTTAACCCATGGTCATCTTAATTTAATTGTAAGGATGTACATGTATAATATTCATCTTTGTTTGCATGGTCATCACTTTGAATTAACTGAAGTTAGAGAGACTTACAACCTTTTGCTTATACTCATTTTTCCTATTTGCAACTTAAAAACAAAAGTTTCCATTGACTATTCTAAAGCTATGCAGAGCCCTAAAATAGGTTGTTCCACTCCTTTGCCACCTTTGGAATGGTTAATGAGCCAACAGGTGTGATGTTATGACTCAATCATATGGAAAGCCACAAAATAATAGTGTGAAAGACTGACATTAAGCATAAGGTTATTAGATACATCAAGAAAATTTGCATATCCTTACTTTTGACTTTTAAAATCAATTTTGAAAATAGGGTTTCTATTGATCAAAAAGATGGAAATTTTTGAACAAGGGTTTTTCAATAAGGATTAACAAAAATTTAGAAACCCTAAGCAAGGTAAATGCAATTCTTTTATGATTTTGACTTATAATTTTTCAAAATCTTTGACAAGCGGAAAATCTGACCAACAATTTCAATAGAAAGTCAAACTATAATATTGCAATTTGGATTTATTTGTGAAGTTTTTAAGTCAAACTCATTAACCCATGTTTCATGAGAATTGATTCATACATGAATACATGTCTCATGAGAATAAATAGAACACTTGGAAGTCATTGGATCTAGGAAAATATATAAATTATTGACAATTCTTTCATTATTCTGAAAAAAAAAATTAATTTTATCATGCAATCTCTCAATTTTTTAATTTTGAATATTATTTACATTGGTGATTATTTTGGAATCATAATTTTTGAGTATAAAATTAGGGTGAATATCAATAATAATAAAAAGTTCACTAATCATCATGGAATATTACAAAGCAAAATTGAAAATACTCATGGAAACTATGAGGGTAATATTATATTTTAAATCAATAGTGAAAACTAAATATTGGTAATATATCCTTAAAGTAACTAATAATTATGATAATTATTGGTGAATTAATTTTAATTTCTTCAATAATATATAATATTTAGGTGAATCAAATCTAATCATGTATCAAATATTGTGGTGAATCTTTGGGTTTAAATTTTTTAATAAAATAAATTATTGAGTGATTTTAAATATTTCAAAACTAAATTTAATAAAAATGTGGCAATTTTGGTTGTAATAGATCTTAAATCATTAGCCAAATCACTAGAAAATAATTTCTAAAATTCACAAAATTATGAATATTCACCACTAAAAAATGTCCTAAGGTGGAGCATAAGGACAGTCCAGGAGGTCACCCATCCCAATGCTACTACAACTTGAGTGTGGTGAACTACAGAGTTTCCTCCATGGTTAAACCTACTCTTCATGAAACTCCATTTGAAAAACTTTCACCAAGTGTAGTTCCTTAAAAAAATTCATTAGAATGCCCCTTAAGCTCATCAAATGATAAGTAGGAGATTTTTCTAGATCAAGTCAAATTATAATATTGCTATTAGGATTTAACTATGTAGTTTTTGATTCACACTCATTGACCCATGTTTCATGAGTGTAAATTCATATATGAGTCCACCTCTCATGATAATAAATAGAAAAATTATATTTCATTGGATCTAGGTGAATCTCACACACATGAAGCAACAGGACTTCCTGAGAGGTCACCCATCTCAACACTACTCCATCTTGAGCACGCTTAACTATGGAGTTTCCTCCATGGTTAAACCCACTCTATTTGTAACCAAATTTCACAAATTTTCACCAAGTTTTCTTCCTTATGAACCATTCATTATAAATCATGTTAAGCTCATCAAGTGATAAGTGGGAGATATTTCTATAGCAAGTCAAATTATGATATTTCTATTAGGATTTAACTATGTATTTTTTGAGTTGAACTCATTTTCCCATGTTTCATGAGTATTGATTCATACATGTATCTATCTCTCATGAGAATAAATGGAATACTTAGCACTCATTGGTTCTAGGTAATTCTCATAGAGGTGAATCATCGAGATTTCCTGAGAGGTCACCAATCCTAGCACTACTCCAGCTCAAGCATGCTTAACTATAGAGTTTCCTCCATGGTTAAACCCATTGTGCTTGCAACCCCATTTTCAAAACATTACCCAAGTGTTTTTCATTATGAACCATTCATTAGAAAGCCCCTTAATCTCATCAAGTGATAAATAGGAGATATTTCAATAGCAAGTTGAATTGTGATATTTCCATTAGGATTTAATAGTGCATTTTTAGTCAAAATCATTCACACATGTTTCATGAGTACTGATTCATACATGAATTCATATCTCATGATAATAAATGGAACACTTAGAATTCATTAGATCTAGGTGATTCTCATAGAGGTGAATTATAAATACTTCTAAGGAAGTCACCCATCCTTGTACTACTTCACCTTGAGCATGCTTAACTATGGAGTTTCCTCCATAGTTAAACCCACTCTTCTTGCAATCCCATTTTAAAAACCTTCACCAAGTATTGTGCCTTATGAACCATTCATTAAAGCACCTTAAGCTCTTCAAGTCATATGTAGGAGATATTATCAAATGGGGTTGAAAGAAAAGTGTCTTTAACCATGAAGGAGACTTTATAGTTAAGCACGCTTGAGCTAGAGTGGTAATGAGATGGGTGACCTCCCAAGAAGTTGTATTAGAAATAAACTCCACCAAGATAACTGAGAGGGGGGGTGTATCAATTAACTAATTATTAAAATATTTATGAACCTTATGAATCCTTAACCATGTGAGAAATATAATCAACAACCACAAGAAGATACACCTACACAATAATACTAGATATGTTAACTATGGAATGTTGACATAAAGGTCAATTTGCCTACTAGTGACTCAACACTTAGTTAATTAGTTACATTTCTCTTGAGATCTATAGTTTCTACCAAGCTTATCATTCAATTTGTAGTGTTAACCAAGTGTTTCAGTTGTTCCCAAGTTAAGTAGTTAGAATACAGTGTCTATCGAGCACCTAAGTCAGTTTGTAGTCTTAATCAAGCTACAAATAATTTACCAAGCTTCAAAAACAAAGTTTATTACAAACTAAGCATAGAAGAGGCTACTAAGCTAGTGAGTGAAAGTGAAGAAGATCATAGTGTTAACCAATCTCTTTAGTGTTAACCAAGTTCAACAGTATCTTCTGAGCTCACAAAGTTAACAAAGTGGATCTATTATCGACTAACTAATGTAGTGTCTACTGAGTGATCCAGTTTCTATAGAGTTTTTCAGAGTTCACTGAGTGCTAAATATTATCAAGCATTGACAATGTTTTCCATGTATCTAAACATCATCGATTTTGTCTTCAGAACCTGAGTTATAGTAATTGGGTATTTTGTGAATTATGATGAAATTGGTATTGTAGCCTACTCTAGTAAGTTGTAGTTTTGATTGGTATATATGTAATACATTGTATCATATCCAAATAAGATAAGTGAAGAGTGTATGATGAGAAGAAGTGTGAATTGAAGAAGGATACAAGTAGTATAAGGGAAAACAAAGATTTATCCATCATAGTTAGGTGATCATTGTAATTAAAGGAATCTCAACCAAAAAATTAGAGATGTAGATCAAATATTATCCACTAGTTCATCCTAACAAGTGCATCAACCAAATCCTTTAATAGGGTAGACTTAATAGACTTTTCTAAATCTCCTAACTGAGTGTATACTTCATTGTATGTTTATAAATCCTTTGACAAGGTGGACCTCATGGTGCCTATTGCTTGTAATAGGGTAGATCACCAAAAGTGGTCAATTATAAGCCTTAATAGGTTGACTTTATACTACAGTACTAAAGCTTGTGGGTTACATCCCCACCCCAATTTTACTTTCTAATTGGTAGGTTTTTGGATCACCATATCTTGTGTTAAAGTGTTATGAATGTTTATTTTCTTTTATTCTTTCATGCATACAATTAGATCAGAATATTATATGAAGGATTAAATGGTGAAGTAAGATAAAGCTTTATTGGTTCTTGATTCACCCCTCCCCTCTCAGTAACCTTTCCTACCTTATATTTCCAATAATTGGTATAGGAGATTTTCAGTTTTTCACATTAGAAACTTGAGAGATGATTAGAGGTAATGGATGTATATAGGCTAGATAAGGCTATTGACAATGAAAAGTTGGATCTTGAATTGGCCATTAGGAAACTAAAAAAAGTAAAGGAGAAACTCTCTCAATCATTGGAAGGAAGAAAAGATCTTTTAGTACAAATGAATGACAATCTCTACACTAAAGAAAGAATTGAAAATATATATCTTGAAATAAATTTAGTTGAAGCTAATGAAGCAATCAAAGATCTATTAGAAAAAAATTCCAATCTTCAAGAACCTGTTAGAAAGTAGAAAAGATAACAAGAAATCCAGTCAGTGAGATAATGTGAAGTCATGGAAGAAAAAGACAATGCCAAAGAAGAGATAGAAAAAAGAACAATGAAGAGCTTATGAATCAAAGGTCAGAAAATAAAAAACTAAAGAATGATCTCAACACTTAAAAGAAAACCTATGAAAGAATGATGAAATCTTAGGAAAGCATGAATCAATTAAATGAAAAAGGTCTATATAGGCACAAAGGAAAAGCTAGAATAGGATATATAGAAGAAGGGGAAGCATCTTAGCAAGGAGCTCAAAACAATCAAAGACCTACTTGCAATCATTATGGTAAGATAGGTCATACATCAAATAAATGTTGGAGTAATAGTAAGGAAAAATTCAATGGAAAGTGTTAAAATTGCAATAAGCATGGTCATAGAGCAAGTGAATTTAAATAGAAACCTAAGTTTGAAGGTAAATGCCATAATTGCAAGAAACAAGGACACAAATCTTTAGATTGCAAAACCAAGTAGTGGAACCCAATAGAACAAACTGTAAAAGCAATATTTGGATGGGATTACAATACATGGTGTGGATGTCACTATTATGGTGAATTTATATAGATTGGAGAAAACTATATGAAACAACATATGAGAAAAAGAGGCACTACTAAGAGATGTTTTATTTGTACAAAACTTGGACATCTTGCCAAGAGCTGTATGAACATGGGTAGAATTGAAGGTGAAAAAAAAGATAAAGTCGACAACATAAGAAAGAAAATGAGGTAGAAATGGGTACCAAAATCTCCAAAGAATGAAAACCAAGATCATGAAGTGAATGACACCAAAGTCAATGAGTTGGTTGGTCCAAACACTTCAACTTAGTTTCCTATGGGGATCATTAGAACTGTGATTCAAAATAAGTAATCTAACATTAGTTCTAGCCAATAGAAAGAAGATCAAATCAACATTCAAGATGCAGAGAGATCACCAAGCATAATGAAAAGTAGAAGACCTTAACAAAAAAGGTTGGGTTGCAAGATTGTACCGAGCGAGGATGGGTTACATATTGTTGTAGACTCAAGTTGATAGTTCCTATTGAGTAATGGTGACTCTCTTGAGTTGTAAATGTCTTCCAAGTATTAAAGACTAAACCAAGTAGAGGATAGCCTATCATTGAGTGAGTATGAGGTACAAAGCATTAATGGTGATTAAAAGATGAAAATTTTTTAAAAAGAAGAAATCAAAGGCATTGTTTCACTATGAATTTCCAGACCTATTTGTGAAGAGCAAATCCAAAGTCTTTAAATAGTTTAAGTGTTTTTTTGTTGAAGATTTTTAAAGTTTTTAGAAACCCTACCAATCAATGGCATCTTCCAGTAGCAAAAAAAAGAAAGGTTCTAAAATGTTAGTTTGTGGAGTTGATTGCAAGGCACAAAAATTCAAGTTCAGTCTAGCAATTGTAGAGGTGCTTGACCCAGCTGGTGCACAATCTCAAATTCCACCTAAGGTATTACACATGCATGATATCCATTCCTTTTATCATTTCTCAATCCAAGAACTTAGAACCCTAAAATAAATGAAGCATCCAAGGAATTATGTGTGGATGGTGCATTGAAATCCAAACATTAGCATTTGGAAACCAAGAACTTGACTCATATCTCTCATATACCAAGAGACTTCTAGGTCAAATTGATGAGGTATATTTTGAGTTTTGTACATAATGGGTAGTTATTGTTAGAGCAACCTATTCAGATAATGAAGAAAATGATTCATAAAATCACTGGGCTCCCAAATCTTAATAAACCAAAGGAAAATAAAACCTTAGGTCAGGTAGAACTAGAAAAGAGAACTCTTGGTGAGTGGGATGGAAGAAGAATAAAGATTAGCAGTGTAAGTGACATGGAACTAAAATTTAACATTCATATCATTGCACGAAAGATTTATAGTTCAAGTAGATTAAATAGTGTAGCATGTAGAGTTGTCAATCTGATTTACAAGGTTGTGAAGAATAACCTATCCTTTGACCTTGCCAAGTTGCTATTGAATCAATTCAACATATAGAGAGCATCAGAGGATCAAAGAATAATCCATGTAAGTTTGGATCTTTTCTAACATGCTTATTCTTCTTTACTTAGAATTTTTTCCCTTCCAAAGTTACAATAATACAGAGGAAAGATGTTCCTGTTTTGTATCAAATTAATGAGTATATAGCAAAGATGGGTGAAATTTTTGAAAGTATCATGAATAAATACTTTGAAACATTCAAGGAGAAGATGAATAATGGATATAGGGTCCCCAAATTTTTTTTTGAAGATTACAAAGACGATATAAGTTCATGGTGGACTGTGACAAAGTATACATTCAAGTAGCCAAACCTAGAGTGGCATGGGTTCAGCCTTTAGAGTATGAGGTTAACATTGATGACACCAAGGATATCATAGAGGCTCTACTAAATGAGCCTATGGATCCCAAAGTTACATACTTTAGCACATATGATGAAGCTAAGGCAAGAATAGAGATTGAGATTAAGCTAACTCAAGTAGTCAAAAAAGGAAGGAAAAGAGTAGAAAAGCTACTAAAAGGCACTAAGAAAGTAGGTTCCCCTCTAATGCTTACTAAGGGGAAAGGAGATGATATTGAAGAAGATGATGCAAAGGATGAAGAAGAAGAAGAAGAAAAATTTGAGGAAGAACAACCTCTCAGGAACAAAGGAAAGGTTACCCTAACATAACTTGCCAAGTCATCCCCTATTGTATTCACAAGAAGGGAAACAAAGTCAAGGAAGAAATTGAAGTTAGGTGAAGATGATGCTGAGGAAATAATCTTAAAGACATCTACATCTGCACTTTATGATAGATTAAAGGAAATGGAAGAAGGATTTGGCATAGAAAATTTCAAATCTCTTAATTATGAGACCAAGAATGCAAATAAGAAAAAGAAGAGTGAGGACATGCTTTTTTTAAAATTGGAAAAATGGAAGTACTCACCAGATTAGCTTGCACAATAGATTCCTAATGAACTTATGTAGGTAATAAAGGCAAGATGGGTAAATGCACAAAAGGTTATCAAGGATATCTATGAAAAGACCTTGAGGCAATTGATGCCAAGTCTCAGTAATAAGGAGATGAAAGAATCATTTAAGAAAAATGAAGAGAAGTTCACTCTTAAATTCAACACATGTATGATATTTTTGAAATAAATTGAATATATAGTTAAGGTAGCAACAACTACATGGAAAAAAATATATTAGTTACATGATGATGACAAGGATGATGATGATGAGGAAGAGGACATAAAAATAAAACATGATGAACTTGTTGATGTCAATCTGGATGATGAGGAGGAAGAGTATGAAGCTACTATAGGAAATCTTCTAGAGATACAAGGTATTGAGCATACTAATGTAGAGAAAATTGCAGTAGCATTCATGGCCTTATTTCCTCACTCTTTGAACATAGCCATAGTGTAAACTAGCTCAGAAATAGCTTCTACTAAGTTGGTTTTGGATAACACTACTACATCAAGCACTCAACCAAGCTCTAAATCTATTTAGTTGAATGTTACAATGACAAAAGTTCCCAACACTTCATCTGCTGAGTAGCAAGGTCCTCCATCATCAAGCTTGACTGAGCAGCAAAAAGGTATTCATGTTGTTAGTGCCATTTCAACTTTTATTGTTGGTACATAATTTTCAAATATTACTTCTATTCAAAATTTATCTATATCAAGTATAATGACAATTGAGCAAGAGTCTCAACCAAGTATTGAAGTCCTATACAAGGGGAAACAAATTGTTTCCACCATTTTGAAAGAGAAGGGAAAAGAAAAAGAAATGGTTGATCTCGATGATGATATAGTTATTCCAAATTAGGATATCTCTACCCTCACTCTTGATAAAATGAACACCATGGGTGAATTATTGAAGAGGAGTGATTAGAAACATAAGCTTAGAGAAGAAAAGAAGGAAGAAAACTAAGATTTTAAAGACATAAAGATCATATTTGTTGATGCTCTAAGTATTGAGGTTGATGGAACTCAAACTCTTTTGGATCAATTGGTAGATATTGTTAACAAATTCAATGAAGAATTCAATGGACAAAACAAGCTACTTTAGAGAGAAGAAAGGAAGTTTGAGAATAGAGTATTTGAACAAGTTGCACAAAGAATTGCATTGGACCAAGTAGAGTTAGGTACTATTCTTGGTACACTAGAAACATCTATTAACAATGTTGTATTATTATTTATCTAGTTAAATGACACATCGATCATCACCAAGGATATCAAGGAAAAATTGTCCAAGATAGATGAAGACATGAAGGAAAGTGCACAATAGATGTCACTTGACCCAAGCCATATCTTTGCACATTATACAAAGATTAGATATTTGACCAATTTATAGGCATAATCATTGAAGGAAGAAGCTAAAATTAGGGTGAAACTTGCAAAAATCAAAGGCATGATTCTTCCAAACATGGATGCATTGCACAAACATATTGCTCATACAAATACACTCATTCATGATAACAACTTCTCCATAGCTAATCACATTATGAAATTATTAGCAAAATTTTAGATTGCATTGCATGCATGCAAGGTACTACAAGAAAATTGGGACAAGAAAATGGTATTTATTTTTAAGGTACACTCTAAATTATTACCACATTTTGGTATTAACATATAGTTATTATACACCTTTGGCATTTATGTCAAAAAGGGGGAGTAGTGTATATAAAGGAGGAAAATTATACTTTACTATGTATGTATATAAGGGAGATATATGCATGGGGGAGTAGTATAGTGTAGTATGAATAATCAAGGAATACCTTTACAAAAGAAATTTTGAAAAATAAGAAAAATAGAGTATGTTACCGAGCCACAGTAGATGGAAGTCAAAATCAAGTTGAAGACACAAAATGTTGGAAAAAAGGAAGTTTTGACTTATAGTTTTGAATTATCAGATTTTTTCTTTTGATAAGTATTTTTGTCACTAATTTCAAAGGGTAAAATTATTGACATAAAGGCCAATTTTTCTATTAGTGACTCAATACTTAGTCAATTGGTTACATTGATACCAAGCTCTATAGTTGTTACCAAGCTTATCATTCAGTTTCAAGTGTTAACCAAGTGATTCAATTGTTCCCTAGCTAAATAGTCATAATATAGTGTCTACCAAGCCCTTGAGTTAGTTTATAGTGTTCACTAAGCTACATAGTGTTTACCAAGCTTCAGAGACAAAGTTTGGTGCAAATTGAGCATAGCAGATGCTACTAAGCTAGTTAGTGGAAGTGAAGAAGATCATAGTGTTAACTAAGCTTTTTAGTATTAGCCAAGTCCAAAAATGTCTACTAAGATCAAAGGGATAAAAAATTGGATCTAGTGTTGACTAAATCATGTAGTATCAATCAAGCGATCTAGTTGTTACCGAGTTTCTCAGAGTTCACCAAGTCACACAATGTTGACCAAGTTCAAGCTACTTGGAAATGATTACTATGGACCAAGCTTCAAGTTCAATTGAGTGCCAATTATTTTCAATCATTGATAGTATTTTTCATGTATCAGAACATTGCCAAGTTTGTCTTTAGAACCTGAGTTACAGTAGTTAGGCCAACTTTGTGAATTATGATGAAATTGGTATTGTAGCTAACTCCAGTAAGTTATAATTTGGATTTTTGCATATGTACTACATTGTTTCATATCCAAATAAGATAAGTGAAGAGTGTATGATAAACATAAATGTTAATTGAAGAAGGCTACAAGAAGTATAAGGGACAACAAAGATTTATCTATCATAGTTTGATGATCATTGTAATTCTAGGGAACCTCAACAAATAAATTAGAGTTACAAATTAGATATCAACCACTAGTTCATCCTAATAGGTGCATTAGACAAATCCTTTAACAAGGTAGACTTAGTAGTCTTTTCTAAATCTCCTAACTGAGTGCATACTTCATTGTGTATTTGTAAATCCTTTGACAAGGTGGACCTCATAGTATGTATTGCTCCTAATAGGAAAAATCACTAGAAGTGGTCAATTGTAAGCCTTAATAGGTTAAATTTATACTATAGTACTAAAGCTTGTGGGTATCATCCCCATCCTAGTTTTACTTTATAATTGGAAGGTTTCTGGGTCAACATATCTTGTTTCAAAGTGTTATAAATGTTTATTTTCTTTCATTCTTTCGTGCATACAATTATATCAAAATATTATATGAGGGATTAATTGGTGAAGTAAGATAAAGACATATTAGTTCCTAATTCACCCCTACCCTCTTAGTAATTTTTCCTACCTTATATTTCCAACAATGAAAATCATTGATTAGAGCAAAAACCGAGTGAGGATGGTACCCAAAAAAATGATGTACTAATATAATAGTTCCTTGTAAGAGGATGGAATATGATAGGATAGAATGAAATAAATTCAATACATATTACTCCCTCCTAGGAAACTTTGAATCCCTATTAAAGGAATCCAACTCTATTAGAAGTTGTGTCAACCCTATTAGGAGTTATAGAGGGCATAAGGACCCATTTCCCAAATAGTTTCAAGGGAAAGACCACCGAATTTACTGTCCAATTGGTCTTTATATTATTCCTTCTAGATTAATAGAAATGAAATAACTCAAACTTCTTCTCTATCCTTTTGACTAGACCAAACCTCTTTTCATCTCAATACTAGATTACCAGCTTCACATTCAATAATCCCTTGGATCACTTACACACATTTACCAACTTCATACATCACTTAATCAATAAAATAGAATACACACATCATTACAAGGAAAATAAAAAATTCCTTTATTCCATATCATCAAAATTATTCTTTGAGTAAGTCTTGAGGCTTTCCTAGTTAATTATAATAGGCCCTCATTAAGATATTACAAAACATTACATCTTTTTACAATTACAAATCATTGTTAGTGTTGGAATTATAAGAGGATTAACTAAGAGGGGAGAGGTGAATCAGTTACTACTAAAATAAATCCCAGATCCCTTAGATGTCACTACAAAAGTGCAAAGTGAATACTAAATACTATTGATGCTCGGTAAACACACATAAAATGTTGTAACTCAGTAAGTGCTTGGTAAATGCTCAACATATAATTTTTGGATGTTATATGTGATTTCAAAATTAATTTAACTTAGTTGCAAACACATAAAAGAAAATAGCATGAACACATTTGACACCAAGATTTAACATGGAAATCCAATTTTGGGAAAACCCACCAATTGCAACTAGTTACTATTTTCACTCTTCTAAAGTGAGCCCTATTAGGAACCAACCCTATTAAAGGTTGCAAAACACACTATTAAATGGAACCTTGTTAGAGGATTTAATCACCCTATCAGGAATGGCCTTGTTAGAGGTCTTTAGAGAATCTAATAGAATTGCCACCTTGTTAAAGGATTTGCAAATAGTTGTTAAGAGATTTAGATCACTGCTATAATGGTTAGAGAATAAAAATTAGATGACATATTTGAATGCAACTTAATTGCCGATTACAGATCTCTCTTCTAGCTTGTACTTGATCCTTCCTGATCGAATATAGCTTTTCAACTCCACAAGGATATTCTACTTATCCTTCAAATTTTCTTCCTCTTCTCATCCTTCAATCTTCAATAACATCTTCATACCTTTTCACATCTACTCACTTTTAAATCACAACTTGACCTTATACTTGTACCCTTCATATTGTCAAGTTAGCTCAAATACAACATAGAATAATTAATATTCATCACCTTAGTTGACTAGAATTAAAAAATAAATTAATTAAGCTTAATATGCCAAAATAAGAAAATCCTTCACTAGCCAACCCAGCTTGGTATAAACTAACTCAGAAACAATTTCCTTTCTTAACCAATAGAAGCTCAATTAACACTGCAAACTTGCAAAAATCCTTTGGCAAAAAAGTGAGCTCAGTTAGCACTAGTTCCATCCAACTTTCCTTTATTGATAGGGTGAGCTCAAGTAACACTCACCTTCTACATACTTTCCTTCGATGCCTAAGTAGACTCAGTAGACACTACCTTCTAAACTAGGAAATCACAGGAATGCTCATTAGGCATAGAAAAATATCTTTACTATCCAAGTGATCTCGGCATATACTGACTGATAATGGTGTGACATTTGTGTAACATCAAAGACAATAAACAATTAATCAATTGTATTCAATAGTTAGCTCATAGTCTTTACAAATTCTTACATGTGTGACCACTAACCTTGTGTACTTACTAATGTCATCATCAAGTTTTCTACTTTCATTGTCTAACTTCCCTCATCATAATTCTATCATTGTTAAGTGATACAATCCAAACATCAGAAACCACTTGTTAGGTACCTTGTTTGCACAATATCCTCTATAATTATCAAATAACTCTTGCATGGATTCAAATTGATGTATGCACACTTTTCCTCTTCATCAAGAAACAATGTATAATATTTTTTTTATTGTGCTTGACCTCATGCTCAATACACAATCTGTACAACCTTGTTCTTTATTTTCTACTTTGGTAGTCTTTACAGAACTAATAATATGTTGAGATCAATGACAAATACAATCATGAATGCACATGTCAATCATGATAACAATCTATCTAATGCTTAGGATACTCCCCTAGAGGAATTGAAGGTTTTGATCAATATAAATCAACAAAACCTAAAGAACACTAGCATGCAAAAACCTATCAAAGAAAAGAAAAGACAAAGAAGAGGTAAGGGAATTTCTCTAAGAATATGCAAATTATAATATCAAACTAAAAGAATGAGAGATATTTACAAAGGACCAATCCTTATAGAAGGAGATCAAAAAGCCTAAAAAGGAAACCCTAAGAGGTAAATGGAATTTAATAATTACTAATTAATTATTAAATGAAATGAAAGTGCATAAAGGGAAATCTTAAGAAGGAAGTAAAGGTAATTTAATAAATTAAATTAAATTAACCTTTTACTCTAACATCTCCCCCTTAAGATGAGCAACAATTCAACTACAAAAAATGCATGAAAAAAGAAAGGAAACCATAATGCAGAAAGAAAAACTTTAGTCCTAGTAACAAGGCTTGGCGAGGTACACAATCACAACCAAATATCAATGAAATAGAAAAATAGAGAAAAGCTAGTGAGAAAAACCCTACTCTAAAAAGAGAAATAAAAGAATGTACAAATGAAATATCTCAAGAGACTCTCTCAAGACCATAAGTAAAATGAAACCCCCCATGATAGAGGAATAAGACTCCATAGCCCTCGAGAATAGAAAATCTCTTGTATCAATGAACATACCAATGTGGCTCCAATATGAAGCAAAAAAGGGTAGTGGACAAGGAGGGTGAAATCCATGAATGTAAGGTGAAGTTGGAAGCCTTAGTTGATGCTTAAAGGTGAATGCATGAGAATCCTAAAATGGAATCTCCAGTGGAGATGGGATAATAGGTGTTTTAAATTTTTCATCTAAGAGGATATGTATATCCTCAACAACTGCAGTAGTTGGCTCAATGAATGGAGCTACAATGGTAGGAAATGTTGAAGAGTAATTATGTGTAATAGATGGAATGTGAATAGGAGGTGGAGGTGTAGAAGTGAACATTAATCTTAGGAACAACACATAAGTTCAAGTGAGCCAACTTAACCTTAGTAGGCTCTTGTGAACAAGGAGAGAAAACCTCTAATAGTGGAGATGATGGACCAAAATGAGAGAAAGAGTATAGGAAAGAAGAGTGATCAACAGTCCCTATAGAAAAATATTATATGTCTCACTATCTTTGATATGCATTGAATCTTGTGCAAACTCAATGGTCTTCAATGTCCTAGTGCATGTAATCCAATATATAGAGAGAAGGTTAGAGGAAAAAGATGGAACACAAACTACATCATGAAATATACCATCATCAATGCCAATAGAGCCTTTCGCACATATAGTAATAATAGTGTTTTTCCCCATCAAAATGTGTGGAGTAGGAGAAGCCTAAAAGAAAGAGAAAAAATCCTAAGAAGATTCCATATGGTGTGAAGCACCTGAGTCTAGTAACCATCTAGAAGAATGTGGAGTAGTAGTTGCACATAGTGAATGACTCTTTCCTATATCTTTAACATCTAACTATAATGGTGATGATGAAAAAAATTTGTGAGTAGAAGGAATATCAATGTTTCTCTTCTAAAGGGGAGCTGTCAAATCTAAAACTTATTTGGCATAGTCATCTAACTTCTTCTCATAGCAACATGACTCATCATGATTGGGATTATTACAATAGGCACACTTTGGTATTGTTAGAATCTAAAAGGATTAAATATATAAAGTATGAAAACCAGTGCAAAGAGAAAATATTTAAACTATGAATGAAAATGATACAAAATCAAAATAGCAACATGTTGGAATATTCAAATATGGAAAGAATACTTGTGAGAGGGAGGATGAATCAAAAGTACCACACTTTAACCAATAAAACTTTTATCTAAAAGTAAATTGCATGCATGTAAACGCATCAAATAAACATGAAACTAATACATGCATCAACAACACATAACATTGGAATTTGGTAACCCAGAAACCCTCTAGAAATAAGAAGTTAAAACTGGGGTGGGGATGATACTCACAAAATCACTGCAGCAATATTGTTCAACCACTTCTGATTGTCTGCCCTATTAAAGGCTTTACATTGTGTTAATAGTGACCTAGTTAAAGGATTTACCAACACTTTACATGAAGTGTTACCCTATTAAAGGATTTAATCGCCTTTTGATAAGGATCTACAAATAGTTGTTAAGCTAACCTATCTACATAGGGTTTCCTTTCTAATACAATGGTAAGAGAGTATTAGGTATTATAAACCTGATAGTTTGCAATCCTTGATTTTTGAATGCAGGCACTTGTTCTAGCTCTCTCTCTAATTTTGATCCTCTGAGATCTAATTTCTATTTGTCTCCTTTGCTTTTTTTTGATCAACTGAATATCGAATTGCTACTCTTACCCTCTATGTCTCCTTTCACTGAATTCCACTATGTTTTCCCTTTAACACTATTCTCCCTCTCTCATTCTTTTTACAGTGAGACTTTTGTCTTCCTTAAAAAGACTTTGAAGACTTAGGGTTACGATCCATATTGAATCTCAATTTCCCACTCAATACTTGCCTTTTGCTGATTGGTTGCATGCCTTTCCAATTTTACAATTGCTTGCATGTAGATTGCATAAGAAATGTTAAAGATTCATTCTTATCTCTAGATCTTTCGAGATTTACCTTGTGTCAGCTGCAAAAATGGTTTACATCATAGTTTGTGCAATTCCAAACTCTTATGCTGATATTCTGAGTTACTCGACTCATGAAGCATTACTAATGCTCGAAACATGTTGTTTCTTGGATAGCTCGGCACCTAAACAAAATTGTATCACTCAACACCTTATCAATCTGGATCATTCGACACTTGATATCACTTGGCACTTGATAAACTCTGTATCACTTGGTACTTGATATTACTCGGCACTTGATAAACTCTTTGCTTGGCATGTATAGTGAAAAAAGGTTAAGTTATTGACACTTAGCTATCAAAATTATTCTTTAAACCAACAATCTTCCCCTTTGACATGAGTGGAAAAAACACTTAACTAAGATCCTATGATCTTGACATTATTTCATGCATCCTTTTATTTTCTCAAAAATTTTAAGAACAAATAACAATATACCTTATAACTCCCCGTGAGTTGATTATGCCTTGTACACTTAGTGACTTCTGTCCTGTTTCTATATTCTAACCAATATGTTATATCAAAAATTTTCAAAATTCTCCCCCTTTCATCATACTTACCATTTCATTCTATATCTCCTACTTCATTCTGTGTCTCCTTCTCTTCTTATATCTCCCCCATTCTTAATCTCTACTTAACTCCCCCATACTTAATCTCCCCCTTTTTGACACTTATGTCAAGGGTTCGATAGGGAAATGCCGTACTTGGCCAAAAATGTATTGTTTACTTCAAGGAGTACCTTCAGAGCTACATCCCAATTTTCTAGTGCAACATCCAATGACTTATACTAGATGGCAATCTCTACTGCTAGGTGTACAATTCCATCAGATGTAGAAAGATTGGGGTCTTTCTTGAGGACTGTCTCTGCATACATCTACTCCTTATGAAGTACTTCCAAATGAGGAGTGATTGAGGATTGAATTTGCATCAATTTAGCTTTGAGGGTTGCCTCCTTTTCTGTTAAGATAGCTAACTCTCTTTGTGTGTGAAGCGATTGGGAAAAATGCTTCTCACTTTGAGCTAGATTTGTAGGAAGTTGCATGCTGGAAATCTTTAGATTTCTCTCCAAGCTCAGTATTCTCTGGCTAGTGTCCTATGTGAATGTGGAAAAATCACACAACTTGTTGTACAGGGAAAATATGTTTCCAAGTACAGTTTTGACTATTTCAATTTTCTTAGCCAGCTCCACTTGTGATAGTGCTATATCACCAGATATTTTCTCATTTACCTTGCCTTGGAACTTTCTTTCTGACCATTCCAGTAATTTGGCATTTGTATCTTGGTCTTCACTAGTCACCTGGTCAACTATATTAGATAATTGCTCTATGATTGTCTTTGACTCATCTAGAGACTTTAAGCTGAAAGCTTCTATGAATATGTCTTTGATTTCATTCAATGTATGCTTGTGCTTGTGTTCTCTTCTTAGTGCTTCTTGTCTCCTTCTTCTATCCAATGCACTCTGAATTTCATTGATCTTCTCTTTAGTGAGAGTGTTGGATTCATAGTGTGGAATCTTTATTTCTTCATCAAGCTCAAGAACTCCATAGTGAAGTTTCCTGACTACCCTTGATGAGCTCGAGCCTGGTGTCCTAATTTGTAATGGTAACCTATCAGTGCTCGACTACTAAAGAGTCTATGTTGGAGTACCGAATTTGGGTAATGCAACCAATATTTGTATTGCAGACTCCTCCTTCTTACTTGTCTCATCTTTTTCTTCAGCTTGTTTATCCTTTTGGTGATCAATAGATGGGGTTGAACTTACTAGCTATTCAAATGTTTCTTTGACTTCCCCTACTGTTGCACTTGGCATCTGAAGTGTATTAGTGACTACACTTGGTAGAGGTGCTAGAGGAAGGAATAGAATACTAGTAGGTTGTATGGTCAAAGGTGCTTCTTGTGTTTTCACCTTGACTACCTTTGTTTTAGCTACTAGATTCTATAATTCATCAACACTGACCAAGGACTCGAACACAATTTTGCTACTAGTGTTGATTGGTCAAGGATTTTTGCTGAATCTTCTGTAGTTAATGGATTGATGTTTGGACTAGAAGTGTTTGTAACATCCTTGATTTTGAAAATCTCTGTAGGTGTGATGATGACATGAGGAGGACTAGGAGGTGATAGCTGTGTGTCTTACACACTTTGATCTTGTTGCTTAGATGTATCTTTCTCTTCCTCTTTCTCCTCTTTATGTGCCTCTTCATCTTCCTTTTCTTCTTCAACCTTCTTCTCCAGTTTTTCCTTTTCTTTTTCTTTAATTCTTGATGCCTTCATCTCCTTTTTCCTGGCACTTGCCTTTACCTTATATTCTTCATTGTAAACATCTTTTATTTTCTTGTAAACTATCTTCCACAATCTTGTGGACTTTGTAACTACATCCTCAATTTTGTTCTGCAAAATGCTAAAAGCTCTATGTTTGGGAGTGAATCTATTGTTATTCCTCTTAACTAAATTTTTTATTTGATCCTTAGTCAAATCAGGCAACAACCTGGCTAATGTTGATTACCTTATCTCCCTTTCCATTTGCAACAAAAAATGCCATTTATCCTCTACAATTTTGTACAATTCCTTAGGCATTGATTCATCTAAATCTAGAGGTGTGTGCTTATAATCAGCCAGAATAGCATACACTAATTCCTCTAATTTATTTTGTTCCTCCTTGGTGAGCTTAGAAAAATTTAGGTTCTTTAAACCTTTCAAATCATCATTCTTAATCTTTGAGCATAATTTATCAGTAACAGTCTGAGGTTTGTGACTTACCACTTGAAATTGGCTATTGTCCTCTAATTTAGTCTTCTCTTCATCTATTTGAGGCTGGGTAACAAATTTTCTTTTCTTCTTTGGCTCAACAACAGTCTTCTTTGAAGCTTTCTTCTTCTCTTTTGCCTCCTCTTGGGCTTTTTGTACTACAACCCTTGTAGTAGGTCTCTTTGGTGCAGGAGTAGCTACTTTCTTTGCCTTGGGTTGAGGAGCAGGAGGAGTTGTAGCCTTTCTTTTTGTGACATTGGTTCTAACTTGTGCTTCCTTAGCTTCTTCTTCCTCGGCACTTTCCTCTTTATCTTCTCCTAACCCTTGAGTCAGACCTTGAGGTTCATCTCCCTCATCTTTAATGTCTTCTTCTTCTTCTTCTGTCATTCCTTCTCCTTCAACACCAAATTTTCTCTTGATTTTCTTTACCAATTTTTCTTTCTTCTTTACTGCTGAGGCAGTCTTCAAATCTGTTACCACCCTTGTTTTGACAACATCATAAGTTCCAAAGGCTTTTTCATTCTTGTCAACTTCCTTTGTAAGGAGAGTTGTTATTGCTACAGAGGCTTGATCAATATCGAGTTCATAACCTAGTGGCCTAAGCCATCTCACTCTAGGTATGACTGCTTGTGTATAAGTATAACCAATATTTACAAGAAAGCAAATATCTTTTTCATATTTCCTAGTCAATGAGACTGGAATCCTCATTCTTTGTTTCATGGACTATTTGAAGTCCTCAAAGTAGCTAGTCATTTGGGCATCAAAATTATCACCCATCTATTATCCCTTGATCTGTTCAACAATTGTTTTATCAGGATTCCATTTCACCTTACCCATAGAAGGGAATTCTTTCATCAAATAGAAAAAAATGCACACCAAAACTGATCCAAATTTGTAGTGAGCTCCCTTGCTCTTCCTTATAGCTCCTAGATTCTCATTAATCTGTTGAAACATGAGTTCTACTAGATCATAGGTATGATCCTTTTTAACCAATTTGTATGCAACATCAACTGCTATACAAGGCACACTATTTAACTTGCTTGACAAATAGAATTTGTGTGAAATGATTCCCACAACAAAATCTAGTAGGAGTTCTATGATTGTATCAATAGTCATTCCCCTATTGTTCCATTTAGCACCTGTGTTTCTCTCTATTACTTCCTTTTTGTCACTACTCAGGGTCTTTGGTTGATCTAGGGTTGGAATACCAGTAACCCTATGAATGGTTTTCTTGGTAAATTTCACTAGCCCTATTTCTAACCAAAAGGCTCCATCATGTATTTTGCTCAAAACTATGTGTACCCATTCAACTTTGAAAACAATTGGAAACTCTAGGGTTTTGGTCAATCCCTTTCTCTCGATTATTGAGAACTCATCTTTCAGTATTTTATTCTCACATAGCTTGTCATATGCATTATAAATTTCAAGATCTCCTATGGCTCCAATTTTGTAGTTATAACATCTACGAACATCTTGGACCATGACAACTTTATCAGAAATAATGGATAATGCACCTACGGGATCATTCTTATATGCAACTTCTGGAATGGGCTTGAACTCTGGTTGCTTGACTTCATTACTAACCAACTATATTTCATGACTCTCTTTACCCTTAGTGGTTGTAGACCCAGATTCCATTGTTTTCCAAACTAGGGTTTATAGTTTAAACAAGTTTATAAACACTGTGTAGCTCGGCACACAAGTAAAATACCTCAAATCGATGAAACTCATTCTGAATCTCTGTGGAAATCCTTGAAAATGGCTTCTAAGCTACCCTTGATCTTCTACACTCTTTTCATCTTTGCTTCATGTTTGACTGGTGCAAAATGATCAAAATTGACCTATGTACCCTTTAAAATAGAACAATTAATGCTTAGTGTGCTGACAACTGTCTAGTCAGCACCTGAAGGATTTCAACATGACTTAGCACCCATTGTGTTTCACTTCGCTTAGCTCCCATTTATATTTCACAACTCAGCATCAACTATCAACTTGGTTGCTGTTAGCAACTTAGCACCTGAAGACAACTTTGGCAGATTTTGCAAGACTCTCAATTTTGACTTAGCATCTTTGCTTATGCTGATTTCTTCTTTGTAGTTCTTCTATGTCTTGGGACTGATGTATGATATAACTTAGTATATTAGTCCCACACACCCATTCTTGCTTAATTAGATGAAGTGTGATCACTTGACCCATTAGGTGAAGTGATCTCTGCACTTGATGTGCTGCACTCATCTTTCTTCTTCCATGTCTTATTCATCTCACTTCTGATGTGTTCAACATCTATCTTTGCCTTTCCATTGTTGAACTTAGAACTTGGTGCCTTTGACCTTGTTGGGCAATTCCTGCTGATATGACCAATTTTCAAGCAATTGAAACATGTGGTTTGACTCAACCATCTTTTATAGTTCCCCCTGAAATGTGTTCTTATGCAATTCTGGGGTATATGTCAATATTCCTAACAATAGTGACAATTGTACTTGGTGTTGTAATCCCAATGATAATGAATTTCATTCCCTTTTATTTTTATTGGCTAATTTGATGTCCACATAGGCTTTGATCTACATTCAAATGCCCTATGTCCATATTTCTTGCAATTATGACAATGTCCATCAAATATTTGTGTCCTTGTGACGTTGGATCTGCAATCTTGTGTCATATGTCCTTGCATTTTGCACTTGTGATAGTAACTCTTGCTTTTATGTGTGTTTGGCTGATTGATTCTCCTACTCCTAGAAATATTAGTAGTATGCCTGTTCTTATTATAGTAATGACCAGTGGGTTTTGAATCCTTACCTTTTTCGCTTCTTTGTTTAGCACTCTTTGATGATTCTCCAACTTCAATGCTGTTGTATCCAAGTCTTGATGTATCATGGGTTGATCTTGGGGATTTCAACAATTGCTAAAAATACTTGGTGGCTTCATTGGGTTTGTTGAAGCTCTCTAAAATTTCCTTTTCTCTTCTCAAGTCATTCTTCAATTGTTCATTCTACATCTTTAGTGTAGAGATCTCAATGTCTTTCACATTGAGTTCATGATGAAGGTTCATCATTTGGGCAAGTGTATCCATCTGCATGTTTGAGATCCTTGTTAATTCAGTACTCTTTTCTTCCAGTTTGTTTGCAAGATTTTTTTTGTCATTTTCCATCATGACTTTATCTTCAACTAATCTTTTCTTTTGTTCAGTGATTTTACATAACATTATGGCATGTGATTCATGTTCCATCTTAAGAGATCTTATCTCATCTGCTTGAACTTTTTTTTTCTCCATCAGTTCTACGATTGCTGCATCAAACTCTTTAGTATCTCCATTGGCGAATATATTTGTGGTATCAATCTCCTTGTAGTTTATCTCATTTTCAGCTATGGCTAAATCCTTTCTTCTTTTCAAGGATTTTCTCAGTTCCTCCCTTGCTTCCTCTACTTTGTGTAGAGCTAGTTGTACATCAATCACTTGATTGTCAATAATCTTCCCAAGTTTGAAGACTTCCATCTTTAGATCTTTTTCTTCAAGTTGTTAGACTTCTTCTTGTGAGAACCTTGATGCTCTGATACCAATTGTTAGAATATTTAAATATGGAAAGAACACTTATGAGAGGGGGGGTGAATTAGAAGTATCACACTTTAACATATAAAACTTTTATCTAAAAGTAAATTGCATGCATGTAAACACATCAAATAAACATGACACTAATACATGCATCAACAACACATAACACTGGAATTTGGTAACCCAAAAACCCTCTAGAAATAAGAAGGTAAAACTGGGGTGGGGATGATACCCACAAAATCACTGCAGCAATATTGTTCAACCACTTCTAATGGTCTGCCCTATTAAAGGCCTGCCCTGTTAAAGGCTTTACACTGTGTCAATAATGACCTGGTTAAAGTATTTACCAACACTTTACATGAAGTGTTACCCTATTAAAGGATTTAATCACCTTTTGATAAGGATCTACAAATAGCTGTTAAGCCAACCTATCTACATAGGGTTTCCTTTCTAATACAATGGTAAGAGAGTATTAGGTATTATAAACCTGATAGTTTGCAATCCTTGATTGCTAAATGCAGGCACTTGTTCTAGCTCTCTCTCTGATTTTGATCCTCTGAAATTTGATTTTTGTTCGTCTCCTTTGCTTTGTTCTGATCAACTGAATATCAAATTGCTGCTCTTACCCTCTATGTCTCCTTTCACTGAATTCCACTATGTTTTCCCTTTAACACTATTCTCCCTCTCTTATCCTTGTTACAGTGAAACTTTCATCTTCCTTAAAAAGACTTCAAAGACTTAGGGTTACGATCCATATTGAATCTCAATTTCTTGCTCAATACTTGCCTTTTTCTAATTGGTTGCATGCCTTTCCAATTTTCTAATTGGTTGCATGCAGATTTCATAGGAAATGTAAAAGATTCATTCTTATCTCTAGATCTTTCGAGATTTACCTTGTGTCAGATACAAAAATGGTTTACATCATAGTTTGTGCAATTACAAACTCTTATGCTGATATTCTGAGTTACTTGGCTGATGAAGCATTACTGATGCTTGGCACATGTTTTTTCCTAGATAGCTTGGCACCTAAACAAAACCATATCACTCAGCACCTGATCACTCTAGATCATTTAACACTTGATATTACTCAGCACTTGATATCACTTGGCACTTGATATCACTCGGTACTTGATAAACTCTGTATCACTTGGTACTTGATATTACTTGGCACTTGATAAACTCTTTGCTCAACATGTATAGTGAAAAATGGTTAAGTGTATTGACACTCAGTTGTCAAAATTATTCTTTAAACCAACACAACACAGAGTTAGTCTCCAAGAGTGTAATGAAAATTCTAGAAGAAAAATAGCATTAAAAGGATTCAAAAACAAGAGATAAAAATACAAGCCATGTAGCATGCTTATATCGGCTAGGAAGAGGGAGGAGGTGGCAACATGGACCAATGAGGAGCAACCATCTATCAAACTAAAGATAGCAAAGTATCTTCCCAAGATAGCTAATGGATGTTCACATGTAGGAAGCTAACACCTTGCAATCATTCACCTAATGAGACATGCTTTATTGACCTAAGAAAGATTATTAGAAGTGTAGAAAAAACCTAGCAATATAGGGAAAAATAAATAACCTACTAGGAAATTAAAAAACTACATTGATACCCCCCATAAGTGAAGCTTAGGTGGATGTAGAAATGGGTCTCAAAAATTTAAGCCTAATGAGGTACCCATGTACATAAGATTCCCCCAAAAGAGAGAGAAAAGAGACCCCCCAAGAAAAAGTTAGGACTCTGAGTGAGAGGAAGAGGCTCCCCCAAAAGATGAAGCATCCCGCACCCCCAACAGAGCTCACAAAGAAAGGAACTTACTCTCAATGAAGGGTTTGGTGAACATATCAATAACTTGCTCAAAAGTCAAACAATAGTGAAGGTCAATGACATGACCATGGATGAGCTCCTGGATGTAATGCATGTGGACCTCTATGTGTTTGGTCTGTTGATGATGAACTAGATTTTGTGAGATCTGAATGGCACTCTAGTTGTCACAAAATATGATTGATGGCCATCTAATCTAGATACCAAACTTAGTGAGAAGATGTTGAAGCCAAATGGCCTTAGTGGCGACATTTATAACCCCTCGATACTCAACCTTAGTAGAAGATAGAGCAATAGCAGACTACTTTTTGCTCAACCAACAAATAGGACCTGAACTAAGTGAGAAGTTATACCCTGAAGTAGACTTGCGATCCTAAGAATCACCTACCCAATCTGAATCTATGTAGCCCACCAAATCAAGCTCAATACCTATTGAATAGTGAATCCCACAACTATGAAAACCCTCCATGTAGTGAATGATCCACTTGGTTGCTTTCTAGTGCAACTCATGGGGCTCTTGCATGAATCAAGAAACCATGCCTATAGCATATGAGATGTCAAGTCTCATATGAGTTAGATAAATGAGACTCCCAACAAGTTGGTAGTAGAAAGTGCCATGAACAAGTGGAGATGAATATTGAGCCTCAAGTTTGACTCCAGAAAGGAGGGAAGTCAAAGAAGGCTTACAATCAGCCATATGAAACCTCGAGAGTAAATCTAGAGCATACTTGGACGGTGTGATGGTGATCTCAGGAGGAGACTATAAGATCTCAATCTCAAGAAAGTAATGCAACAAGCCCAAGTCAATCATCAAAAAAAATTCTTGAAGGGCCACTTTGACAAACTTAATGGTGGGTGAAGAACTTCTTGTGACCAGCAAGTCATAAACATACAAAACCAAAAATAGAAGTGAATCGCCCTATTGCAAAATGTAGACATTAGGATTAGAATGGAATTGAGTGATCCCAACTAATAGAAGGAAGGATTCCATCTCGACATACCAGGCCTAAGGAGCCTACTTGAGGCCATAGAGAGACTTTCAAAGATGACACACAAGTGAAGAATCCTAAAGGAAGCCCTGTGGCCACTCCATGTAGATCTCCTCACAAAGGTCACCATGAAGGAAAGTACTCTTCACATCCATCTGATGTACTTCCTAATTATTAGTAGTAGTAATGGAAAGGACAAGTCAAATGGAATTCATTCAGGAAATTGGCACAAAAGTCTTACAGTAGTCAATCCCAAGAACTTGGGAGAATCCTTTGGCAACCAAGTGAGCCTTGTGTTTGTAAACTAACCCATTTGCTATAAATTTTTTCTGACAGATCCACTTACATTGAACAAGTTTTCTTCCCTTAGGAAGAGGGACAAGATCCCAAGTGTGGTTCCTCATCAAGGAACTATACTCTTCTTGCATAGTTGTATCCCACTTAGGAATACCAAAAGCCTCATGAAAGAATTGTAGATCTAAGAGCAGTAGCAATGAAGACATGTGGAGCATCCTAGAATTGTGAATGAGTCCACCTGGTGTCTGATGGATCTCCAACCCAATCACCTATAGACTGCAAGGTCTATCTAGCCCAAAGTGGACCAAAAGATGGAGAACCTAGATGAGAATCATTAAACTTTGAATGATGACTAGGAGAGGAAGGAGGTGAGTTCTCTAAATCACTCTCTGCATCGAAAGTGGAGGTGGAAGACTATTTAGGTGAATCTAACTCATCAAAAGATCTGTCATGTATTCCAAGTGACTCTAATCTCAATGTAGAAGGAGTTGGAGAAGTGATAAAAAGTAAGATTGATGATCCCTGCTGAAACTGAACACTCCTCTCAATGAATAACTCATGTATAGTAGGTTGGAGCAATTGATAACCCTTCACGCCATCAAGATAACCTACAAATATGCAAAGTTTTCTTTGTGGATCCAAGGTCGTACATTTCTCTAGAAGAATGTGGGCCCATGTAGGAGAGCTAAAAACTCGAAAGTTCTTAACTGATGGTTTTTGACCATTCCAAGATTCAAAAGGAGTAACTCCCTTTAAGGCTCGATGATGAACATGGTTTTGGATATAACAAGCATAGTTAATGGCCTCTACCCAATACTATAGTGCAAGAGATCCAGAATGAATCAAATAGTTTTCCATTTCCCTCAAGGATCTATTCTTTCATTTTGCAACACCATTCTACTAAGGATTGTATGGAACTAAATGCTATAAATCAATTCCCTCTCAAGTGCAAAATCTTTCAAATAGATGGTTGACATACTCACCACCATTGTCTATGTTCAAAACTTTGATGGCTTTCCTAGATTTCTTTTCTACAAAAATTTTGAAGTCCTAAAAATGATCAAATACCTCTAACTTCTATTTGAGAAAGTATACCCAAGTATATTGAGAAAGGTCATCAATGAATGTGAGGACATATTGGGCCCTGCTAAAAGAAGGATGTTGAAATGAACCAGCCAAATCATTGTGAACTAACTCTAGTATCTGTGAAGCTCTCCACGCCTTACTTTTTTCAAATTTTTCTTTAGGATGCTTACCAAGAATGCAACCTTGGAGAGCACCACCTAAGAACTAAATTGAAGGCAGCCCCGTGACCATGCTCTACTAGTTTAGCTAATGCAAATAATAGAAGTTAAGATAGCCAAAATTTTCATGCCATAATTTACTCACATCATTAGTGTGAGTAAGAAAAATAGACAAAGGAGGATTAGGAACAAAGTGAGAAAATAGATAGAGTTGTGATTGATGATCTGCTCTCCCAACTGCAACTATAGAAACATTGTGCAACCCATGCATCTCAACTGAATTAGGAGTGAACTCAACCTGCTTGCTTGAACCTGTGTGAGTAATCTGGTATATTGATAGGAGATTAGTTGATAATGAGGGTACACAAAGAACATTAGGAATGTGCCATCCCCCACATCAACAAATCCTCTCCCACACACCTCAACAAGAGTGTCATAACCCATCAAAATAGAAGGAATAGTACATAGCTCCAAGGATGCAAGTTCTTCTTTAGATGAATCCATGTGGTGTGAACCAACCGAATCAAGAACCCAAATGGATGGTGAGGAAGAAATTGCAACAAGAGCCTTGCCCTTTCCTTTTTCCTTGTTGTTTTCTTTTGCCTTGTTAGACCCTTCATTAGAACTTTTTTTGATAGACTCAAGAACACTAATATTATTCTTCTCAAGAATGTATGTCAAGTGATCAATTTGTTTCTTCAAACATTTATGTTCATCATGACCAAGTGTTTTACAATAGGCACATTTGACCTTTTCTTTCTTGGGCTTATCACCCTTAGAATATGGGGTATCAATAGTTGCTTTTGAAGCAACCAGTATCCGATCCTTCTTTTCCTTGCTATTATTTTATTTCTCATCCTTACTATTGTTATTACTACTTTGTCCTTTTTGTTCTTTTGTGCCTTGATTGGTAGCCAAGGCATGTGACTTAGAGGATTTAAGAGTGCCCATATGGATTAGCTTGTCCTATTCTCAAGTGAGATTGATAGAAAAATCAACTAAATATGGCATGGTGAATTGAGTACCAAGTGCACCCTTAGTAGCATAGAAGGTAGAGACAAACACAAAATATTCTAAACTTAGCTTAGAGAGAATACTAAGAGTCAGTTGTTCATCTTTCCTTTCAATTCTAAATTGTTTTAATTGCATCCTTAGTGACTTCAATTTGGTGAAAAAATCCTAGATTGTGTTGAAATTGCCTAGACTTAAACTAATTAGTTCATTTTCCAAGATATGACCCCTCATTGAATCTTGTGTACCAAATAGTGTTTCTAGCTTTCTCCATATTTCATTTGGTGTATCCGAAGACTTAATGTGAAATAGCAAGTCAGGAGAAATAGATAAACACAATGTTCCATATGCCTCATCATATTTGTTAAACCACTTAGGCTTATCTTCATCTTTATCAGGTTCAATTTCAAGTCCCATGGTTATCCTATTTAATCTAGCTTTCCTTAAGTAAATTTTCATGTGTTATTTCTAATCAAAGTAATTGTATGGAGTTAGGATGGGCATATTTGTTTGATACATGATGAAGAAATGCTAAAAAGAAGAGAACCCAGCCATGACAATGCCCCTCCCCCCCTTTTTACTCAATTAAAGAACCACCCCAAAGAAATATGATTTGGCACTTAATTTTAGTGCATTTACAACTACCACTAGTAAGAAATACTAAGTGGTCTTGATTTCAATGCATCACAAAAATCCTCATGAAGAGCATATGCTGAAAGTGAAACTTGGGCACAATACTCAAGGAAAAAAAATATCACCACTATGATTTACTCAAAAAAATGCACTTTCAAAAAAAGAATCACCTCAAGACGAGGTCATATGAGAACACTTATCCTCCAAAGTTTCCAAAATGAGAACTGTGCAAAGTCACTATCGAGAATCTACAATTCTTGAAAAAATTATGCATGAAAATCAAAAAATGATTACACTAGTGGATAGAGCACAAAAAAATAGCTAAGATCATAATAAGAATTGTTAAAATTGGAGTATATATGAGCAAGAATGAGGCATTTGAAAATTGCATTCAAAATTGCAATTGCCAATGGAGAGGGGTACATCTATAGCTTTTTGCACTCAATTCTAAAAGATATACAGATTGCATGCAAAAACTAAAAGATACCGAGATGGTTTTCCAGGGCTATGAACAAAACCCAAAAAGAATTTGTCTTGCTGATGTATAGAAGATGTAGCTATAGTGTAAATTAGATGCCTTTAACAACAAAAAATGGCCCCAAAAACCAAAAAATGACCCCAATAACCAAAACACGTAATGAAAAGATTGAATCAGCTACCTAAATCAATAAATGGCATTTGGAATCTACAAAATTGATTGAAAATACCAAATATGCAAGTTGGTTGTTAGATTTGAGATTGAAACCCTAGTTTTTCAACTTGTATGACAATCTCTTATCTCGGTGAAATGAAAGCCAAATCTAACTTTCTCAAGCCTACTGGATGCATTGGAACAACCAAAAATGTTGCTAGTATAACCAGAAATGCTGCAAACACTTAGAGATTAAAAATGATTTTTTCAAAAAAAATTTATTCTCAAGATCATCCAAAGATGTGAGAGAAGAGAATATTAGGTTTTTCAAAAACTTACAATAATATTTATTAGCCACCCCCTTGAATCTCTCAAATAAGGAAACTAAAATCTACTCTTGCACGTAGAAAAGCTCTGATACCATGTTAGAATGTGAAAAGATTAATAACCCAAAAAACTAGTGCAAAGAGTAAACATCTAAACTATGAATGCAAATGATACAAAATCAAAATGGTAACATAGAGTTAGTCTCCAAGAGAGTAATGCAAATGCTAGAAGCAAAATTGCATTAAGAGGATGCAAAACAAGAGATACAAATACAAGCCAAATAGCATGCTTATCTAGGCTAGGAAGAGGGAGGAGGTGGCAGCATTGACCAATGAGGAGCAACCATCTATAGACTAAAGATAGCAACGTATCTTCCTAGGATAGCTAATGGATGCTCACATGTAGGAAGCTGACACCTCGCAAATATTCATCGAATAAGACATGCTTTATTAACCTAAGTGAGATTATTAAAAGTGTAGGAAAAGCCTAGCAATATAGGGAAAAATAAATAACCTACTAGGAAATAAAAAACTACACTGATAGGTATTTCTAGCTTAGTTTATCTCTCTTAGGACAATGTTTGTCTGATGTTATGTCAAGGCTAGAATCAATCTAAGACTCTATAGGATGTAACTTCTATTTCCTCTACTTTACCCCAAAAAATGGTCAAGCTACCAATGCATAGTTTTTTGAGCATGTGAGAGAATCCAACTAAGAGAGATTATATTTCTCTCAAGTCAAACAATCACAAAAAACCTCAAAAGGTGATATGGTAAATCTAGTATCCAAAGAATCATTGATGGAATAGAAGGTAGAAGAAAAATTCTAGAAGTTTCCATGAAGCTTAAAAAAAATCAAGCAAATGCACTCAGTGCTAGTCTTGGTTTTCCCACAACCCTATAATAAAGATCTATATTGTTTGAACTTCATCAAGAAGTCCTCAGTAGAAAGAGAAGAATTTGGTTGAAGAGAGGAAAGCTCTACCTCAATCGAAAGTTCCATGAATTTGTTCACTATACCAAAAAAACCTTCAAGTGTGCTCCACACAGATAGAGGGGTATTGCACCCATCAAGATAAAACTATAGACTATCAAATACCTATAAAGAAATCAACCCCATTGCCTCATCCATCTCATTCCTATATTGCATGACCTTAAAAGGTCTCTATAAAACTAGTTGCACTATGTCTAAATAAGACCACAACCCTTTTCACTGAGGAAGCTATGTCATCAAAGACTTCCACATGTCATAGCTATGAGGGGTCAAAATTTCTAGACAAGAAGAGATCTCGAGCATTTTTTAGAAGGTGTTGGATTATTTTTTTGAAAAAATTTGATGCAGGAGCATCTAGTGGTGTAAGGGAAAACCTATATCACCCAAAAATATTCCTAGTGTTAATGTTTTTTAAAGTTTTTTCATTTCTATATACTCATTTGGGTCAAATAAAGATTCCAACTCTCATAGTTCCACTATTGGTTTTTTGGGTTAGAGTTTTTGAGCACCTTGGGATATGTATCAATGTAGAAAATGGGTTATTTTGTAATTGAGCCATATTTATGATGATTTAGAGGGTGTAAGTTGGAGGGATTATTATATTTGTAATTTAAAACACTCCAAAAAAAGAATCAAGTCAAAAGGCTTTATGGTTTGAAGTTATTATAGATTTAAGTTGCCTAGAGACCTCCTAAGAGTGCTTTCAAGTCAAATTTGAGGCATTGAATGAACTTGTATGGGCCCAAAAAATGGTAGAAAAATAAATCTAGTCCATAGGGCTATAGAGCACTTTGAGAGTTTTCCAAAAATGTAAATGGTTCATCAATCAGAGTCCTAAATCAAAAGTTATGTCTTCTAGAAGTTGGACTACCATTTCTGGATTCTTCTACTTTTACACTAGCTTCTAACATGATTTCTAGAACCTTTTGTTTTGGTGGTCGAAATCAAATGGAATATTCTAGAATGTATTCCTAACCCTAAACCTAATTGGGGTTTATTTAAGAATATTCCCGGCATTGTAAAGGCAGTTCTTGGTGGAGTTTGAGAGAAGGTACTGTGAGGAGGATTTTTCTCCAGGATCTTACCATTGTAAGCCCATAGGGCATGTATTTGGGTCTATTTACATGTACTAAATGTAGTAGAATATTTTTTTGATAACAATATTCCCCTTTCCCTCTATTACATTCATTCTAGTTGTGGTTTGTGGCTTCATTAAGTGGTATCAGAGCAGGTTTCTTGAGTGTGTAGACAAAGCACTGACTTTGAGGCAATTTGCACCAGGACTATGTGGTTGTGGGTTTGAGAGAAGAATATGCCTCCATGAAGGGAGCATGGTGGAAGGGCTAGATTTATTACTATTGAGGTTAGATCCCTCTAGAGATAAGTCCAAGCATTACAAGAGGAGATCCATAGAGGGATGAATGTTACTGCAGGCGATGAAAGTGAGGAAGAAAATGAAGAAGGAAATATTGGGCTAGAAGGGGAAGGAGATGGAGAAGTCCTAAACTAGGTTGAGGAGAGGATTTTTAGGGCCATTTATAAGCTTGGGAAAAGACCTAAAATTCATGTGGATATGTTTTTAGGAAGTCTAAACTCGGATGAGTTGACCAACTAGATCAATGAACTAGAGGAATATTTTGAGTATGAGGATATTCAAAATAGAGATAGGGTTATGTTTGACAAGGCCAAAATGAAAGGCCATGCCAAAATTTGGTGGCAAGAGGTTCAACTAGAAAAAAATAAAAGAGGAAAGGAGAAAATCACAAGATGGGATCACGTGGTGGACAAACTAAAGAAGCTATTCATTCTTGTTGATTATGAGCTTGATTTGTTCAAGAAAATGCAAGGGTTAAAGTGAGTAGAAAAATCAATCTAGGAATATACAGAGAAAATTGACCAAGTTCTTATTAGGGCATGGCATGTAGAAGAAAATAAGGAGAAGGTTTCTCATTAACTTAGTGGATTAAGACTTAGCATTCAGGAGGAGTTAAATTTGGTTAGAATGACTAGCATTGAAGAGACATACCAGTTTTCCCTACGAGTTGAGGAGAAGCTAAAAAAAATTTTGATGGAAGGAAAAGAGGGTGTGGTAAAGAAGTAAGGGGCAGTAGTAGGTCATTTGGAGGCCAAAATGAGAACTAGAGAAAAAAAAAAGATGTGGGTACTAGCCAAAACCAAAGGAACGAGGGTTTCAACCGCTCCCGTGATCAAAACTTTAGAGATCATAGAGGAAGAGGTAGAGGACATGGACAAGGTTTCAAAAGAGGAGGCTTCTATGGTACCTATTTTCATTGCAATGAAGAAGGCCATCGTGCCTTTGAATACCCTCCACATCAAGGAAGGACAAATAGGAGAGCTGATGGAAAAGCATGGGTTGCTCATGTGGATGAGGATGCACAGTCATCACATTTAGAGGATGCAAAAAGAGGAGAGGTTCTAGTAAATGAAAGGGTCTTACTAAGTAGTGAGATTGAACCTGGACAAAGGAGGATTTTATTTTGTACTAGGTTCAAGTGTAGGGGTAAATGTTAGGATGTGATTATTGATGGTAGAAGCACTGACAACTTGGTGTCAAAAGAGATGGTTTCAAAGCTAAAGATTAAGAGGGAGAAACACCCCCAACCCTATCAGATGGCTTGGGTGAAGGATGATAATAAGGTTCTAGTTAGTGAGCAATGTTTGGTGAAGTTCAAGATTGGGAGTTACCATGATAAGGTTCTCTATGACATCATTCCAATAGATGTCTACCATTTATTGTTGGGAAGGTCGTGGTTGTTTGATAGGCATGTTGTACATGATGGTCATGCAAATACATACTCTCTAACAAAGGATGGAGTTTTCCACAAATTGAAGCCCTTGATAAAGGAAGATGGAAAGGTAGGCAATAGTGCTAGCATATGTCTTGTTGATGGAATAAATTTTTTGGATGGCATGAAACATTAATGTATGTGTTATTCTTTGATTCTTAGAAAAGATAAGGAAGGAAGTAGTGAAATTCCACTTGAATTTTTAGGCCTATTAAGTGTGTATGGAGATGCCATCTTTGATAATGTTCCAAAAGGGTTGCCACTAGTAAGGCAAATTAGTCATCAAATAGATTTAATCCCTAGAGCTAGTTTGCCTAACAAGGCTGCTCATAGGATAAATTCTACTGAAATTGAGGAGCTAAACAAAGAAGTTCAAGAGCTATCTAGGAAAGGTTTGATTTGGGAGAGCTCGAGTCCATATGCAATACCTATAGTGCTGGCACCAAAGAAGGATCAAGAGTGAAAAATGTGTACAGAATCTCGGGCTATAAATAGAATAACCATCAAGTATCAGTTCCCTTTGCCAAGAATGGATGATCTTATGGACTATTTGAGTGGAGCTCAGTACTTCACAAAGATAGATCTCAAGAGTGGCTGTCACCAAATATAGATATGAGAGGGAGATAAGTGGAAGACTACATTCAAGACCAAGAAGGGTCTATATGAGTGGTTATTCATGCCCTTTGGACTGACCAACATGCCAAACACCTTCATGCAACTTATGAATGAGGTACTAAAGAAATTCTTGGGAAAATTTGTTATTGTATATTTGGATGATATTTTAATTTTCAGAAAGTATTTGGATGAACATTTATTGCACATTCATAGTGTCCTTGAAAGGTTGAGGGAAGAGAAATTGTTGATTAATTTGAAGAAGTGTAGCTTCATCAAAAATGAGTTAGTCTATTTAGCATTTGTTATATTAGTTGAGGGTCTCAAAATGGATTCAGAGAAGCTAAAGGCTATCTTGGAATGACCTAATCCAAGGTCTACTACTGAGGTGAGGTAATTCCATGTTCTGGTTAGTGTTTATAGGAGGTCCATTAGAAATTTCAGTGCCATATGTGCACCCCTGACTGAAACAATGAGGGGGGATAGAAGAGAGTTCAAGTGGACTACTGTAAGGAGTTTTGAATTGTTGAAGAAGAAGGTGATAGCGCAACCTATGTTGGCACTTCTTGATTTCAATAAGGTGTTCCAGGTGGATTGCGATGCTAGTGGTAGTGCTATTGGGGTTGTATTGAGCCAAGAAGCTAAGCCTATTACGAATTTTAATGAAAAATTGAATGATGCAAAGAAGTATTATGTTTATGATCAGGAGTTCTATGCAATAGTTCAAACCTTAAAGAAATGGAGGCATTATTTATTGGCAAAAGAATTTTTCTTGTATACTAATCATTAGGCATTATAGTACCTAAATAGCCAAGGTAAATTGGATCAAAGACATTTGAAGTGGGTAGATTCCATGCAAAGCTATACATTTGTGTTGAAACATAGAAGTGGAAGGTCTAATAGGGTAGTAGATGCATTGAGTAGGAGACAGTTGTTGTTGATAGTAATGAAGGTTGAAGTGGTTGGGTTTGATGAACTCAAGAATCTATACCCTGAGGATCCTAATTTTGCTGAAGCATGGAAGGCTTGTAAAGAACTTGCTACTCTAGACAAAATCAAGTAGCTAGATTATTTGATTCAAGATGGTTTTTTGTTCAAGGGCAGTCAATTATCTATTCCAAGGAGTTGTATGAGGGAGAACTTGATCAAGGAGAAATAAGTGGAGGAATGGTAGGACACTTTAGTCAGGATAAGACTATTTCCATTATTAGAAAACATTATTTTTGGCCTCAATTTTCATAGAATGTGAAGAAGTTTGTGCAGAGTTGTCAAGTATGTCAAGCAGCCAAAGGATTTAGTCACAATACTAGACTCTATCAGCCATTGCCTATTCCATCAAAGCCTTGGGAGGACATAAGTATGGATTTTGTTCTAGAATTTTTGAGGACACAAAGGGGTAATAACTTAGTATTTGTGGTGGTTGATAGGTTGTCCAAGATGGCACATTTCACTCCATGCCACAAGACTCATGATGCAGTATATATTGCAAATTTATTTTTTAGAGAAGTGGTGAGACTACATGGTCTTCCAAAGAGTATTGTTTTTGATAGAGATACTAAATTTGTGGGGTATTTCTAGAGGATTTTGTGGAAGAAGTTGATGATAGAATTGAAGTTTAGTTCTACACATCATCTACAAATTGACAGACAAATAGAGGTGGTGAATAGAAGCCTAGGCAATTTGCTGAGGTATTTAGTGGGAGATAAGCCCAAGGGATAGGATTTAATTCTACCACAGGTAGAATTTACTTATAATAATTCTATAAATAGGAGTACTAGTAGATTACCATTCCAAATTATGTATGGGAATAGTCCAAGGACTGCACTAGAGCTGAGAAAGATGGAGCAAGGGGAGAGGACAAGTGCTTAAGCAAAAGAATTTGTTGAACATGTCAATAATCTACATGAGGAGGTACACGCATATATAACCAAGATGAACCAATAGTATAAGGCTAGGATAGATCAAAAGATGAGACATAAAGAGTTCCATGTAGGGGATCTTGTTATGGTATACCCGAGGAAGGAACACTTTCCAGTCGGTATCTACAACAAGCTAAAGATGAAGAAATTTTGTCCCTAAAAATTTTTGAAGAAACATGACTCAAGAAATGCATATGAGGTGAAGCTGCTAGATGGGATTCACATTTCTCCTATCTTCAATATTGTAGACTTAACAAAATATCATGATGATGGTGCAGATGAGGGGTTGACACTGGAGTCATGTCTAATTCCTACTTTGGTGAAGGAAGGGATTGAAGACATTCTAGATAGTCATGTAGGTTAGAGTACTAGAAATAGGTAGTATGAAGAATACCTAGTGAAGTGGAAAGGATGACCAATAGAAGACTTGACTTGGATATTCATAGCAGAGGTTTCCCATTTGGGTTTTCCTCTACCAGCTATAAAGTGACAAGGTCACTTTTCAATGTACCTTGGGTGTCTAATGTAGGAGCATCCAATGGGGTAAGGGCAATCTTGTATCACCCAAAAATAATCTTAGTGTTATTTTTTGTTTAAAGTGTTTTCATTTTTGGATACTCATTTGGGTCAAATAAAGATTCCAACTCTCATAGTTCCACTATTGGTTTTTTGGGTTAGATTTTTTGAGTACCTTGGGATATGTGTCAATGTAGAAAATGGGTTATTTTTGTAATTGAGCTATAACTATGATGATTTAGAGGGTTTAAGTTGGAGGAATTATTATATTTGTAATTTAAAACACTCCAGAAAAAGAATTAGGTCAAAAAGTTTTACAGTTTGAAAGTTATTGTAGATTTAAGTTGCTTGGAGACCTCTTAAGAGTTCTTTCAAGTCAGATTTGAGGCATTAAATGACCTTGTACAATCCAAAAAATGGGGGACAAGTAGAGTTGGTCCATAAGGCTATAGAGCACTTTGAAAGCTTTTTGGAAATGTAAACAGTTCATCAATCGAAGTCCTAAATCAAAAGTTATGCCTCCTCGAAGTTGAACTACCATTTCTAGATTCTTCTAATTTTACATGGCTTCTAACATGATTTCTAGAACCTTCTATTTTGGAAATGGATTCTAAATGGAATATTCTAGAATGTATTCTTAACCTTAAACCTAATTGGGGTTCATTTAAGAATTTTTTGGCATTGTAAAGGTAGTTCTTGGTGGAGTTTGAGAGAAGGTACTGTGAGGAGGAATTTTCTCTAGGATCAAACCATTGTAAACCCATAGGGCATGTATTTGGGTTTGTTTACATGTACTAAATGTAGTAGCATATTTTACTGATAATAATATTTCCCTTTTCCTCTATTGCATTCATTTTGGTTGTGATTTGTGTTTTCATCAAATGTATTGTTTACTGATGTAAATAATAGAAACAATTATAGAAAACACCCACACAATACAAAAATTGAACCCAAATAGTAGAAGGAATGTGTATACAAGAAAAGAGAAAAACTCTTTAGCTTTTGGATCGCATTCCCTTTTGAGAATTACTAATGAAAATAATATAGAATCTAGATAGTGCTCGAGAAGAGATTATTGGCACTTCTTTTAGATCGGAAAACAAAGCTAAAATGAGTAAGTTATGCCCCTCAGAAGATAGAAAGCATCATCTAACTGTGAGAAAAAAAAGGTAGCAAACTGGAAAAAAATGCAAAAAAAACCATCACCATCATCTCTATCTATGAATCAAATTTTTGATGTTGCTTTTGGATCCAAAGAACACCTCCATATGCTCAAGTTAGAGTGAAAAGACTGTGAGGGCCTCCAAAAGGCTAAATTTTTCATTTTTTATTTAAATAATAATAAAAAGGGTGTTGGCCCCTAGTGCCTCCCCCTTGGCAATGCTTAGGTAGTGGAAAAGTGGTACAAAGAAAAGGTGGGTGGATGCTCAATGGGGAAACTACTACAGTTGTCATGATGGTTAGGGAAACCATCACAGTGGGCATATATAACCTTCACGGTTTGAAGATAACATCTGCACAATTTTTTATAATTGTTGTGGTCAAAAATTGTGCAAACCATTTTTTTGTGATTTTTTATTTTCTCCATGTCAAAGTGTGAGCTAGAGGTCATACGACCTTGTTATGTAAATAAAATTGCATCTTGAATCAATGTTGTCTAAAACTGCCATATTTTATATGGAAATGGGGGATTTTGGCATCTTGTACATCCAACCATGAGATTTGTTTGGCCTAAAAGTGCTTCAAATTTTAGAAAACCACCTCTTTAACAAAAAATAAGCTTAAAAAAAGCTAGAGCTATTCTATCAAACCCTTGTTCCTCTTTTTCTCCTAATAAGAACAACCTACAATAATTCAAGCTCTAATACCATGAAGGATTTGAGCAATACAAATTCACAAAATGTAAAGAACACCTACATGCAAGAAACTATCATGGAGAAAAAAAATAGAGAAGAGGAAAGGGTTTTTCTCTAAGTATATGAAAATTATATTACTAGACTAAAAGAATGAGAGATATTTACATAAGATCATTCCTTATAGAAGGAGATCAGAAAACTTAAAAGGGAAACCCTAAGAGGTAAATGACATTTAATAATTGCTAATTAATTATTAAATATAAATACAAGTGCAAAAAGTCAAATCTTAATAAGGGAGTAAAGGTAATTTAATAAATTAAATTAAATTAACCTTTTACTCTAACAAGAATATCATCAATATTCATGCTAACAATCTCCCCCTTTGGCATTTATATCAACATAGATGAATAACATCTAAGTTTCAAGAATACCAAATCCAAATTTGTTTCTCCTATTGTAGACCAAAGCAATATTCCATCTCAAAAATCATACTCATGATCTCAAATTCATTCTTCATTTCATCAAAAAAATTGCCACTTTCTTCATCATTACCTCCAAATATTATGTCATCCACAAATATCATAGCAATCAACAATCCATTTTCAATTTATTTCAAATATAATTTACTATCTCTCATACCTTTAGAAAATTCTAACTTTGTCAAATACTTGTCCAATCCCACATACCAAGTTCTAGGTGCTTTCTTTAGACCATATAATGCTTTCATTAATCTGTATACCATATATTTTTCTTATATTAAAGGAGATCCTTCAAGTTGCTCAATATAGACTTTTTCTTCAAGTTCTCCATTCATAAATGTTGACTTTAAATCCATTTGATACACTTTAAATTTATTATTTGTTGCATAAGACAAGAACATCATTACTATTTCTATTCTAGAAATAGGGGAAAATGTCTCTTCATAATCTATATACCTTGTTAATATCCCTTGCATATAAATATTTTTTATTTCTCACCAATTGACCCTGTTTAGTCATTTGTTTCTAAAAACCCATTTAGTTCCTATAATAGTCTTGTATTTATGTCTAGGAACCAATTCCCATGTTTCATTCTTCACAATCTAATCTAGTTCTTCTTCCATTGCTTGAATCAAATGATCATCCTTGCACGTCTCATCTACAATTTTTGGTTCAACCTGAGAAATTAGACACAATTCTTCATGTACTCTATTTCTTATCATAAGTCATTTTTCCTTGCTTCCAATAATTTTATTAGTGGGCTAATTCTTTGTCAAATTTCTATTAGGTGTGTTAGAGTTCTTACTTGTAAGGAACATATTAGGTGGGTTTAAACCTAATACCAGGAAGCATAACACATGGACAACCCTAGGATCAACTATATCCTATATTCTACAAGGTTAAATCTTAGTTCTAGGCTAACATTAATAAATTCATTAGGACTCACTTCACTTTAGGCTATACAAGGCCAAGGAGGGCACACCTTAGGGATATAAATGTGATAGTTTATTTGATCTTCTTCAAAAAAAACTTGCTCATTGATATTTGTTCTTTCAAACTTTATCCCTTATAGTAAATATTGGTCACAAATCTTCTCAGGTTTTCAACAAATTCACTTATCACAATAGCTAGTTATAATCAACAAGAAAACTATCACAGATAAGTATTGACCAACACTTCTAGTTAATTTTTATATAAGATGGTAAATTGATTTGTTTGTTTGTTATGTATTTCCTACAATTAGGTGAATCATCAACTAGTTCTTGAACTTTAATTGACCAATGTCTTATCCATTGACATATAGAGTCAAAACTAGGAAACTTGGACCTATTTAATCAACTTGTAATTAAATTTGTCAATAGTGAGCTCTAGATTTCATTCTTACCATATCCTTTTTTATAAACCCTAAACCCTATCAATTGTTGATCTCATATTGGTTTTGACAATTGAGTGTCAACTCACTTAAGAAATTTTCTAAGTTAATGGCAAGTATAATATAGATGTCGAGTTATAATATGTGCTGAGCAAGAAATTCAACAAGTACTGAGTCATTCAGATGTTAAGAAAATAGATAGTGCTAAGCAAGTTTTAGATGCCAAGAAAATTTCAAGTGTCGAGCAAGATAAAATTTAGTATGTGTCAAGCATTAGTAATCAATAAGTGTTGAGTAACATAGAATCAACATAAGAGTTTGTGCCTTCACAAACTAAGATGTAAACCATTTTTGAGCTGACATATGGATAAATCTTGAAGGATTAAAAGATAAGAATGAATTTATTTTTATTCCCTATGCAATCGACATGCAACCAATCAAAAAAATTGGAAAGATTTGACTAGGAAAGATGGATGAATCTCAATCATAGATTCATACCTAATCCTAAGTCATGAAATCCTCTTAAGGAGGTTGAAGCCCCACAATTTAAAAGAGAGATAAAATGTGTGAAAAGAGAATGCATGCAAGGAGAGAATGCTAGTGAGGTTTGAAGGAAGTGAAAGGGGTGAATTGACTTAGAAGAAGGACAACATTATAGAATTAGTTAGCAGAATAGAGAATCAAGGTCACAATATTTACATACCAGATCAGAAAGGATTAGATTGAACAGAACAAGGATATGACATTAGCAATAGTAGATTGCATGTAATTAGGTCAAACATTCTACTATACTTTCTAACAATTGTATTAGCAGAATGAAATTCTATGGAGATAGGTTGGTTTAATAGCCATTGTATAAAGCCTTTAATAGGGTGACATTCCAAGTGGATGTTTTGTAAATCCTTTAGCCAAGTACACTTATGATAGAGTGTTAAAATCCTTTAATAAGATAGGATCTAACAATCCTTGTAAGCTTTTAACAAGGTAGGCCTTTCACAGGGAAAATCATGAGAATGGTCAAAAATATGTAACCTTAATAGGTGAAATTTATTGCTGCAGTAGTGAAGAGTTGTGGATGTCATCCCCACCCCAGTTTTACCTTCTCATTAGAGGGTTTTTGGGTAATCATATCTAGTTTCAAGTGTTTGTGTGGATGCATTTACTTTGCATGTTATTTTCATATGTTTATGCATACAACATTTCAAAGATAAAAGTTTTATTGGTTAAAGTTTGGTACTTTTGATTCACTCCCCCACACCACCCCCCCCCCCCCCCCCCCCCCCACCCAACTTAGAAGTATACTTCCTACTTGTAAATCCCAACAATTGGTATTAGAGCTAAGTTCTCATTAGGAGAAGTCTTACAGCTAGGAGAAAAGACCTTCAGATGGAAGTCTACAAGTTTGGAAAAACCATTGAGAATCAGGAGATTGAGATACACCTCTTATTGCAATAATTGGATGAAGCCAAAAATGCCTTGAGGAGTTTTCCAAAGAGAAGGAAAGAGATTTCCATAGCTGAGAATAACACTCAATACAAGGATATTGACACCACAAAGTTATTTGCAAATGGTAACTCATGTGAGTTGGATGTAGCAATTGTAGATCTCATGGAAAAGAATAGAGCACAAGGTAAAGAGATTAGAAATCTCAATTTGGAGCAAGAATCACAAGCAATACTGATATTTGAAGTAACTAAACAAAAGAAGAAAGCCATTAAGGATAAGGTCATGATTGAAGAAGAGAAAAAAAAATTGTCAAATAGATGGGAAGAAAAATTAGTAGAGTTGTCTATGATCTCAAATATGCAGTTGGATACCTTGAGCCAAATGATGAATACCCATCATGAGTTGAATGTCAACTACATTGAAATAATAGTATTGAAATTGCAAAATGAGCAATTGCAAAATGACCCAAAAAGGGAGGAGTTTTCTGAAAACTTCAACAAGCCAAATGAATCTATCAAGTACTTTGGGCAGCTACTAAAATTCCCTGGATCTAGTAAAGACACATCAGGCTTGGGATACACAAACACTGAAGAAGGAATCATCCAAGACTGCTGAACAAAGGAATGACAAAGGTAAGAACTCCAAACCCACTTGTCATCATTGTGGTAAGAAAGGACATACAAATAATGTTTGTAGGAACAAGAATTCTAGTCAAAATGCTAAGCCAAAGAACATGATGCATTGTTACAATTGTAACAAACAAGGTCATCAGGCACATGAATGTAGAACAAGGACCATGCATGCAGCAAGATTTGAAGGATACTACTACAATTGTCAAAAGTTTGGACACAAAGCATTTGAATGAAAATCCAAGTCCACAAGGTCATCAAACAAGGGAAGAAGCCATGAAAATTCCTACAATTGGGATTACATCACAAGACATAGCTTTCAGTACTATCAAGAGTATGGACATATCCCTAAAAATTGCATAAGAACACATTTTAGTGGAGGCTACAATAGATAGTTAAGCCAAACTACATGCTTTAGTTGTTTGAAGACTATTCATATTAGCAAGCACTATCCAACAATATCAAAGGCACCTAACTCAAACTCAAACAAGGGCAAAGGCAAGGTAGATGTTAAGCACATTAGAGGAGAGATGAATAAAACATGGAAGAAGAAAGATGGAAGCAGCACATCAAATGAACTGATCACTTCACCTAAAGGGTCAAGTGGTCATACTTCATCAAACTAAGAAAGAAGGTATGTGGGACTAATATTTAAATGCTTTATCATACATCAGTTCCTAGAATGAGTTAGCACTGAAACAGATAGATCAACATGAATAAAGATGCAAGGTTAAATCTTCAAAAAAAATCACACTAATGCCAAGTAAGAAAAGTTGCCTTTAGTTGCCAAGTGAAATCCTAATATATGTTGAGTAAGGGAAACTCTAGTGGATGTCGAGTGTTGGAAAATCAATGGAGGTTGAGTAAAGCATAATTGTATAAGGAGCCAAGTGGATAGTTGTATATGCATTAATAAGCATTAAATGCTATGAAATAAAGGTTATAATGTTGAGTTTTTGATCATTTCTCATCATTACAAACATAGAGAAAGAGTGAGAAGAGCACAAAAATGATTTCCAAGAAGAGATTGATGTTTTTGCAAAGATTCTAGCTAAGATTTAGCATTGTTTCATTGATCTAAGGTATTTACTCAAGTGCCAAGCTACACAATTATGAAATGTTTATATCTTGAAACCCTAGTTTTTAGAAATGGCATCTAGCTCTAGGAATCCCAAGGACAAGGAACCATTTGACATTTATTTGGTTAGAAATGAAGTAAACAACCAAATTTTAGACCAATTCCTACAGTCACTTACAAAATGACCCTGTTGGCACTTTGTCTATTATTCCACCTAAGGTTGTTATGGTGCAAGATGTCAAGAAATGTTATAATTGTAAAGTTGGAGCAATAGGTGACATGGAGATTAGGCAAGCCTATGAAAAACTTTTTCAGAATGGGGTATTAAAGGATGAATTTTAGATTGTTGAAAGGAAGGGCTTAACCTATGCCCTAGATTTCCTTGTAGTTCTCAAAATTGAATGGATAAGAATAGTGTTGAGTAGAATTCATGATGGATGCCTATGGTCAGAGGATTGACCTATCAAACTACTGAAGAAAATCATACATATGGTAACAATGTACCCAACCCTAGAATGGCCAAAGACCCTAAGGAGTGCTTCAAAAGAAGCCATAGAGAAGTATACTAGAGCTAAGTGGAACAAAAGGGGCATGACAATTGACACAATCAAAGATCCACTTGTAGAATTTGTTGTTAGGGTTATATCCCATGAATTCTACTAGTCAAGCTGACTAAATAGTGTACCATGAATTGTAGTTGAGATGGGATACAAACTTGTCAAGAAAGATCATACATATGATCTAGCAGAACTACGACTGCAACAAATAATGGAGAATTTGGGAGCAATAAGGAGATCCAAGAGTGTTTAGTGTAAGTTTGGATAAATTTTGATATTCATATTTTTCTATGTTCAAAATGAATTCCCCTCTTTTGGTAAAATTAGTTGGAAGAAAAATAGGCCTATAGCAATGCAAGTTAATGAGTACATAGAGTAGATGGGAACCAATTTTGAAACCTTAATGACAAGCTATTTTGAAGACTTTAAAAAGTCTATGAAGCAAAGGCTCAGAATACCAGTTTCTCTAGTGGATAAACACATCAATGACATTTTTTTCTTAGCTGGCATTGATTATACATATATCCAAGTAGTAGTAACAAGGGTGAGATGGCTAAGGCCACTTGGATATGAAATTAACATTGATTAGGCATCAACAACAATCACAACATTGCTTGCAGAAGACATGGATAAAAGTGCAAAACCCTTTGGAGCTTTTGATGTTTTGAAATCCAAGATAGAGATGGAGTTGAAGACTACTTCAACCCTAAAGAAGAAGGATAAACTAGTCAAAAAGCTAAAGGCCAAATTTGGTGAAGGGAAAATAGAAGCAAAAGAAGAAGAAGATGATGAAGAAGAAGAAGAAGATGATAAAGAAGAAGAAGAACAAGGCCAAGGGCCACTTGCCTTGACACAAGGTATGGGTGAAGATGTTGAAGAGGAAGAAGGTGTTGAGGAGGAAGAGCAAGCGAAGGAAGCACCTACCAATCCAGAGCTAAAGAAAAGAAAAACTCAAAAACAACCCATAGCTTAGCCCAAAGGCAAAAACATAGCCAAGCAAGGTCTAGCTAAGCCTACTACAAGGGCAAGTACAAGACCTACAAAAAAGGAGGCTAATGAGAAAGAGAAGAAAAAGGATACTGAGCAATAGAAGAGGGTCCAACAAAGAAGAAGCTAAGAAGAAAATATGTTGCACCTCCCAAATAAGATGAGGAAAGGATTGAATCTGAAGATGCTAGCCAATTTAGAGTGGTAAGTCACACCACCACGTCTGACTTAGAAAATATAAGTGATAATGTTAGAGATAATGTAGGCTTATCTGGCTTGAAAAGCATTGATTTTAATAAATTGAGTAGAGAAGAACAAAACATAGTTGAAGAATCAATCTACACTATGATGGCAAAGTTCAAGAACACTCCACTTGAACTTGACAATTCTATACCCAAAGAGTTGTATACTATTATTGAAAATAAATGGCATTATTGCCTTAATATGGAAAAAGAAATATAAGAGCCAACATTGGCCCGAGTAATGCTAGAGTTCACAAAAGGGAAAATTAGCTAGGCAAATAAGAAGCATGGGAGCAAATTTGTACCCAAATATAGAGCATTTATTATTCTTCAAAATAAGATTGAGGATGTTGTGAAAAAGTCCACCCAAATGTGGAAGTTAATCTATGGCCTCACAACTATAAAAGAATTAGAAGAAGATTGATTTGAAGGGAGAAAAAATGGAGAAGAGGATGAAAATGAAAAGGAAGGTGAAGGAGAAAAATAAAATGCAGATGCAATGGAGAAGGAAACACAAAAGAATAATATGGCAACTGTTGAAGAGCAACAAATAGAATAGAGTGTGCAAGACACATAATTTCCACCTCCAAGTCCTCCACATGACACTTCTACACCTATAAAAATAATAAAAGTAAAGGATGTTCCTAACAATTCTAGTTAGAACATAAACTCATTCACTACAAAGGACCTTAAGAAGATCCTTGACCAAACAACTTTACAAGCCTAGTTATGCAACAATCCAATGTTGTTCAGTATAGATGATCTGACAAAAGTAGTAGCTGAATTGAATAGGGATAAGATGGCAACATAAGAAAAATCTTCTATCATCCCTACAACTACAAGTGGAAAACTCAAAGAGCAAGATGTACAAGATACATCAACTAAGGTTGACTCCATAGTTAAAGTCACTACAACTGTCGAGGAGCCAGCAAAGGACCAAATAGGAAAAATGGATACTTTTGTTCCTAGTACATAAGTACAACTTAAACCACCTCAGATAATAGTCATTGATCAAGGAAGATCAAAGGAAGAAAAGGAGACCCCAAAGGAGAAGGAGTTGTTGGTGTTTTGAAATGCTACTAGTTTCAAATTACCCCGATGAGAACCATGCATATCTAGTGGTAGCTAACTCCCATTTTCAACATGTCCTTTTAGACACTGGGCTAACTATAAGACTTGACCCTTCTTCTACTTTAGGCTCTACAAAACCTAGGTGGGTGGACCTAAAATTCAATCAATATGGTACCAGTGCAAAAACATACTCCTAAATCTATCAAAGCAGATTTAACACTTATATCTCCTAATAACTCATGTAATAACATTGATTGGCAATAGCTAAATGCAAACTTATGAAATTCATAAGCTGAGTGAGGGTTAGATTTTTTAGCTTTTCAACATGAAAGGGGAAAAATAATTTGATTAAAAATGTTGAATCTAGCAAAACCCCAAATATGCAGCAGTAAGAACTAATGATCCTGTAGCTGATCAGTATCTTATCTATTGGTCAATTCCATGAATCAATCACATACATATGGATAGTTTCTTTAGATATTTTATCTATCAATTCACCTTGTAAATAGACATCTATGTTCAATCTAAATCTCATTCTTACCTGATATCCTCATTAGTAAACTTGCAACCTTATTGATTTTCGTGAAGCATTTACATAACTTCTTGAATTATAAGCAACAATGAAACAACATACAACCTTAAGGGACTACAACTATCACCTAGGGTCTTTTTTCAAAGATCATAAAACATTGAAGATTATTGATAAAGGAGACAAGATTTAAGATGAAACTCAACACCTATTGTTCTTTGTACTGATTTCCTTGAAATAATACATTCATATGCCTAAAATTAAAACATAGAAACACCTAATAGATCTAAACTTATTGTATTATCTTTCCTACTGTTGTTCATACAAGAGAAATTGTTGAAGAAAATATGGTGTCATGGTACTGGGAATACATCAAAACTTGAAACAAAACATGGTATCATAGTAGTGAGTAGTTTTTCTCCAAAAAAATAGAACCCTTACAATGAGAAAGAAAGAGAATGATATAGGAGGTAGTGAATTCTTGGATCTCTTGTGAAGACAACATGTGTCCACTTGAAAAACCTTTCCTAACAATGAAAAGAATCTCTCTAATTTCTCTCTATAATTGGATATCAAATCTTTGATTAGTTTTGCTTCTCAAAACCACAAAGTGATTCAGAAACTTGATGAAAAATAACTGGTTTTGATGTGAGATTTCAAATCAAAGCAAAGGCCAAAATCAATTAAATGGCCTCTAGAATGTAATGTAATCTTTTCAAAGTTGTTTCTTCCACATTTTGGCTTCAAAAGTCTTTTATATCTACCTCCTAGCCAATTTTGATGCCCCATGATGAAGTTTTCCCATTCTGCTTAGAATGCCTCAGAAATTACAAATTTTCTTATAGCACAAACCGATGAATAGTTTTGAAAAAATTGACTTCATATTTGGAAAGTATGTTTCCTCCTAGTTCCAACAGTATATTGAAGTTCATATTTCAGATAAAAATTGCCCTAGTTATGCCCCTCTGAAGTTTAGGCTCCCAACCATGGCTAAAGCACTTAAAATTGAATAACTCCAAATTTATTTGAAAATCTAATCTGCATGTGGTTTTTAGGAAATTTAAATAGAATATTAAAATTTGAAACTTTTCAGAAATTCCCACCATTCTCCTCTAGGTCAAACCTATTGATATGCCCTAGTGACACGTGTTGAGTCCTAATTGGCTCACTCCTATGCTTGGTCATCTATCCTTGCCACCTAGGTGCCATGTGGAATCATCTCATTGGTCTAGGACTACACAACAAGTGCCACATCATTGTACAACCTCAGCAGTCGCTATGTTGCCATGTTAACTAGCATGCAACATGGTCTTGGCGATGTAGTGACTACCCTTAGATTTTCCACTTGGCATGATCTAGTGCCCTACAAAATTTAATCGCCACATCACTACTTGGTTCATTAGTCTATCATCATATGCTACCACTTTTCATTTTCTAGTTTACTGACTACATTGTGTAGGCCCCACAACTCCTCCTGCTAGATTCCAAGGTTTTTGATAGGTCTCCATGTTGCATGCCAAAAAGCCTCGTAGTTTTTTGGTGGCAACATAGTGCCTTGTCAGATTCTCAACTTTTTTGGCAATGATGTCAGCGTATTTGTTCAAAATTGATGACTTTCCTCCATTTCCATCTGGCTTCATTGTCCACGTGGGTAGGCCCACCACATAGGCCACTACCTTTCCAAGGCATGTGTGCCTTTTAAGACACATACCATGTGAATGGAATAATATTTAAAAAACAAAAAATCCATCCACTTTAGCAATGTGGGATTAAAGGAAAACAAAAGCTCCTTTACGCATGCAGATCTCCTTTGCTTGCATGATATTCCTATGTTGCAACTTTATTCTTTGTGGATTTCCCTTGTTTGGGTAGTAAAATCCCTTGGATGTGTCGTAGATCTCTCTCAAAACCAAATGAGTCACCATCAAATCCCACTTTCCTTGCTTGCATTTGGTTATGAAGTTTCCTTTGATTATTGTGGCTCCTTGTTTACTTCCTCCTCTTACATGCTAAAATCTGATGCCTTAGAGAATCTTTTCAATAAAACTACAAAGTAGCATCCAGAATTAGGATTTTGATCTTGACAATCATAATGGAAGTGGAATTAATGGAAAAAAAGGTGTATTTTGGGAGTCCCAATTGGTTTGGTTCTTTCAAACGACTTTTGCTCCTATTTTACATGGGCTTCTTGCCTTGTGGTGGGATGTGGTGTATGTTTTCTTTTAATCTCCTACGTGTACCTTGCCCTTGCTAAAGCATTTCTTGTGAACGGATTCAACATCATCAAACCTTTCTCCCAACATGCTAGCATTATTTTCTATGACCTCTCCACCATTGACTACCACTTCAACTAGCAACTTCTCCCTTTTATTTTCAATGGATGGACTCCCTTTCAATACTATGCTCCCCACTTCCTATTCTCCAATTTGGTGATAGTTTTTTTGTGTAAAATCTCCCTTGCATTGCTTGCAGATCTCATCTATTCATCAACATGCCTACCTTTACAAGGAGACTCTTCCCTTTACTTAATCTCCCCGCTGTGTGGGTTCCTCTTTTTCATTTTTTTTTGGCCTTATCCTTTTGCAATTGGCTTCCCTATTCCACTTCAATTTTCTTATTATTTTATTTAGGTAGCCACTACCTTTGATTCCACTAAACCATTTCTCCCATATTTGAAACATTGATGAAATGAAAAAGAAAGTGTTGTGAAATCTTAACCACTTTTGAATTTTCTAGACTTCTAAATTTTCTAACACCTCAAAAGAACAGGGCTTGTCAACCAAACCAAAAATTCAAGCAATGAATCTACATTTTGAAGTATTCTTTTGAATGTACTAATCATAATAACCAAACAACACCTTATTATGGGAACCTCTCCTTAAAATAAGTTTTCATCCATAACATCCACAATATGACTACACCAAAATTCACAATAATCAAGCATGCAATAAATGATACTCAAAAGATGAAGATATGCTATCCTTATCATTCTTGGTGACTCTTCTATAAAAATTGTCTGCCAATGAGTAGCAGAGAAGAACTTTGGGCAAGCTTTAGATTCTAAAAAGAGGACTTAAAGAATAATAGGAAATACTAGAATGCATTGAGGCACTATTCAATGCCTATTGATATAATTGATGCCAATCTCTAATGTTTCTTTATGGAATGGTTTTTGTAGTGCACTAGATCAGATTCAACAAAACTATTCCTATATTTACATGTGACAACTCTTTAACTCCCCAACCTCCAATACCACTAAGTAGCACTAATAAAAACATATACCATCTTCTATAAACTAGACATATATCATTTCATTGCTCTACTGCTACAAGGCATTTATTACGCAAGAGATCAGGTATTAAACTCCTCCACTGAATCTTGTGTCACTTAAAGAAGGCCAAATCATGGCATCTACTAGCTGCTCTACAAGATTTCATAGCCACAACTGCAAACTATGACTTTCTACTAACAGGGGTTTTTCACAGTTTGCTTTCAGTTTTATCTCTAGCTAAATATCTCTTCTAAGATCTTTCTGAACCCTTCTTGTATTTCTAGAATGAAGAGTGAGATGAATATTCTTGAAAATAATTTTCTCAAAATTCATTATTTAGCAATTTACTCTTCATCTTATCAATCTAGTGAAATTAGTTGGGCACCAAAGTGGGTTTGGCCATAAAAAATTTCATTTTCAAACATCTGTACTGCAAAAATGCCTCATTTATGCTCTGGCACTAATTTGAAACAAATTTGACCGCTGAAAATGAATTTTAAACTCATTTTAGATATTTTTGCAAACTGTTAATTTTGCATCAGGAGGCCCTTTGACTGGCTTTAAAAACTGACCAAAACACCTAATAGAGCTCTAAAAAATGGCACGTTGATTCTTTGTTATACATACTCTTACACCATTGAATCTCATCTCATGAAGAATTCTAAGTCAAAAGATATCGACTGTCAAAGTTACCTTCTTAAAATCACTTGCACATAAACATGTCAGAAAATGCTAAAGTGCATTCAAATTTGGCTTCAAAAACTGGGTAAACTAACACTTGGGGAAATGAAAATTGGGGCATTGATACTTTATCATGAGGAGAGTATAAATCTGTGATTAAGGCTCAACACAAATAACTAGGTGCATTTGGCAAGTGGTCAAAGTGGGCTACTCAGAATTTGCAGATTGGAAACACTAGTTCAAAAGCATTTTTGCAAATGGAATGGACCTGGGAAAGTGTGCAGAAAAATTCGTCAAGATTTGAAAAGTGGCACACTTGAATGATTTTTAGAGTAAAAAATAGTGGTACAATCCATTTGATCTCACCTATCACATATCTCAAATTATGACATCATGAATAGGGGTTCTGATAAATCTGCACTTTATAACACCAGTAAAAAGTTACAAGTTGCATTTTGAATCACATTCAAAAACTAATCAAATGGATTCATCATAAGCTCAAAATTTAAAAAAATAAATTCTCCCACCTCTAAAATGCAATGCAAAAGGAATTTTCTCATTTTGGTCAAATGGGTCAAAGTTATAGAAAATCAAATAGGGCTTCCCATAATTTAGAACAAATTGCTTTAGCATGAGAACAATAAATGACCAACTTTGAGGGATTGAAACCTAGTCAAAAAAATTCAAAATGACTCAAAATATGAAACATAGGCTCTCTAATATGGACACTAAACACTCCCAAAGTGGTGAGTCATGAAAAGTTATTAGGTACAAGACATTCAGTTGTAAACAAGGCCTCCTGTCGCTGTTTGACACATGAAAATGTAGAAATGACAATTGCTCAAAATAGGACTTCACTAAATGACTGAAAACAATAATTTATCTTCATGAAACACATAGATGCACTAAATATAAGGTGTTAGAAACATTAAACACCTCTTAGGCCTTAAATGGATAGTAGGGTACACATGCATTTAAAAGTATTTAAAGGGCTTGATTTCTCAATGGTACTCAAAATTTGAGTTGCAATTTTGAGTCCCAACAAAGACTCTATTTGGGGATGCATGTCCCTTACAAGCATGGCAAGGATTCATATCTTTGGAAGAAGTAGATGATTCCAAAAAATAGCAAAACTTCTCTCGAATAGCTTTATTGAAAGCAAAAGAAACTACCTGTATTATGTAGAAGCAATGGTCCTGGGCCACCAAACTTCAACAAAAACCTTTATCTCTGTCATAAATCTAATTCTCATCAAAACTTTCATGAGGTAAACTAGAAATACTTCTTCTATCAGTTTCACCAATTAGATTAGCATCGTGAATTTCTTCAGTTGCCAAAACAAAATCGTCACCATTACTTTCATAGTGCATGTAAAAACTTGGCATAACTTCAGCCTCTCGCTTACTATGAAAAGGAACATCAGCATGCTCATCAACATCAACATCAAAATAAAACTAATCTTTATAAACTAATTCATGAACATCATCAAAGGGAAATACAAAGGCTTTATACTCAACTTCATCAAATGAGTTATATATATCGCTCATACCTTGACTTTGCATCTCCTCAAATGTTGTTGGTTGGGTTTCAAATGAATAATCAGATTTATATTCAAACATATCATCAATGTCATAATCTAAAACTTATATGGTATCCTCCAATGGCCCTTTAAAATCAACAAAAAGATTAATCATCTTATTAGAATTTTCATCATAACATTCCTTACAAGGTGCATGCTGATTTTCAAAAATAACTTTTTCCAAACACCTTGTTATCAATCTCATGAGATGTAACATCATGATCAATTTCACTACCATACTCAGAAGAATAATAATCTAATAGCATTATGATAATTCATCATCATTTATACCTAGCTCAACTAAATTTGAAAACTCAAAGTTCTCCTCAAACAGTGGATTGATAACTCCATGCAATGGTCCTCTTTGGACATTATGACAAAAAAGGGGCTAACCATCATCAAGATCATCATCATATGAAATGTTATCAAATACCTTGAATTCATTACCCAATTTATTATCACAAAAACTTGCAGCATATGACAAAAAATTAAAATTATATGAAGACTTTCTTTCTTCTTCATCTACCACACATATAGTATCAATGATTACATCACCTTCATTACTGTGTTTAGGATGACCTCTACAGATAGAGCATGACTCACCACTAAGATGATTACCATATGTTGCAACCTCATTGTCTAACATAAAACTTTTTAATAATCTCTCACTCAAAACTTCATGTTCAAACCCATTAGCATCAATTTGATCAACCATTTCTTTATCTTCAAGCTTTGAGGAGAAATCACTCTCAAACTCTTCATATCCAAACTGATTTGTATAACATAAAAACTGAGATGCATTATCATTTTTAGACTTAGAACAAGAAGTCATACCTTCATCTTCATGAGAAACTATACTCTCATCATTGCTCTCTTCTTCCCAATCAGTATTAGACTCATTTGAAGATGAAAATGTAGTATCATTTTCCTCACTTTGATTTGAGTAACCACTCTCATGATCTCCTTCATATGATGCCTCTTGATTAAATATCAGATCAAAAACTTTATTGTCATCACTTGAAACATGACTTTTAGCTCATTCATTCTCATATTGAGATGAATATCTTTCAACTTCAGATTTTATAACATTCTCAACTTAATACAATCCATGAATAAGAGAAATTATTTCTTGCATATTTGATTGATCAAGTGAATCCACCTTATCATCCACTGGAAAAACATTATAAACATGCACGCTCTATTCTTCTAACTATGGTTGAGATAAACATGATTCACATTCTTCTTCCTAGCATGTCGGACTAAAAATACCAAATTCATGACTAGAGACATAACTTTTAGCCTTGTCACTTGCACAAGATTGAGATCTGGGTGTAGCAACTTCATTAGCAACAACATTATGTACATAATCAGCATTACAAGAACTCACTACTATAGCTAATCCTTGATCTAAAATATCATCACATTGCTCATTTCTATCAAAGTCTGAAATACATCTTACTATTGCAACATCATGAACATATGTGTCTTCATTTGTAACCGAACTAACCTTCCTTATACACATAGTCTAATCTGAATTTTTTTCTTGATTAAAACTTATAGCAGGGGTATTGATAAGTTGATTTGAAATTGAAGCATCAACACCATATTCATCCTTTCTTTTAGATACATTATACCAGCACACATTTTTAGCAAAATGACTTCTAGTCAATCCATATTTAAAATTATTTTCAATATCCCTAGCAGTCGTAAAAGCCTAATATAATGTCGATGTTTCTTTATCCCTTAGTAGATAGTTCATTTTCTTGTCAAATGCATCAAAGTAAATAGCTAAACACATTTGATCATCATGTCTATAACTCTCAGGGATCTCATTCAAAACTTTTGCAAATCTGATATTGAATTGAGGCACAAGTTCATCACACTTAACATGAATCATCATGAACTTATCATAAGAATTAGATATGCTTACTCTTTCTCCAAATTACTCCATGAAGGTTGAATGAAGCTCACTCCAAGATGGAATAAGACATGTTGGTAGAAATTAAAATCAGTCTCTAGCATCACCTTCCAAAGTTTGAACAAATAACTTCATGTGTGAATCCTCATGAGCAATCTTGTAGTCACCCATCAAATCACTGAATAACTCAACATGATGAGTAGTTGAAATGAGATGGTTCCCACTAACATTAGGCAATTTATTTCTAACATCATTAGGAATGACATTTGGGAAACCATGAATGCCACTGAAATTTAATGGCATATACCACTTGGTAGAAATAGATCTAGAAATTTCACTGACAGGCTACATACTAGATGAAAGGAAACTTGACATTCTTCAAATATTTGAAACTCATTCACCCATAATAAATATCAGATTCAGAATTTGTAGTGGATCTACACAACCTTCTACCAAATAACTCTCTTCAAATACACTTCACAAACTTAAATACAACTAGCTAAAACTTGATCCAATGAAGTATAAGAAACTTTTTAAACTATTCTCGTCTTTGTAGTGCTGAAAATCAACATGAAAAGATAATACATGAAAACAAAAATACCTCAAGATCAGCATGACAAAAAGTTCTTTGTCCACTACTTACAACAATAGACCCAAAATCTTATCAATTATTTACTAAACTTTTTGAACCTTAACATCAAAAATCTTACCAACCATTTGAATGTTTCAACCTCTTTTAATTTTCTCTTCTCCTACAACAACTAATCATAATTCATGTATAGAACTACACTGGTATAGAGATTAACTTCAAGTTGCCACTCACATTAAGTGAGACATGAATTTCATTAGTCTTGAAAATACCAAAAACTAATTTGAAACAATAATAGATAGAAGACATCTCTTCAGATTTATCTTGAATTTGAAACCTCTACACACAGCTGGAACATAATTTTCTTGACTCTAAAATTATAACAACAACTCACACCAAATTGAACTAATTGAAGGCATACTCATTTCTCAACACAAATTGCATCCAATTTATGAACTACTACTGTAAGAGAATAAAGCTTACTGGGGAACACAAAATTTAGCAAGGATATGGAAAACACCTCACAACCTCGCTGCTATAGCAAAAAAAAATTAATGTACTCAATCTTCTTTAAAATCTCAATGTTTTTCTATCACATAGATTAAATACATTCCCCATTAGAGTCACCATTTTGATGGTGTTTGAAATGCTACCAGTTTCAAATTATCCTAATGAGAACCAAATATATCTAGGGGTAGCTAACTCCTGTTTTTAATATGTCCTTTTAGACACAGGACCAACTATAATGCTTGACCCTTCTTCTAGTTTAGGCTCTACAAAACCTAGGCCGGTGGACCTCAGATTCAATCAACATGGTACCAATGCAAAAACATACTCTTGAATCTATCAAAGTAGATTTAACCCTTATATCTCCTAATAACTCATGCAATAACACTGATCTACAATAGCTAAATGCAAACCTATGAAATTCATAAGCTGAGTGAGGGTTAGACTTTTCATCTTTTTCAACATGAAAGGGGAAAAGGCATTTGATTAATAATGTTGAATTCAGCAAAACCCCAAATATGCAGTAGTAAGAACTAATGATCCTATAGCTGATCAGTGCCTTATCTATTGGGAAATTCCATGAATCAATCACATACAAATGGATACTTGAGACCTATTCATATCTTCAAATATTTGACCTATCCATTCACCTTGTAAATAGACATCTATGTTCAATCTAAATCTCATTCTTACCTAATATCCTCATCAATAAACTTGCAACCTTGTTGATTTCCCTAAAGCATTTACATAACTCCTTGAATTATAAGCAACAATGAAACAACATACAACCTTAATGGACTACAACTATGACCTAGGGTCTTTGTTCAAAGATCATAAAACATTGAAGATTACTGATAAAGGAGACAAGATTTAAGATGAAACTCAACATCTGCTATGCTTTGTATTGATTTCCTTGAAATAATACATTCATATGCCTGAAATTAAAACATAGAAACACCTAATAGATCTTAACTTTCCATATTATTTTTCCTACTGTTGTTCATAAAAGAGAAATTACTAAAGAAAATGTGGTGTCATAGTATTAGGAATACATCAAAACTAGAACCAAAACATGGTATCACAATAGTGAGTAGTTTTTCTCTGAAAACTGGAACCCTTACAATGAGAAAGAAAGAGAATGATATAGGTGCCATTGAATTCTCAAATCTCTTTGTGAAGACAACATGTGTCCACTTGAAAAACCTTTCCTAATAGTGAAAAGAATCTCTATAATATCTCTCTATAACTGGATATCAAATCTTTGATCAGTTTTGCCTCTCAAAAGCATAAAGTGATTCAAAAACTTGATGAAAAATAACCGCTTTTGATGTTAGATTTCAAATCAAGGCAAAGGCCAAAATTAGTTAAATGGCCTCTAGAATGCAATGTAATATTTTCAAAGTTGTTTTTTCCACATTCAAGCTTCAACAATATTTTATGTTTTCCTCCTAGCCAATTTTGATGCTCCATGATGAAGTTTGCTCATTCTGTTGATAGTGTGAACCAGTGAAAAGTTGTGCAAAAACTAACTTCATATTCAAAAATTTTGTTTCCTCCTAGTTCCAATGATATATTGAAGTCCATATTTTGAATAAAAATTGCCCCAGTTATGCCCCTCTGAAGTTCAGGCTCCCAACCATGGCTAAAGCACTTAAAATTGCAAAAAATAATCCTTTTATAAAGTTTCAAACTATAGAATAACTCCAAATTTATTTGAAAGTCTAATCTGCACATGGTTTTGAGGAAATTTAAATATGATATTAAAATTTGAAACTTTTTTAGAAATTCCCACCATTCTCCTTTGGGTCAAACCTGTTGACTAGCCCTAGTGACACATGTCAAGTCCTGATTGGCTTACTCCTATGCTTGGTCATTCATCCCTACCACATGGCATCATCTCATTGGTCTAGACCTACACAATCGGTGCCACATCATTGTGCCACCTTAGCAGTCGCTATGTCACCATGTTAACCAATGTACAACATTGTCTTGGAAACATAGCAATTGCCCTCAAATCTGCCATGTGGCATGATCTAGTACCCTATGAAATTTGATCACCACATCACTGCTTGGTTCATCAATATATCATCATATGTTTCCACTTGTCATTTTCTACTTTTTTGACCACATTGTGTGGGCCCAAAAACTCCTCCTATCGAATTCCAAGGTTTTCTAGTAGGTCACCATGTCACATGCTAGAAAGCCTTGTAGTTTTCCAGTGCTGACATAGCACCTTGAAATTTTTTTAGCTGTTTTGATGATGATGTCAGCATATTTGTTTAAAATTGATGACTTTCCTCCATTTCTAACTAGCTTCATCGTCCACATAGGTAGGCCCACCACATAGGCCACTGCCTTTCCAAAGCATGCATGCCTTTTAAGACACATACCATGTCAATGGAATGGTATTTTAAAAATGACAAAGTAATATTCTTTAGCAATGTGGGATTAAAGGAAAAGAGAAGCTCCTCTACACATGTGGATCTCCTCTACTTGCATGATATTCCTCTATTGTAGCTTTATTCTTTGTGAATTTCCCTTGTTTGGGTGGCAACATCCCTTGGATGCATCTTAGATCTCTCTCAAAACCAAATGAGTCACCATCAAATCCCACTTTCCTTTCTTGTGTTTGTTTGTGAAGTTCCCTTTGATTGTTGTGGCTCCTTTTTTACTTCCTTCTCTTACATGCCACAAGCTGATGCCTTAGAGAATATTTTCAATAAAACTACAAAGTAGCATCCAGAATTAGGATTTTGATCTTGATGATCATAACAAAAGTGGAATTAATGGAAACAAAGGTGGATTTTGGGAGTCCCAATTGGTTTGGTTCTTTCAAATGGCTTCTACTCCTATTTTACATGGGCTTCTTTCCTTGTGGTGGGACGTGGTGACTATTTTCTTTTAATCTCCTACGTGTACCTTGCCCCTACACAAGTGTTTCTTGGGAAAAGATTCAACATCATAAAACTTATCTCCCAACATGCTAGTGCTATTTTCTATGACCTCTCCACCATTGACTACCACTTCAACTAGTGGCTTCTCCCCTCTATTTTCAATGCGTGGACTCCCTTTCAATATTGTGCTCTCCATTGCTTATTCTCTAATTTGGCAGAAGTCCTTTTATGTAAAATATACCTTGCATTGCTTGTAGATCTCCTCTGTTTATCAACATGCCTACCTTTACAAGGTAGCTCTTCCCTTTTCTTAATCTCCCTGCCACATGGGTTCCTCTTTTTCATTGTTGTTCTACCTTATCCTTTGATAATCAGCTTCCATGTTCCACTTCAGTTTTCTTATTATTTTATTCAGGTAGCCACTACCTTTGATTCCACTAAACTAGTTCTCCCATATTTGAAACATTGACGAAATGACAAAGAAATTGTTAGAGCAATCTTAACCACTTTTGAGTTTTCTAGACTTCTAAATTGTCTAATGCCTCAAAAGAACAAGGCATGTCAACCAAACCAAAAATTCAAGCAATGAATCTACATTTTGAAGTATTCTTTTGAATTTTCTAATCATAATAACTGAACAACACCTTATTATAGGAACCTCTCCTTAAAATAAGTTTGCATCCATAACATCCCTAGTATGACCACCAAAATTCACAATAATCAAGCATGCAGTATATGAAATCCATAATACTTAGAAGATGAAGATATGTTATCCTTATCATTCTTGGTGACTATTCTGTAAAAATTGTTTGCCAATGAGTAGCATAGAAGAACCTTGGGCAATCTTTAGATTCTAAAAAGAGGCCTTAAAGAATTGCATTGAGGCACTGTTCAATGCCTATTGATATAATTGATACTAATCTCTAATTTTTCTTTATGGAATGGTTTTCCCAATGCACCAGATCAGATTCAACAAAATTGTTCCTATCTTTACATCTGACAACTCTTTAACTCCCCAACCTCCACTACTACACCTTCAATACCACTGAGTAGCACTAATAAAAACATATACCATCTTCTATAAACCAGACATATATCATTTCATTACTTTGCTACTACAAGGCATCTATTATGTAAGAGATTAGGTATTAAAGTCCTCAATTGAATCCCATGTCACTTAAAGAAGGCCAAATCATGGCATCTACTAGCTACTCTACAAGATTTTAGAGCCACAACTACAAACTGTGACTTTCTGCTAACAAGGGCTTTTCACAGTTTGCTTTCATTTTATCTCTAGCTAAATATCTCTCCTAAGATATTTTTGAACCCTTCTTGTATTTCTAGAATGAAGAGTGAGATGAGTATTCCTAAAAAGCATTTTCTTAGAATTCATTATTTAACTATTTACTCTTTATCTTATCAATCTGGCAAAATTAGTCAGGCCCCAAAGTGGGTCTGGCTAAACAAAAATGTTTTCAAACACATGTACTAAAAAACTACCTCATTTACACTCTGGCACTAATTTGAAACAAATTCCAACACTGAAAATGAATTTGAAACTCATTTTACATCTTTTTGCAAATTGTGAATTTTGCATCAGGAGGCCCTTTGACTGGCTTTAAAAATTGACTAAAACACCTAACAGAGCTCTAAAAATTGGCACACTGATTCTTTGTTCTACATGCTCTTATCTTTTCAAATCTCATCTAATGATGAATTCTTAGTCAAAAGATATCGACTATCAAATTTTCTTAAAATCACCTACACATAAACATGTCAAAAAACACTAAAGTGCATTTAGATTCAGCTTCAAAAACTAGGTAAATTGACACTTGGGGATATGAAAATGGGGGCATTGATTCTCTATCATGAGGAGAGTACTAATTTGCAATTAAGGCTCATTATTAATAACTAGGCACATTTGGCAAGCGGTCAAAGTGGGCTACTCAGAATTTGCAAACTGGAAGCACTAACAGAAAAGCATTTTTTGCAAATGGAATAGAGCTTGGAAAGTGTGCAAAAAAATTCGTCAAGATTTGTAAAGTGGCACACTTGAAGTATTTTTAGAGTAAAACATAGTGGTACAATCTATTTAATCTCACCTATCATGGATCTCAAGTTATGACATCATGAATAAGAGTTCTAACAAATTTGTACTTCATAACACTAGTAAAAAGTTACAAGTTGCATTTGGAATCATGTTCGAAAACTAATCAAATGGATTTTTCATAAGCTTAAAATTGAAAAAATAAAGTCTCTAACCTCTAAAATTTAACACAAAAGGAATTTTCTCATTTTGGTCAAATGGGTCAAAGTTATATCAAGTCAAACAAGGCTTCCTAGAATTCAAAAAAAATTGCATCAGCATGACAACAATAAATGACCAACTTTAAGGGATTCAAAACTTAGTCAAATATATTTGAAATGACTCAAAATATAAAACATAGGCTCTCTAATATGGACACTAAAAACTCCCAAAGTGGTGAGTCATGAAAAGTTATTGGGTGCAAGATATCCAGTTGCAAACAAGGCATCTCGTCACTGTTTGACATAGGTGAAAATTCAAAAATGACAATTGTTCAAAACAAGACTTCATTGAATGACTCAAAAAAACAATTTATCTTCATGAAACACATAAAAACACTAAATAAAAGGTGTTACAAACATTAAACACCTCTTAGGGCTCGAATGGATAGTAGGGTACACATGCATTTAAAAGCATTTAAAGGGCTTGATTTCTCAATGGTACTCAAAATTTGAGCTACAATTCTGAGTCCCAATAGGAGCAACAAGAAATTAAGACTTTGGTTAACCTAACAACCTCTAAGACTGCAAAAAAATTGTGACAAAAGTCTAGCACTGAAGTAGTACCACTTCAAATTTCAGCACCAGGCTTGAGTTCTACAAAGGTTGTAAGGGTACTTCACTATGGAGACCCTGCACTAGATGAAGAAATAGTCATTCCTAAGTATGAATATGAAAACATGAACATTGATTAGATCAATAAAGTGCAAGAGGCACTAGAGAGGAAAAAGAAGTAGGAGATACTTAGAAATGAGTATAAATAGAGGCAAGCATTAATTAAAATAAAGGAGATCTTTTTAGATGCATTTAGCCTGCAGGCACCTGATGAAACAAAACCCATTAGGAGCAACTTTCAAACATAGTGGACCAGGTGCAAAGTGAAGACCATGATACTAATGTAAAGCTAATGAAATGGTTATAAACGAAGTTTTAAACAAAGGTAAATGAAAGAATATCCAATGAGATAGCACTATCACAAGTAGAGCTAGCCAAGAAAATTGAAAAAGTGAAGGTAGTACTTGAGAATATCTTCTCATTTAACTCAAAACTGTATGATCCTTCTATCTTCACATAAGATACTAGCTAGAGAATCATGAGCTTGGAGAGGAACTTAAAGATATCAAGCATGTAACTACCTAAAGATCTAGCTCAAAGTGAGAAGCACTTTAATACAACGGTTCACACTCAAAAAGAACTAGTTGTATTAATAGTAGAAGAGGATAATATAAGAGCCAAATTGGTACAAATACAAGCCTCCCTAACCCCTCACATGGAAATTTTTCAAAAGGAACTAGCCTATGTAGAGAATGTGCTAAAGAAAGATTCCAATCGTTCCACATTAGATGGCTTAGTTCACCTTGCAACAAAGACAACCATTCAAAATAAATCCCTAGAAGTTGCAATAAAAAATTGGGATGCTACTCTGAGAATTTTAATGGAAGTGAACAAGAACTTCTTGGCCAAATATTCAATCAGTGTCTAGACCCTTTGACATAAGTGTCAAAAAAGGGGAGAAATTGAAGACAAAAATAAGCAGGAGAAATTGTAAAGCTAGAAGGACACTTAAACTACAAGGGGAACATGTGAAAGGGGGAGCAAAAATAAAAGGGGAAGGAATAAAATAAATAGAGAAGAAGAGTATTGGAATTGAAGACAAGGAGTATTAGCTTAGGCACATCAATCTATTCAGAGATATTTTGGTTACAAGGATATGGCACATCAACTTAGGGGGAGATACAAAATTTTGAGGTATATAGTCCTTCACAAAATTTTGAACAATATTGAAGTTTTGTATATATGTTGAACAAAATGTAAATTATACTCAAAGAGATTAGTTTCATCATGTATATTTAAGTGTTTTTGACACTCATGTCAAAGGGGGATATTTTTTATCTAATAATTATTTTGACAATTGAGTGTCAACACACTTAGAAATTTTCTAAGTTGATGTCAAGTATAATATAGATGCCAAGTTATAATATGTGTTGAGCCAAAAATTCAACAAGTGCTAACTCACACAAGCAAGTTTTAGCTGTTGAGTGACTAATAGTTGCCAAGCAAAGTTCAAGTGCCGAGCAAGATTAAATTTAGTATGTGTTGAGCATTAGTAATTAGTAAGTGTTGAGTAACACAGAATCATCATAAGAGTTTGTGCCTTCACAAACTAAGATGTAAACTATTTTTGAGCCAATATATGGATAAATCTCAAAGGATTAAAAGATAAGAATGAATCTATTTTGATTCCCTATGCAATCAACATGCAACCAATTAGAAAAATGGAAATATTTGAGCAAGAAAGATGGATGAATCTCAATTGTAGATTCATACCTAATCCTAAGTCATGAAATCCTTTTAAGGATGTTGAAACCCACAATTTAGAAGAGAGATAGAATGTGCAAAAAGGGAATGCATGCAAAGAGAGAATGCTAGCAAAGTTTGTAGGAAGTGAAAGGGGTGAATTGACTTAGAAGAAGGATAGCATTGCAGACTCAGTTAGTAGAATAGAGAATCAAGTTCACAACAATTTCATACCAAATTAGTGAGGATCAGATTGAATAGAACAAGGATCTAAAATTAGCAATAGCAGATTGCAAGTAATCAGCTCAAACATTCTACTATACTTTCTAACAATTGTATTAGTAGAATGAAATCATATGGAGATAGGTTGGTTTAATAGACATTGTATAAAGCCTTTAAAAGGGTGACATTCAAACTGGATGTTTTGTAAATACTTTAGCCAAGTACACTTCTAATAGGGTGTTAAAATCTTTTAATAGGGTAGGATCTAACAATCCTTGTAAGCTTTTAATAGGGTAAGCCTTTCACATGGCAGATCATGAGAATGGTAAAAAATATGTAACCTTAACAGGTGAACTTTATTGTTCCAGTAGTGAAGAGTTGTGGGTGTCATCCCCACCCCAGTTTTACTTTCTTATTGGAGGGATTCTGGGTAAGTATTTATTTTTTCAAGTGTTTATGTGGATGCATTTACTTTACATGTTATTTTCATATGTTTATGCATACAATGCTTTAAAGATAAAAAATTTATTGGTTAAAGTTTAGTACTTCTGATTCAATCCCCCTAGAAGTATACTTCCCACTTGTAAATCCCAACATCAATTGTAGAGAGAAATTATCTAATTCTTTTGAACTAGTAGTAATTAGTAAGAGGTATACAATTTGTGTGAATTGCATTAAACTAAATGAAACTTTGTTTATTTCAATCTCAAGATTATAGATATATAAGGAAGGAGACAAAATTCAAAGACAAGGTATATAGAGAAACTCCTTCTAGTATTAATTTCCTTTGAAAATGTTTACAATACTAACAAAGACTTAGAAAATAACTCAAAAATAGGCCATTGATACTAGATGTTCATAGTATATATTCAAGTATATCAAAATTTATTATATTCATATAGTTATAGAAAATAATGGATGGACTGTAAAAAAGACATAAGAATAAGAAAATTTTATAGATAGCCAACCTCAACTCCACATCTTGGAAATCCATATATAGAATTGCAACAAGCTACAGATGGGAGGAGGACACATGTCAAAACAAGAATGGATACAAAAGGTGGCAAGATAGAAACTAAGAGATATACAACACATTCTTCAATGTTTGATTAGAAAAAAGGAAAAAGTAGAGAAAGTTAGCAAGTGAAAATTTATGTCATGCTCTTAGAATTTACTCCCATTTGTCTTTTACTATCCTCACCAAGTAATATCTCAGCTACCTCTTATCGGTAGAGCCTTGATCTCTCCCACCACTTCCCAAACATAAATCTCCCTTTTGGTGGGCCACTCTGTAGTTATAACCTCTTCTAGGTTCTAAGTGGCTTTATTCCACCTAGCATGTATAATGGCTTTAGATTCAACATAAAAATTGTTCAAGTCTATGTCTACTTTGAATAGGGAATCAATTAATTTATTATAAGGGACATCACTAGTATCTTCAAAAATTTCCATAATGGCCTCCTGAGTCTAAATATCCCTAAAGAAATTAGACCATTCCTACTAATCTCTCATTGTACTAGTGGCATCCAAGATTGATGGTATGTACAACTATATTCCCTTAGATAAAAATTTTAATTTACCTTGTGTAAATTGTAATTTACTAGTGAAGAAGCTAATTGATTCCTTGACTACCTCTAAACTCTCTTTCATTATGATTATCTTATTAGGAAAATCTAGCTTTTTAGCCATCAATACAATGAGCCTCTCTAAGAACTATGTGTATGGGCCACCATAGATTGAATGTGGGTGATAGCCATGAAAGTTCCTTATTGCAAAATTGCTCAGCACTTTGTAAAGTAACATAAAAATTGTGAGACTATTGTGATATATTCTTTAGAGTGTCCTCCCTATGGTTCATCAAGCTCTTAAGGATAGATGCCCTTATCTCATCTCCTTCCTAATTAGGTGGAGCATCAATTCTCATTCTCTTTGGATCTGTTGTATCCTCTAGCCCCAAATTATTATTTTTATGTTGGGGCCTTAGCTATGTCCCTAGCTAGTTGTTGTTGATCTTCCTACTCTTGTGCAAGTTTCTTTCTGAGAGATGTAACCTCATCCTCTAGTGCTTGGACCTTAGCCTCAAGCTCTACAGTCTTCTCCTTATATACATGGATTTTTCTAAGATCATCCTTATAGAGATTTCTTACATCAATGTAATCATGTATGGACTTAGAAAGTCTAGTCTCAATCTCCTCTACCTTGGCCTCATTCATAAATGAGAAATGCTTCATGGCCTTTTGAGATTTATATACTAGATGTGCCCTACAGATTCCACATAATCATGTTACCCTATTTTGTGCTCTGCACATCCATCAAATTTGGTTTATTTGATGATTGATCCATGCTCCAATCTAGTAGAGATTTGGTATCTATATTGAATTTGGTTCCTCTTTGCAGTCCATCAACACCAAATGCCTCATAGGAGATAGCATTTTCCTATCTCCTTATCTAATCAAGCATAAAAGTTTTCTCCAAATCCCATTCGGGTACTAGCTGTAGACACCTAAAAACCTTTAAAAAATAAAGTATTTTTATTTTTTGAAAAAGTCCTGATGACATCATCATTTATTAATTAATTAATTAATTAATTTTTATGCCATTCAATCCCTTTATCTTAATTAAAAATATTTAATTAAGGAATCCCTCCCAAAAATGTTTAAATCTTATTTAAACATTATTTCCTTATTTATTAATTATTTAATTAATAAATTGACCAAAAATCCTAAAATAAATAAAAAATTTATTTTTTGCCCAAAACTTGGCCAATTTCCTTAAGACCACTAACCTCTTCCAAAATCTTCTAATCCTTCTTTAATTCCGATTAAAGGCTAATCCCATCATTTCCTACCCCTAATCCCAACTCAAAATATTTAATTAAGATTAAATATTAATCCTCATGTTTATTAAAAAAGTTTTAATAAATATCTCCTCAACCCAAACCCTTGAAATAAATAAAACTTTATTTATTTCCTAAAAATCTAATTTATCCTCATCCTAAGAAGTTCTAGACTCTTCTAGAAAGTCTTCATCCTCATCCTAGGAAATTCTAGACTATTCTAGAAAGTCTTTATCCTCATCCAAAGTCTAGACTCTTCTAGAAGATGTCTTTAAAACTAATCCTAATCCCCTCCTAACCTTGTCACATTCCCTAAACATGGGTTAAAACTTACTAACCCAAGCCAAAGTTAACAAATATCTCCTCCTTTACCCACCCTCATTAAATGCCATCCACTTGCCTATCCCTAAGCTAATCCTAAACCATCCTAATTCATCCTCTAATCATTTGCACAAGCCTAAGAAAGCTTAAAACCTTCCTAATCAAGTCCAATTCAAAATTGCTCTCATCACCCTCAAAATATCTCAACCATAAAACTTTATGAAGTTCACTAGGTCATAAATGACTCTTACAAGCCCTTTTATTGCTCTTACAAGTCATTATGAGGGTCTTTATGAAGATTTTATCCCTTGAGCCTCCTTTGTTGACTCATCATTCCCCTTTCCTCCATCCTCTTACCATGTGACATGTGTCACTCCTTGATTGGCTGTAAGGAAGCACAATCCATGTGCTCTCCTCTCATGCAATCTGAGCCCTCCATGAGCTTTTTCCCATCCTTGCATCTTAGCCCTCAATTCCTCAAGCCTCTTGCCTATAAATTGGATCCTTCCCCTTTGCAAAATAACACAATCCATGAAGTAAAGTTATAATGCTATTTTGAGAGCCAAATCCATACTAAAGCCATCTATCCACACCAAAAATCCACAATCATCCATTGAAGCCTTTGGAAGCATATTGAGCATACATCCTATCCATTTAGATAAATCTACTCAACAAGAGAGCTTCTTATTGAGAGAGTCCATTAATGGCTCATATTCTCAATTGAGAGCTCATCTTAGTCTATCTTGAAGTTTATGAATTTTGTTTAGTTTGTAGAAGCTTTATTTAAATTGGGTTTCTATTAGCATACTAACATTGCTCATATACATTTTGGCACGCCTGGTGGGACCCCGCATGGGTCATCTTCATTAGCTTTTTTAGTCAAGTTTTGAATGTTATTTGCTGATTTTGGCTAATTTTTCTTGTTTTTGTGATTGGTAGGATTGTATAAATTGGTTCTGTAAGTCCACATGAGCATGAAGAAGACAAAGGAACTCATAATCTATCTCATAGTGTTTGCAAATTTTTCAAGCTTATAGGTGGACAAAGAACTTGAAATTCTTCTTCCTCTTCTTGTCTATATTCTTCTTATTCCATCTACTTCTTCTTCTTCTTCTTGTGGGAGATCTTGACCATTTTTTTTTAAGGAAGCAAAATCATACACACTTCTTTTTAGTGCTTAAAATGAACCCCCAAATCATACTTAAATCCATTGAAAAATTAAAAATTTGCAAGAAAGAAAAAATCTTTTAACAAGTGAAACTAAACCAATCTAATCATTTGCATCCTTGCAACATCAAGGTTTTAGATGCATTCATGCAAAATTAGGAACACTTCATTTTTGGGAATTTAAAAAGAACTTCAAGTTTCCATTTCAAAAGGTTCAAAATCAACACTAAGTGCACACTAAAGTTCTTTTAAAAAATATCATGAAAACTAAGCGTCCTAAATGGTTGCCAAAAATTGTCCTAAAAGCTTTGTTATTTGTTCCAAACAAATGTCTTATTGCAAAATCTTGAATGTTTCTTAGGATTTTCATGCATCAAAACAATCTAGGAATATCATTTTTGGGCTTAAAATATGCAAACTAGAACACAAAATCTTGAATGAAAACCAAAGTCCAAAGAGTCATTTTCACTTTTGAGTCCAAAACAATCTTGAATGATCTAATGTTAAAACAAAGCACTTCAAAGTTCTTAAAACAACACACAAAATCTCAATCTTGAATGCTCAAAAGAAAACACTTGAATGTTTAACCACTTTTCTTTGAATGCATGTTGCTAAAATCACTCTTGAATTCCATGGATTAAAATCAAATTTTCCTTGAATGCATGATTAAAAAAACAAATCCAATCTTGAATTCTAAGGATCAATTAACCATTACAATATCAAACACTTCATTTGGAGCTTCTAAAAATTGAACAAAACAAATCTCTTTTCCACATGCAATCTAGGTAAAGTTTGATTTTTGGACATTTAAGAAACCTTGTTAAGTTAAAATACAAATTTGCAAAAATCAATTTGAGTAGTTCCTTGGACTCACCTCTTTTCTAATCACCCATCAAATATTAACCATTGGTTGCAATCTCAGCACCATTTATGGGGATGGGTCTACTTGAAAAAGGTGTTAAATGTTCCACAATCTAACTCACTCACTTGGTCTTTGAATGTTTGCTTTAACTTTATCAAAATTCTTAAATGATCAAAACTCTAGATTAAATCAATCACACTTCAAGTTTGGGCACTAAAATTGAACAAAAACTGACGTGGAGAGCCTCCGGGCGCGTGCTTGAAATCGAATCTCACACACTTTTGTTTTGGGCTTAAAACAAACTCACACTCAATCTTGAATGCCTTAAAGAAAATTAATCGATGCTTGACGTGGAGGGCCTCTGGGTGCGTGAGTTTTCTTTTGTTGACCCTAACTCTTCTTATTGTTTGCATTCTTCGATCGATTTACTTTTGTTGGCATTTAAAGTTGGAATTGAACATTGTCTCTTAAACATGAGTGCTTGCAAAGTCTAGATTAGCACACATAAGAGTCAGTTGGTAAAAGAACGAGTGTGTTTTTTAGCCCAAGGTCATCCAAGTCTTCTCTCCTCTTGTCATCTTTCGAGGCCATCTTGGGTGCATAAGATTAGGATCCAAAACCTTGTTTCTTTTTAGGAGGCCTGCTTGGAGATTTCATCACCCCTTGGATGACCTCAACTCCAACGTTCTGGCAGAGTATAAGAATTGGGAGGTGAATCGAAAGACACCTCTCTTGGGATCAAGATTTTGTCACTCGGGCTAAGCCTCAAGGAACTTTATACCCTTGAGAAGTGAAAGAGGAGAAGTGGGTTACCGCTCCTCTCGATTGTGTGACATCTTTTTGGTCTCATCTACGGATTTGGGCCTCACGTACCTTGGGTATATCGAGGACTCCTTAGCTAAACCAACTGTCAACCTTGTAGACAACCATCTAGGATGTTAATGTGTTTGAAGTGACTGATCAAAACATTTGTAGAACATACACACTCCTTGGCACAAGTATCACTTTCTGAGAATCAAAAACTTCTATCTGGTTGTTTCTATCTATTGCTTGATCTTTTATTTTTTGAATGAATGTTTGCCAAACTTGATCAATCCTAGCTTAGGGAATACTTAGCGTAGTCACTGCCTATTCTAGAAGTTGAACGAGTTGAAGCAAAACAACCAAGATCTCTCAAAGCCAAGCACATTCAGAAATTGATGTCAGAGCAACCCAAACCCAAATAGAAGTTCCACAAAGTTAAACTCAAACCATCTCTAGCATACCAAGAACTTTCAGCCAAGAGAAAAGAAATAACACCAAGCCCACGAATTGCCAAACTCCATAAAGCAAAGGAGAAAGCTACCGATGAAGCACTTCAAGAGGCCTGATTAGAGCGCACCATCAAATTTAGCCAACATCCAGGAGTTAATCCTGCTTATGCCTTACCAACTAGGCATGATTTCTATGATTATACACCCTTGTTTCTCCACATCTTCTTGGATTAGCTTCACTTTAAAGTCATCTTTGTAGAAAAGCCAATCATCTTAGGTTATCCCCTTAAGCATTATTAGCTCATCCATCTCATTTAGAATCAAACCATCGAGCCAGCAATCAAAACCTCACATCCAAGCCTTCAAAATTGTTGTCACTTTTGCCAAAAGTTTTCCACTCCTAAAATCTTCCAAATCCATCAATCCCACCAAGGTTATCCCTTTGACAGAGCTTTGTCTAGGGTAATCCAGCTTTGTCACTTGTTATCCCTCATCACCTTGAGCTAAAGGTTGGGATCCACAAGTGGTCAATCTCGTGTTCTTCCTAAAGGATCATCAGTCTATCCTTAAGTTGACACAATCACCACCAAGCTTGCACATAGGAAAGCAGACCTTTCGTGCTTTGGCAACATATCTTTGAAGTTAGAATCTCCAACCCAATCCTCCTTAGGTTTTGTCATATAGCTTTGCCTTAACCTAGGAAATCATTTGCATAGAGAAGCCTTCCCCCTTTTGCATCCATCAGCATTATTGCATCTCATCCCTACGAGCATTTTTCATGCCACCCGTCACTCGCTTAGCCAAGAAGAAAGAAACAATGGAGCCCTATCATTTGGATCGAACAACCTCACCCCCCTTGAGCACTCAACCATCCTTTAGCCCAGAGAAAGCTATGCCATCATGTACTGACATTGAAGCTTTCATGAACCAACCAGGAAATGCAGTATTGGTAAATGCCATTATAGACAAGAACAAAGAGACAATCATGGCTAATTTTTGAAGGGAAAATGTAGGAACCTTTGACTTTGGAAGACCCCCTCCATTATCAGATCCATCTCACCCATTGTTTGGGCAGCTACCACCACCCATAGGCTCTTATGATCCAAATTATCCTCAATATATGCCAAAAGAAGAGCCTCCAGCCAATCCATATGATCCAACAGACCCAAACATACCATCATCCACCCAAGTTGAAATCTCCATGCCGCAAGCCAACCCATCCACCACCACTCCATCCTTGGTTCATACCTCTCCGCCCCAAACCCCCTTTACCCAAAACAGCTCACCGTTCACCCCCTTCACTATTGCTACTGCTGCTCCCCAACCTAGCCTTCCAAATCCACCCATCTCCCAAATCAGTTCTAGCATCTTTGGCCAACCTCAGCAATATACAACAGGGATGCCACCCATGGGGCCAAGTAATCAACCTTTCATCACCCCCAGCTTGTTCACTGTAGCCCAAAGCACAATCCCATCATTTCCATTAGGTCTTGGGAGCTCAATACCAATCTACAAGCTACTACCCTCACTCCACAAAGCTATCAAATCCCACAAGCTACTACCAATTTTCTACCAAACTCCCAAGTGACCCCAGCCCCTGCCACCACTCTACCAAGCTTCCAAATCCAACCACAAAGCTATCAAACCCCATTAGTTCCATTCCCAAGCTTTCAATTCCCACCACCTCCACCACCAACTAATCCATTACCTTCAATTACCAACTACTTTTCAATGCCACTTCTAGGAGGTAATCCACCACCCCAGCCAACCACCAATTATTTGCAGATACCATCCCAAATGGGGACACAACCCACATATATTGGTCAAACCCCACAAGCCCCCCGATCCTTTCCCCAAGCCTCTCAACCATCTTATACCTTACCTCCACAAAGAAATCCATTTATCCCATAGCCAGCTTATGTTCCTCAATTCCAACCTCAAATCCCATATCAACAGCAAGCCTCGCAGCACATGCAGCAATATGCGCCACCTCCCCCTCAGCAACCTGTCATCCACCATGCAGCTGCCCAAACAATGTACAATCCCTATCAGCAAATCCCTCATAGCCATCCATATTCAGTGGCCCCATCCAGCACATACATACCTCAAGGCACTCCTACATTGGGGGCACCCCAGCCATCACCTATCAATTCAGAATGGGAGCAAATGAAGATAGCTCTGAAAGCCATCCAAGAAGGGAATGATCCGAAGACATTCAAGTTTGAGAATGTGTGTCCTTACCCATTTGACAGAGCCATTACCATGACACCATTTCCCAAACACTTTGAGGTACCCAAATTTGACAAATTCAGAGGAAAAGGAGACCCTGTCACACATATCAAAGAATTTTACATGCACTGCCAGGACATAGCATACAATGATGTCTTCCTCTTGCGCCTTTTTCCCAAAAGCTTAGTTGGACCAGCTCTTGAATGGTTTTATAGAATCCCCTATGGCACAATTAAAAACTTTGCTGAATTATCTGAGGCATTTGTAGCCCAATATGCCCATCTTGTTGAAACGGAGCTATCAATAGTTGATCTTGTCCACACCAAGCAAAAAGGTGGAGAAAGTCTTGCCAAATACCTGCAAAGATAGAAAACCCTTACCACCCGCATATCCTGCACCTTGCCAGAACGCCATGTGGTGAAAATGTTTATTGATAATGCCCATCCTAGCTTGGCTCACCACATGACCATGAACTGTTTGCAGACCTACAAAGATATCAAAGAGAAAGGAATGATCCTTGAGCAAGGACTCATTAAAGATGGTGTGGTCAAGATTTACAAGGAAGCCAACCAAAACCAATCACATTCCAATGACAAGTCTAGGTATTGGAACAAAAACAAGCACGTTGCAACAGATGGCGTCACTGACACCAGACATGTGAATATTGTTGGTCCTTCTCACAACCAGTCCAACCCACCATATCAACCAAAAAATCAACAAGCTATCAACTACCAACAACAGAATAACCAAAGCTATCAAAACCACAATCCAAGACCCAACTTCCAAGGGTCTAGCAATCAAGCTAATGCCATCAATGTAGCTGCAGGACAAAAGCCTAGATTCCAACCTACACCTAGAAACTATACACCCCTTGGTGAGCCATTGGATGTCATTTTTGAGAAATTAGTCAAAGAAAACCTCATCAAATTTCCTCCTACCCAGCAAATTGACCCAAGCCAATCCAAAGCTGCATGGTACAAAGATAATGAGTACTGCAAATTTCATAGGGTAAAAAGTCACACTACCCTCAAATGCATGAAACTGAAAGACTATGTGCAGGACCGCATTGATCGGAAGGAAATCACTATTGGTGCCCAAACCTCTCCCAATGCAGGCTTACAGATCTATCAAAATGCTTTTCCTCCACACCACAACCAAAATCCTAGAAAAGCACCTATCCAAACCAACAACAACAACACCAACAACCGTCAGCCAAACCAACAGCATGGGAAGAACAATGACCACACTTCATCCTATATAGACTATGGTAGCCTTATAGGTTGTATATCCGAGAAAGAGCCTTCCGTCAATGTTATCAATATCCAAGGACCAAACAATGAGTGTTCAGTCACCACTCGAAGAGCGCGATTTAACATCGTAGGCCCACCTGTTACACCAACACCATCAGCTCCATCAAAAAGCCAGTACAATATCTTGGAATACCTTGGGAACATGCCAGCCCAAATCTCCATTTTAGACCTTCTTCGCACTAGTCCTGTGTACAAGAACATCCTTGACAGTGCTCTCATAGAATCTTGTGTCCCTTCTAATATCAATACTACTAATTTTTGTAATCTTGTTGGACACCTCTCATCCTCATGTGCCCTATCGTTCAAACCCACCGACATACCCGTGGTCAAGCCAGATCACACTCTTCCGCTTCGCATAGCCATCATGGTATCCAACTTTGCTGTAAAAAGAGTAATGATAGATAATGGATCAGCCTTGAATATTTTCACCCTAAAATTCATAAAACAAGCTGGGTATACTGAGGTAGATATCATCAGTGAGGTTATCACCATCAAAGCTTATGACAACTTGGAAAGAACCATAGAAGGAACTATTTTGCTGCCAATCAAGGTTGGGTCAGTCATCCAAGAGACACTCTACCATGTTATTGATCTAAACCTACCATTTAACATCCTCCTCGGTCACCCATGGATTCATACCATGAAAGCCGTTCCATCCACTTACCATCAATGCATCAAATTTCTACATCAAGGCACTGAGGTAACCATCCATGCCGATCTAGAACCCTTTGCTTACTACAATGCGATTGAAGCTTCATATACAAACCATTGCCCTGGAATTGATATCGGCACATCCATCGCCAGCTCATCCCACAATTATAATGACCCAGAAACCATCCTCGCCTCTACCCTTTCTACCGTGAAGATCAATAACAAAGGTTGTGGAGAGTATAGTCTGTCAGATGCATTTGCTGTCGGGGCACTCCCACTTGATCCACATGCCCATGGATGACCGACATGTCACAAAGCTAAGGAGATTCCACCTCCTCGATACAAACAGTTTGGCCCAACAACCTTTGTATCCTCAAAAATCCCTCTTCATGAGGAGCTCACTCCAGATATCAACAAATGGTTACATAAGGATGCACCTCAAAGAAATCAAGCACGCCTTGATTACTTCAGCCAAAAGTATCCCCAAGAACATAAGCTCATCACTGACAAATGGAACTATCAAGGTGGTGGTCTAGGACCAGAAGAAAGAGGCATGCAGTGCCCCATCGACGCACACAAGTGGGAATCGAAGTCAAGTCTTGGCTTTGGCATACCCACAACTGGGGGCACCAATGAGAACGGTCACGCTTTTTTAAACATTCACCGCAACCTTGTCGAAATCAAAGACATTCCTGAGGAATTTGAAAAGAGAGCCTACGACGATATCCTAGACCAAATCTCCCTCGGAGACTCTGTTCTCCAAGAACTATCCATCCACCTCATTGACCTACCACTCGTCCATCCACAACTCATAGATTGGGACCAACCAAGTGTCATACACATCGATGAGTTCACATCAGAGGAGGCACTTCTAAGATTCATGGGAGCTAAAACTCCTCACAAGAAAACAAAGCTAGATTCTGCCTATATCTACAAGCTAGATCCCAAGGGGTATTTTGGAGAAAATCCCCAACCTAGTTCCGATACACCCAAAAATGGAACTAAGGTGAATCTAAGACTAGCTAAGGAAATGAAGAGAACCCCTCAGCAAGAAAATCTAGAAGAACATGAGGATTTAGCATTGCCTCCTCAAGATAATCGACCAGAGGTGTCTTCTATTCTAATTGAGGATACTCGAGAAGTCAACATCGGTTCATCAGAGATCCCCAGACTTGTTCACATTGCTGCATCCCTATCACAAGACCAAGCTGACCTCCTCTTTGAGGTCTTAAGAGAGAACATTGGCCAATTTGCATGGTCATATCAGGACATGCCAAGACTTGATCCAAAGCTTGTAGTTCATCATCTTGCAGTTGATCCAAAGATCAAGCCCGTCAGACAAAAGCTTAGAAAAATGCACCCCAAGGTGGCATTATTGGTCAAAGCTGAATTAGAAAGAATGTTAGCTGCTAAGGTTATCTGACCTATCGACTACTCAGAGTGGATCTCCAACATGGTCCCTTTCACTAAACCTTCTAGTGACATCAGAATCTGTACTGATTTTAGAGATCTTAACAAAGCTTGTCCAAAAGATGATTTTCCCTTGCCCAACATAGATATGATTGTAGATCATATAGCTAGACATGAAATTTTGTCCCTCATGGATGGAAATCAAATCAAGATTGCAGAAGAGGATCAGCATAAGACAGCATTCACTACCCCTTGGGGAACCTTTTGCTACAACATGATGCCTTTTGGCCTAAAGAATGTTGGGGCTACCTATCAAAGAGCTATGACAGCCATTTTTCATGATCTCATCCATAGCATTTTGGAGGATTATGTGGATGATATCTTGGTCAAGTCTCATACCTTCATGGATCATCTTGCTGACCTGGAGAAAGTCTTTGATAGGTTAGCCAAATATCATCTCATGCTGAATCCCAAGAAATGTGTCTTTGGGGTCACATCTGGCAAGCTTCTAGGTTTCATAGTTTCTAACGAGGTATAGAGATCGACCCCAAGAAGGTCAAGGCTATCTTAGACATGCCTCCTCCCCAGACACTGCGACAGCTTTGCTCTCTTCAAGGAAAGCTCCAATCTGTTCAGCGCTTCATCTCCCAGCTTGCAGATAAGTGTACACCATTTTCACATTTACTGAAGAAGGATGAGAAATTCAAGTGGGATCCTTTATGTCAACATAGCTTCGACCATCTCAAGCAGTATCTCATCAATCCTCCTATCTTGGTTCCACCAGTTCCTGGTCGTCCCCTGATTTTGTACATATCAGCAACACCTACTGCTCTAGGGGCACTTCTAGCACAGCTTGATGACTACAATAGAGAAAGAGCCATCTACTACATCAGTAGAACCCTAGTTGGTTATGAACTCAATTACACTCCTATGGAAAAAGCTTGTTTGGCAGTTGTTTTCTAACCTCAAAAGCTTCGCCATTACATGCTAAGTCATACCATCCAACTAGTCTCCAAGATTGACCCTCTCAAGTATATGCTCTCTAGAACAGCACTTACAGGCCGTTTTGCCAAATGGGTTATGCTCCTTAGTGAATTTGACATCCAGTATGTGGATAGAAAGGCAATCAAAGGGAAAGCTATAGAAAATCACCTAGCTGATGCACCTCTAATAGATGCTTATCCATTGATCACAGAATTTCCAGATGAGCATATCTGTCTAATTGAAGAACAACCCCCATGGAAACTTTATTTTGAGGGCTCATACACATCTCATGGATCAGGGGCAGGAATATTGTTGGTCACACCTCAAGGAGATTACATTCCAAAAGCCTTCAAGCTACAATTCCCTAGCACCAACAATATAGCTGAATATGAGGCCCTCATAGCAGGATTAAAGATAGCTGCAGAATGGAACATTGTTGAGCTACAAATCTTTGGCGATTCTCAGCTCATCATCAAGCAAGCCCTAAATGAATATCAAACCAAAGATGAAAAGCTATTACCCTACAAAGAGCTAGTTGATCAGCTAACCCAACATTTTACAAAGCTTTAGTTTACACAAGTGCCTCGAATACAGAACAAAGCAGCAGATGCCATGGCCACTATCGGCTCACTCTTGGAAATTCCCCAAGCAGCTACACAGTATGAGTTTTTAGTGGAGTAGCTCCTCACACCCGCCTATGCGAATGAGGATTCAAACCGTGTTTGTATCTTGGTTGGTCCCCAATCCCCTTGGTACCATGAGATTCACACTTACCTTAATGATGGTATCATATCCCCTCACCTCACACATACCCAACGCCAAAACCTCATCCAAAAATCATCCCGCTATGTTATCATAGCCAATACCCTATATCGTCGGGGTTATCACGATACTCTCTCTCGATGTTTAGACCAAAATGAGGCCGCGATGGTGTTAAAGGAAGTACACTCTGGACTTTGTGGTGCCCACACGAGTGGTATTGTCCTAGCACGACAAATCCTTAGAGCAGGCTACTATTGGCCTACCATTGAAGAAGACTCTTGTGACTTTGTCAGAAAGTGTCTCCCATGTCAGCAGCATGCAAATCTTGTGCACGCTCCGGCACAGGATCTATAGCCTATTGCACCACCTTGGCCTTTTGCTTGTTGGGGCCTTGATCTAGTTGGAACTGTCACACCCCTCTCATCTGATGGACATAAATGGATAATAACAGCTACAGACTATTTCACTAAATGGGTGGAAGCAGTCCCCCTAGTCTCAGCTATAGGAGTTCAGGTCTCCAAGTTCATCTTGTACCACATTGTTTGCCGCTTCGGCATCCCATCCACCATCTTCACCGACCACGGAGGTAACTTTGAAAATCTCAACATGGAAGAATTATGCACTTCCCTCTGCATCCATCACCGCTTTTCTAGCCCATATTTCCCACAAGGTAACGGCCAGGCAGAGGCAACTAACAAAACCCTCCTCAAAATTCTAAAGAAAGTTGTCAATGGTTCCGACCGTGATTGGCACCTACAAATAAATTCAGCCCTATGGGCCTATCGAACTTCCTTCCGTACATCCACAGGCACAACTCCATACTCCCTAGTCTATGGTGCCGAAGCGGTACTACCTATAGAGGTTGAACTTCCTTCCTTGTGCATATCTTTGCAAGGGAAAATATCAGATGAAGAATATAGAGTAGCTTGACTCACCCAGCTAGATATCTTAGACGAGAAGCGACAACAAGCCTATGATCATCTCACAGTCTATCAAACTTGTCTCAAAAGGAATTTCAACAAGAAGGTGCTTCCACGACACTTTCAGCCAAGTGACATGGTCCTCAAAGAAAACATGAAAGTCCAAGTAGATCGAGAAAAGAAAGGCAAGTTTGAACCTACATGGCTTGGTCCTTATGTTGTCACTACTTCCTTTGGCTCTGGAGCTTATCATCTATCTACACCAGAAGGAGAACTCTTGAATGATCCTACTAACATCATTCATCTCAAGAAGTTCTATGCTTGAAGATCCTTGGTATACCCAGCTTTTGAAAAATACAAAAGAAAAAAATAGTAAAGAGAAACAAGCGTCCAATGGTGAAAACTTGGCAATTCAAGCACCTTGGATAGGTACCTTGGTGAAAACCTGGTAATTCAGGTGCCTTGTGTACTAAAGACTAATCCATTATCTATCACTATCCTATCCCTCATCCATTCACCCACCATCCCATAAGACACACTTGCTTGTTCCCTTGGTGTTCCAACCAAATATCCAAAATCTGATGAAGCTTGTAAATACCTCCTGTATAGCTTGTAAATCTTATACCAAAGCTTGTATTATACCTTGTAAATCTTGTACCATACCTTGTCTATCTGAATCTTGTACCATACCTTGTCTATCTGAATCTTGTCCAAGGTTTGTACCATATTCCAACCTATAAATAATCCTATATCCTAGCTTGTATATTATCATGTGCACACACAAAACCCCATTTTCACTTAAGATTTTCGCAAACCATCTACCTATCCACCTATCACCTATTATAGACATCCCATCCTTCACAAACATTTCCATCTCACAAAAACCAAAACATGAACAAACTTGTACACTTGTAAATATCTTGGTCTGTCAGCTTGTACATCCTCTTTAGCTTAGTACCATTGCATCTATCCAGTGTTCGTGTCAGTTCCTCCTTGATCAACATCTTGCACCCATCGCACATCTTGGTTAGCTATTCCAATGCATCCTTTAGCTAGATTTCCTGTCACCAAAGTGTTATCTTTCTTAGTTTAGCTTGCCAGACGCATCACCCATCCAAATCCACCAGCTTTGGTGCTCTCCGATAGGTCCTTGCAGGATATAGCTTTCCTCATGTCTGATCTTGGTTCGTTAGTACCTTGTCCTACCCATCTCATTGGCAAACAACTCTCTTTTGAATTTTCACTTTCTTTTGATTTGGGATCTTCCCTTTTGGGTCTTGAAGTATCTTTTCCAAGCAATCTCCTTGTTCCCTCCTCAAGGTTGCCACGATCTTCCATATCATGGTATACTATGAATGGGGCAATCAGAGCGTAAGGTCTTGATCATGTCTTTTGCCTATTTTCTTTTTTGCTTGTGGGTTACCCAGTGTCATTTCCACACTGCTTCCTCTGGGATTCATGTGTGATACTGGGGCAATCCTTGTGTGTTTGTTTTGAGTCAGTCCGTTAGTCCTCTGGACAGTTGGTGAATAGGCCTTGATGTTCTTGGTAACCTTGGCAATTAACCAATAGTCCTATAGCAAATCTAGTGCTCAACTACATGGTGGTACTTCTCTTTGAAGTATCCCCCTGCTCAAAAAGCTTCAATGGTTTTCCTTCATCTCCATTATCCCCCATCCATATCCAGCATCCGTCTCTCCTACCCCAACCTATGCATCAGTATCTTTTTGAATCACTCATCACTCTTAGCTTTAGGGATCCACAATCCTAGTCTTAGGGATCCACCAATCCAAATCAATCCACCAAGCCTCATCTTTCGAGATCCACAATCCTAGTCCTAGGGATCTCCGAAACTCATCTTCCACCAATCTGACTCTTTGAAATCCTGTTGCATCAGCTTTATAATCCCCTCATCCATCTCCCTGTCCTGGATTCCTTTTTATAGCACTCTGCTCCTTCATCCTCCACCTTCCCTAAGATCTTAAGCTTGCTTCCTCTTGTGCCTATGATTCTCCCTTTATCATTCTCCTGTAGTGAGAGTTTGAGCTAACCAAACCTCTTCCCTTAAGAAAATCTTAGTCTTCTTTCTCATCTCGGATTCTTGTACTTTTCAAGAAGTCATCGAGCCTCACTTTCTCTCCTCACTGCCTTCTTGAGGGGGCATCTCACATTCCATTCTCTCCTCTTCTGCTCTAGCCTTGGGCATGTTATTTTCTTATCTTTGATGCCATGCCAGTTGCGGCATCACATCAAAGACGGGCAAAATGTAGACACCTAAAAACCTTTAGAAAATAAAGTATTTTTATTTTCTAAAAAAGTCCTGATGACATCATCATTTATTAATTAATTAATTAATTAATTTTTATGCCATTCAATCCCTTTATCTTAATTAAAAATATTTAATTAAGGAATCCCTCCCAAAAATGTTTAAATCTTATTTAAACATTATTTCCTTATTTATTAATTATTTAATTAATAAATTGACCAAAAATCCTAAAATAAATAAAAAAAATATTTTTTGCCCAAAACTTGGCCAATTTTCTTAAGACCACTAACCTCTTCCAAAATCTTCTAATCCTTCTTTAATTCTGATTAAAGGCTAATCCCATCATTTCCTACCCCTAATCCCAACTCAAAATATTTAATTAAGATTAAATATTAATCCTCATGTTTATTAAAAAAGTTTTAATAAATATCTCCTCAACCCAAACCCTTGAAATAAATAAAACTTTATTTATTTCCTAAAAATCTAATTTATCCTCATCCTAAGAAGTTCTAGACTCTTCTAGAAAGTCTTCATCCTCATCCTAGGAAATTCTAGACTATTCTAGAAAGTCTTTATCCTCATCCAAAGTCTAGACTCTTCTAGAAGATGTCTTTAAAACTAATCCTAATCCCCTCCTAACCTTGTCACATTCCCTAAACATGGGTTAAAACTTACTAACCCAAGCCAAAGTTAACAAATATCTCCTCCTTCACCCACCCTCATTAAATGCCATCCACTTGCCTATCCCTAAGCTAATCCTAAACCATCCTAATCCATCCTCTAATCATTTTCACAAGCCTAAGAAAGCTTAAAACCTTCCTAATCAAGTCCAAGTTGAAATTTCTCTCATCACCCTCAAAATATCTCAACCATAAAACTTTATGAAGTCCACTAGGTCATAAATGACTCTTACAAGCCCTTTTATTGCTCTTACAAGTCATTATGAGGGTCTTTATGAAGATTTTATCCCTTGAGCCTCCTTTGTTGACTCATCCTTCCCCTTTCCTCCATCCTCTTACCATGTGACATGTGTCACTCCTTGATTGGCTGTAAGGAAGCACAATCCATGTGCTCTCCTCTCATGCAATCTGAGCCCTCCATGAGCTTTTTCCCATCCTTGCATCTTAGCTCTCAATTCCTCAAGTCTCTTGCCTATAAATTGGATCCTTCCCCTTTGCAAAATAACACAATCCATGAAGTAAAGTTATAATGCTATTTTGAGAGCCAAATCCATACTAAAGCCATCTACCCACACCAAAAATCCACAATCATCCATTGAAGCCTTTGGAAGCATATTGAGCATACATCCTATCCATTTAGATAAAGCTACTCAACAAGAGAGCTTCTTATTGAGAGAGTCCATTAATGGCTCATATTCTCAATTGAGATCTCATCTTAGTCTATCTTGAAGTTTATGAATTTTGTTTAGTTTGTAGAAGCTTTATTTAAATTTGGTTTCTATTAGCATACTAACATTGCTCATATACACTAGCAACATGCCAGTCCTCTACACAAGGTCCCTTGCCTCCTCTATAGTCATGTTTTTAGTCTCAAGATCATAGGTCTATAGCTTCTAAACTAGTTATAGCTTCTTCTCATTTGATTCTCCTAGCTTCATCTTCAATACCAACTCACTCTATTTTACCTTATATTAAAAACTATTGAAATTAGTTGATTTGATGAATTAATCATGTTCTATGAATTGTTAGGCCTGAATAAATCTATCATCTAGCCTTTCTACTACTAGTTCCATGTTTGTGAGTTTTCTCTCATGTGTATTAATCTTATCCTACAGATAGCTTTGCCTTAAGTCAACAAAATACTGACTATTTCTAAGTAGAATTTGTAGGGTCCTCTATTTCACCTCTGTAGGAATATGGACAAATTTCTATCTCTTATTTCCTTTTTTGAACCATGATGCCTCAAGAGAATCATATTCCTCTATTTCTAGAGTCACATCAAGTTCAAGGTTTTCTAGGCACACCCTTTCTTCTTCTCCCATAGGTCCCTCTGGCATCTTGCCCATAATCCTAGCATGGTTAGTGGCCATCTTTCTATTCCTATGAGGATAGGGGAAATCCATAAATAATCCCATGAAATTAGGATCTACTCTCTTCATTTCCCTCTCTAGCCTCAAAACATCATCAAACTTTGCCTCACCCTCTGCAATTATTTGGAATAACATCTTCATGTGGTAGGTCCTTGATGCCAAGCAGCACATAGTTCCTTATCTCCTTAAGAGTTCTCCTCATTTAATTATTAGGATCATACATCTTGTAAGGACTAGTTGATAAGTTATAGTGGTGGAGGAAAGAATGGATTTGATCAAGGGCCTCTTTTTTGATTGAAAAGTCCCCACTCTAAAATATCTACACAAGAAAGTGCCTTTATGCACTTTAGGCTCTAGATACTCCCTATTGATCATGAACGACTTCCATATGAATTCCATTATACGCTCTAAGGGGAATAAACTTTGGTAATATGTGGGGTGGTCGGGGACAATCGTAGACTCTCATCAAATAAAAAGTTGGAAATAAGAAAATGTCCCCCCAATTATGGTCTAATCGTTTTCCCTTAGGCAATAGGGTTGGTCTCAACAAACTTTTTAAAATATTAGGTGCCCTAAAGTAACTTGGATCTAACATTCTCATTATTACAACACTAAAATTATTAAAGAATGAAACAAAATTAAAAATGCAATAATTACTATCCCATACCCATGTCCACAACTAAATTGGTAGCTCTCCATTTGCATCAGTAGTATGATCAATGAAATCAAAACTCACATAACCCACATTCTTGTAGAGGATCAGGTGCATCAGTAGTGAATAGTGATGCAACTTGAAATCTTTTAACTCTTCACTCTAAGCTAGGGCAATGTTTTCTCTCATCACCTCCAAAATGTATTCAACATAATCATATTCCCCTATTGTTTGGAAATAATCAATTTAGCTCCATATACCATGTTAGTTCCATCTTTTCTAACAACCTTGTGGACACCATATACTATTTTAATAAATAAATTTTTGAATTTGTTCAAAGGCATCACTTTGTCCAACTTCTTAGGGTGATCACCTAAACTCTTTAAATCCATAGGGATATGCTATAGCATAGACTTCCCAGCATAGGCCTTCATATTTCTCTCAAACTTCTTCTGTAAATCTTCCAAATCTACAAGTTGGCCCATGGCTCCATCCAGTCCAAAAGCTTCAATGAATGAAGCATAGTCAACTGTACAAAGAATAATTATGTCCTTCCTATTGAAATATTTTCTAGCTAGATTGTATGAATGAAATAGGGCCTTCATTAAGTCCACATCCATGAAAACCTCTAGAAATACCAACTTTTCCAGGTTCTTCTTCCATAGATTACATACTAGGATCTTCTTTTCTCTATTATGGTAGAACTATTTGAAAAACCTAGAACCCATGACACCAGGTCATACAACATCTTTACAAAGAGCATATGGGTCAATTAAAGCATGGTCATCTATAGCATTTGCATTTAAGGAACTAGGGAAAAGCTTAATCCACTCTTCGACAAACCTATTAAGTTTTCTTTGTCACATTTTCCCTCCTTTAGAAGTTGAAGTCTCTGCAACCCCCATGTCTTACGCTTGAATTTCTTCTACCTCTTTATTAGACATATTTATAATATCCTGGAAGACACAATATGAACTCTACTGTCAAACACTAAAAACAATTATCTATATGTACTAAAAACTCTACAACTACTCAAAATCTCTTTTCTGTAAATGGTAAACTATAATTGATGAATAAAAATTCGTTTATAGCTTAGTGTATATTTTCAATATTCATCTTTGAATTGATTCACATCATGCTTGAGCCATAAGATTAGCTTATTCTATCAGCTCGGGGGAGCATTGTCATTACTATCTAGCAATGCACTTTTTGTATCGTAGTCAAATCTCATTGGTTGAGAAGTTTGTTGTCATTTCCAACTCAGAAAAGTAACTAGTAAATTTCATGTTGAATTAGGGTCTATGATCTTATGATCACCACTAAATAAAGAGACACCTCATATTATGTTACAAATGAAGAAAAGGTTCCTTGATGTTACGAAACCATGGGCAAAACCCTTATGACCTTATGAAACATTAGTTATCATGGCATTAGAGTTGATAGTTGAATCTTTTATGATCAAAGATAGGAAATTTATACTAAATGGTGTAGACCTTATGACAACCTACCTTACCTTACAATCTTATGATCATGCTCATCTATCACTTCGTAACATCTTAAGTTACCCATCAAACTCCCACAATACAACAAGAAATTATTACCTTTCTCTATTGTAACATCATCATCTTTTTCTTCTACTTTTATGATCTTATGACATAGCCCTCTTCAAAGCATCAAAGCATTTTATTCATTAGCTTAAGATCTTACAATACACTATTTATTGTAAGATCAAATATCACACTATCTTGTATTGAAATTAAAATTATGTAAAATAAGTTTCTAGCCCTAGCGGTCCAATGAAGCATCCACCTAGTGTACATTTTGCAATTGATCAATTAGGACTAGACACCCATCACTTGTCTGACAGTCTATTGCCACTTTTCCTTATCATTTGTCACCTTATAATCTTACAATCATAAGTATCCCATAACATTTTAGCATTAAAACATCATCTTTATGACCTTATGATGCCCACTGCTTTGTAACATCATAGCACCTTATTTCTCAATCTTTTATCTTAAGGTCTAGCCTTATTGTAACATCTTACAATTTTTTAAAGACATTCCTGATGTCTTGATCACCTTCCTTGTCATAACATCACACATTGGAATTGGAAACTCTTCAACATGACATATGGCCATAGGATACAAAGGGAATCATAAGATCAGGGAGCTTAACTTTCTAATCCATGAGACTATGACACACTACATATCTTAAGATCGGGGAACTAAAAACATTTCACCATGATCCTCTAATAACCCTTTCATCATAACATCATAAAAGATGATGTAAAAGGTAAATAAACTCTTGCTTAGTTATTAAAGCTAGGGTAAGGGCTAGACTTTGATTTCTTAATGAATATTTCTAGTAATATTAGATGGAAATATAACCCTAGGGCACCAATTTTCATACTAGGGCAATGAAAAATAACTAGAATAGGGAAAAAATATCATGTTACGACTACCTTTTGAAAATGAAAATTGATAACACATTAACCACAATATTACAACACTCTTTTTAAAAAATTTCACCATAAAATTTTGCAAATTTAAGTTCAATGAAAATAAGGGCTATCAAGGTGTAGGCATTATTGACTCAATTCTTACTTCTTTTCTAGGTTCAAATCTTGTTTCCTCTCTTTGTTCAACAACTTTAACATCATTTTGTAAATAATTATTAGTCTCAAATAAAACTTCAACATTTTCTATAAAAATTTTAGGATTAGCTTCTTCTTCATAAGAATTATAATCCAACATTTTTTCATTGATTCCAGAATTTTCATCCACTTTTACATTTGTGCACTCAACAAAAGTTTTATTTATTTCATTAAAACATATATAATATTTTATTTTCAATGAATAACCAAGGATCATACCTTTATCACTTCTTTCATCAAATTTACCAATATCACCATCTCTCTTTATGTAACACTTACTTCCAAAAATTCTAAAATACTTTACTTAGGCTGCATGTCTAAACCATAATTTATAGGTAGTCTTGTTTGTACCTTTTCTGATCTTTACTCTATTCATTGTTTATACTATAGTAATGATTGCTTCTCTCCAAAATTTCTTTGATACATCATTCTCAAACATCATGGCTCTTAGTGCTTCTATTACAGACTTATTTCTTCTTTCAACAATCCCACTTTTCTCAAGGGTATTAGGTGTTGATAGCTCTCTATTTATGCCATTCACTTCACAAAAGGTGTTAAACTCATTTGAGGTAAACTCTTCACCTCTATCTAATCTCAAAAATTTTATATTTACTCTAGATTCATTCTCAACTCTATTCTAAAACAACTTAAACTTTTCAAATGCCTCATACTTTTTCTTAAGAAATGCCATGCACATCATCCTAGTGAAATCATCAACAAAAATCATAAAGTACCTTTCATTATAGAATCCTTGTGTTCTAGTAGGACCACTCAAATCACTATGAACAATATCAAATTTCATTGTAGTAGTGAACTTCTTCCTAGGAGAGGAGACTTTCTTTTGCTTAGCCATAATGCATTCTTTGCACATAACATTGTACTAGTACCATGCTTGATAATTTTATGTAAATCTCTAACATCAAATGTATTGCAGCCCTTTTCAATGTTATGAAAGTTTTTATGACAAAATCCCCTATGTCACAATTGATGGCTATCCATCTTTGCAACAAAACATGTCATTTATGTAGGATTCAATTGAAACAAATTATGGTTAATCTCATATTGGTTTTAACATATGAACTGGGAAATACACTTAAGTAATTTATCATATAGAACTTAGTTCATGCCAAACAAGTAATGATATCATGTATAAATTTTTAGATAGTATATGTTGAGCGAAATATACAATATCTATTAAGTAACTAGCAAGTGCCGAGTCACTCAAGTGTCAAGAAGACAATTCATATTGAGTGATTTAGATGTTGAGTGATCAATAGATGTAGAGTCATTCAGAGGCTAAGTTATAGAATTGAAGATAAATTGGATGTCAAGCATCAGAGACTTCTAGTGCCAAGTACAATAGTTTTGGACATAGTTGTTTGTAATGGCACAAACTTCTATGCAAACCATTTTTTAGTTGACTTAAGGATTGTTTTATGATTCTAGATGATAAGAACAATTCTATATTGAGGATCCCTATGCAGTACATGTAACCAATTAGTTAAAGGGATGGATTGAGAAGAAAAATGGATGAATCATGATCATTGATTCATACCTAACCCTAAGTCACCTAGGTCTTCTTAAGGAAACCCTTAAAACATTGTAATGTGTAGAGAGAGAAGTTTTCATGCACAGATAGAGCATTCAAAGTGGCTATGGAGTTGTGAATTGAATTATACATTGCAAAATCAGTTAAGAGAGTAAAGAGAAAAGAAGTGACACATATAATTAGAGAGGATCAAGGATACATGCAAAGAGGTGATATGTTATCTAGCAGCAGAGTGACAATCACATGATCATTTCTGAGACATTCTAATAGGTGAATAAATTAAATATATTAATAAAGGAATATTAATAGGATATTGTAAATCCTTTAACATGGTAATTATTTCATTTTAAGTTTAATTCCTTTCATCAAGCACACTTCTAAGTGGGCTTTTAAATCCATTAATAGGGTAAGATCTAACAATCATGTAAGCCTTTAACAAGGTAGACCTTTCATAGGGTAGATCATAGTTTATGATCAAACATTGTAACGTTCATTGGATATACTTTACAACTACAATAGTGAAGATTTGTGAGTGTCATCCCTACCCTAGTTTTACCTTCTCATTGGATGGTTTCTAGGTAACCAAATATATTGTGTCATATATGTGTTGAATCTTATTTTCTCACATGCTATGCATGAATATGTTTAGGTAGCTATTTTAGTTTACATACAAATTATGAGATGGATGTATAGTGAATAATTTTATGATTAAGGATTTGAAGGACTAATCCCCCCCCTTCTTAGATTTCTATATTGTATTTACAATAATTGGTAGTAGAGTTTTATTCTCTATAAAGGAAAGCTTTGCAACTTTGAGGAAAGATATTGAAGATGGAAGTCTACAAGTTGGTCCAAAGACTATTTGAAAATTAGGAGATTGAAATCTAGCTTACCCTACATTAGCTGAATGAAGAAAGAGATGATTTGAAGTGCTTACTGAAGAGAAGGAAACAGATATCTATTGAAGAGAATGACATAAATTACCAAGAGGAAGACACTATTGAATTGTTCATAGATAGAAACACAAGTGGATTTGATGCAACAATTGTATATCTAATGGTAAAGAATGGTGCTCTAACTAAAGAGGTTAGAAATTTTAATATAGAACAAGAAGTCCAATCAATATTGCTATGTGAGGTGACTAAGCCGAAAAAGAAAGTTGAGGAAGAAAATTTCATGATTGAAGATGACAAAAGGATTCTAACCAATATACTAGAAGAAAAGAAATCAAAGGTAAATAGGATTGCTCACATGCAACTAGAAACAATGAAAAAAATGATGATTTCCAATCATGAATTGAATGGAAAGGACATTGAGATAACAACTCTAAAGCTACAAAATGAACAACCAAAAAATGATATGAAAAGAGAAAAGATTTTGTTGAAAGTTTCAATAGACCTAGTGAAGCCATCAAGTATTTTGAGTAATTTATGAGATCTCCTAGATCCAACTATGATACTACTAGATTATATTACACCAGCACTAAAGAAGGAGAATCATCTAAAAGTGGTGAAAAAAGAAGCAACAAAGGTAAGAACTATAAACCTACTCATCATAATTGTAGAAATATAGGTCATATAGAAAATGTTTGTAGGAGCAATAGTGCAAATTAGAACCCTACTAAGAAGAAATTCATGGGTAACTATCACAAATGCAACAATCAAGGACATCAAGCACATGAATGCAAGATGAAGACATCAAGCACACAAAGATTTGAAGATTACTACTACAACTATAAGAAGTATGGACATAGAGCATATGAGTGCAGATCCAAGCCTAACTAGTCATCAAACAAGCAAGCCAAGGTAAACCATACTGACAGATCCTACAATTGGGATTACAATACAAGGTATAGTTGTCACTACTATCAAGATTATGGAAATGTTTTTGAAAATTGCATTAGATCACATTTCAAAAGTGACTACAGTAGATGGTTGAGTCAAACTACATGTTTTAGCTATTTGAAGACTGGTCACATTAGCAAAAACTATCCAAAAAAGTCAAAAGAACCTAGAACTGAATTCAATAAAGAAAGGAAAGGTCGATGTTGAAGAAGTCAAAGTGTAGATGAATAAGACATGGAAGAAAAAGGAAGATTGCATCACATAAAGTTTAGATGGGACCACTTCATCCAATGGATTAGGTGGTCACACCAACCCCCAACTAGGCAATCAAGAAGTATGTGTGGGATTGATATTTCAACATTCAATTATACATCAGTTCCAAGGATTCAATTATTAAAAAATCATATTTACATGAAGTAAGATGTAAAGTATTGGTTATAACTTGGAAGAAATCTATAAGTTTTCATGTTTTTGTTGACCATGAAAAGTTTCACTATTGTTGTCAAGTGAAAGTTTAGTTATTGTTGAGCTATCGAAGGTGATAGTATTGGTCAAGCTCATCATGGTTTTTGAGCATGGCAGGAATTACATGGAAGCTGAGTGAGTCAAAATTTCTATTAGAGATGAGCTTACAACTATGTAAGCATTGAGTATTTATTGTGAAGTTTCAAGGGCTCCATGGTTAATTTTGTGTTCATTTGCATTCATTCAAGATTGAAGAGAGCATGAAGAGCATAAGGTGAATTAGAAAAATCTATTCAAGCATTTTCATATTGAATTCAACTACTACTTTCCACCAAACATTAGATTTTTCAAGTTATTTATCATGTGTTGTGTTGGCTCTTGATTTAACAGATATAAAAATGACCAAGAAACCAAAACAATACATCTAAGGTTAGCATATTCCTATGATGGATGCACTTGACTACCAATCTTGGACCAACTATAAGGCATAATTCCTTCTTCTTCTTTCGGCTCTACAAGACCTAGGTGGGTGGACCTCAAATTCTTTATATGGTACAAATGTAAGGCATACAACTAAATCTAGATAATAGATAAAACCCCTTAATCTTCTATGTTTATGCAAGCATTCATGTTCATGAAATAGCTAATAATAGAGCACATGAACCTAATCAACCAAGTGAGGGAAAACTCTTTAAATTCCTTAAACATAAAGGGAAGAGATATTCAATTAAAGATTTGGATCTCAACATAACCTAGGTATGCAACAGTAGAGGACATGAAATCTCTAAGCTGACTAGTCCCTTATCCATTAGGTATCAACTAAACCTTAACATACACATGGATACCTAAAGTATACTTGTATATTTAGACATCTTATATATCTATATGAATTGAAAATAGATGTCAATCTTCATAAAAAATCTCACACTTATGATAATATCCTCTGGGTGAAACCCACAACCTTATCAAGGTAAATAAGCATTTAGTTGGTTATTCATTCCAACAAAAAACTTATCTAGACATACAACCTTAAGGGATTACAATTGACTTTAAACTTTCTTTTCTTAAACACAAAAGATTGCAGATAACAGAGGAAGGAGATGAAAATCAAAATGAAACTAAGAAAAATCAAGCTCTTGTATTAATCTCATTGAAACCAATACATCATCTATATGTCAAAACTCTAAAAATACAAAATGAATTACAGTAAGGTATAAAATGCTTTAGAAGAAATACACTACTACTATTTATAATAGAGGAAAACACTAAGAAGAAATGGTATCAAAACTCTAAAACTGGAGCCAACCTTGTGGTCTCACTAGTCATAAAAATTGGAATCCCTACAATGAGTAGTGAAGAGAGATATATAGAAGAGAAAATATTTTAGGATCTATAATCTAAAATTGACATCTGTCCCATTGAAATTATCTTCAATCTGATGTTTATTAAAACTAATCTTTCTTCATCTACCTCTAATTAAAACCATAAATGTTGTAGAAATATATGATCTATCTCCCTAAAGTAACCAAAAAAATACCATTGAATAAAATATCAAATACACATCAAATCTAATCTTGGTTTATTACTTCTACTTTTTCCATGAAATTCAACTACACTATCAGCAAAAAATTTGATTACTTCCAACTACCTCCAAAACATTCAATTCATCCTTCATAACTACCAATGAAATCTAATTTGATGAAAATTTGGCTATATCTGATCCTATTTCCTTTTGAAAACATTAAATTTGCATTTGCGCTGAGGAGCCCACAAAATTAAAAATCCTCCTATAGTTGCTACCAATGAATACCTATACAAAATCTAATTGTAGAAATGGATAGTTCATTTCTTCCTAGTTCTAATGGTATATTATAGTGCATATTTCAGAAAAAAATTATGGCCTTGAGATCAATTTGAAAATCCAGGCCCTAAGCCATGAATAGTCATAAAAATGAAAAATTTAAAAAGTTACCTAGTCAAGACTATATAAAATCTTAAAATGTTTTCAAATTTTATTTCTCTAAAACTTTGATGTGTTTCAAACATGTTTGAATTCTGAATTTTATATATATTTCCATTTCTCTACTACTTGTCCACTTCTTATTGGGTGACTACCGAAGTGGGTCCCACACAAGTTTACACATCCCCTTTTAAACATTTGAATTTGAAATCTTTCATTTTACTTAGCTAAACATCTTAATACTAATTTTTAACTTATACAACCATACAATAAACACATTAATTAATATATTAAATATTCTTCAATCTTCTCATCGTAGCATCATCCCTTCTTGGTTTAATCTACCTGATCTTATGAAATTCATAAGATTACAGGCCTTTCTCTCCCCTCCTCTAATATTAAGGCAATGGGTCTCATTGTAGCATTGCACATCAAATTTTGACCTCCCCAATCTCACAATTGTCTCATCGTACATCTCCACATTGAGCTACTTCAATCATACACTATGTCATGCCATCACAAATCTTTACTTTTCCATTTCCAATTTTATGACTGGGCTTCCAATCATGCCATGTGGCACCCCATCTTTGGCATGATTAATCAAAATTGTGCATTGTTTTTTCCTCTAGCTAGCATAGGTGGGCCCGTCCAAGCAAGCAATGACTTGTCTTGATGCGTACCTTTGAAGACTCAATAGCATCGACTCATTTGAGTTATAAAAACATATGAAAACTTCCTTGCTCCCAATTTGGGATAAAGAACCAAGACTACCCCCAAACATGCTTTTTCTCCCAAGCGTACATGAAATAATGTGTTGACCTGCTGGGTAATTACCTTCAAACATAGACTGTTGTTCCTTGCATAGAAGTGGGTGTTTTGCTACCACTAGAAACATAAAAAACCTATTAGTCCTTAATACAATAGCTAGGCACACAAGCAAGAAAATGTAACTATAGGGCTCAAAGTGTCTCAAAATTTGGAATGGTACTCAAAATAGGGAATGCAAATTTGAGTCCCATCATGCTAAGCTGCATTGTTTGAACTTACACAAACCCTAGATATGTTATGGTGTCTAGTTCCCGTACAATTGTGGTTAAGGAAAATAAATTTTAAATGTTCAATTGATTAGTAATGAGATTAGAAAACCATATTTTTAGGAAATTCTTGATATTGCATACAAAGGAGACCTATCTAGTGCATTATCTATGATATCACCACAAATTTTAATGATACAATTTATAAGGTCTTGCTACACTTGTAAGGTAGGAAGTATAGGAGACATGGAAATCAAAGACTTGTATGGAAACTTGTTTGAAAATGGAGTGTTGAAAGAGGAAAACAAAATTTTATAGAGAAAATGGTTAACTCATGTCCTAGATTTTCTTAACGTATTCAAGACAAAGTGGATTAATATAGTTCTTAGCAGAATTCATAACAACTATGTATGGTTAGAAGATGGTCGTATCAAGATCACAAAGAGAATTATTCAAAGGAAAATAGGGTATCCTACCCTAGATAGAACAAAGAATATGAGGATTGATGCAAAAGAGGTAATTGAGAAGAATACAGGGGTTGTGTGGAATAGAAGAGGGATGACTAGTTGGCCTAGTTTTTCACCTTGCATAGTTTTCTTGCATTTCATAGTGAAAAAACCAACGGATTTATGTTTTAAAGGTAAGATGTGTTAAAAAACCTAGATGAAAGTGTTAAAATTCCATGAAACCCTTATCATTTTACCATAGTTTTTATAAGACTCGAGAAAGTATTTTTTTTTAAAAATTGTGAGGGTAGTTTTTCATTTTAAGATTTTCTATTTACCTTTTCTCGTATTTACTTTAAATTACTTTTCTAAAGTAATATGTATTTTTCTTGTTAACCTTTGTTTTTAACTATGGTTTTAACCCTTTTTTAATTCATTAGTATTCTCCAAAGTGTCTTAACCACTATAAGATTTACATTTTCTTATTGTTGATCTTAGAAAGATCAACGATTAGTGCTTTCTCACATTACAAACTTGCTCAAACTTTAGTAAATATGATAAATCACTTGCATGAAACATAGCCCTTGGTGACATTAATTCCTTAATGTCCTAAAAAATATGGATGTGTTAGAAAGGGTTCAGAATTGTCAGATGGTTGTCAGCACACGTGGAAATTTCAGCCATTTCATTGGTTGCTTCTACTGACTAGATTGTGAAAAATGGAAAATTTTATGGGACCATCAATCATTTAAAGATCAATGAGGAGTGATTTACCACTTAATGAAAGTGTTTGATGTTTAACAAAAGTGGGTAAGTCCCTAATTTCCATGTGAACAAGTCGGGCTAGTCACTCAAAGGGTTGCCTAGTCACACTAAGTTGGAACGCATGCTAAAATCATTCATACTAATTTGTTGAGTGGTCTTTGTGTTGTTTGAGCTAGAAGGTGACTATATTAGTGGGACCAATATATTAAAAATTCACTTATAAAATTAGAAGGTTTTCCATGATCATCAATCTTTACAGGATCTATGATCAACGCTTTCCCACAATATGAAAGTGCCCAAATTTTAACAAATGTGGGGAAGTGCCTTGTTGACATCTGGTCATTTCCAATAAAAGGTTGACATAGTCTTTTGGGTTTCAAGCCAAGTTGTTCAATTCTTGAATATTGATAATGGAGTTTTGTAGTAAAATTCCAATTTTTCATTATTGAGTAGTAAGGTTGCAAAATTCTCATAGAGAAAATATTTTTAAAGCTAAGGGAAAAAATTTCCAAGGGTTTCGATATATTGCTAAATGATTTTTAGAGGAGAAAGAGAAAGAAAATTGGGTGAGTCTCTTGAGCTTTTGGAAGATTAAGAAGTTATATTTGTGGTAGGATAATTTTCAGACATGCCTCTACAAAGGGATTTTTTAAAGAAAGTAGATTATTTGAAGAGAGTCATGCATGATGATTTCCTAGAGAAAATGCCATAGTCCATGAATGAGTTAGCTAGGGGAAAAGAGTTTATTTTGAAAAGCTCTAGCTTGGTCAATGAGGGTTTTTATGAATAAGAAAATTGGTTGATGGATGCCCAAGTATTTATTGGAGGGTTAGAGATTTTCCAAAAATGGTTTGTACAAAGAAGATTAGACACTCCTTTGAGAAATGTATAGGAATTCTATATAGGTAAATTAATCATCCTAGAAGTTTTCTTTGATGATGATTTTCTGGTAGTAATGTCGAAGAAATATGATCCAATTACTAGAATTGTGAAGAAACATGTTGGTGATAATCTCTTTAGGGTTTCACTAGAACTGATCAAAGAAGTTTTTAAGTTAAACCCTAACCATGCAGTCCATGAAAGATATATGTGGAATACCTCTAGGCGAGGTATGATGCACAAAGGTTATATCTGAGGGTAGGACCATTATAGGAGCACTTTTTTAGAATAGGATCATTGCCCTAGTTACACAAAAAATTCTAGAGCCTCTATTGAAAAAATATTTCAACCCTAGAGCATAGGCATTGTATTTTTCTCTTTGCAAAGTCTTTGGCATGGATGAGAAAGACCACATCCTAGGCTCCATTATTTTCAATATGCTATGAGTTCAATTTTTTAATTTGCTACTCACTTGGTAGAAGAAATTCATAGTGGATTAATATGAACTAAAAAGGCTAAAGTTGAAAAGCCCTTTCGTTGGTACTCCATGTTGATGTACGTATGTTTTACAAGGGAGTCAACTTTTTCTCTAGGGAAATGAAGTTGGAACTAGAAAGAGGTGGATAAAAGCTCCTTGTCCAACTATGGAGAGTAGATATGATATGGGAGGTGATTGATGCTAGCTCTATTAGGTTTGACAGATATTTTGTTTCTAGGCTCAAAATGTTGTTAATAAGCGATAACCCTAGAATACCATAGCCTCTATTAGAGTTGATTATACCAAAAGATCATGCTAAAGGGTTGATGATGAGTAACAATTGGGGAGACATCATCCCATATGTAGTGTCTACTATTTATAGAGTTTATGGTTTTCTAGGAAAACCACATGTCTTACCCTATCAAGTGCCTTTAAAAGTAGGAATTGTTGAACTTTTATGGTAGATTGGATTAGTTGAAGAGAGAGAATTGTTGGGTAAATCTAAAGGTACTTTCCTTTCCTAAGTTACTATTATTCAAAATTTTGTTTTTGTCAAGAAGGGATGGAGGAACTTGGAGAAATTTTTAGACAAGTATCAAATGGCTCAATATCATGACCATTTTATAGATTTGGAGGAATTTTATGACCTCTTTAGAGAAATAACTAAGGCTAGAGCTCATAATTAAATGGTATACTTTCCAGATGACATAATTAGAAATAAATTTTCATTACTAGAGTAGCAACTTAGGAAGGAAAAATGGAAAGTATACAACAAAGTCCTAGATTTCATAAATGCCTTTGAGCCAGATTATGATCCCCTTGCTGATAGAAAATATTGGTGTATGATATATGCTGATGGAAAATATTGTTGAGATTATGAAAACTCTGAATGAAAAGAAAGAAATTATGACACAAGCATACCCAAACAAGGCCATTGAGGTGGAAAGGAGATTGGCAAGTAAAATGATTTTGAACCTAGGGTAGTATACATTGTAGAAAAGAGCTAAGCACATAGTGGCTAGGAGTGTACAACTTGTTCCTCCATATAAAAGACCAAGGTATGAAAGCCCACCTATTTTACATGGTCCTAAGAAAAAAAATTGGAGCAAGGATCATCTTCTAATGTTGAAGAATACTCACCTACCCAAACCCCACTCAAGATAGATGATGAAGCATCCTTGAGAGAACAACTAAGACACATTGGAGGGGAGAGGGATATTGTGTTTACAACTATAAATATTGAAGGAGTACCTAAAGAACCTCCTATGCCTACACTAGCTCTCACTGTGGGAGATTATAGAGGTAAGGAAATAGATCATGTAATAGCACAGGCTTCTAAAAAATTTATTGATGTTGAGAATTTTGTAAAGTCTAGGGCATTTGATCAATTCTTATGGAGGAGAAATATTGATAATTTTGAGGCTAAGTGTAAACTAATCAAAGTAGAGCAACCTAACAAAAAGGACTCTCCAATTGAGGAGGAAGTCAAAGCCAATTTCATGGAAGAGTTTGTATAAGTAACCCCTAAAGGGGGAAGAAAAATATTGAAAGATTTGGGAATTTTGATTTTATCTAAATGGGACATTGCCGATGCAATGATTTTTGATGCTATGAGGAAAGAAAAGTATACTCAGTTTAAAACTAAGGAGGAGGTCTTGCAGGAACATAAGAGATTGAAATATAGTGATAATTATAAAACATTGGTGATATGGTCTATTGAAAAAGGGGATAAGACCATGTTGCAAGAAGTTTTAGATGTTGAGCATACAGGTAGCATCATGGTCTACAGAGAAAAGGGAGTGGATAGTTAAAAAGTATCCAGGATGACCAAAGAAATGGACTTTGGAGTTGTTGTTGCTGCTAAAGACATAAGAAACTTCTTGGATCCTAATGCTAAATTTGAAGAGATGTTGAAAGTACATGAGGAGAGAGGAAATAGGATACATCAGTTGGAGTCTCAGGTGGCCCAAATGGATAAGAAACTTGGAAAGAGAAAAGTGGGAGAATATAGCTAGCCTAGGATTGCTTATCCTCCTTGCTCTGCAATTGAACCTTTAAAGTGAACTTCCCTTGTAGAGCTATCAGATACTCCATAGAGACTAGAATTTTATACATCTAAGGAGTTTAAATTAGAGAAAAGAAAACTCTAGGCATTACATGTGGAGTTAAATGGCCTATATGAGGATAAAATCATTAATACAATCTTGTATCAGGTAGATAAGATTGAATGGCCAACATTTTATGAACAACTGGTGAAATTAATGGACATGTGGAATGAAATAAAATGTGGCAAGGATTCTTTGAAACCTGTTATGAATAAATGGGGTAGCAAAGATAAGGATGTCACCCTTTTATGTGTTTCAATCATTAGTCTATCTTGTGAAAAGATAGAAAAAACCTTTGACATGAGTAATGATCTATCTAATTTTGATGATAAGAGGGTTGTAGTGTAGAAGAGAATAATAATTTGTTTCTCAAAGTATCTTGATGAGAAATTTGAACCTTTTCCCCATGCACTTAGAAAAATAGATAAATTAAAAGAAAAGGAGGAATGGGCCAAAGAATTAGATGATTTATTATGTCTTACAATTAATGGGGTCATAAATGAAAAGGTGCATTCATTGTGGGAAACAACAACTAAAGAAGTTGTTAAAGTTCAAATATTCTACAATTCTATTAAGGAAGATTTTGTTGAAATAAATAAGTTAGGAGACTTTGTTTTGAAGAAGAAAAGTGAGATTTTGAGTCTTGATTGGCTAGATGACACAATTTTTAACAAATGGATGGAAGATTTTGTGCATTCAAAATACTTAGTGGTTGGTGAAACCAATGAAGATGATATGGACCAAGATGAGTTACAAATAACTGATGCATGAATTAAAGTAAAAGAAGACAAAGATGAACAACTAATTGTAGTAACAAGCATAGAAGACCAAACTAATGACATGGCAGTAGGAGAATTGACTATGATTGTCAATTTGTTAGTACATGATGACTTGGATAGAGAACCACAAGTTAACCTTAGTTTTTTAAGTATTAGAAATAGGTCCATCACAACCATCATAATCAGTCCCAATCACAAAATTATTAGGGTTTGTTGGCCCTAGATATTAAGTTTCAATGTCTAGAACCTTCTCAAGAGGTATAAAATTTCCTATTTAAGAAAGGCCTGAACATTGTCTAAGATAGCTCTGGGTGATAGTTCATAGCTTGTCTTGTAGTTTACTATAATGAAGGTACCCATGTGGTTTAGCATATTGTACTTGTGAATTTTTTAATTCCATATTTATAGCACAAATAAGAATTCCATAGTTTGTTCTCACATCTTTTGTTGTTTCTTTGTTTCTATTATGGTTTATGGTATTAAAAGGAGCACCCTTCACCAAGAATTATGACCAAACATCTGCTATAAGGGATGAGTATTTTATTAGGATGGCATTGAATGATGAAGTGTGAAGATAGTATTATGTTTTGAATCTTTTTATCCCTTAGGTGCACTCACCTTGGTTTTTTAGAGCATAAAGAGTAGAAAATCTTTATGATTTTGTTCAAGTTCGGTCTTGATTTGAAGACCTCTTAGTTGAGTATAGAAAATAGCTAATCCTTAGACTAAATTTCTCTTCATTATCTTGGTATCAGTTATTTCTCTATGTGGTAGTTTAAAACTCCAAAAGATACACTCATTGATCCCCTAATTACATTTGTAGTTAGAATCATTGCACATAAGTTTTTTCAATCTAGTAGATTGAATAGTGTACCAAGTATAGCTATGGATTTAGGCTATAAGGTAGTCAAAAAGGACCATTCATATGAACTTTTTGAGTTACAACTCTAGCAATTATTGGAAAACTTGGGAGCCATAAGAAAGATAAAAAGTGCATGATGAAAATTTGGTTCAATACTTGTTTGTATATTTTTCTATGTGCAGAACACTTTTCCCTCATTTGGAAAAGTTTCTTGGAAGACCAATAGGGCTACTACAGTGAAAATTGGAGAATACATAGAGAAACTTGGAGATAATTTTGAGACTATAATGACAAGTTATTTTGAAGACTTCAAGAAGTCAATAAAACAAAGATTTAGAATACTAGTATCACTAGTAGAGAAACATTTCCATGATGTCAATTTTCTAGTTGATGTTGATTTCACTTATGTTCAAGTTGTTGTTCCAAGGTTTAGATGGCTTAGGCTATTACCTTATGAAATTAATGTGGATGATACATCTATAGCCATCACTTCTTTACTGACAGAGGAAGTAGATAAGAAGGCTATTACATTTGTAAATTATTATGTAGCCAAGTCTAAAATCACAATGGACTTGAAGATAGCTTCTATAATGAGGAAAAAGAACAAAATTATGAAAAATCTCAAGGAAAAATTTGGTGAAGATGTAGAAGGAGATGAAGAAGAAGAGGATAGTGAAGATAATGAAGAAGATACACTTTCCCTATTGGAAATATTATGAAAAGCTAAGTTTTTGAGAGGGAATGGGTGAATTAGTAACTTCTAAAACTTTTATCACAATTAGCAATTAATCCTTTGTATGAATTTTGATCTAACTTCATGCATGAGAAACTTGTTAAAGGATTTGACTGATCCACATATTAGGATGAAATAGTGGCTGATCTCAGATCTGCAACTTGGTTTGTTGAATGAGATTCCTATGAGTGTACAAATCATCTTGTTGTGATAGATGAATCTTTTCTACTTTTTATACTATTGTAGCCTTCATAATTCACTCTTCTACTCTTCGATGATTACATTACTTCCCTTTTTATTCTCTCTCTCACACACACACACACACACACACACACACACACACACACACACACACACATTGGATGTGATACAATACATTACATATATATATCAATCCAATTACATTATTACAAAGTCAACCACAAGACAAGTTTACACAAAAATATTACAAAGTTGGCCAAAGTGTAGAAACTTGAGTTCTGAAGACTGACTTGGTGAGGTTTTGATACTCGACATCCACTGTCAAAGCTTAGCATCATCATGCACTTGGTAGACATAGAATCTTGGTCCATACTAATCACTTCCAAGTAGTCTTGAACTCAATCTGCACTAGTGACTCAACAAATATTGTGAAAGTTAGCATATAAACTGAATCACTTGGCTAACACTACATAGCTTAGTAAACACTATCACCTTGAGCTTAGTATAAACTAAGTCTCTTGGTTAACACTAAGCATCTTAGTCAATATTGGACTCACATCACATCAATTGTGAACTTGATAAATACTGCATAACTTGGTTTACACTAGTAAACTTGGCATACATTGAAATTCTTAGTTTACACTATTGGACTTCAACTCTATAGTAATTGCTTAGTTCAATCTAAAATCTATCCATAGGGCTTGATAGAAACTATAGGACTTGGTAGCAACTATAGGACTTGGTAGCAACTGAAATACTTGGTTAACACTATTAACTATACAATATGTTTGGTATGAACTCACAATCTAAGTAAGTGTATGTCACCAACATCCTATTCCTCTAATTCTTCATCCTCTAATTCATCTTCATATTTTCCCTTGGTTAATAAAAAAGTAGAACATTTGTTCAACTTGGAAATCCTTTTCTTGCTATTGTTAACTGCCTGAGGGTGTTTGATCTCTATTTCTATCCAAGCCTTAGCCTCATCACATGTTCCAAAATATGTAGCCTTCGGATCAACTAGTTCATTAATTAGTGCCTCAATAATATCTTTTGTTTCACCAATGTTTACCTTATATCCTAGAGGTTTTACCCATGCAATTCTAGGCCTAACTACCTAAATGTATACCTTATCACTATTCACCATAAAACATACATCATCCTTATAAAGCTCAACTAGTTTCTTGGGGATTTGATATCTACTATTCATTTTCTCCTTGAAAGCATCAAAATAATTATACATAATATTGTTCTAATTTTCTTCCATCTCAACAATATATTCATTAATTTGATAGAGTACAGGCACACCTTTCCTCCACACAATAGTACTTTTTAATGGAAAAAAAAGTTGAACATAAAAGAATAAACATGTCAATAGAGAGCCAAACTTACACAGATTATTCTTTGATGTCTTTATGCTCTCCATGTTCTTGTTGAATTGATTCAACAGTAGCTCAGCAAGGTCAAGAGAAAGGGTATTCTTGACAACTTTGTATGCTAGGTAAACTACTTCACGTGATACACTATTCAACTTTCTCAAACTATAGATCTTGTGTGCAATGACATAAATCCCAAACTTCAATTCTATGTTAGTGACACTGCTAATTTTCATTCCCCTACCATCCAAATCAGGTAGGGTTTTCTTCTCCAGTTCAACATGACCTAAGGTTTTTGTCATTTTAGCTTTAGCTAGCATAGGGAGACCAGTGATCCTATGAATTATCTTCTTTGTAATCAAAATAGGTTTCTCCAAACACAACTATACATTGTACACATGGCTAAGAATATACCTAATCCATTTGACTCAGAATTCATAGGGAATGTGAGGAATATGGGCTAAACCTTTGGCTTCAAGATGTTGGTGCTCATGTTTCAAAATGCCATCAACACATAACTCTTTTAAACATTCATCCATTTCTATGGTGCCAATATCTTGAATCACACATTTAAAATGAGAATGAATATCATTGACCAATATTACCTTGGAAGGGATTTTTTATTGTAATCCACTCAGGTCTAGGGTTTCACCAACTATAGGAGTGAGTTTAAAATATGGTGCCTTCCATTCCACACCATAAACTAACATGTCTAACCCTCACTTTTCCTTACTACTTGTAGCTACCATCTTCACTTGGTAGGGTTTGAGAGAATTTGAAAATTTTAACAACAATTCACTCAAATCACTTGAATGCTCTTGAAGATCGCTCTGTGCAATTTTCTCTCAAAAATTCACAATGAAAATGACTTCAAATTCATTCCTTTTATCAAATTTTTCCATAAATTCCTAGTATGAAAATTAGATGAATTTGATAGACTATCATCCACTTTTCTTGCATTGATTACTCGGTAAATCCTTTCATCATTCTATAACCACATGTAAAATTTAGTTACTCTCGACCTCACTTGGTAGAGTCTATGACCCAACCTCACTCATTTAGGAAGATAACTCATTAATCACTAGTAACTTTTACTTGGTGATCCCTTTCACATCTTGAATGCTGATATGGATCTTTTGTTCTAAAAGTTGGAACTTATTTAGATATCTCCTTTGGTAGCCTAGTTCTAGTTTTCTTCTAAGAAGTCAAGTGTAAATACTGAAGTCACCCAATTCTTGAGTGACTTGATCATCATTGCTTGAACCCATTGTTTTCTAATACTATTAGCTTTTTCCTTCTTTTCATCTTCTATTCTTCCAGTTTTCATAGAGTTCTTAGCAAGGTGACCAATTTCTATACAAATGAAATGTCTTTTGGTACTATTTCTTTTCCTCATGTGATGTTTTACATAATTCATACCAATGTTTCCAAATTCTCCATAGTAATGGCATCTACATAGGGTGTTATAGTTCTAACCAAATATAGCTTTCACAAGATTTTCTATTGGATTCAATAACTTGGTTTTTCATTCTAATGATTTGTGCCCATGCTTCTTAAATTTGTGACATTTTCCTTCAAATCTTGGTTTCTCTTTACATTCATTTTCTCTATGACCATGTTGATTACAATTGTAGAATTTCCATTAAATTTTACTCTCCCATTGTTCCAACATTCTTTTGAAGTAGGACCTATCTTACCACAGTGATTGCAAGTAGGTTTTTGGTTCCTTTGAGCTTTTTTCTTGGATGATTCTCATTCTTCTATATATCTAATTCTTTCGTTTCCTTTTTTTCTAAAGTGACCTTTTTTCATTCAACTGATTCATGTCTACTTGGGATTTCAACATTCTTTCATTGGTTTTCCTTTCATTGTTTAGATCATTCTATAATCTTTCATTCTTTGATCTCAGGTTCATGATTTCTTCATTTGCATTGATGAGCTAATCAATGAAGTCTACTTTTTGAAGGGATAGGTGTTGAATTTCATTGTTCTTTCCTTCTATCTCTTCTCTTATCTTATTTTTCTCTTCCATGACTTCACACAATCTTATTGACTAAATTTTTTCCTCTCTTCTTATTTTTCTTACTTTTTCTTGAAGAGTATTATTCTTTTCCAATAATTCTTTGATTTCTTCATTAGCTTCATCTAAATTTATTGGAATGATGTCTTCAATTCTTTCTTCAATGTAAAGTGAATCATTCTTCTAGATTGTAAGATCTTTTCTTCTTTTAAGGGATTGAGAGAGTTGTTGTTTTGCTTTCTTGAGTTGTCCAATGGACAATTCCAAATCTAGCTTCTCATTGTCAATACCCTTGTCAATTATGAAAACCTCCATTGCCTTTGATCATTGCTCAAGCTTGTTAAAATTTTCACTAAGAACCACAATGCTCTTATACCAATTCTTGAAAATATTATGACAAGCTAAGTTACTAATATGGGAGGGGTGAATTAGTAACTTCTTAAACTTTTATCCCTATTAGCAATTAATCCTTTATATGAATTTTGATCTAACTTCATGCATGAGAAACTTGTTAAAGGATTTGACTAATCCAACTATTAGGATGAAATAGTGGCTAATCTCTAATTTGCAACTTGGTTTGCTAAATGAGATTCCTCTGAGTGTACAAATCACCTTTCTATGATAGATGAATCTTTGTTGCTCTTTACACTATTGTAGCCTTTGTAATTTACTCTTCTACTCTTTGATGATTATATTACTTCCCTTTTTATTCATAAACACACATTGGATGTGATACAATACATTACATATATATCAATCCAATTACACAATTACAAAGTTAGCCACAATACAAGTTTACACAAAAATATTACAAAGTCGGCCAAAGTGTAGAAACACAAGATTTGAAGAATGAATTGGTGAGATTTTGATACTCAGCATCCACTATCAATGCTTGGAATTAGCATGCATTCATTAGAAATAGAAGCTTGGTCCATAATGATCACTTCCAAGTAGTCTTGAACTTGGTTTACACTAGTGACTTGGCAAATATTGTGAAACTCGACATATAAACTAAATCACTTTGTTAACACTACACAACTTGATAAACACTATCACCTCGAGCTCAATGTAAACTAAGTCTCTTGGTTAACACTAAGTATCTTGGTCAACACTAGACTCACATTACATCAACTACAAACTTGGTAAACACTGCACAACTTGGTTTACATTGGTAAACTGGGCATACATTGAAATGCTTGGTTTACACTATTGAACTTCAACTCTATAGTAACTACTAGGTTCAAATTGAAACATGTCCATAGGACTCGGTAGCAACTTTAGGACTTAGTAGCAATAGAAATACTCAGTTGACACTATTCACTATACAATATTCTTGGTATGAACTCACAATCTAAGTAATTGTATGTCACTAATAACAAACATGACTAAAATGTCAACATGCCCAAGCACTTCTTGCTCTCACAAAGGGTCAAGGTGAGGACCAAAGAGAAGAATAAAAATTTGATGAAGGTACCAAGGGAGAAGAAGCTAATGAAGTACCTATTCCTATAGAAAAGGAAAAGAGAAAAACAAAGAAGCCAATAGAAATAAAACCCAAGAAAGTTGTGACACCTTCACAACAAAAGCCTATAGTTCTTGTCACCAGATCTAGTATAAGAGCTAATGCTAAGAAAACTTAGGAAGTTGAGAAGCCTAAAGGAAAGAGAGCTAGTACAACTACCAAGGAAGATGAACCTAAGGAGAGGAAAAGTAGGAAATATATAGCTTTAGTTGAATCAAATGAGGAGAGGACCAAGTCAGGTGACAACAACCAATTCAATCATAGCCTCTCTTTTGATTTGGACAAATTGTGTGATAATATTAGGAACAATGTTGATTTATCAAGGTTCACACATATTAAATTTGATAAACTTGGGAAGGTAGAAATGAATAAAGTAGAAGAATATATGTATACCATGATGGAAACTTTTAAGAAAACTCCAATTGAGATTGCCAAATCTTTACCCAAAAGCCTATATGACAAAGTTGAGAAAAGGTGACAATATAGTCCCTCAACTAAAAGGAATATTAGAGAGACTACTCTAGCAAGGGTGATGCTAGACTTGGACAAGTTTACAATAAAAAAGGCCATTAATAAGTATAAGAGGAGATTTCCTCCAAAATATAGAGCCTTTAACATTTTAAAGAATAATAATGAAGATGTTGTCCAAAAGACCACCCATCAGTAGAAAGTGATATATGGGGTAACAATAGATGAGTCAAACAAATAAACACCTATGGAAGAAGGTGAAGAAAAAGTTGAACAAGAGGATGTTGAGGTAACAAAGGATGAATCTATAAGAGAAGGACATAAGGAAGGCACTATAAAAGAAGCAGATACAGAGGCTACAACTAAGAAAGAGAGAAAACAAGATCATGATGTACCAGAGGTACATATGCTGAGTGCCAGTCCCCTCATGTAGACAAAGAGGATCAACAAGAAGAAATAGTCAAGATCAATGATGTCTCTAACAACACCACTCAGAACATCAATCCCTTAATAGAGAAGGATATGAAGAAGGTATTGATTGATACCACCACCAAGGAAAAACTATGTAGTCATCCTATATTGGTAAGACTGGATAAGATTGAGAAGGAAAAATTGGCATCTACAGGGGAGAAAACTCAAGAGCTATCCATTATCCCCTTTTGATATATAGAAGTGCAATATACCATGCCTATGGTAGTATATCAAAGGAAGGACACAATTTTAGTACATGCCAACATATTGGTGCCAAATGTTTTAATACATGTAGTTCTAATAGTTGAGAAAGATGGGACACTAGTCTAAACAAGTTAGGAAGTAAGCCCTACACCTACAACACAAGCACAAGGTGATATAGAGATTACAAAAAATGAGAAGGATAGAACTGAAGATTCAGTCTTGACTAAAAAACTAGAGGAAATGATAGCAATTTAGACACTAGTTACCCTACCAGATACTGCTACTCATATTCCTAGTTAAACACTTCATATGCCAAGTGTAGAAGCTACACCATTGAAGTCATCAAGGCCTAGTCCTATCACATGTAAGGTTGATGAAATTGCATCTTATGGTGATATCAACTTAGATGAGGTGATTGAACTACCAAAGTTTGATCTTGCATCAATCGTTGTAGAGAAAATGGGCATATTGCAAGATGCTCTAGCCAAAAAGAAACACCAAGAATTGCTCAAAAGGGAGTATAGGTAGAAAAAATTAACTACATGACATCAAGAACATATTTCTTGATGCATTCAATCTACCTACACCTGATGAAACAAAGCCAATCATTGAGCAGTTGGAAAATATTGTGGAGAAGGTAAATGGTGAAGACCTAAACACAAATGTCAAATTGTTAGAATGGTTTGAGAAGAAATTTCATGGCAAGGTAACTAAAAAGATATTAAGTGCCATTGCACTTAGTCAGGTTGAGTTAGAAACCAAAATTGATGGTGTGAAGAAAGTTGTTGTCACTTAGGTTTGCACCCTTGTCCAAGGCCTATGCGTGAGGACAACCTAGTGAAACATGGAAACAACCTCCAAGTTGTGGGACTTGAACTATGAGGTTGAGTCTTCGGAGAAGGCCGGCTTCCTCTTACTGTTAGGGTGCACCTATCTATTCTCAGAAGGGAAAGGGAGAAAGAAAGCGTCAAATCTTATCTACCTAGTCTAATCTAAGGCGGTGATGCACCAAAACAGAGTGTTTAGACTCATTCCTACCCATATATATACTACAAAACTAGAATAACATACAAAATTCATACACATCCAGACTTATATCGATCAATAATCACATACAGATCAGAAAAAACCAACCGAATGACACTAGGAAAAGGAGATTTCACCTATGTATTATCCAATAGGCCAAAGATAGATACAGTATGCAGATCATTGATCTCAAAAATACACCAATGGGAGGCAAAGTGATGCACATTCACACTGATGGCTGAAAGAGATGATATAGGCTATTACATGGCTCAGAGACAAAGGGGTTTTACACTGCAAGTCTGCAAGCAGTAGCAGAGAAAATCAGAAAGAATCGAACTTGAGAACAGATCACGAAATTGCCTTTATAGATCAAGCACAATTGAAGATTTCTGTGTTACATTCACTTCTTACCTATTGGCATTAACTTCCCATCTTGAGAATCCAATCAGGGATCTGGATTGAAATCCTGGCCTGCATACCGAGAAATCTCATTTCTTTCTGAGAAGAGCCTGGAGAAGATAGAAACGATGCCACAACAATCCATGACATGGTAGATGGATTGACCAGATGGGTGGAGTGTCCTTATGTCCTGCATTCATTCCTGGTAGGTCAAAAATGATCGTGAAGATCAGATTGCAAGATACGTTGATCGCCTCTGCATCTTGGTTCATGAATCAAACTGGCCTATTAGTTGACCCAATTTCTTATATGCTGACTAGGCCACGCGGGCCAATCATAATCCTTTGTCTTTCCACCTGGAGAGTCCCTCCACAGTTGACCGCCTGCGAACTAACCGCACCAACCTTATCATCTAACCGCTGGCCATTAGCTAATCGCCACATCAAAAACTGAACCACGAGGACACGTGTCTTCCGAGCGCTAACTCGCTATTGTAAAATCCGCGCAGTTCCTCCATGGCGAGATAGTGCCGACCCTAGATTTCTGCAGATCTGATGGTGGAGAATCCACCCCTTAATGCACTGGTCGTATCAAGAAATTTGGCCCCTCGACAAATCTGTGTTCTGACTCAGCATACGGGGTTGTTTTTGATTCACCGTGGACTCTCTTTCCTGTGACTGGGCTCCATCCAAATCGGCGCCACCTCAATGATGCATTCGGTGAGACCTGACCCCACTGACATGTGTCAATCGGGCACGATGTCACCATGGTAAAAATCTTGCAGCTTCACTAAGGTGACATGGCACCTACCGTTGATCTTTTCTCATCCGACGGTCACGAACTTGACCTCCCGTAACCCTCCGTTCCTATTGATTCGCCGAGCCCGCTAATACGTGGCATCCTCCTGTTGGTTTGCTAGTCACCCCACCCTAACTGCTTCTGATGGCATGAAATGCAGCCCTCCAAGGATACATGGTGCATGGGCGCTATGTCGCTGATGCTAAAGTTTGGGCAGTTCTCGATGGCGAGATAGCACCAGCCGTAGATCTTTGTAGATCTGACGATCAGAGCGACATCGTACTTCACTCGCCATCCCTCCTAAAAACTACTTGACCTGTGGTTGCCATGTCCTAACATATACACATGGCATCATCTGATTGGTGAACTCAAGACTTGATCCATAGAATGGCCACGAGGCAGATGGGCGCTATGTCGCCATGATAATATCTGCGCATCTCCGCCATAGCGAGATGGCGCCATCCGTTGATGCAATCAAATTTGATGGTGGAGGTCACAAACCTTGACTGTGCCAACCGTACTGATAGAGACTCCAGCCTGGTTACACGTGGCAGTTCTTTACTGGCCCAGCGGAACACCACCAGGCAATCTTGCGACTTGGCCTCACAGGGTGACCACGTGTCGACCAGGCGCCATGTCGCTATGGGAAAATTGAGGCTAAATTCCCATAGCGCCATAGCGCCCAACTGATGACATGTCCCTATCTGTGCATGGTTCCTTTTGATTCATTGTCGTGGCACCGGGCTTTGCCAACTGGGCAGATGAGGTACATAATGGGGCCCAATATTTTGTCTAAAGCTCTCGCTGTTTATTTTCTCCGGCCCGCCAAACTTTACCCGACCATCACAAAATTTTTTTGGCAACGTGACCCGTTCGCCGACGTGAGCATCTCGACCGAGCGCTATGTCGCCATGGAGATTTTTCGGTTGGCGTGCGATAGCGCCATAGCGCCTGCGACGCCAAAAAACTTTCTTGACCCGCCCTCCATTGTAGCCCACCCGTCGGGCCCACCAAACATGTGTCAATCGGGCATGATGTCATTGATACTATCTCTCGTGCAACTTCTAATGACGAGATCGCGCCGACCGTCGATCCATCTAAAATCTGACGAAAGAGAAACTTTGGCGAGTCAGGGCATTAAAATAACAATTTTTTAGGCTAACCGTTGAACAGGCCACGTATTTGAATTTAAATCTTTTGGCGGTAAAACCAGAGGTAACACTTTTGGCGACTTGCAGGGGGCATGAGCCTACTCAATGCATGACCAGTCCCTAAGAATGATCCATTGGGCTATGGAGTTGGAAAGAGGACCAAGAGGCACAAAGCTGAGAGCTGCAAGAACCCTAACCCTTAAAGAGGAAATCAAAACATTAAAAACCCTTAAGGTTCTAACTCTGCTTCTATGATTGGAAACAAAAAAAAATAGGACCTCCTCAGTAGCGTGAGACATGTCAAAAATGACTCACGAAGAGAGCCATGTGCTCATGCACTTATTGCAAAATAGAAACAAGCAGGAAGCAACTAGATTAACTATGTACATGGATTCACAACCCTTCATAAACAGGGCTTCAGATAGATCCCATTAACTGGAATGGGTAGAATTTCACCACTTGGCCTGCTTAGTTGGAATGCGTTGGCCTGTTTGCAACTGGAAATTAGATAAGGGCCACTCCATAATGGGTCAAATTTGGAGTGCCTTCCTGGTTTTGCTCTGTCTGAGTCCCACTTGAGAACTAAATCTCCCTCTCTGAAGATTCTGGCCCTTGCCTTCTTGTCAAAATTCCTCTTCATCTGTTGCTGGTGAATCTCTAGAGTTTTCATGGGTTTGTTTCTCTTTTCTTCCAACTCAATTAGTTCTGCCATTCTTACTGACATGGCATCATCTTCAACCAGTTCCAGCTGATGAGCCAACTCCAAGGATGGGAACTCCAATGAGATTGGGAGTCTAGCTTCCCTACCATATACTAGCACAAAAGGTGAATTCTCAATAGATCTCTTGGGTGTTATCCTATCAGCCCACAGAGCAGTCCTTAATTTCTTGTGCTAGGTCCTCTGATTGTCTTCTATTGTCCTCTTCATAATTCTAATCAGATTCTTGTTGGAAGATTCAGCGAAACCATTACCCTGAGGATAGTAGTTTGATGACGTGCTCAGGTAGATATTGTGATTCATGGCCCATGCACAAATTTGGGTTCCAACAAAATACTTGGCATTATCTGAGATGATAGTAGAAGGAGCACCAAATCTAGATACAATTCCATCAAGGAATTCAACAACTGATGGCTCTGTGGCATCCTTCAAGGCAACTGCCTCTGTCCACCTAGTGAAATAATCAGTAGCAGCCAAGATCCATTTATGACCTGCACTAGATGGAGTATTAATGGAGCCTATAAAATCCAACCCCCAATGAGTGAAGGGCTGATCCACCTGAATAGGATGAAGAGGAAGAGCTGCAAGTCTCTGTTTGCCTGAGAAAAAAGCACATTTCTCACATTTCCTCACATACCTGTAACAATCATGGAACAGAGATGGCCAATAATATCCAGCCCTCATGATCTTCATAGCGGTTGTTCTTGCAGAGAAGTGACTGCCATCAGGGCCATCATGGAGTTCTCTAATCACCCTTTCAGCCTGATTCACTTTAACACACCTCAACAGGGTCCCATTAAAATCCCTCCTAAATAGGATATCGTCAATCACAACATAGGGAATGGATTGTAGTCTATATTGTCTTCTTTTAGTTCTGTCCAATCCCTGAGGGTATCCATTCCCTAATAAGAAATTCTTCATGTCATTTATCCAGCTCCTTGGACCGTCAGCGTACCTTTCCTCCTGTTGCTCTGCTATCACCATGGCAACTTCTTCATCTAAGTTCTGATCTGATAACATTTCTTTACATAATCCTCTTCCTCTTACCAATTTGGTAATTTGAATGTCAACATCATATTCCATTACCCTAGTGATCCATCCAGCTCTCTTCTCACTGACATCTTTGTTTAACAAGAAGTCTTTTACACTTGCATGGGGTACCAACAAATGGATCTTATTATGGGATAAGAGGTGTCTAAACTTCTTCAAGGCTCTAATGACTGCAAGGGCTTGCTTCTCAACAAAGATATACTTATCTTCATATTCCTTAAGCCCTTCACTAAAGAAGGCTATGGGCTGCTCCTCATTCTTGTCATTTGTTTGGGTCAAGACAGCAGAGATGCTTGACTCACCACCTAAAGTGTAGAGGATGAAATATTTCTCAAATTTTGGGTTCATGAGGGTAGGGGCCGATGCTATGGCTGCCTTGATCTTTTCAAAACTCTCCTTCCCCTCCTTAGTCCATGAGAAGACCATATCTTTCTTGAGCATGGCTGTAAGGGGTTTCACCATGGTGGCAAGATTAGGAATAAACCTTCTTACAAAATTTATCCTACCAAGGAAACTTTGTAGCCCTTTCTTGTGTTTAGGGAGAGGAAGGGCAAGTATTACTTTTGTCCTTTCTAGATCAACGGTCAATCCATCCTTAGATACAATGTGTCCCAATAGTTTTCCCTGGTTTGTAGCAAAGACACATTTGGCTGGGTTGAGAGATACCCCAAACTCTCTACATCTTAGAAATACCTGTCTCAAATGATCACGATGATCCTCCACATTCTTGGAATACACAGTTATATCATCGAGGTATACCAAGACAAACTTGCCAATTAATCTTATGAAAGCTACCTCCATTGCCTTTTGGAATATGGCACCTGCATTTTTTAATCCAAATGGCATTTTGCAATAAGCATAGGTGCCCCATTTAGTAGTAAATGTTGTCTTGTATCTATCAGACTCTTTAACGAGCACTTGGTTATAACCAGAAAACCCATCAAGAAAAGAGAATCTCCTTGACCCACTGACCTTGGACAGAATTTGCTCCATAGAAGGGAGAGGATGGTGATCTTTAAGGGAAGCCTGATTAAGATCCCTAAAGTCCACACACAATCTGATTTCTCCATTCTTCTTCCCCACAGGGACAAGGTTAGCTACCCATGATGAGTGTTTGATGGGAAAAATTATGTTAGCCTCAATCAGTTTGGATAGTTCTTTCCTCATTAAAGGTTCAATCTTGGGATTCACTGGCCTCTATTTTTGCCTTACTGGTTTGACCCTATCAACTAAATCTATGGTATGCTGAAACAAACTAGGGTCAAACCCTTTTAAATCATCATATGTCCAAGCAAATACATCACTAAATTCTTGACATAGATGAATGAAATCTTCTTTCTCAGCTTTAGAACATACCTTCCCCATGTTAAGAGATTTTCCATCAACAATAGTAACTGGGGCATGGTCATCCTTTTCTGTAGCTAGATTCATCCCTTTGCCTCTTGTTTGATCATCAGGATTAAAGATGCCCTCCAAGGTAATGAGACCCTTGGGTAGCTTGTTCGAACTGAGATGAATGATCTGATCACCATATTGATCTTGTAGTCTTAGCTGATTTCTCTCTAAAAATTCTGCTTCATTCTGCAAGAAGCTCACAATTTTCTCATCAGACTTGAACACTTGCCAATGAGTATTATTATCAGGAATAGCAGGCCTCACCACTACCCTTATTTGTTGTTTCTTTTCTTCCTCAAGATTCCCTGGCACATCATAAGATGCACCCACTGCTGCAAGTCTGTTAGCATGTTTATTTCCTTTCCTAGGAATGCTCTGAATGTTAAATGCATTGAAACTCTCAAGAAAATCCCAGACTCTATGTTTATAAGACTTGATCAGGCCATTTTTGGTGATATTCTGATTTCTTACTTGGTTCACTACCAACTCGTTGTCCCCATATACTTTCAGGGCTTGAATTCCCCTCTTTTGGGCAAGTAGGAGACCTTGGATCAAGGATTCATACTCAGCCACATTATTGGTACAACTGAATTGGAACCTAAAAGAGAAGTAGTATCTTATTTGTGTAGGAGAGATCAACATAACACCAGCCCCTGATCCATTTTTATTCCTTGAGCCATCAAAGTACATACTCCATACTCCATTTATGTCATCATTAGTCCTAACAAGGTCAGGAACTTGAACCTCCTTCTCTATTATGCAATATGTACTAAGGCCTGTCTCAAGGGTTTCCAACATAGGTTCAAACTGACATGTATTTTCCCACTCATCCAAGAAGAAATCAAGAATCTCTGCTATGGAAGTGACAGGCTCGTTTACTATGTTATTTTCGTTCACCTCTAGGATAGGGCAATTCATATTGATGAAGTTGGGAGTGTAGGGTTCAGTGTGGTGAAGGGCTTTAGGTTCTGCTCTTATTGAAGCATTGGCCCCACATCTGGTCTTAAATGACATGTAAGACCAATCAGAAGATATGAATCCACCAATTTGAGCAGTGAAGTCTCTCGAAAGACAGATAGCAAAATAGGGCTTAACCTCAGCAACAAATATGTCTTGAATCACAGTACAACTAGGGCATGCATGTAGGGCCATTTCCACACTTCTAAGGATGCCTACGGTTTTGACAGTACTCCCATCTAGTTGTAACACATCCCTAACAATGGGCTCATATTTCATCCCTAAAGCATCAGCAACACACCTAGGCATTACTGAGCTGCTAGCCCCCGAATCTATCATGCAATTATGGACTAATTTGCCCCCTATAATCAGAGAAACATAAAATGGAGGAGGTCTAACCTTTTTATTTTCCTCCACATCTCCTGCTGGTTGTACTAAACTAGTGGCACTCTCCATGGTAGATGAGTGATCCTTGGACTCAATCCTTTCCAATTCTTGTTGCAGCATCTTCCTCTGCATTGGTATGGTAGCAACAGCATCCCACATGGAAATGTTTACATTGGTCTTCTTCATTTTCTCTACCACACTTAATGGGGCACTAGGGATTTTGGTAGAAACTTTGGGGGCTGCACTTACAAGAGGTTGAGATGGGGCAACAAAAGGATCACTTGCGTCCTCATTTCTCGGACCTTGCTTTTGCTGTTGTGAAGTGTTTGTCTGCTCATTTTCTTTTTCTGTGTTAGGTATAACACTTGAAGTTGAGGCCTGCTTAGGAGAAGGAGGAGCAACATGTTCCATAGCTCTCTTCTTGCTTCTTGTGTTATGAGCAACGGAGTCCTGGTTTACATTACAATGTTCCTCCATCTGGTGATTCATAAAAGAGCAATCACCCTGCCTCTGAACATATGAGGCTTCCTTGGGATGATCTTCTTTGTGTGATTGCTTTAATGTGGACTCCTGGACAGTTAGGGCCAAATAAGATTCTACTTTATGACATAGGCAGTAGGTATAAGAATAGTTACATGAGGGACAAAAATCTTGGTCTTGGGCCAAGTTATTTTGAGGGACCATAGCTCTGTTCTGATTTGAGCTTGAAGCAGAAGCATGACTATTCTGCCTATTCTGATCAAAAGAGCTATTCCACTGATTAGGAGGCCTACCACTGCTTGGAGCCTGATATTGCAATTGGGGAGGCTTGCCACCCTAGGCCTGCTGCCTTTCTAAGGCCACCACCTTTTTACTCATCTTTTGTATTAGAGAAAAACTATCCTCTAGTCTCTTCCCTTGGTCCTTCAACTCCCTCCCCTGCTCTTGTAATTTTTTATCCAGGGTCTTTTCTCTTTTATCTGCGTTCAGTACTAGACCTTGGAGCATTTCCTTGAGTTCATCTATTCCGTTTGAGGATGTGGAAGCTTGGGGAACTAGAGTAAGGGATTGCGATGTAGAAATTGTAGGGAGAGGGGCTATTGCTGGTTGGTGGTTGGGAACATTAGGAAAGAAAGGCATAGGAGGCCTTGGAGCCAACTTTCCCCCTTGTATTAGAATGTTCTCAGCTTTTATGGCTGTCTCATAAGCATTAGGTAATGTATCTCCTCCCATAGTTTGGATTGTGGTGGCAATATCACTGTTAAAAGCTCTAAGGTAATGCAAGAAGGCATTACCAGGGGTAGGTTTCACTATAGTAGGTATTCTGTCCCATGTCTTTTGGAATCTGTAATTAAAATCAGTCATACATTCATGGGGGGCTCTTTTTATTGTAGTCAGCTGCTCTAATAGTGACAAATGGTCACTCTTATCCTCAAAATGTTTGCATAATCCTGCTCCTAGTCCATCCCAATCAGTTATGGAACCATGAGCTAAGCCTCTATACCACTATAATGCTTTTCCTTTTAAAGATGAGGCTAGAAGTCTGACGGCAACATCATCTTCTGTAATACCATGAATATTGCAGACATTCGCTACCTCTTGGATATGCTCTAGCGGGGAAATAGAAGTTTCACCAGTAAAATCAGGTATGTTTTTTAGTGCAGCTACTGGTATATCATGTCTTTGGGCTAACAATAGAGGACTTCCACCATTAAAGGTGGCAAAAGGATGAACTCTTGGCTGTGCCATATAAACAAGTGTTCTATTGATGAGTGCTGATGGCAATCTAGGATGAGTTCGGACAGTAGGAGGAGTAGAGATAGATCTCACAGGTATATTGATTGTTACTCCACCTCTAACTGGTGATAATGAAGCTCTAGCCCTCCTTCTTCTAGGACTTGAAAGTGAGAGTTCTTGATATTGAAAATTACCTCTAGAAGACGCCCTTGTTTCAGCTCTGGGCATGAATTTCTGCAACTTTGGCCTGAAACTAGATTTGTTGATGCTCAGAGTCGCCAAGTACTTGATGAATTAGCCTCTTGAAGGCTTGAATACTGAAACCAGCACTACTTCTTCAGCATTAATCTCAGAAGATCTTTCTTCTTTTGACACCAGTAGACATGAAATCTTCTGATATTTGTCCCACCAGGCGTGCCAAAAACTATTGTCACTTAGGTTTGCACCCTTGTCCAAGGCCTATGCACGAGGACAACCTAGTGAAACATGGAAACAACCTCCAAGCTGTGGGACTTGAACTACGAGGTTGAGTCTCTAGAGAAGGTTGGCTTCCTCTTACTGTCAGGGCGCACCTATCTATTCTTAAAAGGGAAAGGGAGAAAGAGAGCGTCAAAGAAAATCTACCTAGTCTAATCTAAGGCAGTGATGCACCAAAACAGAGTGTTCAGACTCATTCCTACCCATATATATACTACAAAACCATAATAACATACAAAAGTCATACACATCCAAACTTATATCGATCAATAATCACATACATATCAGAAAAAACCAACTGAATGACACTAGGAAAAGGAGATTTCACTTATGTATTATCCAATAGGCCAAAGATAGATACAGTATGCAGATCATTGATCTCAACAATACACCAATGGGAGGAAAAGTGATGCACATTCACACTGATGGCTGAAAGAGATGATACAGGCTATTACATGGCTCAAAGACAAAGGGGTTTTACACTGCAAGTCTGCAAGCAGTAGCAGAGAAAATCAGAAAGAATTGACCTTGAGAACAGATCATGAAATTGCCTTTATAGATCAGGCACAACTGAAGATTTCCGCGTTACATTCACTTCTTACCTACTGGCATTGACTTCCCATCTTGAGAATCCAATCGGGGATCTGGATTGAAATCCTGGCCTGTATACCGAGAAATCTCATTTCTTTCTGAGAAGAGCCTGGAGAAGATAGAAACGATGCCACAACATTCCCTGACATGGTAGATGGATCGACCGGATGGGTGGAGTGTCCTTATGTCCTGCATTCATTCCTGATAGGTTAGAAATGATCGCGAAGATCAGATCGCAAGATACGTCGATCGCCTCTGCATCTTGGTTCATGAATCAAACTGGCCTATTAGTCGACCCGATTTCTTATATGCCGACTAGGCCACGCGGGCCAATCGTAATCCTTTGTCTTGCCACCTGGAGAGTCCCTCCGTGGTTGACCGCCTGTGAACTAACCACGCCAACCTTATCATCTAACCGCTGGCCGTTAGCTAATCGCCACGTCAAAAACTGAATCGCGAGGACACGTGTCTTTCGAGCGCTAACTCGCTATTGTAAAATCCGCGCAGTTCCTCCATGGCGAGATAGCGCCGACCCTAGATTTCTACAGATCTGATGGTGGAGAATCCACCCTTTAATATGCTGGTCGTATCAAGAAATTTGGCTCCTCGACAAATCTATGTTCTAACTCAGCATACGGGGTTGTTTCTGATTCGCTGTGGACTCTCTTTCTTGTGACTGGGCTCCATCCGAATCGGCGCCACCTCAATGATGCATCCGGTGAGACCTGACCCCACTGACACATGTCAATCAGGCATGATGTTTCCATGGTAAAAATCTTGCAGCTTCACTAAGGCGACATGGCACCTACCATTGATCTTTTCTCATCTGATGGTCACGAACTTGACCTCCTGTAACCCTCCGTTCCTATTGATTCGTCGAGCCCGCTAATACGTGACGTCCTCCTGTTGGTTTGCTATTCACCCCACCCTAACTGCTTCTGACGGCATGAAATGCAGCCCTGCCAGGACACGTGGCGCACGGGCGCTATGTCGCTGATGCTAAAGTCTGGGCAGTTCCCAATGGTGACATAGCGCCAGTTGTAGATCTTTGAAGATCTAACGATCAGAGTGACATCGTACTTCACTCACCGTCCCTCCTAAAAACTACTGGACCTGTGGTTGTCGTGTCCTAACATATACACATGGCATCATCTGATTGGTGAACCCAAGGCTTGATCCATAGAATGGCCACACGGCGGATGGGCGCTATGTCGCCATGATAATATCTACGCATCTCCACCATAGCGAGATGGCGCCATCCGTTGATGCAATCAAATCTGACAATGGAGATCACAAACCTTGACTGTGCCAACTGTACTAATAGAGACTCCAGCCTAGTTACACGCAACAGTTCTTTACTGGCCCAGCGGAACACCACCAAGCAATCTTGCGACTTGGCCTCACAGGGTGACCACATGTCAACCAGGTGCCATATCGCTATGGGAAAATTGAGGCTAAATTCCCATAGCACCATAGCTCCCAACCGATGACATGTCCCTATTCGCTACCGTGGCACCGGGCTCCGCCAACTGGGCAGATGAGGTACATAATGGGGCCCAATATTTTGTTTGAAGCTCTCACTGTTTATTTTCTCCAGCCCGCCAAACTTTACCTGACCGTCGCAACATTTTTTGGCAACGTGACCCATCCGCCGATGTGAGCATCTCGGCTGGGCACTATGTCGCCATGGAGATTTTTCGATTGGCGTGCAATAGCACCATAGCGCCTGCGACGCCAGTAAACTTTCCTGACCCACCCTCCATTGTAGCCCACCCGCCGGGCCCACCAAACACGTGTCAATCGGGCGCGATGTCGCTGATACTATCTCCCGTGCAACTTCTGATGACGAGATCGCGCCGACCGTCGATCCATCTAAAATCTGACGGAAGAGAAACTTTGGCAAGTCGGGGCATTAAAATAACAATTTTTTAGGCTAACCGTTGAACAGGCCATGGATTTGAATTTAAATCTTTTGGCAATAAAACCAGAGGTAACAAAAGTGTTGGAGAAAATTTTCTCTTTTTACACTAAGTTTTGTGATGTACCTTTGTTCATACAAGAAGTGAAGAGACACATTGACCACTTGGAGGGAGATTTTAAGTCAACAAGTAAAATCCTACAAAATTCTCTTGGTGAAAGTTAGTCTCATTTCAAAAAAAATTTGTTAGCACAAGGTTAATTAGCAACTTTTCAAGCACAATATGCCAACATTTGGGCTACACTAATCAGCATCCAATCCATGTTGACCCATTACATTGACGTGTTGTATAATGAACTAGGCTTTGTATAAACATTGATGAAGAAAGATCCCCATCTTTCTACTCATGAAAGCCTAGTTAACCTTAGTGCCAAGTTAGCTATTCAAATACAATCTCTAGAGATAGTGCATGAGAACTAGGATGTAGTATTAAAGCTCATAATGGAGGTCCATAAATCATTCTTGGACAAACACATTATTCATGTACCACCCATTACATAAGTGTCAAAAAGGTAGAGAATAAGGTAAAAATGGGAGAATGAATTTTGATTGATAGAAAGAGAATGAATAAATAAGTTTTGGGGGAGACCAAAAAAAGGGGGAGTAAGTACAAAGAAACAAAGCCAACATAATAGTACAATAGATCTACTTAGCTCAAAAAAGAACAATCAACTCAAAGGGAGTTATAGAATTCTGAGGTATGATTGATAAATCACAAGTTTTGCAAAATTTTGAAGTTTTAAAATTGTGTAAGTCGAGTACTAAATATAGATTATCTAAGTTATGCTCATAAGATAACAATATTCATGCATGACCAAGTGTTTTTTCCACTCATGTCAAAGGGGAGATTGTTAACCTCATATTGGTTTTGACATATGAGTCACAATACAATTAAGTAATTTATCAGATACAACTTGGTTCATCCCAAACAAGTAATGTATGTTGTGCATAAATTGTTAGACAATATATGCTGAGAAAGATATATAGTATGTGTTGAGTATCTAGTAAGTGTCAAGTCACTCAAGTGCCGAGCAGATAGTTGATGTTGGGTGATTCAAATGTCAAGTGATCATTGGATGCAGAGTCATTCAAAGACTGAGTTACAACATTGAAGATACAATAGATGTTGAGCATCAAAGACTTCAAGTGCTGAATAATATAGTTTTGGACATAATTATTTATAATGGCACAAACTTCTATGTAAACTATTTTTTAGCTGACTTAAGGATTATTTTGCAATTCTAGATGATAAGAATGAATCTATATTGAGGATCCCTTTCCAATACATGCAACCAATAAATTAAAGGGATGGATTAAGTGGGAAAATGGACATGAATCACAACCATTGAGTCATACCTAACCCTAATTCACCTAGATCTTAAGGAAGGAAAACCCAAAAACATTTTAATGTGTAGAGGGAGAAGTTTTCATGCACAGATAGAGCATTCATGGTGGTTAAGGAGTTGTGAATTGAGTTATACATTGTAGAATCAATTAAAGGAAAAAAAAGGAAAGAAGTGACACATCTGATTAGAGAGGATCAAGGATACATGCAAAGAGGTAACCTATTATCTAGTAGTAAAGTGCTAACTATAGGATCATTGCTGAGACATTCCAATAGGTGAATTAGTTAAATCTCTTAATAGAGTAGTCTTAACAAGTTTTTATAAATCCTTTAATAGGGTGCTTACCTCATTTTAAGTTTAAGTCCTTTAATCAGGCACAATTCTAATAGAGTGTTGAAATCCTTTAACAAGTTAAGATATAACAATCTTGTAAGCCTTTAATAGGGTAGACCTTTAATAGGGTAGATCATAGTGTATGATCAAACATTGTAACCTTAATTGGATACACTTTACAAGTATAGTAGTGAAGATTTTTGGGCATCATCCCCACCCTAGTTTTACCTTCTCATGGAGGATTTCTAGGTAACCAAATACCTTGTGTCATATATGTGTTGAATCTTATTTGATTTCATGCTATGGATGAATATGTTTAGCTAGCTATTTTAGTTTACTTGAAAATTGTGAGATGGATGTGTGGTGAATGATTTTATGGTTAAATATTTGAAGGCCTAATTCACACCCCCCCCCCCCCCCCCACTCTGAGAGTTTACTTTCCCTATTGTATTTCAAATAAGTACCTCTAGATCTTGTACCAGTGTCAATCAACTTGCCATCTTTATCCTTGATAATGCATATATTCTCTATGAATTGTAGCTAATATCCTTTATCAACCAACTATACAACACTCAATCAGTTATGTTTCAATCCATTAAAAACATAGACATCATCTATGTTAGCCTTTCCATCAAGAGTAATAGATCCTACTCCCTTGATATGACAAGATACTTTATTACCTACTCTAACAAACCCTCCATCATGACTACTAAACTTAACTAACTTATTCATGTCTCTAGTCATATTATGTGAACAAATACTATCTAAAATCCAATCATAATTCTTTTCAACTTCTGAAACTAAGGCTTTCTCTTCTCTAATTTATTTTTCAAGAGTTTCTTATTTTACAGCTACAAATCCTAACTCATTATCACTTTCATCAAAATCAACATCTTCATTTGCATACAAATAATCTCTAGGCCTTCTAGACTTGAAATTCTTATTGTCACAATATATTGCACCCTTGCATGAAGTTTAACGTAAAGGTGATCTTGTGAAACATAGAAACAATCTCCAATCTATGGCATTTGAACTATGAGACTAGGTCTCTAGAGAAGGTTGGCTTCCTTACTATCATGGCACCAAATAGTATGTTTCATCTTATCTATACCCAAGACTGTAGTATACATCAACATCAATATCGATCCAATATACACAACTCCCAACCCTAATTACCCCTCACAACTCACATGTATATTACAAACTAGATGAAATGGTACAAAGAAGAAGCTTTACAAGATAGCATTAAAATTAAAATTAGATACAACATATAACTTGAAGAAATAAGAAGTAATACTAATAGAAGGAAAGAAGGAATTCACAACATTAATGGTAGAAGAGGGTAAAATAGGAGATTATATTTATGCAGGGAAAAGGAAATTACAACTCAAGAGAATAGAATGCTACTATCAAAGAATCAAAGAAAGAGACCAACCCTTAAGACATATTTATCTCTACCTTTTAAAGGTGCAAGCATAACCTAGATGTCTCACTAAAAACCTTAGGCCTAACCACCTGACTAAATTGTAGATAGCGAAATAACTAAAAATAAAAAAGAAACTTGATCATGAAGTGTCCTATTGTTGGAAGTGATAGGAAGAGAAAGGAATGATGTACCTAGTTGTAAGAGGTCAAATTCCCAAATATTTGATCATTTCATGCATTAAAGAGACATGGAGGGCATTGGCATCATACAAACAAGGTCCAAGAAGTCTCTCTGCATTGAAGAACATGCCTTGATAGTATGTCATGGCTACAAGGAGGTGATTCATACCGCTAAAGAAAAAATGTGGGGATGGACGTGTTATCTGCCTAAAAAATGCAAGGTTGGTCGTGGGGGTGGGATGGATATGATTTCCCCAAAAATGAATTTTGGTCATCAATGTAGATCATCCCTTTGAAATATATGACCCATATGGTGAGTAAATCTCCCCAACAAGAGATTAAGTCACCATCTTTGATCAAGATCCTCCCTTTGAAGTGAATGACTGAGATTTTGCAGGAAATCTCCAAGATGCACTCAAATCCAATGGTTCTCATATCTTCATAGGAGACCAAGGAAAGGACATAAGAAAAGAGTCATCAGATCAAGGTGACCCAACAAAAAGGGAAAAAGATAACACAAAAAGTGGGACCCTTCACCATGTAGTGCAAATCTAGGTTCCAGAGCATTGAAGAAACACTACAACATGAAGAAATGTCAGAATAAAAATGCATGGCAGAATGACATTGGATAACACACCAAGTCAACTACCTACATAGATATAAATACATGACCACCTAAAGACACATGGTAGCATCTTGTGTTCTTGTGAGGATGAGAAGATGTCACACAAAAACATGAAAGGTGTTAGATCTTTGCAACATGAACCAACTTGATGCTGGACACATGGCAACATCTTGCACTTTTGCGAGGTTTTTGAGATGGTATATGAAAACATGAGAGTCATCAAATTTAGAAACCATTAATCTAGGAAGAAGAGATGAGAAAACATGAAATGTGGTCCACCAATAAATGCAATTTTATCACTCACCATGTGGCACAATCTCGCACTTTCATGAGACAAGAATACCATCTTACAAAAAATGCATTGGCCATTGATGTGTGCAAACCTAAACCAAATGGGTCAAGGAATATCAAGTTAAAAAGTGATGTTAACACCCATCAAATGTGATGTTAACATACAACGAACATGTGATACCAACCCAAAAGGTCATGTTATCCCTTGGCAAGAAATCCACCTGACTAAAGATTTGTTAGATCATATATCACTGTTGGGCTGAATGGGGGCAAAAATAGGTCAACATTATTGGTGACTTAGAGGGTATGCTTTATTGATACACATGGATCAATGACCTTAATAAATCCATTGGTCATGGAGTCACCAAAAGAAAAAGATATCATCCTACCTCCAACTCCATAAAATTCTACCTCTACAACAAACAAACTACAAAATTTTCTATATCTAGGAGGGAATAGTCGTGCTCATGCACTTCTTGGAAAGATTGAAAACACATACTCTACTATGTATAGGTATGTTTGATCTTCAAAAGTAGGGCTTAAGATGAATCCCATTAACTAGTAATGGAGCCAACTCACCATTAGGCCTAGATAACTAAAATGCATTGGCTACCTTGCAACTAGTGATGATATAAGGTCCACTCCACATGGTAGAAAACTTAGAGTGCCTACATATTTTATCTCTATCTTCATCCCAATTAAGGACCAAATATCCTTCTGAGTAGACTCTAGCACCAACCTTCTTTTCAAAACTCCTCTTGACTTGTTACTAGTGAACCTCAAGTGTATGCATGGCTTGCTATCTCTTCTCTTCCAACTCCAATAGTTCTACCATCCCAACTATCATGGCATAATCTTATAACACTTCTAGCTGATGGGATAATTACAAGGATAGAAACTCAAGATAATTAGGAAGTCTTGCTTCTCTCCCATATACAAGTATAAAGTGTGAGTTCCTAATGGCCCTCTTAGGAGTAATTTTATCAGCCCAAAGAGAAGTTCTTAGTTTGGTAGTCCAAATCCTCTGATTATCTTTAATGGCCATCTTCATGATCCTAATAAGATTCTTATTAGATGACTTAGCTAGGCCATTACTATGGGGTAGGAGTTGGATGATGTCATCAAGTAGATTCCATGTTCTATTTCCTAGCAACATATATGAGTTTCAACAAAGGACTTGGAATTATATGATATTATGGTAGAGGGGACACCACACTTGGTAACAATCCTATTAAGGAACTCCACCACTAAAGTCTTTGTGGCATCCTTCAAGGCTATTGCCTTTGTACACCTTGTAAAATAGTCTATAGAGGCTAATATCCACTTGTGACCTAAGCTTGAAGGTGGGTTGATCAGTCCAATAAAATCCAAACCCCAATTGAGAAAATGGTTGATCAACTTGTATAGGGTGAAAGGGGAGTGTAGCTAGTCTTTTCTTACCTAAAAAGAAAGAACATTTCTCACACTTCCTTACCCAATTGTGAGAGTCATTGAATAGAATTGGCCAATAATAACTAACCCTCATTATCTGCATGGTAATTATTTTAGTACAGAAATGACCACCACTAGGGCCATCATGGAATTCTTTCAAATTTCTACTAGTTTGATCAAGACTAAAGAATCTCAATAAAAATCCATTAAAATTTCTCTTGAATAGAATCCCATCCACTAGGGCATAAGGAATAGACTACCACTTGAATATTCTTATTTTATCTTTATCTAATCTTTATGTCCATATTCTTCTCCTAATAAGAGGGTTTTTATATCATGCATCCAACTATTTTGATTATTGACTTTTGTTGGTTGCTCATCTTCTAGCACTAGGGAAAACTCTTGACTAGCATCATAAGATGAATTCATTTGTTTACACAGTCTCTTACCTCTCACAATATTTTTTATCCTAATGTCAATATCATATTTCATGACCATGGTGATCAATCCAACACTCTTCTCATTTGTGTCTTTTTCCAAGAGGAACTCCTTCACACTTGCATGTGGAACTAGGAGTTGAACATTTTTATGTGATAGTGGATGTCCAAATTTATTTAAAGCTCTTATAGTAGCAAAAACAAGTGTCTCCACATAATTTTACTTGTCTTCATAATCCTTTAGCCCTTCACTAAAAAACATATAGGTTATTCTATATTTTCATCATTTAATTGTGTCAAGATAGTTGATATATTTGAGTCACCTCCAAGCATGTAGAGGATGAAATATTTGTCAAAATTTGGATTGAAAAGGGTAGGAGTTGATGCTATTGCTTCTTTGATTTCTTCAAAACTAGAACTTCCTTCCTTTGTCCATGTGAAAACCATATTCTTCCTTAGCAGGGTTGTGATAGGTTTGACCATAGTAGCAAGGTTAGGAATGAACCTTTTCGTAAAGTTGATTCTACCAAGAATACTTTGCAAACCCTTTTTATGGATAGGAAGTAGAAGAGCAAGAATTTCCTTTATTCTCTCTAGATTAATGGTTAAGCCATCCCTTGACACAACATGTCCTAGAAAATTTACCTATTAGTGGAAAATACACACTTTTTAGATTTAGTGACACGCCATATTCTCTACACTTGATGAACACCTACCTTAGATGACTAAAGTGGTCTGTGAAGTTCTTTGAGTAGACTATTATGTCATTAGTGTAGATTAGCACAATTTTTTAAAGCATAGTATTGAAAGACATTTCCATTTCCTTTTGGAAGGTCACACCTACATTGGTTAGTCTGAAAGAAATTTTACCATAGGCATAAGTACCCCATTTAGTAGTGAATATTGTCTTATATATATCTGATTCTTGGACTAACACTTGGTTGTAACCTAAAAAGCCATCTAACAAGGAGAATCTTTTGGATCCATTGACCTTGGACAAGATTTTCTCCATAGAAGGGAGAGGATGGTGAACTTTGATATAAGCCTTATTGTGATCTCTAAAATCTACACACAGTCTAATCTCTGCATTCTTCTTCCTAATAGGAACAAGGTTAAATACCCAAGAGGAATGTTTAATAGGAAATATGGTCTTGGCCTCTATAAGCTTGGATAACTCTTTTCTCATTAAAGGTGTTGAAATCTGATTGAAAAAGAGATTGTTAAGAAGGATATTATTGAAGAAGATTATGTGTTTCAATCATTGTTTTGTCACTAATGTCAAACCAACTATTTGTTGGTAAGACAATTGCTTATAAGATTCAAGTTCTATCACTTACTTGGTTGATGAGGAGAATTCCATCAATAAGATGTAACAAAAGCACCTCGAGGAAAGGTTGAGTTATGATTATGTAATGAAGTACAATGATCAGTTAAGACAATGATGACATGATGAATTGATAATCTACTTAAGGTTACAAATATTGGCTACATATAGAAAGTTTAGAAGAACAAGTTAAACAAAGTTTGTCTACCAAGCTTGACCAAATGGATAGTAGGTGCCAAGAAAATTTAGTACAAGCTGAGTAAAAAGTTAGTTGGAGCTGAGTAAAATCAAATTCTAGTGGATGCCAAGAAAGACAATTGATGTCAAGTAAAGTTTAGTTGATGTCAAGCACCATTAAACTTTAGTTGATGCCAAGTGATTTCATAGTTGATGCCGAGCAATGCAGTATGTTTCAAGCATCAGAAGGTTTATAATGTCATGCTACTACATTATGTTAAAGATTGAAGATTCACTGAATCTAAGATAAAAAATTTGTTTTCTTGAAACTTGTGAACAAGGAGGAAGATAAGATTGATGAGCTGGTGGCACATAATTTGATGTAAACCATTTTTACGAAAATTCTAATGGATTTTAGGAGAAATTTCTAGAAAAGACAAAATATGGGGTAGATACATTGTATCCTACCTAATTCATCCAAAAACCCTAATTTGGATGATGGATAATGAGAGGGAAAATATTCTAATTTCCTATTTATAGGAATGTCTAATCATAAAGCAAGAGAGATTGGTGTCATGTGAAAGAACCTAAGGAGAAGAAGGAATTAAGGGTTTTGCTTCATCAAGTGACCCAAGAGAAGAGTCTGCAATGGCATGTTAAGCAAGAAGGATAAAGAAGATGAATGCTTGAAGGGTGAACAAGTTGTTAGAGTTGCAAAGTATGAAAGCCAAGAAGAATTGAGGATTGAACAAAGATTTGTAATGTGTAAAGAGAAGTTGTAAGTTGTATCAGATCAAAGCTCTATTGTTACTCTAACAATTGTATTTGTCTAGGGTAAATCCTTTGGATTAAGGCTGACCTAATAGTCATTACTAAATTCTTTAATAGTGTGGTTTTCCAAGTGAATGGCCTAAAGTCCTCTAACAAGGCTCATGTTTAATAGGGTGATTGAAATCCCTTAACCAGGTCACATGTAACAGTGTGTATTGCAATCTTAAAAAGGGTTGGCCTTTCACAAGGCATCACTTCAGAAGAGTGAAAAGGAGTAGCATGTTACTAGTGGTTTTTCCCAAATTTGATTTTTACATAAATCATTATGTCAAGTGTGTTGATGAAAGTGTTGTGTTTCATGCTTTACATTTCTACAAATTGATTTGATAGTAACATACAAGTGTTAGTAAAGACATAATGGATGCATGCATGAGTATGCATGTTTTATGGGTTCACTGAGTTGTGAAAAGTTTATTTATACATCTAGACCTTGAATAACCAATTCAACACCCCCCCCCCCCCCCCCCCCCACCCCACCCCACCCCCCCCCCCCCCCCAAGGTTATTCTAAAGTAATTCCAACAATTGGTATCAGAGCCATCTGCTTGAGAGGACTAGTTTGAAGGTACTAGAAGCACAAAAATCAAGATGTCAAAAAGAGAAGTACCCAAGCTTAACAGAGATAACTTTCTTGTATGGAAAATTTTGATGAAGCTACACATTGGAGGACTTGGAGAGCATGCACAATCTATCATTATAGTGGAACATGTTGATCCAGTTGGACCCCTGACTATTGAAGATATGAAGAAAAAGAAAGAACACAATCAAGTGATGTTGGAGATTGCCTCTACCTAAGCTATGCCAAATTTGATGATATCAAAGGATGTGACACTACAAAGAAAATGTGGGATACCCTACACACCATCTATGGAGGAGACAAAAATGTTCAAAGAGCCAAATATGAGAGTCTCAGAGGTAAGATTAATGATATGAGAACGAAAGAAGGTGAAAATATTGCTCAATGTATTTCTAGGATAAAATAAGTCATTAGTGCAATAAGAGGAGTTATTGTTCATATAGATGATGATACTAGGTTAAGTAAAGTCTTCAGCACATTACTACCTACTTATGATATTAGAATTTATTCAATTCAAGAATTGAGATGTACTCCAAGGAATGATCTAACCTTTGAAGGATTGGTTGGTAGACTCACTACTTTTGAGCTATCTAATTTTGATAATTACAAACTTGAGAGTCTTGAATCTGCATTCAAAGCTAAGTTGTTATTAAAGGATTCTAATAAGGTGAAGTAGAAGAAGAAGAAAAGGAAGATAAACTATGTATCTAGTGAAAGTGATACAAATGAAGATGTTAAACAATTGGAAGCACTACTAGCAAGAAGATTCCACATAGGAAAAGGCAAGTTCAAAAGGTAAGTTACCCATCATTTGTTTCAATTGCAATGAGGTTGGTCATATTGCTGCAAGATGTACACAGAAGAAAAACTATAAAGAAGACAACAAATAAAAAAGTAGAAGAGAAGATGGCAATAGAGATTACAAAGACAAAGGCAAGAAGTTATGCTACATTGCTAAAGAAGAAAGTAGGGATGATTCTAATGAATATGATGATGAAGTGGTATATGTTGCAATGAAGGACAAATTTGATGAAGATGAGGCAACTAGACTTGTGACTTGTGTCAACAAAAATGATAGATGGATCATTGATAGTGGATGCTCACATCACATGACTGGAGACAGAAGTAAGTTCATTACCTTAACTTGTTATGATGGAAATAGTGTAAGATTTAGTAATGATGCACCATATTTGGTTAAAGGAAAAGGTTCTATCAAACTCACAAACAAGATATCATGTGACAGTTTTTATTATGTTGAAGGACTAAATTATAATTTGTTAAGTGTGTCACAATTGAATAATCTGAGTTGCAAGGTTGAATTTGGAACAAAATTGCCAAGATATATGACACAAATGGGAAACTGATTGGAAAAGGTGATCAAACAAGAAGTAATCTATTTTATCTTGATATAGAGGATGCTACTTATTTTTTTGCACAATTTGATGATATATGGTTTTGGAACAAGAGATTATATCATGCTAATTTTGATAACTTGATTATTATCAGTAACATGAAGAAAGTTAGAGGTTTTCCAAAGTTGAAGAAACATAATAATGTAGTGTGCAAACAATGTCAGCTAGGTGAAATGGTAATGTCAAGCTTTAAGAGTAAATCTTATACCTCTAAAGAAATATTAGAGATTGTTCATGCTGACTTGTGTGGACCAATTGAAGTGCAAGGCTACAGAGGAGATAAATACATAATGTTATTAGTTGATGATTACTCTAGGATGATGACAATTATGTTTTTGAAACATAAATCTAATGATTTTCAAATGTTTAAGTGGTACTTGGCCAAAGTTGAGAAAGAAAAATGTAAAATTCTAAAATGGTTAAGATTAGATAGAGGAGGAGAATTTGCTTCAAATGAGTTTGAGATGTTTTTTAGTGATAGATGAATCAAAAGATGGACATCTGCCCCTAGGACACCTCCATGAAATTGGACTACTAAAAGGAGAGATAGGTCTATAATGGATTGTGCTAGAACACTTATGATGGAGAAGAATGTTGCTCTAAAATAATGGAGAGAAGTTGTAAGTACTTTTGTATATAACTTAAACCATGTGCAAGTTAAGAAAGGTACTCATTCAACACCTTTTGAACTATGGTATCGATATCCACCTAATGTAAAGTACTTTAAGGTATTTGGGAGTAAATGTTACATTCTTAAAGATGTTGGGAATGAAAAGTTTGATGCAAAAAGTGAAGGTATATTCCTTGGATACTCCACAAGAAGTAAAGCTTACAATTGTTTAAATACTAACACTAACAAAATTGTGGAAAGTGAAAATGTGAACTTTGATGAATTTATAAAGGTAGATAAGGTTGAACCTATGAAAGAACTAGAAGAATACAAATCATTTGTATACTTTTAGGAAGGAATGTATACTAAAGAAAATGTTGCAAATCAAGATGGAAATCAATAGCAAGTTTTAGTGACTGTCAAGTCATACCCTGTGAATGTTGAGTTGCATTCAGAAATTGATCTACATTCAAATGTTGAGTTGCAAAATGAAGTAGATGCACATTCTAATTCTAAGGTCAATGTACATGAAAGAGATGTCAAAATATCTAACAAAGATGTACACAGTGATTCTAAAGTTGAAAGACAAAATGTAGAAACAAGAGCTAAGCCAATATTCTCTAAATATGTCAAAAGACATCATCCTGCCAATCAAATCATTGGAGATAAAAATGCTAGGCCAATGAAAAGAAATAAAATGAGAACTGAATCATTTTTGCTAAGCATGAAGGAGCACAAAATAGTAAAAGATACTTTAGAATATGTAGATTGGTACAAAGCCATGGAAGAGGAGATTGAATAGATAGAGAAGAATAAAACATGGAGTTTGGTTCCTAGACCAGAAGACAAAAATTTGATTGGCGCAAAGTGGTTATTCAAAAACAAGCTAGATGAGAATGGTGAAGTCACAAGAAACAAAACAAGATTAGTTTGTAAGGGATATGCGCAAGAATAAGGAATTGACTATGGAGAGACATTTGCTCTTGTTCCAAGAATGGAAGGAGTAAGAACTCTACTTGCTTATGCTACATACAAAGGTTTCAAATTTTGTCAGATGGATGTTAAATCTATATTTTTGAATGGAATACTAGAAGAGGAAGTCTACATAGAATAGCCAAAAGGATTTGTTGATAATAACAACAAAAACATGGTATGTAGATTGCACAAAGCCCTATATGGATTTAAACACACACCAAGAGCATGGTATGAGAGACTTCATAATTATCTCATGAAGATTGGATTTGGAAGGACTAATGATAACAACAATATGTACATAAAGATAGAAAAAGGAAAAGGTATTTTTCTATCTAAATTTTTTTTTGATGATATCATATTTGGAGGAAAAGATACTTTACGTAAGGATTTTGTAAATCGGATGAAGCAAGAATTTGAAATTTCTATGGTTGGAGAAATCAAATTTTTTGTGGGATTGCAAGTATATTAGATGAATCATGGTATGTACATCACTCAATCAAAGTATGTCAAAGAGATATTGAAAACTTTTTGATTAGAAGATTTAAAACCTATAAGTGCACCTATAAGTGACAAGACACAAGTTGTCAAAGAATGATGATTCAACTAAAGTGAATCAAACATTGTATAGGTCTATGATTGGAAAATTGTAATATGTAATACATAACAAACCTGATATTGCATTATTTGTAGGGATAGTTGCAAGATTCTCTACTAATACTAGAGAGAATCACTTAATGGCTATGAAAAGTATAATGAGATATTTGAAAGGAACATAAGAGTTTGGTATATACTACAAGAAGAATGAAAAGTTTGAATTGAGATCCTACACTGATGTTGATTGGGTTGGAAACATTGATGATAGAAAGAACACTAGTGGAGGATAATTTTTCTTAGGCAAGAGACTAGTTACATGGACAAGAAAGAAACATAGTTGTACTTCACAATCTACTGCTGAAGTAGAATATGTTGCTATTGCTATAAGCTACACAAACATTATATGGATCAAATAGCTACTCAAAGGAATGAAGGAAGAAATCAAAAAACCAGTGATATTTTATTGTGATAACACAAGTGCTATCAATATATCAAAGAATCTAGTAATGCACACAAAGACAAAGCACATTGCAATCAAGTATCATAACTTGAGAGAGTTAGTCCAAGATAAAGAGGTGAAGATGGAATATGTTAACACAAAGAGGAAAATTGTTCATATCTTCATAAAAGAATTACCTAAGGATGCTTATGAGTATCTAAGAAGTAAATTAGGAGTGATACCCCTATAAAAGGCTATCTAAGAAACAAGAGGGTTTCCTTGCATCAAACAAGTTGATCGTCAAATGTTACAATTTGATGCAAAAGATCTTACTTTAAGAGCTGCCTAAAATAAGCATAGAACTAAACTACAAATTAGTCACAAGCAAGGTGACAGAGGGAGAAACTAAGGAAACTGCAAAAGTTTATATTTACATATTTTAAGGATGACAAGTTTTTGGTATAGGTCTTTGGCATTGTTATCAAAGAGGGAGAAAGTACATTAAGTTGATCATCATCAGAAGAAAACTTTTACTAATCAAGTGTAAGAGATAAGAGGGAGAAAGTCCTAAATTGATCTACTGATAAGAGAGGAAACATTGATCAAAGAATTAATTTAGAACAAAGAGGGAGACATCAATCAAAATGATTGATTAGAACATTGATTAGAGAGCTAGAAAGATCATCATCAAAGGGAGATACTCTACTGATCAATATAGTATAAAATAAAGAGGGAGAAATCCTAATCTACCCAATAAAAGGGAGCTATAAGAAAGAGTTTTTATAACCTAATCAAAAGATGGAAGTTGCTGATAAAGGGAGAAATTCCAATAAAAATTTTCTTTTTGGTATTTTCTTACTATTTTAACCTAGTTAGTTTGGTTAAACAAGGTGTTCATCATTTGATTGACTTGGTTGATTTGTTTGGTTTGCCATCAATGCCAAAGAGGGAGATTGTTGAAATCTGATTCAAAAAGAGATTGTTAAGAAGGAGATTATTGAAGAAGATTATGTATTTCAACCATTATTTTGTCACTGATGTCAAACCTACTATTTGTTGGTAAGATAATTGCTAATAAGATTCAAGTACTATCACTTAGTTTATTGATGAGGAAAATTTGATAAAAAATATGTAACAAAAGCACCAAGAGGAAAGGTTGAGTTATGATTATGTAATGAAGTACAAGGATCATTTAAGACTATGATGACATGATGAATTGATAATCTACTTAAGGTTACAAATATTGGATATACTTAGAAAGTTTAGAAGAACAAGTTAAACAAAGTCTGTCTACCAAGCTTGAGCGAATGGATAGTAGGTGTCAAGAAAAGTTAGTACAAGCCGAGCAGAAAGTTAGTTGAAGCTGAGTAAAAGTAAATTATAGTGGATGTCAAGAAAGATAGTTGAGGCCAAGTAAAGTTTAGTTGATGCTAAGCAATGCACTATGTGTTGAGCATTAGAAGGTTGATAATGTTGAGCTACTATATTATCTTAAAGAAAAAAGATTCACCAAATCTAAGTTGACAAGTTTGCTTTCTTGAATCTTGTGAATTAGGAGGAAGATAAGATTGATGAGCTAGTGGCACAAAACTTGGTGTAAACCATTTTTAGGAAAATTTTAATGGATTCTAGGAGAAGTTTGTAGAAAAGACAAAATATGGGGTAGATACATTATATCCTACCTAATTCATCCAAAAACCCTAATTTGGATGATGGATAATGAGCAGGAAAATATTATAATTTCTTATTTATAGGAATGTCTAGTCATAAATCAAGAGAGGTTTGTGTCGTGTGAGAGAACCTAAGGAGAAGAAGGAATTAAGGGTTTTTCTTCATCAAGTGACCCAAGAGAAGAGTCTGTAATGGCATGTTAAGTAAGAAGGCTAAAGAAGATGAATGATTGAAGGGTGAAAAAGCTGTTAGAATTGCAATGTATGAAAGCCAAGAAGAATTGAGGACAAAATAGAGATTTGTAATCTGCAAAGAGAAGTTGTAAGTTGTATTAGATCAAAGCTCTACTATTACTCTCTAACAATTATATTAGTCTATGGTAAATCCTTTGGATTAAGGTTGACCTAATAGTCATTAGTAAATCCTTTAATAGGGTGGCATTCCAAGTGAATGGCCTAAAGTCCTCTAACAAGGCTCACTTGTAAGAAGGTGATTGAAATCCCTTAACTGGGTCACATTTAATAGTGTGTATTGTAACCTTTAATAGGGTTGGCCTTTATTAGGGCATCACTTTAGAAGAGTGAAAATGAGTAGCATGTTATTGGTAGTTTTTTCCAAATTGAATTTTCACATAAATCATTTTGTCAAGTGTACTGATGAATGTGTTGTGTTTCATGGTTTACATTTCTATAAATTGATTTGATAGCAACATACAAGTTTTAGTAAATACATAATGGATGCATGCATGACTATGAATGTTTTATGGGTTCACTAAGTTGTGAAAAGTTTTACTTATACATTTGGACCTTGAATAATTGATTCACCCCACCCTCTCAGTTATTCTAAAGTAATTCCAACAAAAGGTACAATCTTGGGATTAATTGGTATCTTCTTTTGCCTAATAGGCTTTGTATTAGCATTTAATTCTATGGTATGTTGAAAAAAGCTAGGGTCAAATTCTTTTAAATCTTCATATGTCCAAGAAAACATGTCATTGAATTCCTAACATGGTTTAATGAAAGTTTCTTGTTCAAGTTCATAGCTTATACCTTTCCCAAGTTGAGAGTCTACCCTTTAGCAATGGTAATAGGTATGTAGTTATGTTTACTTGCAGCTAGGTTCAAACCTTTTCTCTTTTCTTGATCATCAAAATTTAAGATGCCTTCCAAGGTGATTCGACCCTTAGAAATTTTTTTGGAACTAAGGTTCATGATCTAATGTCCATATTGACTTTGTAGCTTGAACTGATTTCTATTATAGAATTCTTCTTCACCTCAAGAAAGTTAACAATTTGTACATCAAATTCAAATACCTACCAATTAGTGTGAATTTTTGGAATTGTAGGCCTTACAATAAGTATAATGTGTTGCTCTCTTTTATCTTCAACATGATCTGTTATACTATAGTGAGCACCTATTGCAACAAGTCTATCAATATGTTTGTTCTCTCTTCTAGGGACACTTTGGATGTTAAATTCTTGTAAGCCTTCAAGAAAATTCCAAACTCTATATCTATATGATTTGAGCATATTATTCTTTGTGTTGTTCTAGCTTCTTACTTGATTAACAACCAGCTCATTGTCTGAAAACACCTTTAAGGACTTAATCCCTCTTTTTTATGCAAGTTGGAGACCTTGAATCAATTCTTCATATTTTGCTACATTATTAGTGCAAATGAGTTAAATCCTATGAGGTAAATGGTATCTTTCCAAGTTAGGGGAGACAAGCATCACACCAACACCTAAGCCATTCTTTTTTCTTAAGCTGTCAAAAAGAATGCTCCATAACCCATTGATGTCTTCTTGCATTTTCATGAGATTAGGAATACAAGCATTCTTTTCCAATATATAATAGGTGCCAAGACTTATTTCTTTATCTTCTTATACTAGATCAAATTGAAAAGTAGTTGCCAATTCATCTAAAAGATAATCAAGCACCTTTATTACGGAAGTAGCAGGTTCATGTGTTATGCCCTCCTCATCTATCTCATGGATTGAATAATTCATGTTTATAAGGTTAGGTGTGTATGTCTCTATGTGGTTAAGGGCTAAAGGTTCTACCTTTATGGAGGCTTTTGTCCCATATCTTGTCTTAAATATCAGATAGGACAAGTCTAATGCAATATAACCACCTATCTATACAATGACCTCTCTTGAAAGATAGATGAAAAAAATTGGAGGAAGATCAACTATTGATATATCTTGAGTGACAATATGACTAGGGTATTCATGCAATGCCATTTCCACATTACTAGTATTCTTACTATTATAATAGAGCTACCATCTAACTATAGTACTCATCTAGCCATTGGATCATATTGAATATTGGGAGGTCAATTATACATTTAAACATCACTGAACTACTAGCTCTAAAATCTATCATGCAATTATGAACTAGTTTTTCTCCTATAATCAAAAAGGTGTAAAAGGGAGGAGACTTGTATTTCATACTAGTGTCTTCTTCTCTCTTAGGTTGCACAAAAATTGTTGCATCATCCAAAGTAGCTGATTGGCTTGACACCCTTATAATTCTGAGCTCTTGTTGTAGTAGCTCTAATTGTGATGACATAATGAGAACATCCCATGTAGGAACATTGACACTAGTCCTCTTTATCTAATCTACTACGTTGATAGAGGTGTTAGTTACTTTAAGTAGAGCCTTGGGAGCCACAAGAATTGATGGCTGAAATGGAGTAGCCTAAGGTTCATTAGATTTCATGTTGCTTAGACTTCTTTTTTTGGGGAGTAACATCTAGTTGTGCACTTGTAACTCAAACATGAGGAGTAGTTCCTAAAGTAGAAGCCTGATTTGATGGAGGAGGTGTAGCATCTTCCATAGCTCTTCTTTTTCTTCTGGTATTATGTGTTACAATATATAGTCCACATTTATAACTGAGAGGGGGGGTGAATTAGTTATCCAAATATTATCACAATTATTAACCTTAAAATAACTTAACCATATGAGTGTTATAAACTAAAACCGCAACAAGATACTCATACAAAATAGCACTAGATATGTTAACTAGGGAAACCCTTGATCAGATTTAGAAAACTCCAATGGGGATGGTACCCACAAGATGATGTACTCATATAAATATTTCTTGTTAGAGAGTGGATCCTGTTAGAATTCTGTGAATACATTTAGTACATATGATTCCATGTTAGGAGACTTTGAATCCTAGTTAGGAGATTTCAACCTTGTTAGGAGTTGTGGAAGACATCTAGACCCACTACCCAAATAGCTTCAAGGGCAAGACCAATGAACCCACTTTCCAAATTATCTTTGTATTATTCCTTATAGAATAATATAATTGTATTGTATTGTTTCTTCCTCTTTCTCTATCCTAACAATTGGACTTCTTTAACTTCTAATCTTGTAAATAGATCACGAATATCACATCCAATAATCTCTTGGATCTCTTACACACATTTAATAAGCACTCTTTTTCTTTTTACACTTTTCAATTCTTGCAACAATGGATACTTCATACTGCTTACAAACAAGGAAAATATCTTTCCTTTATATTGTATCTTCATAATAATTCTTTGTGTCAGCCTTGAGGCTTTCCCAATTAATTATAATAAGATAATTAATTAATTACAATTATAATAGCACTGTCAACTCATAGTCTATACAAAACTTCACATGTACGATACTAGGTCTTGTGCACTCACTAACATCACTAGCTGACTATCCTCTATCATAGCCTAACTACGTATCTTCTTACTCCATCTCAGATGTAATCTAGAAAACAAACATCAGGTGCTACTTTTCCAATACTCTATCTTAGAAATGCTCTTTGTAAATTAGGTACAACTTCTGTATGTCTACAACTCAGACTCTATACACTTAACTACATCATCAGGACATAGTATTAAACATGTCCATAATTGTGCATCACCACACAATCAAACCATTACCCATACCATCAATATCTTTGTTTGCCACTCAGCTAGTATTTACAAAAATTGTACTATCTTGACATCAATGACAAACATAATCATGAATGCAAAATGTAAATACTCTCCAATGCTTAGAATACTCCCCCAATTTAATATCATCAGCTATCATGCTAACAATCTCCCCCTTTGACATTGATGGCAACATTAATGAAAAAACCATCTAAGTTCTGAGAATACCAAATTGTATTCTATTGTTATTGCTCACCAGCATTAGTTGTCCACACATTAAAAAGAATCTCAAAACAATAGGTGCACAATAGGTGCATACTCCTTCTTCTTAGACATCAGTTATTTACACCACACTAAACAATTTATAATACATCATATGCATATTCCTGCTTCCTTACATGAATCTTTTTAAATTTTTCTAAAGAGATATCTCTACTCCATACTTCGGAGATGTTTCTTATCATGCATACTCTCCCCCATGCCTTAGAAGATACACTCCCTCATACCTTAGGAGATTTTTTTTTTCTTGCATATTCTCCCCCATTGACATTAATGTCAAGGACCTCAATCTCAATGTTACTACATACCAATTGATAAATACCAATTGCTAATATGCTACTCTAAGTCTTCAAGAAACTCAAGTATCCAAAGACACTAATCAATTCCAAATACCAAGAGTCCTCAGTGACTTAGATCATCACAGATACTCCCCCATACAAGAATTATCAGCATCTAGTTTAGGCTAACAATAATGCCCTGTACTACTAGATTAATGCACTCTCTGCATCATCAACTCAGAAGTAAGCTGGGCCATAACCCCAAGCATACCTCTCAAGTACTCAAATTATCTTTAGGAAAAGGCTTTGTAAAGATATCTATAATCTAATCTTTAGTACTCACATACTCCAATATGATCTCCTTTTTTTTTTTCTCTCTATTAAGATATTATACTTAATAGATATATGCTTAGTCTTAGAATGCAATGTACTCATTGTACTTGTGTTGTCATAGTAAATGATAGTAGGTTCTTCAAACTTAATTTTTATATCCTTTAGTATCTGCTTCATTTGCATAACTTGATTACAATTATTTGCTACTACAACATAATCTACCTCAACATTACTTTATGAAATACAATCTTTCTTCTTGCTTAACCAAGAAACCAATCTTCCTCCAAGAAAGAATGCTCCACCACTGATGCTCTTTCTATCATCCATACTCCCTATCCAATCTACATCACAAGATTCTTAGATGTACTTGTTGTACTTGTGTTGTCATAGTAAATGATAATAGGTTCTTCAAACTTAATTTTTATATCCTTTAGTATCTGCTTCATTGACATAACTTGATTACAATTATTTGCTACTACAACATAATCTACCTCAACACTACTTTATGAAATACAATCTTTCTTCTTGCTTAACCAAGACACTAATCTTCCTCCAAGAAAGAGTGCTCCACCACTGGTGCTCTTTCTACCATCCACACTCCCTACCCGATCTGCATCAATATATGTGCACATAGAGTGAAATCATTTGATCTGTCATACCAAATTCCATAGTTAGATGTCCCTTTAAAATATCTAAATATTCTCTTCACTACTATAAAATTATATTCCATAAGATCAGTTTGAAATCCAATTACAATCCCAACTACATTTTCTATATTTGGTCTAGTGTGAGTTAGATACTGCAAACCTCCAATCATGGATCTGTACTTCTTATGCTCTATTGCAAGTGTCTCATCTTTTCTAGATAACTTGTGACTAGTTATCATAGGTGTACCAATAGGTTTAAAAATTTCCAAACCAAACCTTTTCAACAAATCATTCAAGTACTTAGCATGTCAAATAAAAGTACCATCATTGTTTTGTACAATCCACAATCCTAGGGAAAACTTCATTTCTTCTATCAAGCTCATTTCAAACTCATTCTTCATCTCTTTAGCAAAATTATCACTTTCTTCATCACTACCACCAAAAATGATGTCATCAAAAGATATTGCAATAATCAACAAACCATTTTCAACTTCTTTCAAATACAAGTCACTATCTACCATACCTTTAGCAAATCCAAGATTTGCCCAATAACTATCCAACCTTGCATACCAGCTTCTAGGTGCTTGCTTCGGACCATATAAAGCTTTCTTTGGTTTGTATATCATTTCTTGGTCTTCTAATAAAGGAAAACCTTCAGGTTGCTCAATATATACCTCTTCTTCAAGTTCTCCATTCAAAAAAGCTGATTTAACATTCATTTGATAAACTTTGAACTTCTTATTCATTGCATAAGCCAAGAACATCCCTACTACTTCCATTATAGCTACAAGTGCATATATCTCCTCATATTCTATGCCTTCTTACTATGAATATCCCTTGCATACAAGTCTATCCTTGTACCTCACAACTTCATCTTGATCATTCATCTTATTTCTGAATACCCATTTGGTTCCAATCACATTCTTGTCTTTAGTTCTAGGAACTAACTCCCATGTATCATTCTTCACAATCTAATCTGATTCTTCCTACATTTCTTGAATCTAATGATCATCTTTGCATGCTTCACCAATTCTTTTAGGCTCAACTTGAGATATCAAACATATATCCTCATTTACTCTATTTCTTTTCATCACACCTTTTTCTTTGCTTCTAATTATCTACTCAAGAGGGTGATTCTTTGTCAGATTCCTGTTAGAGGTAGAAGTTGACATCTCAACTCTTATCTCTTCTCTAGGTTCAAATCTCTACTCTCCTCTTTGCTCAACAATTAGTACATCATTCTATAAATAATTATTAGTCTCAAAGAAAACTTCAACATTCTTTCTAACAATTCTAGAATTATCTTCTTCTTCATCTAAATTATATTCTACCCTTTTTTCCTTAGTTCCAAACTTTTCATCAATCCTTACATTTGTGCATTCAACTATTATCTTAGTTCTATAGTTTAAAAATATGTATGCCTTGTTTTTCAATGAATAACCAATAAACATATGTTCATCGCTTCTTGGGTCAAACTTACCAATGTTATCATCTCTCTTAATGTAACTTTTTCTCCTAAATATTCTAAAATACTTAATTGATGGTGAATAACAAAACCATAGTTCATAAGGTGTCTTGTTCATACCTTTCTTGATCTACAGTTTGTTCAAAGTGTATACTATTGTATTGACTACTTCTCTCCAAAATGTCTTAGAAAAATCATTCTCAAACAACATCATTCTTGTTGTTTTTGCTACTCTTTATTCCTTCTTTTAGCAATCCCATTTTTCTCAGGTGTTCTAGGTGAAGATAGTTGCTTTTTTATTCCATTCTCTTCAAAAATATGCTAAACACTCTAGAGGTGAATTCTCCTCCTCTATTAGATCTCAAAAACTTTATCTCAATATCAAATTCATTCTCAACTCTATTCTTAAATGTCTTAAAATTCTCAAAAGCTTCATATTTTTATTTAAGAAATGCTACCCACATCATTCTAGTGAAATCATCAACAAAAATCATAAAATACCTTTCACCATACAATCATGTTGTTCTAGAGGGACCACTTTGATCTATGTGAATGATCTCCAACTTCTCTGTGGTAGTGAACTCCTTGCTAGGAAATGATCCTTTCTTCTGCTTAGCTAAAATACATTCCTTACATGAAAATGCTCCTCTAGTTGATGGTTCATGAAAGAATGTTCCCATGTTTCTTATTAAGGTCTAGAACCATTAGTGGATTGATTGACACCATATTATTGTCTTGCTGCTTGTTCTTGTGTGATTAGTGCCTAAGATGGTTTTGCTCTGTAGCATATGGAATACTAACATAAATAATTCTAAGAAGGACAAAAATCTTGCTCTTGAGAAAGGCTTTTTTTGGAACTAATGTCCTTACTAGATTTTATTTGCATTTGTAGCTAGGGTATTACCTTGATCTGGTAGTCTATCATATGTGGCATTTTATAAATAAAGTTGGAAACACCCATTATTTTTAGATTGTTATCTTTCCAAGATCACCAGCTTATTATTCATCTTTTGAACCACTAAGGAATGGTCATGAAACTTCCTATCCATATCAGTGCTCTAATGCTTGAACTTGTTAACATTTTGCATCAAAGCTTGCATCATGTTCTTCAAAGCTTGTTATCTTTCCAAGATCACCAACTTATTATTCATCTTTTGAACCACTAAGGAATGGTAATGAAACTTCCTATCCATATCAATGCTCTAATGCTTGAACTTGTTAATATTTTGCATCAAAGCTTGCATCAAACTCATTAGAAGATGTAGAGGATTTTAGAGTTATGGAAAGAGGTTGACTTGTAGATGTGGTTAGAATAGGAGCTACTAAAGGTTGGTGAGTAAGTACATCAAGAAATAGAGGCATTGAAGGTCTTAGAGATAACTTCCCTTGAATCAAAATATTCTCTACTCTAATGAAAATCTCATATGTAGTTGGTAAGGTATCCATTTCCATGGTTTATAAAATACTAGCAATATCACTATTGAAATATCTTAGGTAATATAAGAACGTAATACTAGGGAATGGTTTTGGGGTAGGAGCACAACTGTGACATGAAGTCTAGTAGCGATAGGAAGATAGCATGCAACATTATTAATGTAAAATTGTATTGCAAAAAGAAGTCTAGTGGCGACAGGAAGATAACATGCAAAATTGTATTGCGACAAGAATTTTGGTGGTGATAAGAAGACAACTTGCAATATGACTAAAATGCAAGGGCACAAAGAAAATATCAGATATAATTGAGTATAAAATCTAAAATTTGAAATGTTAGTGTGTGTGTGTGTGTGAGTTTAGAGTTTTATGTTTTAAAATAAAAGTCCTTTTCCATGTGGTGGAAATGTTTAGGTGGCATTCTTATAAGCCTACCCAACATTATCCACTAAGTACTTAGTATGAGTTTATTTTAGTTTATTTTGGGTGTGTTAAAACTTTGTAATTTTTAAAAATGTTTATGAAAAAAATCAAAAGGAAGAAAATGATGAATATTCCTAAAGCATCATGTGTAGGCATTCAAAATGTAACTGCCACAAGAAGGCTATGATGTTTTCTTGGGAGTTAAATTAGAAGGTTTTTTCAAAAAGAGAAAGTGGTGCATATTGTAAGAGAGATTTTTTGGGAGAGATTTTTTTGGGAGAAAGTGAATAGAATGAAGTCCTTGAGTTTTTCTATAATTTTTTTGAGTTTCTAGTGTTGTACAAATGTGATTGTGTAGTATTCTACATACATTTTTCTATTTTTATTTAGATCTTCATTTTGGAAGAAATCTAAAAATTAGATCTTAATAGTTTAGCATTTTCTTTCTTTCCATTTCCTATTAGTCAAATCTCTCTATTTTTTTGAGAGTAGGTTTTGCATGGAGGTTTTCTAAAGATCCTATTATGGTCTTTGTTGGTCATTGGAGGATCCTGTTTAGTTTCATGCATTTAGTTTTTGTTCTACTGTTATCTCATATCATGTTATAGGAAAACCAAGTGGTAATGCAAATTTGAATGGGCAACATCTTCATGTGTTGACCCTCATTTCATTAAATTTCTATGAATTTTTTGAAATATGCATTCATCCATGTGAAGCATGAAGTTGTGTATTTGAATTTCCCAAGGTTTTAGAGTCTCTTTGCATTAGGTTTTACCACAACAAGTATTATAGCTGATGTATTTTGGAATCTATAATTAAAGTATGTCATGTGTTCATGGGGAGCATTTTTTATGGTTGTTAGTTGTTCTAGAAGGGATAAGTGATCACTCTTATCTTCAAAGTATTTATAAATTCCTTCTCCTAATTCATCCCAATTGTGAATAGAATTATGAGCTAGGCCTCTATACCATTGTAGATTCTATCCTTTTAGTGATGAAGGTAAAAGCCTAATTGCAAAATCATCCTCCATAATACCATGTATATTAAAAACATTGGAGACTTCTTGAATATGCTCACTAGGAGACATGGAAGTCTCACTAGTGAAGTTAGGGATTCCTTTTAATGCATATACTGGTATGTCATATCTCTAGGTTAAGATGAGAGGACTCCCTCCATTAAAGGTAGAAAACACTTAATTTCTATCCATGTGGAGCATTAGTCTATTCAAATGAGAGGATAGGACTCTAGGTTGTGGTCTACCAGTAGGAGGAGTAGAAAGAGACCTAGTAAGTGTATGAGTTACTTCAAAGATACTAACTAGTGAAAGAGAGAGCCTGTATCTTCTTCTAGTGGCTGAAAGAGAAAGTTGGGTAAATTGAAAATTACCTCTAGAAGATGCCCTTGTGTGAATGTTGGGCATTAATTGTAGCAACTATGGTCTAAGAACCAAAATTAAAGATGGAGTCACCAATTGATTGAATGAGAGCCTCTTGAAGGCTTGAAATGCTAAGAGAAGCACTATCTCCTTAGTATATTAGTTGAAATATTTCAATTGAAACCAAAAACTAGTAGACTTCAAAATGAAATTGAAGAGTCCCACTAGGTGAGCCAAAAACTATTGTCACAAAAGCTTGCAACCTTGCCTAAATTTTAACCTAAAGGATACCTTGTGAAGCATGGAAACAATCTCCAAGATGTGGTACTTGAACTATGATATTGAGTCTTTGAAGAAAGTTGGCTTCCTAACTATTAGGGTGCACTAAACTACTTCCTTCAAGGAAAATGAGAGAAGAATTGCCTGACCTAAAGCTAGAATGAAAGGAGGTCATGCATCAAATAGTATATTTGATCTTATATCTGTCCAAGACAACATTACACATCAATATGGACCCAATATAGAAAAATACCCAACCCTAATTACCCCTCACAATTCACATACAAATCAGGAACTAGATGATATGCTACAAGGAAGAAGCTTCACAAGATAGCATTAAAAATAAAATTAGATAAAACATATAACTTGAACAAATAAGACAAAACACTAACAGAAGAAAAGAAGGACTCTTCATCATCCAATACCCTATACCCATATTGAAAATGAGTCTTCATCTTCTCCTTCCAATTGTCATAGTTAACTCTATCGAACTTAGGGCTTTCTTTTTCAAAGTGACTAATATTGATCTCCTTAAGTTGTCAAGATTTTTCTTCAACGACCTAATGCTCTGATACCTTATTTTAAAAAGTAAAGTCCACCAAGATAACTAAGAGCAGGGGAGGGGGGGAGAGGGAGTTGAATCAATTATCCAATTATTACAATATTTATAAACCTTATTAATCCTTAACCATGTGAGTAATATAATTAGTAACTATAAGAAGATACACATACACAATAATTTCAAATATGTTAACTAGGGAAACCCTTGATCAAAGGGAAAACCTTAGTGGGGATTGTACTCACAAAATGATGTACTAATATAAGACTTCCTTGTAAGAGGATAGACTATGTTAGGATCTAATGAAATATATTCAATACATATTAGTCTCTATTAGGAGACTTTGAATCCATGTTAGGAGATTCTAACCCTATTAGGATTTATAGAAGGTAGAAGGACCCACTGTCCAAACAACTTTAGGGGAAAGACCACCTAACTCACTATCCAATTGGTCTCTATATTATTCCTTGCAAAATAATAGAAATGAAATAACTTAGACTCCTTTATCCTCTTGACTCAACCAAGCCTCTTCTGATCTAAATACTAGATTACCAACTCCATATCCAATAATCCCTTTGATCACTTACACACATTTACCAACTTTCCATATTTATTTCTCATTAAATGGAATACACACTTCATCACAAGGAAAATAACCTTCCTTTCTACCATGTCCTTAAAATAATTCCTTGAGTCAGCCTTGAGGCTTTCCCAATTAATTAAAATAGGACTTCATTAAGATGTTACAAAACATTACATCTTTTCATAATTAAAGATCATTTTCATCTCATAGTCTTTACAACCTCTTAAAAATGCTACCTCTAACCTTTTACACTTTCTATTGTCATCATCAGACTTTCTACTATCATTTTCTAACATTGCTCAACACAATTATATCCATATTAAGATATATAGTCTAAATATTAGAAGCCACTTGTGAGTTACTCTATCTTCACCTTATCCTTTATAATTCTTTAATAACTCTTACATGCATTTGATTTTATGTATGCACACTTGTCCACTTCATCAAGACACAATGGAGAACATATCCTCAACTGTGCTTCACCTCATACTCAATATACAATATGTATGACATTGTTCTCTATCTTCTACTCTAGTAGTCTTTACATAAACAGTACTATATTGACATCAATGGAAAACATAATCATGAATGCAACATGTCAATTATTCTAACAATCTTTGCAATTCTAAGGATACTCCCCATAAGAAATATCATCAAAATTCATGCTAATGAGTCTTGGTGCTTGATCTCTATGAGCATTACCTAGATCTAATAAGCACTAAGTGTTCTATTTATTCTCATGAGAGATGGATTCATGTATGAATCACTACTCATGAAATATGTGTTAATGAGTTTGACTAAAAAAGTACATAGTTAAATCCTAATAGCAATATTACAATATGACTTATAGAAATATCTCCTACTTATCACTTGATGAGCTTAAGGGTTTTCTAATGAATGGTTCATAAGGCATGAAACTTGGTGAAGGTTTTTCAAATGAGGTTACAAGTAGAATCAATTTAACCATGAAAGAGACTTGTAGTTAAACATGCTCAAGTTGGAGTAATATTGGGATGGGTGACCTCCTGGGAAGTCTTGGTGCTTCACCTCTATGTGAATCACCTAGATCCAATGAGTGCTAAGTCTTCCATTTATTCTAGCATGAGATATGGATTCATGTATGAGTAACTACTCGTGAAACATGGGTCAATGAGTTTGACTCAAAAACTACTTAGTTAAATCCTAATAGCAATATCACAATTTGACATATTGTGGAAATATCTCCTACTTATCACTTAATGAGCTTAAGGAAATTTATAATGAATGGTTATAAGGCAAAAAATTTGGTAAAGGTTTTGCAAATGGGGTTGCAAGAAAATTGGGTTTAACCATGGAGGAAACTCTGTAGTTAAGTGTCCTTGAGTTGGAGTAGTACTAGGATGGGTGACCTCCAAGAAAGTCTTGATACTTCACCTTTGTGAGCATCACCTAGATCCAATGAGTGATAAGTATTACATTTATTCTCATGAGATATGGATTCATGTATGAATCACTACTCATGAAACATGGGTCAATGAGTTTGACTCAAAAACTACCTAGTTAAATTTTGATAGTAATATCACAATTTGATTATCACAATTTCACTTTCTATGGAAATATCTCCTACTTATCTCTTAAAGAACTTAATAGGATTTCTAATGAATGGTTCATAAGGAAGAAAAACTTTGTGAAGGTTTTTTAAATGGGGTTGTAAGTAGAGTGGGTTTAACCATGGAGGAAACTCTATAGTTAAGTGCACTCAAGCTCAAGTAGTACTGGGATGGATGACCTCCCTAGAAGTCCCAATGCTTCACTTCTATGAGCACCAACTAGATCTAATGAGTGCTAAGTGTTCCATTTATTCTCATGAGATATTGGTTCATGTATGAATAACTACTCATGAAACAGGTGTTAATGAGTTTGACTAAAAAACTACATAGTTAAATCCTAATAGCACTATCACAATTTCACTTGCTATGGAAATATCTCCTACCTATCACTTAATGTGCTTAAGGGGATTTATAATGAATCCTTCATAAGTGATGTAGTGCAAGGTAGGATAATCTCCAAATGATGTGTCCTATCCCCCAACAAATAACCATACAATAGAAACACAATTTAAAAATATAAGATCTAATATTAGATCACAACTCTTTATTCATAAATTAACTGATTACATACAACGTGTTGGGTTGTAAGGCATTCCTGATTATGGTAAAATACAAAGAAAGTAATAGTTTTGTAAGATCCCTCAAGATCCAATCCAAATCTTAGCTAGTCCATATCCACACTCTAGTAGAAACCTCCAAGGAAGACCCATCCATTACTTATAAGCCCACCAAGCAATCTCCTTGTTTCCCAAGCCTCAGCTACTAGCCTATCTCAAAATTCATTCCTCTACCACCTCCTCTTCTCCAAGATGGATGAATAATGACTAAAGACTTCACAATACCCCCTACTTATAATAAACTAAGCCACAAGTTGACCTAGTAAGCTACAAATTAAATATCCCTTACATTAACTACATGAAGAGCCACATGTCAATCTCCAATAGAAATTAAATACCAAATGCCTTTAAAGTCTTACAACACTTATTAAATACATGAAAAATAATTAACCAAGACCCAAATAGGTCCACTCAACTCCACCAAAATCCCTTAATGATGCAAGATATCCAACTACCCCAGGATGCTCCTGCATCAGACTCCCCAAGTGTGAAAAGAAAAGTGTGTCTAAAAAAAATCCAAAAACATCTTCATCTTCACCAAAGGTTTCTGCTCCAACATGGACAAGAAAAATGACATGCAAATTGTCCACATCTACATCATTCTATCAAAAACTAGAATCTCAACTATCTAATCAACATGCTCACTCCCAGGAAAAAATTGAACATTATAATGCTTCATCAACAAACCCTCATGCACATCAACAACTAGTGAATCTACACCAGTAATAAACTTCATATCAGTAGCAATATATAGATCTCCATCAACACATTCCAAACTCAAAACACCAACCATCTCATTTCTCACAACAAGCTGCTTTGCAATCTCCATGTTAGACTCAACCAACTGATTATGAAAACCAATCTCCATCCCAGCATCAACAAGGTTAGGAATATCCTCAACAATAACCTCCTTTTTCTTTGTAGGTTCTATATCAAGCTCCATAAACTGCTCAACAAAACCAAAATCTTCAACCTCAACCTTGCGATATCATCTTCTCTCTCGAACAAGTCTTCTAACCACCTAGACAACTCTCTTCTAGATTGATAGACTTTAGCTCCACAAATCTCTACAAAAGTCAACCATCCCTTCCTTATCTCAATCAACTAGACTAGCGTCAAACTAAGAAAACATCTCTAAAAACTTCTTCTCCACCACATCACAGAAATTCATAATCACCTTAGGATCAAATACTCATAGAGTCATCTTCCAAGATCTTCACAAACTCTCTACAAAAAATCACCAATAGATCAATCTTCTTGAACAAGATCAACCTTCTATCTTTGTAACCATAGATCCATCTGCATGTCCTCCCAAGGTCCTAGTGCAAACTGCCTCAACTTTGGTGATCTGTCTACATGCTCAGGAACAAGCTTCGCTCTGATACCACTTGATGCAATGCAATGTAGGATAATCTCCAAAGGAGATGTCCTAACCCCCATCAAATTACCATATGATGGAAACACAATAACAATGCAAGATCTTATATTAAATCACAACTCTTTATTCATAAAAGAACTTATTATATGCAATGACTCAAGTTGTAAGGCCTTCTCAATTATGGTCAAATCTAAAGAAAGTAATAGTTCTGCAAGAACCCTCAAGATCCAATCCAAATCCTAGCTAGTCCAGAACCACACTATGGTAGAAACCTATATAGAAGATCCAACTATATTCAAAAGTCCACCAAGCAATCTCCTTGTTTTCCAAGTCACAGCTATTAGGCCTTCTCAAAATTCGCTCCTCTACTACCTCCTCTTCTCCAAGATGGATGAATAATGACTAAAGACTTTACAATACACCTTACTTATACGCAACTAAGCCACAAGTCGGCCTAGTAAGCTACAAATTAAATATCCCTTACATTAACTACTTGAAGAGCCACAAGTCAACCTCCAAAAAAAATTAAATACCAAATGTCTTTAAAGCCTTGTAACACTTATTAAATACATCAAACTTAATTGGTCAAGACCCAAATAGGTCCACTCAACTCCACCCAAATTCCTTAATCATGTAGGATAGCCAACTACCCCAAGATGCTCCTACATCAATAAGGCACAACACTTGGTGAAGGTTTTGTAAATTGAGTTACAAGAAAATTGGGTATAACCATGGAGGAAATCCTATAGTTAAGTTTGCTTCAGTTATAGCAGTACTGGGACTAGTGACCTCATGGGAAGTCTTGGTGCTTCAACTCTATGAGCATCACCTAGATCCAGTGAGTGCTTAGTGTTCCATTTATTCTGCTAAGAGATAGATTCATATGTTAATCTGAATACACAAAACAACAATATTAAAGTAAAGAATATGCTCATTAAATTGGAGTCTTAATCAATGCATAACACCAATATTCATGAAATAAGATCCTTGTTATCTTTCTACAGAAATCAATATTATTTAAATTTAATGTGGTAACTTAAAAGAATCAATTATGAATCAACTTTCCTCTTTCCAACAACCCATAACAAATTTATAAATTAGTTGTCATTGGCTAAAAAAAATGTTAAAATCAAACTTTTCAATGCATTTGATTTAGTTTTCACTAAAAAACAAATGGACTCTTGATTAGTTTATCATTTCACTCAAGACCATGATAAAGGAAACATGCCACATTACCATTGCTTTGGAAAAGTTGATAACCTTTACTATGAATCGCCAATAGGTTGATTTCAAATTCAAAACAATTCCATTTAATGTTTCAAGGTTATAAATCAAATGGCGATATAAAAGCAATAATGTAACTTTAAATTTAGAATGAAGATCTTTAAGAAATAATCAAACCAATTTTTAGTCTTTATAAGAGTCTTAGGTAGTTACAAGTTAGTTTACCTAAATATGTCAATTATCATATTAGTTACAAATTTGTAATAAGATTCCCAAATGATATTTTTTATAAAATAAATATTTAATTTTTAAAAAATATAATAAAAAATAGCAATCTAGAAATATTACCAAAAACATTTTACAATGGACATGATATACTAGTCCAAAAATTACTAATAAACTATAACAATTTATACAATACTCTCTAAAACTCTAAATAAAGTCTTTTAAAAATATCAACAAATGTGTGTGTGTGTGTGTGTGTGTGTGTGTGTGTGTGTGTGTGTGTGTGTGTATAAAATGTTAATAGATAAATTATTATTATATTTTGTGGAGGTTAAAAAATTAAGATAGACTTTATATGAAATATATTTATTGAAATATAATATTGATCTTTCGTATTTCTCTATATTATCTAAAAGAAAAAAACCTACTGACAAAAATATAACAAGTAAGAATATTATGGATTCCATTGTGTACCATATTTTTGCATCAACTTTTCTAATTACACTCGGTGATCTATCAGTGATCTATCATCAGGATGTGAAGAGCTAGAGGAGATAACTAATCAATTAGAAAAAAGAAAGAGTACTTAAATTGTGATATGAATATCAGGATTTAACTGTGTGATTTTGAGTCAAACTCGATGACCCATGTTTCATGAGTAGTGATTCAACATGAATCCATCTCTCATGAGAATAAATGGAACACTTAGCACTCATTGGATCTAGGTGATGCTCACAGGGGTGAAGCACCGAGACTTCTCGGGAGGTCACCCATCCCAGTACTACTCCAGCCTGAGCGCGCTTAACTACAGAGTTTCCTCCATAGTTAAACCCAAAGCTTGCAACCCCAATTGCAAAACCTTCACCAAGTGTTGTGCCTTATGAACCATTCGTTAGAAAGCCCCTTAAGCTCATCAATTGATAAGTAGGAGATAATTTCCACAGCTAGTCAAATTGTGATATGAATATCAGGATTTAACTGTGTGATTTTGAGTCAAACTCGATGACCCATGTTTCATGAGTAGTGATTCAACATGAATCCATCTCTCATGAGAATAAATGGAACACTTAGCACTCATTGGATCTAGGTGATGCTCACAGGGGTGAAGCATCGGGACTTCCCGGGAGGTCACCCATCCCAGTACTACTCCAGCCTGAGCGCGCTTAACTACAGAGTTTCCTCCATAGTTAAACCCAAAGCTTGCAACCCCATTTGCAAAACCTTCACCAAGTGTTGTGCCTTATGAACCATTCATTAGAAAGCCCCTTAAGCTCATCAATTTGACTAGCTGTGGAAATTATCTCCTACTTAGTACTTAAATTGTTAAAATTAAAATAAGATAACTCAAGAACATTAAAAATGTAATAATATCATAAATTATCTTAAATTTTTTAAATGAAAAACAATAAAAACCACTAGCAATAATACAACCAGTCAATTGGAAAATGTATATGGGGTACAAGGAAAACGTATAAGTTCATGCCCTTCTGTAGTCATATTAAAATTAAGATCCCTCTGACATTTTAATAGAAAATCAATTAAAACTCAAGAACTCTTCTCACATTTCAATAGAAAATCAATTTAAAATCAAGAACTCTCGTGTAAGGTTAATGTAATTTCATCCATATGCAATTATTTTAATTGTTATTTTGTAAATAGAGTGTAATAAGGTATAGTGTAGGAAAAAATATTTTAAAATGGCTCTATAGAATAAATAAATAAATAATCAATTCTTATTGAAGGTATAATAAGCATTACTAGCCTTTAAAAGACATATTCAAGTTAGTAATTTTCACATTTGCAATTTTATGAAACATTAACACAATAACTTTTTATTATTCACAAAACCATATTAAGGGTAGCAAAATAGGAGAAGCCTTGTGTTAATGCTCCTTCTAATAATTTTGATAGCTTGCTCATAGGCCTCCTCAACCTTGTGAGCACCTCTTTTGTAGACATTGGAAGCCTTTTAGAAATCCCCACTTAAAGAAGGTACGTTGTAAACGTTGTGTCTTGTCATCTTAGTATAATCATAGTAGTGTGAATGGCATCATGATTGCCCTTCTTTGCAGTGACCAAAACACCCTTTCTTACCTCTTTTGCTTGTTATCTTAACAAGAAAAGGTTAAAAAATAAGTTAAAAAAAAAAATTATGTAAAAGATAAGAAACTTTGGAGATGTTAAAATGGGGAAAACATACACTATACATTAAATCGATGAAAATACAATGTAGATTTTTCTGGAATTAATTGTGTGCAATGTTTTTGCATTGATAACATTTCAATCACACCCTATGATCTATCATTATGATGGAAAAAAATTAGAGGAAACAAAAAGATGCACTATTGTAGACTAGAATAATAATGTATCTCCTGATCTTAAGAGCAACTTTATAGAAGCAACGAAGTATAACCATTCATAGATAAACAAGATGAGATTAATTTCTAGCAGCTCCAAGGGAAGAAAGTGATTATGGACACGTGTTGGATGAGAATTAAAAAAATTGTAAGCCATTCTACGAAGGAAAAGGAAGCAAACTAAGATTGGTTAATCATTAGTTAATCATAAATTAGGAAAAATTAACTATGGTCACAGAAATGGGTTCAAATTAAAATAAAAAAAATATGTTTTAAAATTCAACCACTTCTTATATGTACAAAAACAAAAATTGAATTAAAAGCCACTTCAATATAGATCAATCTTATACAAGTATAGGGACATGTCATATTTAGATAGACATGATGTTAAGAGTGAAGACAATATTTAATAAATAGTAAAAATATCTTTCACTTGGAATATAAAATATTTATAAAACTAGCAGTAGCATGCTTTTGTACATGTAATGAGTGCACTGATAGGAGATGAGATTTAAGAGAAAATGTAGAATGGGCATTAAATAATGTAAATATATTTTTTTTAAATGAAAATACAAAAATAAAAAAGTTAAGATTAAAACATAGATATAAAATATACAATATTTAAGAAATTTGAATATTGCTTAACAAACGTGTTCAATAATTTCAATATTTTATAATTAAATTTAATTTATCAAATATGAAAAAAATAATCATAAAAAAAAAAACCATCAAAAAATTTATTACGAAAAATTAATAAGAAAAATACCAAAAAAAAAAAATAGCGACATCTCTAACAAATATTCTATTGACTAAATAAATTATAGAAATGAAAAAACAATATTTAAAGAAAAAACTAAACTAATATTAAAAAAAAAATCAAAAGTAATTTAAAAACTAAAATTTAAAAATTTAATAAATAGAGATAACAATATAATCTAATTGGGGATCACAAGTAATTATTTTTTAAATAAATAAGAAAAGAAAAAAAATAATTAAAAGTGAATATTTAAATTATAATCTTATGTGCACAAATTAGATTATAAATAATTTTAATTTAAATAACATAATATTTCCTAAAACCTTTTAAGTAGATTAATAAATATTATTTATTTAAATTAAACTTATCAAATATGAAAAAATAATCATTTAGAAAAATCCAACAAAAATTCTATTATGAAAAATTAATAAGAGAAATACAAAAAAAAATATGTTTAATAAATATTCTATTAACTAAATAAATTATGGAACTAAAAATAATATTTAAAGAAAAAATAAAACTAATATAAATAATAATAATAATAAATTGAAAACTAAAATCTAAATCAATTTTAAAAATCAATCACAAATAGAAAAAGAAAACTAATAAATAGAAAAAGAAAACTAAGAGTTAAAGTGGAAATAACAACTAATAAATATCAAAACAAGAGTTGAAAGTGGAGGGGGATAAAAACTGGTTGGTAAATAATTAAGAGAAAGGATTTTCAATTTTCCAACCAAACTCATGCAAATTATCCATAATGAAAATAAATAATTTATTATTTCCACAAAACTGTATTCTTATTGTTAAATAGAAGTGAAAATTTAAATATAAATATAAAAATATACAAATAAAAACCTAAGTGGATAAAGAACTATTTAATATTCTTTATGTTTAGTAAATATTGTAAATTCATTTAAAAATCAACTTGATATAAGATAATATATTTATCTCTAAATAAATAAATCTATATTAAAAACTAAACTACATAATTAATATTATAGACTTAAAGTAAAAATCAATAAACAAATCAATCTATCTTTACAAAAGTAGACTTACATAATTAATAGTACAAATTCAACAATTTAATATTCTTAAGGGCAAAATTGTCTTTTTCTCAAGCCAATGACAATTCAGAAATTTGAATACACAAATGAATTAGTAAAAAATATTTGATTTAAGACCTTAACTGCAAATTATAGTTCTGCCACAAAAAAATTAATAACGACGGAAACATTAGTTCCCTGCCTTATAAAGCAAGTACTAATAATAAACAACAGTGAAAATATCTTTCAAATATAAAATATTCATCAAAAAATATATTTAACAACACAACTATGGGCTGATTGATCAAAAATCCATTTCAATGGGAGCTCATGGAGACTGATAGACACAATAATTAAAGATACGTGTGGAAATGGCTGTTCGATAATGGAAATGAATAATTTATTATTATTTCCACAAAAAGTTTAGCTGATTTCACAAGTGATTTACTCCAAGTTCAAATGCACCCTAAAAATTTCAGTACTTCGTTGAATAGCTTTCGGAATGAAACTGTCCCTACACGCTAACATATCTAGAAAGGAAACACAAAAATAGTAGACGTTAGTACAAAATACTCTGTTCCAACTTCAAATGCTACTTCAGATAATATTCCTTCAATTTGTGAGGGTCCGAGACCTCCTGCTTCAAAGTGTTTGTAGGTCTAAATTACAACCAATAAGAGCCAAGTTTTTTAAATGAACCCTGTTTGAAATTCTATACAAGCTTTCTTGCCAAGCAAAATAAAAAGTATGAATAGGTTCTTTTGGTTTCTATATTACACATTCTTTAAGAAAATAAATATTCATACCCTTTCCTTGCCCAGGAACTTTTGATGTTAAAAATTGTGGCATGTTTTGATAGATTCAAGACAAAAAGACAAATCACAATTAGGATGGACTTATTCTGGTTTCAAGGAACATGTCTCAGGTGTATAACTATTAACAGAGCGAGAAATCTTAACAAGAGAATTCCTTTGATCTCCAAGCTTTTAAGAACAAGATTTAAAGATTGATTAATTAAAATATTTGAGACTAGCCACAATAAATTGATCCACCTAAAGCTTCATAAGGAGATTTGAAAGCAAGAACTAAGTTTTATAAGGTCTTTAGTTTAAATCTTAAAGACATCTTGAAAAAATAGTCCTTAAAATAGTCTACATTTTACGATTAATTCTTAAACTTTTATTAAATAGTCCTTCAAGAATTCATCCTTCAAAATTTAAGATTAATGTTAGAAAAAAAGAAAAAACATTTCAGAATTTATTCAACAAGATTAAGAGAGTGATTCTTGAAACTTTCGAAGTAATTTGAAATTGATTTTGTTGTAAAAGAAAATTAGTTTTGAAAGTATTGAATAAGAATTAGCAGTGAATAAGAATTCTAATTCTCATTAGTTGAAAAAAAACAAAACATTTTCAAAGCTAGAAAAATAGTCTCTTAACATTTCAAAATTAGTTCTCCAGAAAACAAGGAGACCCACAGATAACTTACAAAATTATAGGCATGCCTCTTTTGACTAGTATTTAATAGGAACTCATAAAAATTTGAATTACTATTGATTGAAGCTATAGTATTTAATCAATAATTATGACATGGCCCTCTCCAATAGTTACTATCATATGCATGATAGGAATTAAAAATGACAATATCTTGACCAGTTCATTCCTTCTTCTATTTAACTAAATTTTCTAAACCAAAATTTATTTACAACAAATACTTATTGAAACTTCCATTTAGAAATTTAGTTTTAAATAATGCTTAGAAAAATATGAAATAATATAATCATTGTGTAATCACCGTACCATAAGTCATTGTGACAATAATGGACATGTCAGATCTATAATATAGATTTATATTAAACGGAAAATTAATTTATCTAGATATGTTGGTTAGGTATCTCTCATATGTAGAACAAAGAAAACTCATCTTATTCCATAAGAAATTGTTTCAAAAATCAATGCATGAACGTAGAAACGGTTAACCACCGTTTATGAGAGCAGATTGCGGTGAAGATGCAATCAATAAATAAAACTAATAGTCTACTTGAGATTGACTAGGCCAATAGCCGAGATCACGGTTGAAACATTCATAATGTTGAACAAAACAGAAGGTATCATTGTGTTAGAATTAACGAACACTAAAACCATCATTCCCTAGAATCAAACATTTCTCTACACATGGGACAGCTGTTCTTCACTTTGGTGGATCTGAGAATACACTTGTAATGAAATATGTGCCTGCATGGCAACTGTTTTAAATCCTCACAACCATCCTCCAAAGAATCGAGGCATATCGCACACATATTCTCCCCATCACAATTTATTCCTTCACTGGGACCTCCCAAAATCTGTGCAGCTTCTTCATCACTAAATTTGAAAGGTCCAGTTTGTCCTCTCAAATTCAGAGAAGGATCGTCAACACTTAGAAAAAATTCAGGAGGCATCAGAAGGTCCCAACTCTCCGCTGGCATGCGCGGGAATGCATATTCTTCATTCCGAGTTTCAGCAAAGTGTGGAAAAACAAAATGCGAGATTTGTTCTTCCTCCCCATTGCTTTCAACATTATCATTAATGGAGGCCATCACAACTTGTATTGAAATTTCCTACACAAAATAATAATATATATCAACCCATCAAAAATAATTGTCTTTGGAAAGAGCTTGTTTTCCTATTTTTAGATCTGCTTGTTCAACCTAATTTTAGAAGATCTAATTTTGCGGTGCTTTTCTGAAGTTATTTCAACATAACTAAAATTGTTATTTTCATTTTTATATTAAAAAAAATTTAGTAAATTATTATTTTAAAAATTAAACTAGAAATTAAACTCACTCCATACATAATATCTATCTAATTGTGGTGAAATACATCAAACTACCAACCAATCTTCTAAATATAGTTGAGTCAAAATCTTTCTCAGTATCTTCTTTGTTTAATTTGATGCCTACAACCGCAATTGTAGAAATTGTACTACAATTTATCAATATAAATCTTTCCTAAACATCTTTTGCATATTTACATTGACATATGAAAAATCTTTTATCGTTTTGAGTAACTTCAATGCAAAGAATATATTTCATCAATCCTAGATTAGCTAGACTCATCTACAAGTTCAACATAACCATTTAAGATTATATTTGATAACTCATAGGAATTAAATATAAGTTTCATTCTAAAAGCCAAGTCAT